>OU342745.1:316500561-317100561 GCA_910589775.1 Avena eriantha | reverse complement strand
CATAGTAATCTTGTAAAGAAACAAGTCATGAAAGCACAAAGCAACAAGCATAGGAAAACAAAACAAGTGCAACTTCAAAATTTTCAACATAAAGAGGGGAAACTAATATTATTGAGATGCATAAAACCATGTTTCCCTCTCTCATAATAACTTTCAATAGCCTCATGAATAAACTCAACAATATAACTATCACATAAAACATTTTTATCATGATCCACATGCATATAATAATTATTACTCTCCACATAAGCATAGTCATTCTTATTAATTGTAGTGGGAGCAAATTCAACAAAATAGCTATCATTATTATTATCATCACCATAATCATCAAATATAGGAGGCATATTGTAATCATTAATTTTCTCCTCAATAGTAGGTGGATTGAAAATATCATATTCATCATTGTAATCATCATATATTGGAGGTTTGGTATCATCATAAGCAATAGAATAACTATCTTCCAAAGCCGGGGAACTAAAAAGATCATTTTCATAAAAACTAGCTTCCCCAAGCTTAGACTTTTCCATAGCATTAGCAATAATGGTGTCCAAAGAATTCATACTAACAACATTGCTATTAGCATGCAAATAAAGTTCCATAGGTTTTTTAATTTTCTCTTCAAACACTTCATGTCCTAACTCAAGATAAATACTATAAATCTCTCTAATTTTGTTGTTGTTTTCCATTAAGCCTAACTACTGAAAACAAGAAACAAAAAGACAAAATTGCAGAATCTAAAGGAAATAACTTCGAGTACTCACACCAGAAAATAGGCGTTTGCCATGGGAGGTTCTTCTTCTTCTTTAATCCTCCGGTGTGAATACCTTTTACCTTACCTCCCTGGCAACAGCGCCAGAAAATAGCTTGATGTCTACGCACTTCTATTCTTGTAGACAGTTGTTGGGCCTCCAAGTGCAGAGGTTTGTAGAAGAGCAGCAAGTTTTCCCTTAAGTGGATCACCCAAGGTTTATCGAACTCGGGGAGGAAGTGGTCAAAGGTATTCCCTCTCAAGCAACCCTGCAATCAAGATACAAGAAGTCTCTTGTGTCCCCAACACACCTAATACACTTGTCAGGTGTATAGGTGCACTAGTTCGGCGAAGAGATAGTGAAATACAAGTGGTATGGATAATTATAAGTGGTAACGGTGATAGGAAATAGCTTGAAGGCGTGGAAAAGACTAAAGTAAAACTGAAATAAAGAAGGAAGCAAGCAAACATGTAACAGATCTAGTTGCAAATGGTGTTTCAATTCTTAGAAACAAGGCCTAGGGATCATACTTTCACTAGTGAACACTCTCATATAAATATCTTCTCTTTATGATACTACTCTTAACTACTCTCCGGTTGGACACTCTAAACCATGGTAGGGCTATAACAGCACTCCTCAAAGTTCATCTTTCCCATCTAGAAAACCCCACACTGTCACCTTGAGTACTAGATGAGTCAAACAAACACCACAATTTCATAAAAGACATCCAACTCCAAATATAACTCATAACAAGTATTTGTATTCTCTAGCGTAAGCGCCACCATGGTGTGCACACTGTCACTTTCACACACATGGGGAGAGCAGAGATCTATTAAAGCACTTGAGTAGCAAGGTAGATCTATAGATTACAAGCTCATGATCTCAATAAGATCATGCATGGAGAGAGAGATGAACACATAGCTACCGGTAGAACCCTTAGCCTCGAGAGAGAACTACTCCCTCCACATCATGGGAATCAGCAATGGTGAGTCTTCAGGGAAAATAGTAACTTTGGCTTTTGTCCCGTCCAATTCCGAGAATATTCATTTTGTGACTTCCTGGAACCAATAATAGCAGAAAACAGGCAACTGGCACTGTGGCATCTTGTTAATAGGTTAGTCCAAGAAATCATATGAAAAGTACTCCAAAGTTGGAACAAAACACAAGAAAGTAGATAAAACCAAGCATGGAACATCAAAAATTATAGATACATTTGCAATGTATCAAGCTGAGGCTACCTCGTGAGTGTGAATGTCCACCTATGCAGTTCCCAGGATGGTAGTTTGCCATGGCTGGGAGGCTAAACTCATAGGGGAGGTGCCTATACTAGGGTGTGTAATTGAAAGGTTAGGATTGATAATCCGCATACCAAGTATGATGATTCAGGGTTATCCCTAACAAATGTACCGAATTTTGTGGTGAAAGTGCATCCCCTCTGCAGAGTGTCAAACTATTCGAATAGCCACGTCCGTGATTAAGGACAGTTGAAGTGGCCATACTGTTCCATTGTCAGATGTTTTCAAAATGACTTGTGACTTGAAAGATGACTTTGACTTGACAACAACAGAGTTCTGGACATGAAACTAGGTTTCTACCCAAGCAATCTAGAGAACTAAACTAGGCTTACTATGAGGTACTTATGAACTAAAATTGGCTTATTGCAAATAAGACTAGAGCTTATGATTCCTACTAGTATTACCTTACTTGTGTTAGTGATAGTTTGCGAGTACTTAAAGAGTACTCATGGCTTTGTCCCTGGCTATTCCCATGGCCAGACTACGAGGCAGACTACCCGGAAGATGGACAGCAGGAGGTCTATGACAACTAGGATCATCTCGCATCGCCAGCATTGCCTATGACCATGAAGATAGAGCCCTACTACGTTTACTTTCCACTGCTTTGATTTGTATTAAGACTAGATCATGAGATCCTCTATTCGTAAGACTATTATGGTTTGTAATGGATGATGTATTGTGGTACCAATTCTGTTATGTCTCGCAAAAATCGTAATCCTAGGATTGTGATGTATGGCATAATAGGCATCTGGACTTAAAAATCTGGGTGTTGACAAGTTGGTATCAGAGCCATCCTGACCATAGGAGATCCTAGTTTGAATGGACGTCCGAGAAACTTAGTTTCCAAAACAAAGAAAGTGACTATTTATGAAAACCTATTCTCACTCTTATCCTTGAGATTCTTTCAAAAAGAATTCACTTGTTCCTCAAAACTCTTGCAAATCTTCATAAAAATTGACACACTTGATCACCTCACTAACTTACTCACCCTAATTGCTTATAGATGGAGGTGAAATACATCAAGTTTTACTAGTTGGGCAATGGAGGGCAGCTCATCTTTGAGAAGGATTTGGGACAGCTCGCTGAGTACCTTGGACGCCCGCACCCGGAGTTCTTCAGAGCTCAGCCTAATGACCAATCTAGAGGAGAACTACAGTGGCTGATCATTGCCGATGTTCGAGGCAAGATGGAGCCACCTCTTTCCGAGAAGATCCAGTTTAGCTTGAGGGAGAACAACTTGTTAGATGGGCTCGCTAGAGCTATGCAGGAGGCACTTGCTCGTTTGTGTACACAGAACCATCAATCAGATCGCTGGCACCCACTTTGCTCACTATGCCATATGTGACTCCATGGACAACACTTGGCCATGCCATCACATCCGGAACTGAAGCACCATGTGGATTATCTAGATTTCATGCTGCATGAGACTCAGAAGGAGCTGGACAACGCTCGTGCCTATGCCAACCAGAACCATGATATTGCAGTCAAGAAGGACCATACCCTCGCCATTCTTGCCAAGGAGCACCAGTCACTTCGTCGCCAGCGCCACAAGAAGGATTGCATCATTGCTCGTCTTCGCCAGAAGGTGGCCACTCTTGAGGAGACCATCCATGATCAGGAGAGCCAGCTTGAGGACAGGGAGGAAGAGGAAGGTGAAGATATTCGTGGGGATCACTAGTCTTACCTCAGTGATGATGATGACTATCTGGAGGATGTCGCCATGGAATTTCACACTAATGAGGATGACGGCGACTTCATTGATGATGAGGAGCCCGATAGTTCTGATGATTAGTAGTCGCACCTGAGCACTATCGTAAGTGTGAGTTGTATCCGGTCCCATTGTATCGTAGCTTCACATAATGGTTCTTAAAACCATCTGCTTTCGTTGTGGTGTGTGCTTGTATGGTGTGCTTGAAATGAATGAATGAAATGGATTTGTTAGTTTTAACCTTAGCAATACTCAAAGTTTAACGGTTTTGAAACATACCCCTGAAACCATAGAAATTTCCCTCTTGTCTCATTATCTATCTCAATCTTCAGATGACTCGTGGAAACCCCGGTGGGAGGAGCTCATCGCTGGTCCCAATGCTGCAGATTCTGCAGATGTTAGTTTTAGACCGTGAAGCCAGTAGAGCTGAACGTCAAGTCAATCTAGCCACTCTTCAGCAGATAGCCCAGATGGCTCAAATAACCAAGGCCACGGAAACCAAGATCACCATGGATCCAAACTCAAGAACTTCCAAAACACCAATCCTCCTATGTTTAGCAAATCAGAAGAGCCCTTAGATGCTGACGACTGGCTGCAAACCATGGAAAAAAATTTAGAAGTCGCAGGAGTTGATGCCAATGAGAAGGTACTGTTTGCCACCCACTATCTGTCGGGCTATGCCAGATCATGGTGGAATATCACCCGTACCATGAATGGAGGACATATGATGACTTGGGAGGAGTTCAAGCTCAAGTTCAGCAGGACCCATGTACCCCCAGGTTTGATCAAAAGGATGAGGGATGAATTCAGGGATTTGAAGCAAGGAAGGATGATGGTGATAGAGACCGTGACAGATTTCTATCTATGGCTAGGTATGCCCCTGATGAGATTGACATAGAAGCAAAGAATAAAGAGAGATTCCTGACTGGTCTGCATGATGAGATGCAGATAGTGTTAGTCAACATTCCGTATGATGACCTTGAAGCTTTAGTGGATTCCTCCATTCGGATGGAAGGAAAGATCAACCAAGCCAGTGATAACCGCAAACGTCGCATGATGCACCAACCTGGACCCCACAATACCCCGAAGTATCGCCCCAACCTGTCTACAGGATATGCACCCAGAAACAACAGACCCCCTTTGTCCCGTCCAAACTATCCCAATCATGGAGGAGGAAACCCGAGGCCCGGAGGCCACAACAACCACAACAACAGCAACAACAACCCCAATAACTTCAACCGTGCAACTCCAAGGTCCACTGGAAACAACAACAACAACACTGCCCCAAGGACTGGAAGCAATGTTGTGCCTGTTGCAGGAAAGTATAAGTTAATGATAACCTGCTTTGAATGTGGAATCACGGGTCACTACTCCAATGAGTGCCCCAAGAAGCTTGCTGCCGCCACCAATGTCGTTGCACCTGCCCAGCAGCAGCGTCGTGTTCAGCCTGGAAAGAGGTTTTCCCCCGGAAACCCGCACAACCATACCGGCCGTCTGTTCCACATGAATGCTGAGGAAGCCCAGGAAGCGCGGGTGTCGTGCTAGGTATGTTTTCTGTTAACTCAGTTATTGCAAGAGTGTTGTTTGATTCTGGAGCATCGCACTCGTTTTTTACAGAAGAATTTGCATGCACTAGTAAGATTCAACCCACAAATTTGAAGCATATCATGATATTTCAAATACCTGGTTCCACCACCAAAGCTAGAAAAATTTGCAAGATCGTACCTATCAGAATCCATGGGATAGATTTTTATGCCAATCTAATAGTACTCGGAACAAAAGGTTTGGAAGTAGTACTAGGAATGGATTGGATGTCGAAACATCAAGGATTAATAGACTGTGCCAAGAAAGCCATAACCATGACCAGTAGCACCGGAGTATCAGTAGAGCATGTATTTGAGACGCTGCCCCGTCAATTCAAATGCAACTAGTGTTTAGTCAAATCAACCCTAGACCAAGTCTGAGTAGTCTATGAATACCCCGACGTATTCCCAGATGAATTGCCCGGTATGCCCCTAGATCGGGATATCGAGTTTACCATTGAACTAGTTCCTGGAACTAGACCCATAGCTCAGAGACCCTATAGTATGAACCCATCTAAATTAGTGGAGCTCAAGAAGCAACTTGACGACATGTTGGGTAAAGGTCTGATACAACCAAGTGCATCACCATGGAGATCACCGGTTCTGTTTCTGGATAAGAAAGATGGTGCCAACCGTTTGTGTACGGATTACCAGAAATAGAATGACATCACCATCAAGAATAAATACCCACTTCCGAAGATAGAAGATCTGTTTGACCAGCTGACTAGTGCCAGAGTGTTTTCTAAGATTGATCTTAGAACTGGTTATCATCAATTGAAGATCCATGCAACGGATATCCCAAAGACTGCCTTCACCACCAGATATTGATTGTATGAGTACAATGTCATGTCCTTTCGATTAACCAATGCCCCTGCTTATTTCATGAATCTCGTGAATAAGATTTTTATGAACTTCTTGGATATGGCTGTCGTTGTTTTTATCGATGACATTCTGATCTACTCCAAGTCGGAAGAAGATCATGAACAACACCTACAAACCATCCTTGAAACCCTTAGAGAGCATCAGTTGTATGCCAAGTATAGAAAATGTGAATTCTGGTTAAACGAGGTAGGATTCCTAGGCCATATCTTGTCGATAGGAGGAGTTGACATCGATCCTGCCAATATTAAAGATGTTGAAGAATGGAAAGCCCCAACCACTCAAACCGAAGTCCGCGCATTTCTTGGATTAGCGGGATACTACCGCAAGTTTGTTGAAGGATTTTCAAGCGTCGCAAGGATGATGACTCAGCTATTGAAGAAAGATAATAAGTTTGAATGGACGGACATATGTGAAGCAAGTTTTCAGGATCTCAAGAAGAGATTGATTTCATCCCCAATTTTGATCATGCCGGATATCAAGAAGCCTTTTGATGTATATTGTGATGCGTCCACGATTGGTCTTGGATGTGTGTTGATGCAAGAAGGTAAAGTCATATCATATCTATCAAGACAACTGAAGCAACATGAACAAAACTACCCTACCCATGACTTGGAATTCACAGTCTTAGTTTTAGCCTTGAAGACATGGGGTCATTACCTTATGGGTAACCGCTATGATATTTATTCGGATCGCAAGAGTTTGAAGTATATTTTCACCCAAAAGGAGCAGAATATGAGGCAAAGGAGATGAATAGACTTAATCAAGGATTATGGTCTTGACATTCACTATCACCCTGGCAAGGCCAATGTGGTAGCGGATGCTCTTAGTAGACTACCGTGTAGATTAAACACCATGATTAGGGAATCCCAGCCAAGTCTGCATGTGGAGATGGAGAATTTTAGAGTGGACCTAGTTAGCAAAGGATTTCTAGCCAGTATTGAAGTTCAACCCACTTTGATCAGTCAGATAAAGGAAGCCCAGAAAGGAAATGCCAGTATTGATGGAATTAAGCATCGTATCAGTACAAGGAATGTACCTGGATTTACGAAAGATGAAGGAGTTATGTGGTATAAAGGACATATCTATGTGCCAGCAGATTCAGAGTTGAAACAAGTCATTATGCAGGAAGCCCATGCTACATTGTATTCTATTCACCCGGGAGGAACCAAGATGTATCAGGATTTGAAGGAGCAATTTTGGTGGCACAAAATGAAGAGAGAAGTAGGAAGCTACATCACCAAGTGTGACATCTGTCAGAGAGTCAAAGCAGAACATCAGCGACCCGTAGGACTTTTGCAATCCTTAAAGATTCCAGAATGGAAATGGGATTCTGTTGGAATGGATTTCATCACAGGTTTGCCTACATCTAGTAGGGGAAATGATTCTACTTGGGTCATAGTAGATAGACTATCCAAAGTAGCTCATTTCATACCCATCAAGACCACTTATCAAAGTTCGAAGCTAGCAGAGTTATATATTGCTAGAATAGTCAGTCTACATGGAACCCCCAAGACCATTGTTTTTAGATCGAGGAACCCAGTTTACCTCGAGATTTTGAAAGAAAGTCCAAGAAGGATTGGGAACCAAACTGAACTTCAGCACAGCTTACCACCCGCAAACCGACGGACAAACTGAAAGAGTGAACCAGGTACTAGAAGATATGCTGAGAGCCTGTGTTGGAATATGGATATAAATGGGAAGATTGTCTGCCTTTCGTGGAATTCTCATACAACAACAATTATCAAGCCAGTTTGCAAATGGTCCCATTTGAGTTTTTATAGGGAAGGAAGTGTTGTACCCCCTTGAATTTGTCGCAAGTAGGAGAGAGTCAGATATTCGGACCAGCCATCCTACAAGAAGCCAAAGAGAAGGTTCACAAGATCCGTGAACACCTCAAGACCGCTCAATCCAGACAAAAGAGTTATGCTGACAAAAGATGCTGAGACCTGACCTTCAATGTCGGAGATTTTGTGTATCTCAAAGTATCACCCTTGAAAGGAATGCAGCATTTTCAACTAAAAGGGAAGCTTGCCCCCAGATATATTGGCCCCTTCAAGATTTTAAATCACCGAGGAGAAGTATCCTATCAGCTAGAACTACCTAAAGAGATGTTAGCCCGACATGATGTGTTCCATATCTCGTTACATGGAAATGCCTAGAAGTTCCGGAGAAGACCGAAGTTTACAAGAACATCGACCACAGAGCCATGCATATCAAGAAGGATTTAACATATCGTGAAGTACACATCCATATCCTGGAAGAAGCCTTCAGAACCACCAGGACCCAGAGTATCAAGTTTCTCAAAATTCAGTGGAGTAACCATATCGGAGAAGAAGCTACTTGGGAGCGAGAAAATTATATTAGGACAGAGTTTCCCAATCTCTTTAGTTCCTAATTTTTCCTGAATCTCAGGACGATATTCTGTTTAAGGAGGGAAGGTTTGTAACATCTCAAAAAATATAAACAAGATTATCAAGTTCTAATCACCCAAGATTAGGGTTAACAAAAAAACTTTTATTCTTAAACCCATATTACTGCATGAATGCTTGCTATGCCATGTTTGATTGCTATAAATGATAAGGAGTAGTTTAAAGATGAAAGCAAGATCATCTCGGTCAATTCCAAACAGAATCTAATAAAAAGAAAATAAAAAATGAGGCATATGATCATATGGTAACTTTTGCCAAAATTAACCACTAGCCCACTTTGGGCATCTCTATTAAAAGATTTCCAATAGAAACAATTCTAGTTCTTTTCACCCCTTGCTATACCAAGTGAAAATGAACACAAGCAAACTTTACAAACTTACAGAAACCAATTTCAAATCTATTTGATAGGCAATTCAAAATTGAATCAAGTGTAGGTACCTAGATCACCATTTTACAAAAACCACTCAAACCTATACCACTTGACAAATCTTAGCAACTAGAGAAACACAAGCATGTGACCAACACACCCACCAAAAATCACTTGAAAATTCAAAGGTTTAGTTCATGCGGCCATTTAGTCGAACACTTAGCCGACAGAGTACAAACTCAACCACTATGCACTATTTTGATCAATCAATTGATCACCAATTGTACCCAATTCGACTCCACTACTCACCCACGATCACTCCCAGTACACAGCCGTGCAGTGGAGGCTCTCCCCTTTGTCGTTGCACTAGTGCCATGTCATACCCGAGCATGTCCATGCCGTTCAACCATGGACACGATGCCATAGGCCACGCCGCCCTCGCCCATGATGCCTAGACGGTACACGTGACCTCACCGCACCCCTCTATCCACCCCTCGACCAACGGCGAGCAGTGGAGAGCTAGGATCGCCACGCCCATTTATGTCTCTGCCAGAGCACCGCAGCTGCCTCGCGCAGCCACGCCGCGCCTCGCTCTCTCCACACATACCCGCACTCGCCGCGTCACCAGCCACCTCCCAGACACGAACATTCGCCGCCGCGCGCCCCGTGACCACCGTACTCGATGACGAACACCTATGTACCTGCATAGAGCACCAAACTCGCCCAACCAATTAAGACCGCCCCTTGTCGTGCCACTACGCGCGTGACGATCGCCGCAGTCCACCGCGTCGCCCTATTCCCTCCGCCATGCCTATAGCAACCTGTAGCAGCGTCGCCGATGAGCCGAGCCATGCCGCACTGCCTCCATCGTCGGTGTATAAATATGCCACTTCCCCAGCCTCAAAATAGCACACCATTCCACTCCCCTCTCTCAGAAACATACCAGGCCAGTCCCCGGAACAAGGCGAGCACCACCTTGCCGGAATTTAGCCGGAGCCCGCCGCTGCAGTGAAGGAAGGGCGTCGTTGATTGGAGCCACCCCAAGAGCTACCACGACCACCAATTGACTCGCCGTCATCTACCAGCCCGTTCGCCCCCATTGCCGGACCTAGATGGAGCCCTGGTAAGCCTCCGACGACCCCCACTGTGCCGCTAGGTTTAGAATCCCCCGCGCTCACTACGACGTAGACGATGAACTAGGACCGTTGATCTTGTTCTAATCGTAGGGCTGATATTGGTAGATACCGTTTCACGTTAGATCTGCCACTGACACGTGGGACCAACTTGTCACTAGCCTGCTGCACACGTGCTGTGCAGTTGGGCCGGCCCATTTCTTTTCCCATGTGTAGCCCACCGTTTCAAACTTAGTTTTTCTATTTAATTCAAAACCCAGTTCTATAGCTATGTTCAAAATTAAGTTCAAAGAGATGTACCAAACCAAATTGCATGATCCCAATTTTGTTGAAAAGGTATTGAAAATGTCTACACACTCCCATTGGATTCAAACCATTAGGAATTATAGATCATCTATAATAAAAATTACAAGACAGAGACTTTCACAACTTCAAACATTTTTGTAAAATCAACTAGAAATGATTTTGAGTTGATTCCAACTCTCAGAAATCACATTTACCATGCTCTATCTGAATATGTAAAATGACTTAGTTTTACATACATTAATCATGGACTAGTATTAAAAGCATGCTATATAGGCATTTCTAGTCACTTTAATATTATTAAATAGCAATATTAAATTTTATAATATGTGACCACCACTTTAAATCACATTCTCAAGTATTGGAATATGTGGTGATGACATGTGTCAACATGATCGCATATTCTAATTAGAGGATATTAAATATTAAGTACTTTTCAATGAGTAGAAATTACTTTTCCAAAATAAGATAAATAAGAATGTGTAAATAGTTCATGTGATGATTGAGATGATGCTAGATCATCTAGTGTGAGCCCATGTGTGCTAAATTGAAGTAGTTAAGTGTTGTTTGGTGATTGTGTATATAGTATGTATTTATAGACGCTAGTACCGACCCGGGGTATGACGAGGAGGAGTACTTTGAGGAAGAGGAAGAGAACTTCAACAACTGCACTACTCAAGGCAAGCCATCCTATGCAAGCTTAGCTATGACAGCTGAACTGTGCAGATACCCTATGCATTATTGAAATGCAGCTTTACCAATTCCCAGTTTTACATACAAGTTTTACTTTTCCTTTACCATGGTTTCTCAACTAGTTAATTAATTGGTGCTTATTGGAAAACTAGGATAGATGCTATCAAGAGCATAGAACTTGGTTTCTTGTTACACTGGATTAGCCCCCCATCAATAGTGATACCCTCATGAATAGATGCTAGTGCTAAGCTAACATGGATCACCTTAGATGGGAACACTTGGAGAAAGTGATTATGAAAACCTTGGAATGATGAGTCATTCTATTGAAATATTTTGACATGTGTCATGAGACACAATGAGTTGGAGATGATACTGAATGAAACCTATGCTTTGACTTTGATAGAAACTGATGGTTGGGTTTAGATGCGATAACATTCCAATTTTACCGTACAGCCATAATACCTGAGTTGGGTAGGGCTTAACTAGAAGTTTATATGTCTTAGTATGGGTTCCCTCGCGGAAAGAGGTTGAGCTGAGGCTACCTCATGAGTGTGAATGTCCACCTATGCAGTTCCCAGGATGGCAGTTGGCCATGGCTGGGAGGCCAAACTCATAGGGGAGGTGCCAATACTAGGGTGTGTAATTGAAAGGTTAGGATTGATTATCCCATACCAAGTATGATGATTCAGGGTTATCCCTGACGGATGTATCGAATTTTGTGGTGAAAGTGTACCCCCTCTACAGAGTGTCATACTATCCGAATAGCCGCGTCCGCGGTTATGAAAAATTGGAGTGGCCATACTGTTCTATTGTCAGATGTTTTCAAAATGACTTGTGACTTGAAAGATGACTTTGACTTGACCACAACAGAGTTGTGGACATGAAACTAAGTTCCCACCTAAGTAATCTAGAGAACTAAAGTAGGCTTACTACGAGGTACTTATGAACTAAAATTGGCTTATTGCAAATAAGACTAGAGCTTAGGATTCCTACTAGTATTATCTTATTTGTGTTAGTGATAGTTTGCGAGTACTTAAAGAGTACTCATGGCTTTTTCCCTGGCTATTCCCATGGCCATTCTACGAGGAAGACTACCCGAAAGATGGACAACATGAGGTCTATGACAACTAGGATCATCTCCCATTGTCAGCATTGCATGTGACCATGAAGATGGAGCCCTACTATGTTTACTTTCCGCTGCTTTGATTTGTATTAAGACTGGATCATGAGATCCTCTATTCATAAGACTATTATGGTTTGTAATGGATGATGTACTGTGGTACCAATTCTGTTATGTCTCGCAAAAATGGTAATCCTGGGATTGCGATGTACGGCATAAGAGGCAGCTGGACTTAAAAATCCGGGTGTTAATAGTGAACAAATAACATCTAGTTATTAAATTTTTCTTCAAGAATATATAGATATTCCTGTTTCTACTAATGTTGTTACAAGGGGAGGTGCAGTTGTTACAGGACCATTAGGGCCACCAGAGATGGTACACTGGTGGATCCTCAAGATGAAACTGCTCAAGAAACAGAAGATCAAACCTTGGAGGAGCAAAATGATGCACATGATGACCATTAGGACTCTGAAGCAGAGACGGTTGATCCAAGAGAAGAAAATGAGATAAGCAATGAAGATGAAGTTGTTGTAGTAGATAAGAAGAAGAGCGATAAGCAGCAACAAAAGAACGCAACAAAAGAGCCTGACCCCCCACAAAAGGTAAAATACAAGAATAAGAAACGTGAGCAAAAGCTTCCTTATCTAGATCAAAAAAAGAAAGCACCGGATCAGGTAATCTATGATTCTTTTAGAAAGGCACTTGGTGATCTTCGTCTGGAAATTCCATTTGCGGATGCAATTAAAGTTCATACCTATTCTAAATTCCTCCGTGATATTCTTATTAGAAAGAAATAAATAACTGAAACCGTTGCCATGGTGACTAGTTATTCTGCTAATGGGAAGCTATTGTCTAAATCCGGAGATCTCGGAATACCAACTATTTCATGCTCAATAGGCAAACCAGATATTCACAATGCCTTGTGTGATTTAGGTGCAGGAGTTAGTGTAATGCCATATTCCTCTATAAAAGGTTAGGATTAGGGGATTATTCCCCTACTACTATCACTTTATAGATGGCTGGCAAGTCCACTAATCAACCCATTAGTATGACTGAGGATGTTCTACTTAGAATAGATGAGCATGTTATTCCCACTAATTTTATTATTCTTGAAATGCCAGAGGATGAAAAATTATCAATAATACTTGGAAGACCTTTCCTTAGTACTGCAAGAGCGTCACTTGATTGTGCTAAGGGAAAAATAATCTTCAATGCTTATGATGCTGAAATCATCTGGTATTTTCCAAAGAAGCTAGAAGCGGGAGAAAGATATATTCCATCGGCAAAACGAGTTCATATGTTAAGTGCCTTTGATAAGGGGCCACCCAAGGTAAGAATTCGAGAATAGAGAAAGGGTTGAATTATTCAACCATTCTTAATAAAATGCTTAATGGGAGTCAACCCATCACATTAATAGAATAAACTAAAGAATAAAATAATTCATCACATTCCTACAACTTTTTCACAGACATTCTTGTGGAAGCGCGCCCGTGAAGATGCAGCTGTCAAATAGTAGTAGAAATATCGATTGAATAAGCGTAGAATAAGTATAAAATAAAATTTTGAGTTTTATCTACAAAAACTAGCTTAATCATTTAGTCCAGCTTAAAAGTGAATCTCCAGTTGAGGAGAAGAAGTTAGGTAGTACTAAAAATCCTGCTCTATACATGCTGATGTTGGTCAACAATTTTTACTATCATTTTTCTATCAAAAACAAGGTGTTTTGCTAAGTTTCAGGATAAGAAAGAATCCTCAAAGAAATAGAATTTTTTTTACGTCTACTGAAGGTTTAACGACCAACTATATAGCGGGAATAAAAAATTCCAGCCGTATAGTTTGGCCGTATAGATATCTTTGCCATCGACAAATTTCTTTTCCAAGGAACAGAAGGTTTAACGACCAACGAGACGGAGGGAATCAAAATTCCGACCGTATAGTTCTGACCGTATAGATATGGATGCCTTCGTCAAATTTTTTTCTCGGATACTGAAGGTTTGACGAACAACTATACGACGGGAATAAAAAATCTGGCCGTATAGTTTGGCCGTATAGTTATCGATGCTTATTTTAGAAAATTTATCTCGAGGTTCCAGAAGGTTTGATGGCCAACTATACAGTGGGACCATTTTTATCCATCTGTATAGTTGCGTTTGTATAGCTATGATCTGGCATAAAGAAACCCTAATTGTCGACGCCTCGGCAACTATACGACGGGAACTACTTCACCCACCCATATAGTTGCGGCCGTATAGTTCGACGCAACCTCTTAAACGCACCGAGGCAGCTAGGGTTCTTCCTCCTCCTCACTTTTCTCTCATATTCTCTCTCCAAACCTCTCAAAACCCACCTAGAATTCTTGATTCTTCATGGATTTCATTCGTTTGAGTTGGGGAATCAACAGATCGGTTTGTTTCTCTCCCTATCCATGCTTTATTTTCAGAATTCCATGGTTGAAACTCTCACATTGATCTAGTGGATGAACTCAAGTTTATTTTGTATTTCCTTTTGATTCCTCACTTTAGGATTAAATTTTTCCACATAGAATCGTTTGTATATCATATAGAAACTATATGCCAAAGGATTCATGGTGAAATTTTTCAGTGCATCAAGATGAACAAAATTGGTAGCATTTTTCACAAGAGCAAGCGCCAACATGGCGAGAGTTCGGGGCTCCGGTCCGAGCTCAACAGCAAGTTGGCCATTGTTTCATCAAGGCGGGTGATGCCCACACGTTGGGCCGATGATAGATTTCTCACCGCGGCAGGGTTGAGGGCAAACTTCGACCTCATGTGTGAAAAAGCAGGGCTATCAATACTCGCCTACGCAAGCGACAATACTTACACCGAGCTCACCTATGAGTTCCTCGCCTCTTTCTACGATGACCACAAGTAGAAAGGTAATGTGTGCATGGTAAGCTTCACCATAAACCAGCAGCCATATGAAATAACTTTCGAACAATTTTGTGATGCTTTTGGCCTCCCTCACGGTGGGGAGTCAATTGTTACAAATTTATATAGCGTCTCAAGTGGAGAAACTTGGGAGGTTATTTTTGTTAACGGTGGCAGGGACTTCTACTAGAAGAAGATGTCCACCATTTAGAACCCAACAATTCGCTACTACGCCTTGTTCCTCGCCAATTCATTGTTGGGAAGAGGAGATATCGGTTCCATGGCCAATGCGGACATGGCCATGATCACCAAGGCACTCTTCCCCAATGCACCTCAAAGCCCCAATCCTGCGTCTCTACTCCTCCAACACCTTCACCACCATAGCAACAAAAAGAAAGGTGACATTCGCATTGGTGGATTGGTAAACCCACCTTGCCCTAGCATTGAACATTACATTACCTGTTATGCAACCTGTTGACGGCTCCAAACTTATGGATGTCAAGTATTTAACTGCTTGTGGTGTCCTCGGTGTTTACCCAGCTAACAAGAGGCTCTGAGCATACCAGTTTGGTTATCTTGGTGATGCACAAGGTGAGAAGGTTCTGTTGCCCTGTCCACAAGCCTTCTCAATTGTGGATAAGGACAACTGGATCCTCACCAAGGATCAAGTGGTGGAGATCATGGTTGAATTGCAGCTTGATCAAGAAGAAGATGAAGAAGGAGAGCAGCAGGATGAGGATGAGCATGAGAATGAGCAGGAGCAGGAATACAACCCTGCTTGGGAGGGACAGCAGTAGCAGGGGGATCCTAGGACCCATGGCCCAACCAGCAGCAGTAGGGGTTCAATAACATCCCCTATCAAGATTTTCTACAGCTCAACCAACACGTTGGGGAGATTGACCACACACTTCAAAGAGTGAATGAAGATGTTAGTACCTTAACTCACAACTTCAGTCACCTCATGACCCACTTCCTCGAATCCAACAGCAGCATCCATACCTACCGCCAAACAATGACAACAACTGAGTCTGGCAACAGCCTAAGTTTGGGGAAGGTTTGAAAACCTCCAAACCTTGCATTCATATTTTTATTTCTATTTTTTTATTTATTTTACTTCTTCAAAATTGCATGTTTACTTTCAGTTTGCATTCCTAAACCAAAAACACATAAAAATAGTTGTAACCATTATTGCTAATTTGTTTCTTTGTTTCTCTTGGAGATTGGTTAATTTCAGGTGACTTGGCAATAGGGAAATATAGAGGGGATTCGACTCAAGTACGAGAATGAAGCAAGCAAGAGGAGGTATCACATTCCTTGCATCACCATTTCTGCAACCTTAAATTGACCCTACAATTATTTACTCGTTTGCACTTGAGCCACTCCCCACTTAGCTTGTTATCCTATAAATTCTATTCCCTTGCCAGTGTCTCCTTTTAGCTTTGAAATAATGAGCAATGAACTTGGTTAAAAATATTTCCGACATTTTTACAACAAGAAAAAGCATCCAAAATATGACTTGAGTCCATGTTTAACCCAAAGGATTTTATTTTAGAACTACTCAACGCCATTTGAGCTTAATGTAAATAGACTCGGTAGCACTCTTGAATGAAATTGTCTGATAAAATGGATGCTTCGAAGTAGTAGAGATTATGCCACTGCTTTTTCTAATAATTACAGTAAGATATTGCTTTACGCGTGTCATTACAACACTATCGTGCTCCATGGGGAACTATTAACTCCGATGGCCAACGAATGATCTAAATGTGGGAAACCACTTGATTTTGGCTATTGAGTTATGTAAGCGTATGTAGCTGCAATGCTATGACGGGTAATTTTTTTAGTCTCCTCGTGGTTTCACGTTCCAAGTGAAGTTGTACTACTCCTCTGACCCACTATTGCTGAATAATTATCTATTGGCATGGTCACGAGTGCGTAAGACAGTCCCAATTAACATGTTAAAAATAGTGGCATGATTTCTCTATGAAAGGGCTGAAGTTTTTGAAAAGCAAGGAAAGGAAAAAGGTGCTTTGAGAGTCTTGAAATTTTTACATGGGAATAGATGAGTTGTTCTTAAATTGTATGTTTTTGGTGCCAACTTGAGTACTCTTAATTTATTAAAGAACCAAGAGCTAAAGGTGTTCATCTCTCAACAAAGAGAGACACCAAAAGAATTTGTTTCACTTTCCTAGCTAAACTTTTGACACTTGCTCTGACATATGATTTATTTGCTAGCAAGATATATGTGGTTAGGAAGTGGACTCGGTGCAATCTTGTGAATACTTGTATAGTCATGTTTAAGATTGCAGGAATTGTGAAGTAAAGAATTTTACACCAACTCAAGCTTGGAAGTTCTTTTGTTTCAGTCTCAAATCTCCACTATTCTTCCTTATTTTCTTGTCACTCGAGGGCGAGCAACATCTAAGCTTGGGGGAGTTGATAGCTGTGACATTCGACATATTTTTGATGGTTTTTATTGCTGGTTTTCTTCTGGATTTGATCATTTGCTAGCTTTACCTAATGGTAATACTTCAGTAGCGAAGAAAACTTGGTTTTTAATGTGTGTTTCAGGTTCTGAACATCAACATAAGGTTTTAACAAGATAAACACAATATTCAGGCAAAAACAAGCAAGTCTCTTTTTGGAACCAATCAAGGGAGGCAAACAGAAGCTTTAACGAGAAACTATATGGTGGGAATATATTTCCGGCCGTATAGTTCCCGCCGTATAGCTACCACCATCTTCGTCTTGTCAAAAGGGACAACTTTCATGAAGAGGCCAGATGCTAAATCATAACACAACAGCCACCATCCCATCCATAAAGGAGAATGAAGAGATTCGGAGAAGAAGGGGAAGACATTCTTCATCTCGCTCCATGATATTCGACCTCCTAGCCATCACACCCTCATAGCCATTACTTGTACTTGAGAGAGAGAGAGAGAGATCTTCACTTTGCAAGATTAGGGTTTGAGATTGTTTCTTCCTATCTTGAATTGTCTTGGCTTACTTTTCTATTCTTATTGTGGATCTCCACGGTAATATCGAGAAGAACTCCCTTTATTTACTTATATCGATGATGCTTTCTTCTCTCATGTGTGAGTAAGTTCCTTGGGTGTGGGAGATGTAAGGGATTGGTGAGATGTGACGTGCCTTTATATATTTTCCATTAGTTTGTGATTGATTTTAATTACTATATTATGTGTGCTTGACTATCTGTGGATGCCTAATGCTTGTTGTCCAATTAAGGGCCCAGACAACATGATGCTTTGTTCTATATAGATAGGATCTTGTTCACTAGCAGACCGGCGACACCCGAGTGACATGGGGATATCAATTGGAAACTAGTTGACTCGAGGATCACGAGGAACCACTTTCCTTATTCCATTAGTCCGATCCATTTTAGTTTACATTTTAGTTTTATATAAATACATCTAGTTTAATCCAAATTTCATTCTTATTTCCACACTTGCAGTCAATTCACTCGAAGACCTGTGACAACTTTAAGTGTGACAGAGACTTCATTCATAAACACTTACCTTTGGGCTCCCTACGGGATCGATATCTAAACTTTGAAACTAGCTACAAACGATCTGTGCACTTGCACACATCAGCTAGTGATACACACCTTCTACGCGGGTTTGAATGATAATAATAGAAATGAACTCGATTCCCTTACCGATGGGTCGTTCACCGAATTCAGTGTTGAGAGGGCATGGAACTTGCTAGATACGGTGATAGGATAGAGAAAGCCTATGTGAGGCATAGTTTAACAAGGAGAACCCCATAGAGTATAATTGTTTAAAAAGGTTTCTAGCTTTGGGAAAGGTAGAAAAATTGCTTGGGAATTTTAATCTTGACCATCGCATGGTTATTCAAATTATTAGATCCTATGCTGACTACCTATAGATTCCAAAAGATTGGGAACGCTATACACCACTTTTGGAAGAAAAACCCTCGCAAACTTGCCACGATGATAAATATTCAAAAATGCAAAAGAGAATGCTAGCCGAAGAGGAAAGTATTCTAACTAAGGTAATGGATAGTAGAGGTGAAGGATATAAAACAATAGGAAGGTTAACTAAGGACTTGGGGGCCATTAAATAAAATATTGGGATAGTAAAAGAACTTTTGGAAGCCGGATTATTCAAGGAAGAAGTGAT
This sequence comes from Avena eriantha, assembly GCA_910589775.1. Lineage (NCBI taxonomy): Eukaryota > Viridiplantae > Streptophyta > Magnoliopsida > Poales > Poaceae > Avena > Avena eriantha. Next base: position 317,081,254 of record OU342745.1, on the reverse strand, counting down.
AATGGTGAGTAGAGAATCCTCCGAAATGATGGGGGCAAGATTGGTGATAAGAATAGAAGTCAGCAGAAAATTCATTTTTGTTTAGGAGGGATCACCTATGTAGGATTATGTGACTTAAGTTCTTCAATAAACATCATGCCTTACACTATTTATGAAAAATTGTGTGATCACCTTATTGAATCTTACCTTGAACCATCAGAAGCTACATTTATGTTTTCTAATCGAACTTTGTATCCTACTCGCGGGATACTCCGCAATGTTTGCATTTCTGTTGGGTCTTTTGTGTATCCAGTTGATTTTCATATTTTCGAAATACCTTTGAACCCTAGTTACCCAGTGATTTTTGGTAATCGTTTTTACAACTCTATGAACATTGATATTAACAACAAAAGGCAGGCTTTATCTTTGCAGCTTGGTGAAGAAACTGTAGAAATAAACTAAAGTCAATTCACGAGACTACCTTATGAGAAGAAAATTGATATTAAGGAGGAGAAGACTATTGAAGAATTGGCAGCAATCTATTTTTGCACACCACAATCTGAATTGGAGAGAAGTTTGACAAGTGATGATTCCAGTAACACCCCAATTTCAGAAACCCTGATTAGTGTCTAGAATGCAAAAATCAAGGGGAACAAAAACTTTTTATTATTTTGTAATGTATTGTTTTCTTGTTTGCTTGTTCTTGTGCATCTAAATGTATACCACATGATATACTCATTACCTCACCATCAGTTGACCAAAGCTATTTAACAAAATAGTCTTGGCTCATTTTACATATTCTCAAATGTTCTAGCATTTCACAATCTGAGCCAAGGTGCATTTGCAAACCAAACTATTTTAGTAGATCCTATTGAAAAAATTATGGAGATCTATATGATATAATCTCCTTATGTTTTCAAGGCAGAACTCTCAACTACTCTTATCTTTAGGTCTTTATAAAACCTTTCATATAACCCTTTTCACTCTAATCTTGGTAGAAATACCAAGAGGCTCTTACCTTACTTCAAAACAAAACCTCTTCAAATTACCCATCCTTACCTCAAGCTAGGCTTGATGGTAACTCTAGTAATAGCTTGAGTTGCTTGTTAAGATGAATTACCTTGACCTGTGGTCTGATGATTTGCCTTGTCTGCTATCTGACTTGTTTGCTTAGGAAGTGGTATGAGATACCCTAGGAGCTCATTCTATAGGATCAAACTGAAGTAAGTTTATAAACCCTAAGCAAATTCCCTAATCTTGCCATTTCATCTGGGCACTAAAGTGATCATCTAATCCCTTAACTAGATCACCTTCTTATTCATTCCTTCTAGAAGCCTTCAAGTCTATAAATACCAATATCAAGCATGGATCCTTCCTACTCGATCTACACTTCAACATCATACATTTGATGATGCTTTGGTACGTTGCAACCAATCAAAAACATCCTCTCTTATATTCTAGTCAAAAGCCTCAGAACTGCCAAATTTTGACCAAGTCTAGAAATTGTTTCAACATCACTTCTTTGAGTGACTCTCTTTCTCAACCCTTGTTCCTCTTTGAAAATACACTTGAACCATATTGTATAACATCATAAGGAATACCAAGGCCCACTTTTTCCCTTGTCTAGATCATCCCTCAAACCACTTGTTCTTGATGGTTATGCAGGCAAGAAAATAATCTTCTCTGCAAATCTTATCAACAAGCCTACTTTGGAAGAAGCTCACACCTACATGTTATCTTATTTTCACCAAATATTTGCATGGTTGTGTTCTACTCATAAGGGTATATAAATACCTACTTCACTTGTTCCAAATGGATCCTTGTCCCTCAAAAACCCACAAGGTTTTGAAGGCTACTTGATAATCTGTTTTGGCAGCCTTATCTTATTCAAAGTTTGAAATCAATTCCTGGAGAACTCAAGCATGATCAAGCTCAAATTCTTGTACCATGGTGGTATACATCACTTGGTATATCCATCCATATATTCCATGCCCCAAGGGGAGCTTTGAGCTCCAAGATCCAACAAGGTTTTGTTGGTATAAAAATAACATCACCCTAGATCCTTTCTTCCTTATTTTATACCAAAATAAACTTTGATTCTCAACACACAAGGTTGAAAATGCTATATACACCTTGTATATATCATCCACCTAGTTTATAAAGATTTATCAAATATTATCCATAATTATTATGGACCAAAACCTTTTTAATCTCTTAAACTGGCAAAAACTCCAAAACTTAATCTATAAAAGAAAGTTTGAGTTTCTCCAAAATACATCCCCATCTTTAAGCTCATTTGAAGTCTAATTTTCATACCCTATCTTCCAACTTACAAAATAAATATTTTTGAAGATCCTTATTATTTATTTTTGCCCATTTCCTTAAATGGCAGAAATGGTAAAATAAATGTTTTAAGTACTTTTGTGCATCAATAAATCTTGGGAAAAATCTCCAAAGTATGGATTCATATTTGGGACAATATAAAACCAAAAAAAATCACCATGCCCCACTCAAAATTTCAAAAGAAATCAATTAAATAGTTTCAGCAGTTTTTGAATAATTGGTATAAAAGAGACCTAAAATGATCAAATAAATCTAAATAAATTCCTAGAGGTGTATATTGCCTACATATATCTACCAACATATTTATCCCACCTTGAAAAGATAAAGTTTAGAAATTTTCCTTGGTGATCATCACTATGACACATTATGACCATAATACCAAAAACCTTCTACAACCCCTCCTACCCCATCCAAAGCTTGCCAAACACTAGTCCTCAGCACGTGGCACATCTTGGTCGACCATCCATGTAGACCTGCACTATAGATCCCTCTCTCTTTGTCATCTTATGCTTGGAAAAAGTGGAGACACATGTTAGGTCATGTCTAAAACTTTTCTTTCTCTCTCATAGCAGCACCCTACTCCCTCTCAGTCTCTTCTCGACCAGAGCACCCACTCACGACCTATCCACCACCAGCTTTGCCCAACCATGGCCCTCCTCTCTCTATTTTGCCCTAAGTGGACAAGGTCCACCATGAGCCCCTTCAACTCAAGATAAAGGGCCAAAGGCTAGTACCCCTCTCCCCTCCTATCACATTTCTTCTTTGTCCGCTAGAGAGCCTCCTCCTAGACCCTCGCTTCACCTCTGCCTCTCCCTTGCCATGAATAAGGAGAAAACTCCTCTCTCGGACCTCGGGCAAGATCTGGCCGGGGTACTCTCCTCCTCTGCTCAACTCCCTCTCCATGTGGCCTGCCCCAACTCCCCCTGTCTTCCTGGATCTAACTATTCTCCCCCTTCTCCCAGGAACAACACCAACTAGATCCCTCCGACGAGTTTCATTCAGGTGGTTTCGGTGGATCTTCCGCGAGCCACCCTGGTTATCCAGAATCCCGGGCTGCCCACCATTCGGTTTCTCACGAACCCCGCACCCACCCTGAACCACCTCCGGTGACATGCAGCACACCAGAGAGATCTTCGGCGAGCTTCCACAGAGACCATCGCAGCATCACCATGGGAGACCCCCCTTGATGTCAGACCCCTCCATGTAGCCCCTCATTCTGTGTCGCGGGAAGCACCGCTTCGCCCTACAGCCTCGAAGCCGCCTCCCCACCCCCTGGTGAGCTCCCCGTCGTCTCCCTATCCTCAGTTAGGGTTTCTGCCTGCTGCCGCCGTGCGACGAGGAAGACAACCCTGCACCGTTCATCTAGTTCTAATCGGACGGATGTGGTTCTCCAATACCCCTTTGCCTCTTTCCCTCAATGACAAGCAGGGTCATGTCATTAGTCCTTTAAATTCTGCTCGCGCGCTTGCGTCTAGCCCAAGTGGGCCGAATTTCCCTAGGCATCCCATCCCACTCCAGATCCGGCCCGCGCCTGCTCCTTGATACGTTGCAAACGTATCCATAATTTTTGATGTTCCATGCTTGGTTTTATCTCCTTTCTTATATTTTGTCCACAATTTGGAGTACTTTTCATATGATTTCTTGGATTAACCTATTAACAAGAGCCATAGTGCCGGTTGCCTGTTTTCTGCTGTTTTTGGTTCCAGGAAAGTTAGAAAATGAATATTCTCGGAATTGGACGGGACAAAAGCCAAAGTCAGTTTTTCACCGAGGGACACTAGGATCCATAATACGAGATGGAGAGGGGTTGGGGCCTGGCCACACCACCTGGTCGCGCGGGCTAGGCCTGGCCGCGCCAGGGGGTGGTCTGGCCGGCCCAGGCACCCCCTCGGCCTCCCTCTTTGCCTATAGGTTGCCTCCTGAACTAAAAACCAAGGGGGGTTCGACATTTTTCCAAAAAGAGTTCCGCTGCGCCGCCACCACCAGATTCCGTGATTTGGAACCAGAAACTTCGTTCTGGCACCCTGCCGGGACGGGGAATTGGAGGAGATCATCGCCATCATCTTCTTCGCTTCTCCATCGACCATCCATGTTTCCCCCGTCTATGAGTGAGTAATTCCTCGCTATAGTCCATGGGGATGGTAGGTATTGGATGAGATTGTTCATGTAATGGCATCGGATTGTTAGGGCTTGGTGCCTAGTATGTACTATTAGTGCTTTTTAACTTTGTTGCAACTTGTTATGCTTAATGCTTATCACTAGGGCCCGAGTGCCATGATTTCAGATCTGAACATGTTATTGATTCATTATGATAGTATTGTTTATGGTCTTACCTGCAAGTTGTATACACACACTGTTGTCCGGAACCAAAGGCCCCGAAGTGACAGAAATCGGGATAACCGGCGGGAATGGCTTTGATGTGAGGATCGCATGTGTTCACCGAGTGTTAATGCTTTGCTCCGGTGCTCTATTAAAAGGAGCACCTTAATTGCCAGTAGTTCCCTTGAGGACCCGCTGCAAATGGGCTGGCAGGACAAAATATGTTGTGCAAGTTCTCATTGCGAGCACGTATGACTATATATGGAACACATGCCTATGATTATTTAGTACTTCAATGCTTTATCTTATTTATCTGCAAATGCCCTATATTCTGATTGCTATATGTATTGTCTTGTCCATGCAACGCCCGTCAATCCATCCCTATGCCTACCGCGTTTTAATCCTACTATTTACTGCAATTGTTACTACTGCTATTACTTTGCTATTGCTCCTACAAATCTGTTGCTACTGATAAACTATTGTGAGCAAGATTGTTTCTAGGTGCAGCTGAATTGACAACTCAGTTGTTAATTCTTATAAATATTCTTTGGCTCCCCTTGTGTCGAATCAATAAATTGGATTTCACTTTCCTCGAAAATACTGTGATACACCCCCTATACTTGTGGGTCATCGAGACTATTTTCTGGCGCTGTTGCCGGGGAGCATAGCTTTATTTATCAAGTCCACTTGGAATCACTATTGTTCAAGCTTAGTTTATTTCCGCCTTGTTTGCTTGTTCCTTTATCAAAAATACAAAAAAAATAGTTCCTACTCTAGTTGTTATTTTCGTTGGTCTGTTATTGTCTTGCTTTATCATGTTCTCTATCAATGGTTGGTTTCTTTGAAACTGAATCTTATTGGCAAGGTGGGTTCACGGAAGAACAAAAATATTATTATAAGGAACACCGCTTGTCACAAAAAGGGGAACACTTATGGGAACAAATAGTTTGTATACCATTGCTATAAACGTGTGCTCTACTTATAATGTTACTTATTGCTTTTATAATCCTGTTGTCGTAGGAGGTACAAACACCTCCCTTTTCAATGTGAGTATAATGATGATGTTACCATATCTTCTTATGTTAAAGAAAATTATGACTTTTATGATGTGGAACAAATTGAGGAATTTATTGCTTGGAAGGGTGCATTTGAACTTGCTAGTTTGCTTGAAAATATTGATGATTCACCTTATAAATATGAGGTTTATGATGTACTTAAATTTTGCTTTTATAATTACAAGGAATAAAATGGCTATATTCTTGAATATATTAATAGATGCTTTCCAAAAATGGAAGAGACTAATGCCTTGCAGGATCTTATGGAAGAAGAAATTGATGAACCTGAAAGCTCATTAGATGAAAAAGAGGAGGAGAGTGATGAACAAAAGGAGGAAGAATGGATTAGCTACTCATGCCTACCTTCTAATGAGAGTAACTCTTTATCCCTTACATTATTTGATTGTCCCCCATGCTTACCAAAGGAGGATGAATGTTATGCTCATGTTATCTGCGATAATCCTTTATTTGTGCCTAACTTTTAGATGCATGGTACTAAAGAGTTTTTCTTAGAAATTGTTTATGATAAAGCTCTAGACGATGGTCATATATTGAATGATCAGTCATCTTGTTATAGAATTGTTAAAAGTGGGTTTGAAGGTTTTAATCCCACTATTTTTGAGCTTGATAAAAATTATGTTTTTGTAGAACATGAAAAGCATGCTTTATGTGATAGTTATATTGTTGAGTTTATTCATGAGGCTACTAAAAATTATTATGAGAGAGGAAAATATGGTTGTAGAAGTTTTCATGGTATTGAAACACCTCTCTATGTGCTGAAAGTTTTGAAGTTACTCTTGTTTTATCTTCCTATGCCTGTCACTTTGTTCTTTGCTAATTTATTTGCATACAGGATTCCTATGCATAGGAAGTGGGTTAGGCTTAAATGTGTTTTGAATTTGCTTCTTGATGCTCTCTTTTACTTCAATTCATATTTCTTATGTGAGCATCCTCCCAAACTATCGTGCCTAACTTAAAGGCGTTAAAGAAAAGTACTTATTGGGAGATAACCCAAAAGTTTTAGATGAGTCTTGGAAGTTATTACTTCAGTAATAACCGCTCCTTATCCTTTTTATTTGCTTTTTGTGCCAAGAGTAACCTCTAATGAGAGAGAAGTAATGGTTGGAAAAGTTGCTGTCCCGAAACAGATTTATGTGCTTCACCGTAAATATTCGTGTAAAATCTCTGTAGGTCCTCTTGAGGCCTGAATTTTTGTGCTTCTGGTTGTTATCTAACTTTCTCTAGTTCAACACTTTTCGATTTGAGTAACATAAGGTCTTCGAAAAAATTCGTCTTTACCTGCTGGTCTGTTTTGACAGATTTATGCCATTATTTGCATTTGCTTCTTGTTGGTTCCTTTTTGAGTTCTTTTGGGGAATTGAGCTTTTGAGGGAAGTGCTACAGTATCTTGTGTTTTAATGGAAGATTTATTGGTGTTGTAACTGAACCCAAAGACTTATTATCTTGACTGCACTAATGTTGCTAATAAAGATTGTGTGATGTTTTGTATGAAGGAAAAATTTCAGGTGTATGGAAGGAATGAGTAATGATATGAAGGATGGACTAAAGCTCAAGCTTGGGGATGCCACCCTTGTCACCCCAAGAAATATTCAATAGGTACAAGCGTCAAAGCTTGGGGATGCCCAAGGCATTCCCTTCTTCATCAATAAAAATCCCAGGTTTCTTCCAAACACTTCATTTTTATTGTTTCATGCACAGTTGTGTTGTTCTTGGAGCGTCTTCTTTTTTGTTTTCTTAGTTTTCTGAATAAAATGGGTGGACCCCATCTTTCGTGCATTGGTTTTCAAATAGTTTGGTTTGGATTGGAAAAGAGTGGGAAAGTTCATGCTTAAGTGGTAAAAGGAGCTTGTTTTTGACTATGGCCTATGCTTTGTCATGCCATGCTTGATATTGTTTTGGCTTTATGCTTAGTATTCTTTGTTGTATAATGACATGTTATAAACAATTGAGATTGCTTAATGTGCCTTTGAGGAATCATGCGTTGTTTTAGCACATTCAAGCATATTATTGTGGTATTCTCCTTTGATGCTTTATTTGGGTTGACTTGGCGCATGCTCACACCATGTTATGACTATTACAAGTCACCATAGCCTTGATGATCCTTTAGTTTTCAACTTGTAGTATCACTTTATGCTTTGATTAATGATGTTTTTTCGCTCTGCATGATTATGGCCATTATTGCTCTCTTAGTTGCTCGCTCCTAGTCTTTTGCTAGCCTCTGTAACCAAGTATGAGTTCCACTCATGCATCCAACTCCTAAAACCAAGTTATTACAAAGAGTCCACCATACCTACCTATTAGAATATGCTATTCCAAGTATATTCATGTTTTTATCTACCTTCCGAATTAAACTTGTTATGAGAAAACTAGTGATTAAAGCTCTCACAAACTTGATGGCACACTTTACTTTTCTTGCATTTAATAAACTTGAACCATTGCGTCCATCTTTGTTGCATATATGCTTGCGCTTTATAAGTTGAAGTTAGCAGAACCATGTATCATGGGGAACGCTTTCAACATTGCACTTGTACTTTGTACCCCGTTGATATCATGTTCTTTTGCTTATGGATCCCGGCGGTGTGAAATAAAATGGGAACTTGTAAGATCATGGAGTTTTTATTTGTGTTAGAGAAACGCCTGGGCCGCTAGCCTAAGCCATGCCTAATCAAGGTGGAAACTTGCAGCATAACCATAATGAGCATTCTATGAAGCATCCTCAATAAAAACCTATACCAATAGCAAATAAAAAGATCGCTGAGATGCTCATTGTCTGCTTGCCTTGTCATTTTGATTATGGGATAGCTCATGTATCATGTGCAAGGGGTACCCTGTTGGCGGTTCTCTATGATACAGATGTACTTACAATGATAAGAGCTTACTTGTGACTAAAGTTGAGTAGCATGAGGTTCGGTCTTCGTAAGTAAGGGGCATGAGATTTCGGCTTATAAAATGTCAAGCATATCCTCTTAGTTGTATCACTTTAACCTTAATCACCTTCACGATGCTTATGATAGGGGCAATGAGAGTTGAAAGCTAATAAGTGCCATAATTTTTGGAAGCTCTTTATGAAACTTGAATCCCTACTTCCTTCTATGAAGGCTTTTCTTTTACTTTTATGTTGAGTCTCCACCTTCTATCTTTATGTACCTACTTTGAGAGCATAGTGGCCATTCTAGTTCTATGTACATTGTCCCAAGACTTGTTGATTGATGCATGTCAACACCCGGGTTTTTAATCCCAGATGCCCGTTATGCCATACCTCGCAATCCCAGGATTACCATTTTTGCAAGACATAACGGATTGGATATCACAGTACATCATCCATTACAAACCATACATAAGGTCTTACACAAATTAGGATCTCATGATCCAGTCTTAATACAACAAGCAGCGGAAATAAAAGATAAGCATAACGGTGGGGTCCAGCTTCAGGGGCACAGGCAATACTAACGAAGGCAGATAGTCCTAGTTATCATAGTCGTCCTGCTGGCCATCATCTTGATAGTATCCTTCATAGTCTGGCCATGATAATAGCCAGGGACAAAAGCCATGAGTACTCTTTAAGTACTCGCAAACTACCACTAACAAGTAATATAGTTCTAAGTAAAGTGCTAACTCTAAGCTTAACTATAAAGTTAAGTTTGAAACCTAAGCTGAGTTCAGAAGCAAAGAAAGATAAAGTAAAGTTCTAGAATCACTTAAGTGGGAAGCTAAGGTCATAAACACAACCCTGTTGTGGTCAAGTCAAAGTTCATCATTCAGTTCATAAGATTGTATGGAAAACATCTGACAACGAAACAGTATGGCCATTCCAACTGTCCATAACCGTGGACGCGGCTATTCGAATAGTTTGACACTCTACAGAGGTGGTACACTTTCACCACAAGATTCGATACATCTGTCAGGGATAACCCTGAATCATCATACTTAGTATGCAGATAATCAAACAAAACCTTCCCTTTACACACCCTAGTATAAGCACCTCTCCTATGAGCATGGCCCCCCAACCATGACCATCAGTCATCTTGGGCACTGCATAGGTGGACAACATTGAGAGGTAGCCTCAGCTCAAACCTCTCCCGTGAGGGAACTAATACTAATGCATATAAATTTCCAGCTAAGCCTTACCCAATTCAGGTAGGGTGGTTGTACGGTAAATTTGGAATGGTATCGCATCCGAATCCAACCATTAGTTTTATAAAAGGGGTCAAGGCTCATGCCTCAACATTTTCATCATCATCAACCATTTGCGTTTCTCAACACATGACAAAACATCTCAATAGAATGACTCATCATTCCAAGGTTTTCATAACTCATTTTCATCAAGTGTTCCCATCTAAAGTGACTCAAGTTTTCGATCCACTCTAAATTACTAAGTTAAGAGTGTTCACTAAGGTGGAAAATATGGGTTCAATCTCATGCCATAGAATGACATCTAAAGGGGTTCTAACTAGGTCAAGGTTTATACTTTTTATGCTACCTTCAAAACAGGTAAAGAGCTTTGTGTAAACTAAGGGAAGTAAAACTTGTAAATAAAACTTGGGGTACTAATAGTCAAAGGGGTGTGATCAAAGCATGCCTAAGGCATCCTTACTAAACCATCTAGTTTGATCCTAGCTTGCTAAGCACTAAACTTTCAAGTGTTATCTTGCATTGTTAATGGTTCCTTGCACTTGGATAGTGCTAGCTTGCTAATAGTATCTTGCCTTGGTTGGTGTAGTGGTTAAAGTTTTCTTCTTCTTCTTCTTGGTAGAACTCCTCCTCCTCGAAAGCTTGGTTGGTACTATCATCTATAAATACATAGGGAGTACACAATCACCAAACAATACTTAACCTAGACTAAGTAGCAATCTAAGACACACATTTGATGATCTATTATCATCACAAGCATCACAATTTTAAATCAATGGTTTCATCCTTTTTATTTTAGAAAAGTAATTTCTACTCATTGAAAAATTAACTAAAATTTAATATTCACCACCTAAAATATGGGATCATGTTGACACATGTCATCACCACATATTCTAACATGGGGGAATGAGATTTAAAGGTTGGATCAATATTACTTTGGTTTAAGTTCATTATTTAATGCTTTAAAGTGACTAGAAATGCCTATATAGCATTATTTTGGTACTAGTCCAAAGTCACTGCATGTAAACCTTAACATTATTACATAATTAGATAGATATGATGAAATGTGATTTTTGAGAGTTGGAATCAACTCAAAAGCTAAATTGGTTGATTTTACAAAAAATGTTACAAGGTGCAAAAGCTTCTTTTTTATTTTTTTATTAGGAGAGATCTATAACTCTAATAGAATTAAATCCAACAGGCTTGGATAGATCATCTTAATATCTTTCAGACAAAAACTTGTTTCATGCAATTTGGATTTGTAAACTCTCAGAATTGAATTTTAAACTAGTGGACAGAAACTAGATTCAACTTAAAAAGAAAACTCCAAATTTGAACGGTTGGGCTAGCGTAGGAAAGAACTTGGGCCGGCCCAGTGGCGCTCCGCGGCACGGGGCTCAGCTGACAGGGGGTCCCGCTTGTCAGCGGCACTTAACACGCGAAATGGTACGCGCGCTGTGGGTCGTAGGATTAGAAGGGGGATCTATGGCTGAGGGTCGTCGTCAACGACGAATAGGTCGCCGGCGAGCTCGAACCCTAGCGGCTCGGTGGGGGTCTATTGGGGACGTACCAGGGCTCCAACGACGACAGCGAGGCAGGCAAACAAACTGGAAGACGACAGCGAGGCGAGGCGCGGTTGTGCCGGAGCTTGGGGTGCCCTAAATTGCAGGCGCCCTTCTCCTCTAGAGGCGGCCTGCTCCGGTGAAATTCCGGCGAGCTGCTGCTCCCCTTGCTCCGGCTAGAGGTGGGTGAGGTTTAGTGAGTGAGGGGAGTGGAGTGGTGTGGTGTGCTTCAAACGGCTGGGGGTGGCCTCCTTTTATAGGCCCGACGGTGAGACCGAGCGGGATGGGCAGGCGACATGGCTACGGCCGGTCAGAGGCATGGCTGGGGTTGCAATCGACAGGTGGTCTCCTGGCAGTGCTCTAGGAAGTGAATGCGGGCGTAGGGGCGGTGGTATGCGGTCTGGGCGAGGTGGCGCTCTGAGCGGCAGAGGCGGCGGTCTCCACGGCGAGCGGTGGCTGTGAGGCGTTGGGCGGCCAGCGGGGGTGTCTGGGGTGTTCCACAGGTCGTGGCGGAGCGGTGGGCGCGGGCTGCGGCCAAGGGGCGGTATGTGCATGCGGGGACAGAGCGTGCTCTGCGGGCAGCGTCGGCATGGTCGACCAGCTCCGGGCGCGGCGGTTCCTGGCCGGTCTGCCCGCTGTCTCTGGCCTGGGGCTAGTTGGACGGTGGAGGTGGACCACTGGCGACGTGCTAGACATGGCGAGAGAGGGGGGATGGTCTGCTGCAGCAGGGCAACGTTTGGCCGGCGAGCATGTCCTCGGGTTGGCATGGCATGGCTTTTAGGGGGTAGGGATGGGTGCTAAGGGCCTGGTTAGATCAAGAGGGGACAAAGAGATTAAATGGAGATCAAATGGGGGAAGAACCCTGTTCAAAACAGTGAGCTATGATTCAGAGTCTAAACATGCCTGCCAAGTGTTTGATTAAATGGCCGCAAGAAATAAACTTTTGAATTTTGGTATCAAAATTTTTGAGTGATCTCCACTGGTGCTAGGTAGTCTCTGGTTGCAAGGGTTTTGGAAGTGGAGCTCAAATAGGTGGTTTTTGAAATAGGGGTGATCTATGCATATGCATTGGATTCAATTTTCAAATGCCATTTAAAATAAGTAAAAGAATGTTTTTAGCAGATCAAAAGGTGGGCCTTGGTACCTCATTATGTGTACTAGCAAGGGGTACAAAGATCATGAATTTCTTCTGTTAAGAAATGAGTGCTAGGAACACTCAAAGTAGTGTAGTGGATTGAAATGGCCAAAATGACCATTCCTCCTTTTTAATTCTCTTTGATTTGATTTTCTTTAGGAAAAGTTTGGGAAAGATGTAGATGATGTTTAAATCACCTAAGAAACATTTTAGAAGCAAAGAATCACAGAACCAAGGCAATTCAAATCAATTCCTAATTTAAATGCACATACACATGAATGCTTTCATTTTTAATTTGGAAAAGTTTTTGTTAACCCTAATTTTGATGATTTGGATCTTGATAAGCTTGGATTGAAGTTTTGGGATGTTACAAACCTTCAACCATTAAACAAAATCTCGTCCCGAGATTTACAAGGAAAACTAGGAACTAAAGAGATTTGGGAACTCTGTCCTAATGTAATCCTCGCGCTCCCAAGTGGCTTCCTCTTCGGTATAGTTGCTCCACTGAATCTTGAGAAACTTGATACTCCTGGTCCTGGTGGTTCGGTAGACTTCTTCTAAGATACAAAAGGGCACTTCCCGATAGGTCAGGTCATTGTTGATTTCCACAGCTCTGTGATCGATGTTCTTGAAAACCTCAGTCTTCTCGGGCACTTCCAGACATTTGCGAAGTAAAGAGATATGGAACACATTGTGGATGGCTGACATCTCTTGAGGCAGTTCCAGTTGATATGATACTTCTCCTCGATGGTTCAGAATTTTGAAGGGCCCGATATATCTGGGGGCTAACTTTCCTTTCAGACTAAAGCATTGAGTTCCCTTCAATGGTGAAACCTTGAGATATACAAAATCTCTGACATTGAAAGTCAGGTCTCTCCTTCTCTTGTCAGCATAACTCTTCTGTCTGGATTGGGCGGTCTTGAGGTGCTCATGGACTTTGTGAACTTTCTCTTCCGCTTCCCGAAGGATGTCGGGTCCGAAGATATGACTCTCTCCTACTTGCGACCAATTCAAAGGGGTACGACACTTTCTTCCGTTTAAGAATTCAAATGGTGCCATCTGCAAACTAGCTTGATAACTGTTGTTATATGAGAATTCTGCGAAAGGCAGGCAGTCTTCCCATTTTGATCCATATTCCAACACACAAGCTCTAAGCATATCCTCTAGGATCTGGTTGACTCTCTCAGTCTGTCCATCTGTTTGTGGGTGATACGCTGTGCTGAAGTTCAACTTGGTTCCTAATCCTTCTTGGGCTTTCTGCCAAAATCTTGAGGTAAACTGGGTTCCTCAATCTGATACGATGGTCTTGGGGGTTCCATGCAGACTAACAATCCTAGCAATGTATAGCTCTACTAACTTTGCACTCTGGTAAGTTGTCTTGACAGGTATAAAGTGGGTTACTTTGGACAGTCTATCAACTATGACCCAGATTGAGTCATTCCCCCTACTAGAAGTGGGTAAACCGGTGATAAAGTCCATTCCGACGGAATCCCATTTCCATTCTGGAATCTGCAATGGTTGTAGCAGTCCTGCAGGTCTTTGATGTTCTACTTTGACTCTTTGACATATGTCACATTTGGCGATGTAGCTTCCAATCTCTCTCTTCATCTTGTGCCACCAAAATTGCTCTTTCAAATCCTGATACATCTTTGTTCCTCCGGGGTGGATAGAATAAAGAGTATCATGAGCTTCCTTCATGATAACTTCCTTCAGCTCTAAATCTGCTGGCACACAGATATGTCCTTTGTACCACAATACTCCTTCTTCATCTTCAGTGAAACCAGGTACCTTTCCTGTACCAATACGACATTTGATTCCGTCGATACTTTCATTCCCCTTCCGGGCTTCCTTGATTTGGCTAATCAAAGTGGGTTGAAGTTCAATGCTAGCTAAGAATCCTTTGCTAACTAATTCGGTCCTGAAATGCTCCAACTCTTCATAAAAACTTTGTTGCTTCTCCTTGATCATGGTGTTAAGCCTACACGGCAGTCTGCTAAGAGCATCCACTACCACATTGGCTTTGCCGGGGTGATAGTGAATGTCAAGGTCATAATCCTTGATTAATTCTATCCATCTTCTTTGCCTCATATTCAGCTCCTTCTGAGTGAAGATATATTTTAAGCTCTTGTGGTCTGAGTAAATCTCACAGCGATTTCCCATCAAATAATGACGCCATGTCTTCAATGCTAGAACCACATCTGCTAGCTCAAGATCGTGGGTCAGATAGTTCTAATCATGCTGCTTTAGTTGTCGAGACAGATACGCGATGACTTTGCCTTCTTGCATCAATACACATCCTAGACCAATCTTGGATGCGTCACAATACACATCAAATGGCTTCTTGATATCAGGCATGACCAATATTGGGGCTGATATCAATCTCTTCTTCAGCTCCTGAAAACTGGCTTCACATTTGTCTGTCCATTCAAACGTCTTGTCCTTCTTCAACAATTGGGTCATGGGTCGGGCGATGCTCGAGAATCCTTCTACGAACTTGCGGTAATATACCGATAATCCGAGAAATGCACGGACTTGTGTTTGAGTGGTTGGAGCTTCCCATTCTTCGACATCTTTGATCTTGGCGGGATCAACAGAGACTCCTCCAGCAGACACGATATGTCCTAGGAATCCCACTTCCTTCAGCCAAAACTCACACTTGCTAAACTTGGCATATAGCTGATGCTCTCTCAGGGTTTCTAGGATAACTCTCAGATGTTGCTCATGCTCTTCATCTGACTTGGAGTAGATAAGAATGTCGTCGATAAACACAACTACAAACTTATCTAGGAAATTCATAAAGATCTTATTCATGATATTCATGAAATAAGCAGGGGCATTGGTTAATCCAAAAGACATAACCGTATACTCGTATAAACCATAGCGAGTAGTAAAGGCGGTCTTCGGAATATCCGTTGCACGAATCTTAAGTTGGTGATAACCAGTCCTAAGATCAATCTTTGAGAATACCTGAGCTCTGGTCAACTGATCAAATAGATCCTCTATCTTCGGCAAAGGGTACTTGTTCTTGATGGTGACATCATTCAACTTTCTGTAATCTGTGCATAGACGATTGCCTCCATCTTTCTTGTCGACGAATAACACTGGGGATCTCCATGGCGATGCGCTTGGTTGAATCAAGCCTTTCTCTAACATGGCATCCAACTGCTTCTTTAGTTCCACTAATTCTGAGGGGTTCATGCTATAGGGTCTCTGGGCTATGGGTCCGGTTCCAGGGATTAGTTCGATAATGAACTCAATATCCCTATCCGGGGGCATACCTGGCAATTCATTTGGGAATACGTTGGGGTGTTCACAGACTACTCTGACTTGGTATATGGTGGGCAAGGCTACACTCTTGTTGCACTTGAATTGACGGGGTAAGGTTTCAGAGATATGCTCTACTGTTACTCTAGAGCTACTGGTCATGGTAATGGCTTTCTTAGCACAGTCTATCAATCCTTTATGCCTTGACATCCAGTCCATTCCTAGTACTACTTCCAATCCTTTGGTTCCAAGTACAATTAGGTTGGCATAAAAATCTATCCCATGTATTCTGATAGGTACAGCTTTGCAAATTTTTCTAGCTTTGGTTGTTGAACCGGGGATTTGAACTATCATGACATGCTTTAGGTTGGTTGGACGAATCTTACTAGTGCATGCAAATTCTTCGGTGACAAATGAATGTGATGCTCCCGAATCAAGCAATAATCTTGCTAAAACTGAGTTAACAGAAAACATACCCAGCACTACATCTGGCGCTTCTTGGGCTTCTTCTAAGTTCATGTCGAAGAGACGGCCATTGCGGTTGTGAGGGTTCCCTAGGGCAAATCTCCATCCTAGCTCAACACGACACTACTGCTGAGCTGGGGCATTCACATTGGCATTGGCAGCAGTCTTCTTGGGACACTCATTGGAGTAGTGACCCTTCACTCCACACTCAAAACAAGTGATCTGGGACTTGTCCTTGACTGCGACAGGCACAGCATTGCTGCCAGTTCTGGGTGCAGTGTTGTTGTTGTTGTTGTTGCTCTTGGGAGGTGCACGGTTGAAATTGTTGGCATTGCCAGAGTTGTGATTGTTTCCTCCGGACTTCACATTGCCTCCGCTACGGTTGGGGTAGCTTGGGCGAGCTGTTGGGGGTCGGTTGTTCCTTGGTGCATATCCTGGTGAAGGGTTGGGACGGTACTTTTGATGACTATTGGATCCAGACTACTGCATCATACGACGCTTGCGGTTGTCGTTTGCCTGGTTAATCTTCCCTTCTATCTGAATGGCAGAGTCGACTAGCTCTTCGAGATCCTGGAAACGGATGTTGACAAGGAGAGTCTGCATCTCATCATGCAGTCCGTTCAAGAATCTCTCATTCTTCTTAGACTCCGTGTTGATCTCATTAGGTGCATATCTGGCAAGTGATAGGAATCTGTCACGGTACTCCACCACCGTCATCCTTCCTTGCTTTAATTCGCGGAACCCATCTCTCATTCTGTTGACTAGACCTTGCGGCACGTGGGTGCGGCTGGACTTGATTTTGAATGCTTCCCATGTCATCACTTGACCATGGTTCATATTGCGGATGTTGTTCCACCAAGCTCTTGCATCTCCTACCAGATAGTGGGTGGCAAAGAGAACTTTCTCATTTTCATCAACTCTGGCAACTTCTAAGTTGTTTTCCATGGTCTGTAACCAGTCATCAGCATCTAATGGGTTTTTAGATTGGTTGAAGATTGGGGGATTGGTGTTCTGAAAGTTTTTTAGTTTGGATCCCTAGTGATCCTGATTTCCATGTCCTTGGTTGTTGAGAGCCATCTGGGCGATCTGTTGAAGTGTTGCTAAGTTGGCTTGGCGCTCTGCCCTGCTTGCTTCACGGTCTGTGATGAGATTCTGCAAGATCTGCAGCATTGGGTCTTGCGACGAGATGCTCCCTCCTTGGTTTCCACGAGTCATCTAAAGATTGAGATGGATATAGGGGTAAGAGGGAATTTCTAAGGTTCATGGTTTTGGGTTTTCAAAGCTAAAACTTTGAGTTAGACTCAGGTTTTTCAACTAACTCCATTTCATTCATGCAAGCAAGAACACGATACAACACACACCACAATAATCAATGGGCAAACAGATGGTTTGAAGAACCATTCTGTGAGCTACGATACAGTGAGATCGATACATCTCATGCTACGACAGTGCTCTAGTGCATCTACTCATCGTCGATGAAGTCAGAGTCATCATCATTAGTGTAGAAGTCCACGGCATCCTCCGCCAGAAAGTCATCATCATTACTGAGGTAAGAGTCCATGTCTCCCTGGATGTCTTCACCCTCATCTTCTTCTTCCTTTGCTGCAAGCTGAGCTTCCTGCTCCTTGATGGTCTTCTCGAGGCCGGCCACCTTCTTGCGAAGATGGGCGATGGTGCGATCCTTCTTGGCATGCTGGCGGCGAAGAGACTAGCGATCCTGGACGAGTAGTGCGAAAGTCTGGGCCTTCTGGTAGTCAATGGCACGGTTCTGGTTGGCTAACTCTCTAGCATTGTCCAGTTCCTGCTGTCTGTCATGTAGCAAGAAGTCAAGGTTCTCCACTTGACGCCTCAACTCGGGGTGACCCGGCATCTCCATTGGCATTCCCATGAAGTCACGTCTTGCATAGTGGGCAAAACGGGTTCCTTGGATTTGGTTGACGCTGAGGGCACATAGACGTGCGAGAGCTTCATGCATTGCCCTGGCTAATCCATCTAGCCAGTTGTTCTCCCTCACGGTGAACTGAATTCTCCCAGAAGTTGGTGCTTCGATGCTTCCTCTAAGGTCCGCGGTGACTAGCCACTATAGGTCTCCTCCTAGGAGTCCTGGAAGTTGAGCTCCAAGAAACTCCGGGTGCGGGCGTCCCAGTAACTCCGACAGTGAATCCAGATCCTTCTCGAAGATCAGCTGACCTCCATTTCCCAAATGGTAGAACTTGCTGAACTGAGTCTCCATCTACAAGAGTTAAGGATGAGGAAGTTAGTGAAGTGATCAAGTGTGTCAAATTTTAAGTAGTAGTGTAAGAATTTTGAGGAACATGAATATTTGAGAAAGAATGACTTCACAAGCATAAGAGAGGAGATACTTTTTCATAAATACTCACTTTGGTTTTGAAACTAAGTTTTTGTTCGGATGTCCATTCTAACTAGGGTCTCCTATGGTCAGGATGGCTCTGATACCAACTTGTCAACACCCGGGTTTTTAATCCCAGATGCCCGTTATGCCATACCTCACAATCCTAGGATTACCATTTTTGCGAGACATAACGGATTGGATATCACAGTACATCATCCATTACAAACCATACATAAGGTCTTACATAAATTAGGATCTCATGATCCAGTCTTAATACAACAAGTAGCGGAAATAAAAGATAAGCGTAGCGGTGGGGTCCAGCTTCAGGGGCACAGGCAATGCTGACGAAGGCAGATAGTCCTAGTTATCATAGTCGTCCTGCTGGCCATCACCTTGATAGTCTCCTTCATAGTCTGGCCATGATAAGAGCCAAGGACAAAAGCCATGAGTACTCTTTAAGTACTCGCAAACTACCACTAACAAGTAATATATTTCCAAGTAAAGTGCTAACTCTAAGTTTAACTATAAAGTTAAGTTTGAAACCTAAGCTGAGTTGAGAAGCAAAGAAAGATAAAGTAAAGTTCTAGAATCACTTAAGTAGGAAGCTAAGGTCATAAACACAACCCTGTTGTGGTCAAGTCAAAGTTCATCATTCAGTTCATAATATTGTTTGGAAAACATCTAACAATGAAACAGTATGGCCATTCCAACTGTCCATAACCGCGGACGCGGCTATTCGAATAGTTTGACACTCTGCAGAGGTGGTAAACTTTCACCACAAGATTCGATACGTCTGTCAGGCATAACCCTGAATCATCATACTTAGTATGTAGATAATCAAACATAACCTTCCCTTTACACACCCTAGTATAAGCACCTCTCCTATGAGCGTGGCCCCCCAACCATGACCATCAGTCATCTTGGGCACTGCATAGGTGGACAACATTGAGAGGTAGCCTCATCTCAAACCTCTCCCATGAGGGAACTAATACTAATGCATATAAATTTCTAGGTAGGGTGGTTGTACGGTAAATTTGGAATGGTATCGCATCCGAATCCAACCATTAGTTTTATAAAAGGGGTCAAGGCTCATGCCTCAACATTTTCATCATCATCAACCATTTGTGTTTCTCAACACATGTCAAAACATCTCAATAGAATGACTCATCATTCCAAGGTTTTCGTAACTCATTTTCATCAAGTGTTCCCATCTAAAGTGACTCAAGTTTTCGATCCACTCTAAATTGCTAAGTTAAGAGTGTTCACTAAGGTGGAAAAGATGGGTTCAATCTCATGGCATAGAATGACATCTAAAGGGGTTCTAACTAGGTCAAGTTTTATACCTTTTATGCTCTACCTTCAAAACAGGTAAAGAGCTTTGTGTAAACTAAGGGCAGTAAAACTTGTAAATAAAACTTGGGGTACTAATAGTCAAAGGGGTGTGATCAAAGCATGCCTAAGGCATCCTTGCTAAACCATCTAGTTTGATCCTAGCTTGCTAAGCACTAAACTTGCAAGTGTTAGCTTGCATTGTTAATGGTGGCTTGCACTTGGATAGTGCTAGCTTGCTAATAGTAGCTTGCCTTGGTTGGTGCAGTGGTTAAAGTTTTCTTCTTCTTCTTGGTAGAACTCCTCCGCCTCGAAAGCTTGGTCGGTACTATCGTCTATAAATACATAGGGAGTACACAATCACCAAACAATACTTAACCTAGACTAAGTAGCAATCTAAGACACACATTTGATGATCTATTACCATCACAAGCATCACAAGTTGAAATCAATGGTGTCATCCTTTTTATTTTAGAAAAGTAATTTCTACTCATTGAAAAATTAACTAAAATTTAATATTCACCACCTAAAATATGGGATCATGTTGACACATGTCATCACCACATATTCTAACATGGGAGAATGAGATTTAAAGGTTGGATCAGTATTACTTTGGTTTAAGTTCATTATTTAATGCTTTAAAGTGACTAGAAATGCCTATATAGCATTATTTTGGTACTAGTCCAAAGTCACTGCATGTAAACCTTAATATTATTACATAATTAGATATATATGATGAAATGTGATTTTTGAGAGTTGGAATGAACTCAAAAGCTAAATTGGTTGATTTTATAAAAATGTTACAAGGTGCAAAAACTTCTATTTCATTATTTTTATTAGGAGAGATCTATAACTCTAATAGAATTAAATCCAACGGGCTTGGATAGATCATCTTGATATCTTTCAGACAAAACTTGGTTCATGCAATTTGGATTTGTAAAACTCTCAGAATTGAATTTTAAACTAGTGGACAGAAACTAGATTCAACTTAAAAAGAAAACTCCAAATTTCAACGGTTGGGCTAGCGCGGGAAAGAACTTGGGCCGGCCCAGTGGCGCTCCACGGCGCGGGGCTCAGCTGATAGGGGGTCCCGCTTGTCAGCGGCACTTAACACACGAAACGGTACGCACGCTGTGGGCCGTAGGATTAGAAGGGGGATCTACGGGTGAGGGTTGTCGTCGACGACGAACAGGTCGCCGGCGAGCTCGAACCCTAGCGGCTCGGTGGTGGTCTGCTGGGGACGTACTAGGGCTCCAGCGACGATGGTGAGGCGGGCAAACGAACTGGAAGACAACGGCGAGGCGAGGCGCGGTTGCGTCGGAGCTTGGGGTGCCCTAAATTGCAGGCGCCCTTCTCCTCTAGAGGCGGCCTACTCCGGTGAAATTCCGGCGAGCTGCTGCTCCCCTTGCTCTGTCTAGAGGTGGGTGAGGTTCAGTGAGGTGAGGGGAGTGGAGTGGTGTGCTTCAAACGGCTGGGGGTGGCCTCCTTTTATAGGCCCGATGGTGAGACCGAGCAGGATGGGCAGGTGACGGTGGCGACATGGCTACGACCGGTTAGAGGCATGGCTGAGGATGGCGATCGACAGGTGGTCTCCTGGCGGTGCTCTCGGAAGTGAATGCGGGTGTAGGGGCGGTGGTATGCAGTCTGGGCGAGGTGGCGCTCTTAGCGGCAGAGACGGTGGTGTCCACGGCGAGCGGTGGCTGTGAGACATTGGGCGTTGGGTGGACAAAGAGATTAAATGGAGATCAAATGGGGGAAGAACCCTATTCAAAACAGTGAGCTATGATTCAGAGTCTAAACCTGCCTGCCAAGTGTTTGATTAAATGGCCGCAAGAAATAAACTTTTGAATTTTCGTTTCAAAATTTTTGAGTGATCTCCACTGGTGCTAGGTAGTCTCTGGTTGCAAGGGTTTTGGAAGTGGAGCTCAAATAGGTGGTTTTTGAAATAGGGGTGATCTATGCATATGCATTGGATTCAATTTTCAAATGCCATTTAAAATAAGTAAAAGAATGTTTTTAGCAGATCAAAAGGTGGGCCTTGGTACCTCATTATGTGTACTAGCAAGGGGTACAAAGATCATGAATTGCTTCTGTTAAGAAATGAGTGCTAGGAACACTCAAAGTAGTGTAGTGGATTAAAATGGCCAAAATGACCATTCCTTCTTTTTAATTCTTTTTGATTTGATTTTCTTTAGGAAAAGTTTGGGAAAGATGTAGATGATGTTTAAATCACCTAAGAAACATTTTAGAAGCAAAGAATCACAGAACCAAGGCAATTCAAATCAATTCCTAATTTAAATGCACATACACATGAATGCTTTCATTTTTAATTTGGAAATGTTTTTGTTAACCCTAATTTTGATGATTTGGATCTTGATAAGCTTGGATTGAAGTTTTCGGATGTTACAATGCATAATTTTGATATATCTTGTTCTTAAACTATTTGTATCTAGTCACTCTTATGAACATTGAAGGTGTCCGATGCATTTATATTTGCTACTGTATGGGGGACAAGCTGAATGCCACTATGCTATGTTTTATTTATGTGAAACAAACAAACGTCTTGCAAAGCATTGTTATTCATGAATCTTTTATTTGTGCCTTTTCATGTTGCAACATAGTTGCTTTGTCTTATTGTTAGAACTTTATCTTTTCATGTTATATTGAAGTACTATAATCCCAGCTATGAATGTTTACAAATACTTTGATCAAGTTTATGATGGTGCATTCACCTCAAAAATTATTATTTCTTTTTATCACTTACCTACTTGAGGACGAGCAGGAGTTAAGCTTGGGGATGTTGATACGTTGCAAACGTATCCATAATTTTTGATGTTCCATGCTTGGTTTTATCTACTTTCTTATGTTTTGTCCACACTTTGGAGTAATTTTCATATGATTTCTTGGACTAACCTATTAACAAGAGCCACAGTGCCAGCTGCCTGTTTTCTGCTGTTTTCGGTTCTAGGGAAGTCAGAAAATGAATATTCTCGGAATTGGACGGGACAAAAGCCAAAGTCAATTTTTCACCGAGCGATACCAGGAGCCAGAATACGAGACGGAGAGGGGCTAGGGCCTGGCCAAACCACCTGGCCACGCGGACTAGGCCTGGCCGCGCCAGGGGGTGGTCTGGCCGCCCCAGGCACCCCCTCGGCCTCCCTCTTTGCCTATAAGTTGCCTCCTGACCTAAATACCAAGGGGCGTTCGACGTTTTTCCAGAAAGATTTCTGCTGCGCCGCCATGATACATTGCAAATGAATCTATAATTTTACATCTTTCTTGTGTTTTGTCGACACTTTGGAGTACTTTTCATATGATTGCTTGGACTAACCTATTAAGAAGAGCCACAGTGCCAGTTGCCTGTTTTCTGATATTTTTGGTTCCAGGAAAGTCATAAAATGAATATTCTCGGAATTGGACGGGACAAAAGCCAAAGTTACTATTTTACCGGAAGACTCACGGAGCCAGAATACGAGGCGGAGGAGGGCTAGGGCCTGGCCACCCCCCCCCCCCCCCCCAGGCCGCGCTAGGGCATGGTATGGGCCCCTCCGGCACCCCCTCGGTCTCCCCTCTCGCCTATAAGAGCCTCCCTATGCATAAACCCTAAATCGTCAATCATAAATCCACGAAAAGTTCCACAGCACCGCCGCCACCGAAGGGGAGATTCGGGGACAGAAAATCTCTGTTCCGGCACCCTGCCGAGACGGGGAAGTGCCCCAGGAGCCATCTCCATCGATCTCCACCACCATCTCCATCACCATTGCTGATTCCCATGATGAGGAGGGAGTAGTTCTCTCTCAAGGCTAAGGGTTCTACCGGTAGCTATGTGTTCATCTCTCTCTCTATGTGTGATCATATTGTGATCATGAGCTTGTAATCTATAGATCCACCTTGCTACTCAAGTGCTTTAATAGATTTCTGTTCTCCCCATGTGTGTGAAGTTTACAGTGTGCACACCATGGTGGCACTTAGGCTAGAGTTTACAAATACTTTTTATGAGTTATATTTGGAGTTGGATGTCTTTATGAAATTGTGGTGTTTGTTGGACTCATCTAGTACTCAAGGTGATAGTGTGGGGTTTTCTAGATGGGAAAGGCTTACTTTGAGGTGCTCTGTTATAGCCCTAGCATCGATTAGAGTGTTCAACCGGAGAGTAGTTAAGAGTAGTATCATAAAGAGAAGATATTTATATGAGAGTGTTCACTAGTGAAAGTATGATCCCTAGGCCTTGTTTCTTAGCATTGAAACACCGTTTGCTACTAGATCTGTTACATGTTTGCTTGCTGCCATCTTTATTTTAGTTTGCTTTTAGTCTCTTCCACGCCATCAAGTTATCTTCTATCACCGTTACCACTTATAATTATCTAGACCACTTGTATTTCACTATCTCTTCGCCGAACTCGTGCACCTATACACCTAACAAGTGTATTGGGTGTGTTGGGGACACAAGAGACTTCGTGTATCTTGATTGCAGGGTTGCTTGAGAGAGGATACATTTGACCACTTCCTCCCTGAGTTCGATAAACCTTGGGTGATCCACTTAAGGAAAACTTGCTGCTGTTCTACAAACCTCTACACTTGGAGGCCCAACAACTGTCTACAAGAATAGAAGTGCATAGACATTAAGCTATTTTCTAGCGCCGTTGCCGGGGAGGTAAGGTAAAAGGTACTCACATCCTCCGATGTGAGTGCTTGAAGTTATTTCCCTTAGATTCTGCAATTTTTTTTTTGTTTCTTGTTTTCACTAGTTAGGCTTAATGGAAAACTATAACAAAATTAGAGAGCTTTTTAGTATTTTTCCTAAGATAGAACTTGAATTGTCTTAAAAGAAAATTAAAAAACCCATGGAACTTTCTTTGCATGCTAATAACAATTTTATTAGTATGAATCTTTTGAACACCTTTGTTACTAATGCTATGGAAACGTCTAAGTTTGGGGAAGTTAGTTTTTATGAAAATGATCTTTTTAGTTCCCCAGCTTTAAAGAAGAAAATTTGCTCTGATGATACTTTATCTCCCATATGTGGTAATTCTCATGATACTTGTGATATTTTAAATCCACATACTGAAAGCATCCCTTTTAAAATACCTATAAAGATTGTTGAATGTGTTATGAATAACTGCTATTTTGGAGATGGAACTGTCCATCCTGGTGATCATTTACTCCTTATACATGAATTATGAGAGTTGTTCAAGTGTGCAGGTATTTCAATGAACCAAGTTAAGAGGAAGCTATTCCCTATTTCACTTAAGGGCAAAGCAAGGGAGTGGTATGAGCTATTAGATGATCCTCATCATTTGGAGTGGAAGGAACTTGAATCTCTCTTTTACTCTAAATTTTATCCTCCTCATGAAATTCATAAAGATAGGAATTACATTTATAATTTTCATACTCATGATGGAGAAAGTATTTCCCAAGCATGGGGGAGATTGAAGTCACTAATGCTCAAATGTCCCATTCATGAGCTCCCCAGTAATATTGTTATTCATAATTTCTATGCAAGGCTTTCAGGACATTACAAGGACTATCTAGATACTTGTCTAGAGGGATCCTTCACAAGTAAGGAGGTCAAAGCTAAGTGGGATCTTCTTGAAACAATTCAAAGCAATACTAAAGATTAGGATAACAACAAAGGTAAAGAACCAGGTATAAACTATGAGTATGATTGCATTAAGTATTTTGCTGAAACTATTGATTTTCAAGAGCTTAGTGCTAAATATGGTCTTGATCCTCAAATTCTTGTTGATTGTTATAGAACCTTTGCTTCTCATATTAATTCTCCTAAAGAAAAATGTGACATGTATCATGAGCCTTATAAAGACACTTGCATGGAAAATGAAATTGTTATTTATGATAGCAATAAACATGCTCAAACCTCTGAAAGTACTACTTCTTATAAGCATGTTAATTTTTGTGGAATACATAAACCTTGTGAGAATAATCAAATTGAAGAAGAATATTGTATCACCCACAGGAATGAAAAAACTAGAACGTGGTATAGGGCTCTACATGATCTTGGTAAAAAAGTCTGTGCCCTCTATCCTTTTATTTGTGAACTTTGCTTTGAAGTGGGTCATTTCAATTTTCAATGCTCAATCCATAATAATAGCCCTTCTAATCCAATGAGTACTGCAAGTTTGTATTGTGATGATATGATCACTCCTAATCAGCATGATGAACTTACATTATTTTTGGGATGTGAAGAGTTATCAAGAAAAACCTCTTTGGTAGATATGGGTGCTTTTGATAATTGCCACAGAAATACTTACATACAAAATATTATAAAAGATGAGGTTTTACCAAAATATGATAGGACTAATATGTTTTTTGTTCTTATTAATGAAAAGGAGGAATCCTCCAAAGTTTCTTCTATTGTCTCTAACAATGAACCAGGGTGTATGGAGAAGCTTCCTTTCAAGCCTCTCCCTCCTAAAGAGAAGAAGAAGAAAAAGAAGAAGAGGAGGAGTAAAAGGAGAGAGGAAACGGTATTTTCCCCTAAGCACATTGCTCCTATTATAGTTTTTGATGAGTCTGAACTCGATGATGTTCCTATGCCTATTACCTATAGTAGTGATCATGATTGGGAAAAGCACACTACTTTTGATACTGATAATCTCTTCGGTACTAATTCTGAAAATGATGATATTAATAATTGATATACTATTAGTGATATCCATGATCCTTCCAATGATGATATGTTTACAAATGAACACACTTTTGAAGATAGCTATTCTATTGCTTATGATGATATTATACCACCAATATATGATGATTACAATGATGAATGTGATATTTTCAGTCCACCAACTATTGAGGAGGAAATTAATTATGATTACAATATGCCTCCTATATTTGATGATATGGTGATGAAAATAATAATGATAGCTATTTTGTTGAATTTGATCCCACTACAATTATTAAGAATGACTATGTTTATGTGGGGGAGTATTAATTATTTTATGCATGTGGCTCTTGATAAGAATGTTTTGTGTGATAATTATATTGTTAATTTTATTCATGATGCTACTGAAATTTATTATGAGAGAGGGAAACATGGTTTTGTGTCTCAACAATATTAAGTTTCCCCTCTTTATGTTGAAAATTTTGAAGTTGCACTTGTTTTGCTTTCCTATACTTGTTGCTTTCCTATACTTGTTGCACTTGTTTTGCTTTCCTATACTTGTTGCTTTGTGCATAGGAAGTGTGTTACAAGATTATATTGCATAGGAAGTGGGTTAGACTCAAATGTGTTTTTAATTTTCTTCTTGATGCTCTCTTTTAATTCAATTCATATTTTTATGTGAGCATCTTCTCAAACTATCATGCCTAACTTAAAGGCATTAAAGAAAAGTACTTCTTGAGAGATAACCCAAAAGTTTTAGATGAGTCTTGGAAGTTCTTAGTTCAGTAATAACCGCTCCTTATCTTTTTTATTTGCTTTTTGTGCCAAGAGTAACCTCTAATGAGAGAGAAGTAATGATTGGCAAAGTTGCGGTACAGAAACAGATTTCTATGCTTCACCGTAAAAATTCGTGTAAAATATCTGAACGTCCTTTTGAGGCGTGAATTATTGTGCTTCTGCCCCAGGTTGTTATATAACTTTCGTTAGTTCAACACTTTTTGATTTGAGCAACAAAAGGTCTTCGAAAAAAATCGTCTTTATCTGCTAGTCTGTTTAGACAGATTTCTGCCATTTTCTGCATTTGCTTCTTGTTGGTTCCTTTTTGAGTTCTTTTGAGGAATTGAGCTTTTTGAGGGAAGTGCTTAAGTAGCTAGTGTTCTAATGGAAGTTTATTGGTGTTAGAACTGAACCTTAAGACTTATTTATCTTGAGTGCACTAATGTTGCTAATAAAGATTGTGTGATGTTTTGTATGAAGGAAAAATTTCAGGTGTATGAAAGGAATGAGTAATGAGATGAAGGATGGACTAAAGCTCAAGTTTGGGGATGCCACGCGTGTCACCCCAAGAAATATCCAAAAGTACAAGCGTCAAAGCTTGGGGATGCCCAAAGCATCCCCTATTCATCAATAAAAATCCCAGGTTTCTTCCAAACGCTTCATTTTTATTGTTTCATGCACAATTGTGTTGTTCTTGGAGCGTCTTCTTTTTCGTTTTTGTTTTGTTTTTTCGTTTGCTTGGTTTTCTTAGTTTGCTCAATAAATTTGTTGGACCCCTCTTTCATACATTGGTTTTCAAATAGTTTGGTTTGGTTTGGTTTGGAAAAGAGTAGGAAAGTTCATTGCTTATGTGGTAAAAAGAGCTTGTTTTTGACTGTGGCATATGCTTTGTCATGCCATGCTTGATATTGTTTTGGCTTTATGCTTAGTATTCTTTGCTGTAGCATGACTTGTTATAAACAATTGAGATTGCTTAATGTGCCTTGGATGAATCATGCGTTGTTTTAGCATATTAAAGCATAGTATAGTGGTATTCTCCTTTGATGCTTTATTTCGGTTGACTTGGCGCATGCTCACACCATGTTATGACTATCTCAAGTCACCATAGCCTTTATGATCCCTTAGTTTTCAACTCGTAGTGTCACTTTATGCTTTGATCAATGATGTTTTGTCGCTCTGCATGATTATGGCCATTATTGCTCTCTTAGTTTGTCGCTCCCAGTCTTTTGCTAGCCTCCACAACCAAGTATGAGTTCCACTCATGCATCCAACTCCCTAAACCTAGTTTTTCGAAAGAGTCCACCATACCTACCTACGAGCTTATGCTATTCCAAGTATATTCATGTTTTTGTTTACCTTCCAAATTAAACTTGTTATGAGAAAACTAGTGATTAAATCTCTGACGAACTTGATGGCACACTTTACTTTTCTTGCCCTTAATAAACTTGAACCATTGTGTCATTTGTGTTGTATATGCTTGAACTTATTTGTTGGGGATTTGCAGAACCATGCTATCATGGGAAACACTTTCAACATTGCACTGGTACTTTGTACCTAGTTGATATCATGCTCTTTTGTCTATGAATGTCGTCGGTGTGAAATGAAAGGGGAGCTTGTAAGTCCATGGAGTTATGTATATGTGTTAGAGAAACGCCTGGGTCGCTGGTCTAATCCATAATAACATGGTGGAAACCTGCAGCATAACCATAATGAGCTGTCTATGAAGCATTCTTCTTATAAAAAAGAGTCCTATATTGAGAAAAATGAGAAAAAGAAAAAAG
Source organism: Avena eriantha (assembly GCA_910589775.1). NCBI lineage: Eukaryota > Viridiplantae > Streptophyta > Magnoliopsida > Poales > Poaceae > Avena > Avena eriantha. Next base: position 317,052,118 of record OU342745.1, on the reverse strand, counting down.
AGATTATGAAAAGAGGAAAGAGAGAAAAACACACCATATTCCCATGGTAAATAAGAAGATTGTTGAGATGCTCGTTGTCTACTTGCCTTGTCATTTTGATATGGGGATTCTTCCGTATCATCGGGCAAGGGGTACCCCGTTAGCGATTCTCTTTGATACACATGTACTTATGATGACAAGAACTTACCGGTGACTAAACTTGAGTAGCATGAGGAGCGGCCCTCGTATTCAAGGGACATGAGATTTCTAACTTATACTTCGTCAAGCATATACACCATAGTTTGTTCACTTTAACCTTAATCACTTCAAGATGCTTAGGATAGGGGCAATGAGAGCTGAAAGCTATTGAGTACCATAATTTTTGGAAGCTCTTTATGAGACTTGAATCCCTACTTCCTTCTATGAAGGCCTTTCTTCCACTTATATATTGAGTCTTCATCTTCTATCTTTATGCACCTACTTTGAGAGCATAGTGGCCATTCTTAGTTCTATGTGCATTGTCCCAAGACTTATTGATTGATGCATAGCTTTGATATTGCTTGTTTTAAACTATTTGTATCTAGTCACTCTTATGAACTTTGAAGGTGTCCTATGCATTTATGTTTGCTACTCTATGAGGGACAAGCTGAATGCCATTATGCTATGTTTTCTTTATGTGAAACAAACAAACGTCTTGCAAAGCATTGTTATTCATGAATCTGTTGTTTGTGCCTTTTCATGTTGCAACATAATTTCTTTGTCTTATTGCTAGAACTTTTTCTTTCATGCTATGATTGAAGTACTATGATCCCAGCTTTGAATGTTTTATAAATACTTTGATCAAGTTTATGATGGTGCATGTCACCTCAAAAATCATTCTTTCTTTTTATCACTTACCTACTCGAGGACGAGCAGGAGTGAAGCTTGGAGATGTTGATACATTGCAAATGTATCTATAATTTTTGATGTTCCATGCTTGGTTTTATCTACTTTCTTGTATTTTGTCCACACTTTGGAGTACTTTTCATATGATTTCTAGGACTAACCTACTAACAAGAGCCACAGTGCCAGTTGCCTATTTTCTACTGTTTTTGGTTCCATGAAAGTCAGAAAATAAATATTCTCAGAATTGGACAGGACAAAAGCCAAAGTTCCTATTTTACCGGAAGACTCACGGAGCCAGAATACGAGATAGAGGAGGGCCTGGCCACAGCCCTCCCCCCAGGCGCGGGTCCCCCCAGGCCGCGCCAGGGCATGGTGTGGGCCCCTCCGGCACCCCCTCAGTCTCCCCTCTCGCCTATAAGAGCCTCCCGATGCATAAACCCTAAATCTTCAATCAGAAATCCACGAAAAGTTCCGCAGCACCGCCACCACCGAAGGGGAGATTCGGGGGACAGAAAGTCTCTGTTCCGGCACCTTGCCGGGACGGGGAAGTGCCCCCGGAGCCATCTCCATCGATCTCCACCACCATCTCCATCACCATTGCTGATTCCCATGATGAGGAGGGAGTAGTTCTCTCTCGAGGCTAAGGGTTCTACCGGTAGCTATGTGTTCATCTCTCTCTCTATGCATGATTATATTGTGATCATGAGCTTGTAATCTATGGATCTACCTTGCTACTCAAGTGCTTTAACTCTGCTCTCCCCATGTGTGTGAAGTTGACAGTGTGCACACCATGGTGGCACTTAGGCTAGAGATTACAAATACTTGTTATGAGTTATATTTGTAGTTGGACGTCTTTATGAAATTATGGTGTTTGTTGGACTCATCTAGTACGCAAGGTGACAGTGTGGGGTTTTCTAGATGGGAAAGGCTTACTTTGAGGTGTGTTGTTATAGCCCTACCATTGATTAGAGTGTTCAACCGGAGAGTAGTTAAGAGTAGTATCATAAAGAGAAGATATTTATATGAGAGTGTTCACTAGTGAAAGTATGATCCTGTAACACCCCAAACCTTTAATCCAAGGTTATTAAGATCCAAATCATCAAAATTAGGGTTAACAAAAACTTTTCCAATTAAAATTATTAAAGCATTTATATATGTGTGCATTTGAATTAAGAGTTGATTTGAATTGCCATGGTTAAGTGATCCATTGCTTGTAAAATGATTCTTAGGTGAAATAAACATCATCTAGTTCATTCCCAAACAATTCCCAAAGAAAAACAAATCAAAATGAATAAAAGAAACAAATGGTCATTTGTGCCATTTTAATCAACATACCTACTTTGGCTATTCCTAGTACTCAAAACCCAACAGAAACAAATGTGGATATTTACACCCCTTGCTAGTACACATAAATATGTACCAAGGCCCACTTCGTGATCTGCCAAAAACATTCAAACATTAAATTTAAATGGCAGTTGAAAATTGAATCTATTTCATATGGGAAGATCCCACTATTTCAAGAACCACTTAAACAAGCTCAAATTTCAAAACCCAAGCACCCACAGAGTCTCAAGCTTAATACTAGCACACCCACCAAAAATCTTTTCAAAATTCAAAAAGAAATTTCTTGTGGCCATTTCATCAAACACATGGCAGGCAGGGTTTAAACCCTAATATCTAGCTCACTGTTTTGTATAGGGTTTTGCACCCAATTTTCCTCAAAGCACTCCCTCTGTCCCCAAGTGATCTAACCAGGCCAATTACACCCCATCCCCTACCCCCTAGTGGCATTGCCATGCCATGTCGAGCACCATGTCGCCGGCCGACCATGCCATCGCCGCAGCAGACAACCCCTCTCCCTCTCACCATGTCTAGTAGCTAGCTCACACCTCACTGCCACTCTTTGTCCCCTCTCCGAGCCAAGCCAGAGCATGCACCACCACCAATGCGCCGCGCCCAGTGCGTTTGCACCATGCCGAGCTCGCGCCAGAGCGCGACGCCCGACACGCGTGTACACGCCGCCCCTCGAACGCAGCCCGCGCCCACCGCGTCGCCACGACCACAGGAGCATGCCAGACATGCCCGCTCACCGCCAAATGCACCACAGCCACCGCTCGCCGTGGAGACCGCCGCCTCTGCTGCTCAGAGCGCGCGCACCGCCCGACCGCATACCACCACCCCTAGTCCCACATTTACCTCGTAGAGCACCGCCAGGAGACCAGCGACCGCCCCTACCTCGAGCCACGCTGCTAGCACGCTGTGCAGCCCTCGCCGGAGTCGCCTGCCCATGCCTCTCGGTCGCATCGTTGTCCTATAAATAGAGGCCTTCCCCAGCCATTCTCCGCACACCACTCACCTCCCCTCACCCCACTGAGCCTTCCCCGCTTCTCCCCGGAGCAAGGCGAGCAACAATTGGCCGGAATTGCACTGGAGCTGGCCGCATGTGGAGGAGAAGGGCCCCACTGATTCCAACTACCCCCGGAGCTGCCTCGACTGTCCCTGAGCTCGTCGTCATCTACCAATCCGTTTGCCTGCCTCGCCGTCGTCGGTGGAGCCCTGGTACGTCCCCTGAGCACCCCCACCGAGCCGCTAGGGTTAGAGTTTGCCGGCAACAGTTCCGTCGTTGACGACGAGCCCCAGCCGTTGATCCCCGTTCTAATCTAACGGCCCACATCGCCCCGTACCGCTTCGCGTGTTATGAGCCTCTGACCGATGGAACCCCCTGTCAGCTATGCCCCATGCCGCGTAGTGTCACTGGGCCGGCCCGTTAGCTTTCCCGCGCGGCCCATTTAGTTTGAATTAGGATTTTTTGTTTTAGTTTAAACCTAGTTCTGTCCCCTAGTTTGAAATTCAATTCAAAGATATTTACAAATCAAATGGAATGATTCCAATTTTGTTATAAAGCTACTGAAAAGATCTACCCAAGCCCGTTGGATTTAATTCAATTAGAGTAGTGAGAGCTCTCCTACTAAAAATAATAAGACAGAAGCATTTGCACCTTGCAACATTTTTATAAAATCAACCATGTTAGCTTTTGAGTTGATTCCAACTCTCAAAAATCACATTTCACCATACCTATCTGAATATGTAATAATATTAAGGTTTACATGCAGTGACTTTGGACTAGTACCAAGATAATGTTATATAGGCATTTCTAGTCACTTTAAATCATTAAATAATGAACTTAAACCAAAGTAATTGTGATCCAACCTTTAAATCACATTCCCACATGTTAGAATATGTGGTGATGACATGTGTCCACATGATTCCATATTTTAAGTGGTGAATATTAAATCTTAGTTAATTTTCAATGAGTAGAAATTACTTTTCTAAAATAAAAAGGATGAAATTATTGAATAAAACTTGTGATGCTTGTGATGATAATAGATCATCAAATGTGTGCCATAGAGTGCTAATTAGACTAGTTAAGTATTGTTTGGTGATTGTGTACTCCGTATGTATTTATAGACGATAGTACCGACCAAGCTTTCGAGGAGGAGGAGTTCTACCATGAAGAAGAAGAAGAAGAAGAAAACTTTAACCACTTCACTAACCAAGGCAAGCTAACACTATCCAAGTTAACCCTTGCCAGTTGTACTTGCAAGCCACCATTAGCAATGCAAGCTAACACTTGCAAGCTATTGTTAGCAAGCTAGAATTAAGCTAGATGACTGGAGCAAGGATGCTTTAGGCATGCTTGAGTTATACCACTTTGACTATTACTTACCCCAAGTATTATTTTTCAAGTCTTATTTCCTTTACTTTACACAAAGTTCTTTACTTGTTTTTGAAGGTAGCATAAAGAGTATAAATCTTGACCTATTTAGAAACCTTTAGATGTCATTCTATGGCATGAGATTGATCCTATCATTTCCACCTTAGTTAACACTCTTAACTTAGTAGTTTAGAGTAGATAAAAACTTGAGTCACTTTAGATGGGAACACTTGGTGAAAATGAATTGTGAAAACCTTGGAATGATGAGTCATTCTATTGAGATGTTTTGACATGTGTTGGGAAACACAAATGGTTTATGATGGTGAAAATGTTGAGACATGAGCCCTAACCCTTTTATAAAGCAGATGGTTGGATTCGGATGTGATATCATTCCAAATTTACCGTACAACCACAATACCTGAATTGGGTAAGGCTTAGCCGGAAATTTATATGCATTAGTATTAGTTCCCTCGCGGGAGAGGTTTGAGCTGAGGCTACCCCTCAATGTTGTCCACCTATGCAGTGCCCAAGATGACAGCTGGTCATGGTTGGGAGGCGATGCTCATAGGAGAGGTGCTTATACTAGGGTGTGTAAAGGAAAGGTTATGTTTGATTATCTGCATATTAAGTATGATGATTCAGGGTTATCCTTGACAGATGTATCGAATCTTGTGGTGAAAGTGTACCACCTCTGCAGAGTGTCAAACTATTCGAATAGCCGCGTCCGTGGTTATGGACAGTTGGAATGGCCATACTGTTTCGTTGTCAGATGTTTTCAAAATAACATATGAAATGAATGATGAACTTTGACTTGACCACAACAGGGTTGTGTTTATGACCTTAGCTTCCCACTTAAGTGATTCTAGAACTTTACTTTATCTTTCTTTGCTTCAAAACTCAACTTAGGTTTCAAACTTATCCTTATAGTTAAACTTAGAGTTAGCACTTTACTTTAGAACTATCCTACATGTTAGAGGTAGTTTGCGAGTACTTAAAGAGTACTCATGGCTTTTGTCCCTAGATATTCTCATGGCCAGACTATGAAGGAGACTACCAAGATGATGGCAAGCAGGATGGCTATGATAACTAGGACTATCTGCCTTCGTCAGCATTGCATGTGCCCCTGAAGATGGACCCCACCGCTACGCTTATCTTTTAGTTCCGCTGCTTGTTGTATTAAGACTGGATCATGAGATCCTTATTTGTGTAAGACCTTATGTATGGTTTGTAATGGATGATGTACTGTGATATCCAATTTGTTATGTCTCGCAAAAAAGGTAATCCTGGGATTGTGATGGATGACATAACAGGCATCTGGGATTAAAAATCTCAGTGTTGACAAGTTGGTATCAGAGCCATCCTGACCAGAGGAGACCCTAATTAGAATGGACGTCCGAATAAAAACTTAGTTTCAAAACCAAAGTGAGTATTTATGAAAAACTATTTCCTCTCTTACCTTTGGGAATTCATTCTTTCTCAAAAATTCATGTTCCTCAAATTCTTATATTACTACTTAAAATTTGACACACTTGATCATTCACTAATTTCCTCATCCTTAATTCTTGTAGATGGAGACGCAGTTCTGCAAGTTCTACCAGTTGGGAAACAGAGGTCAACTAATCTTCGAGGGGGATCTGGATTCACTATTGGAGTTACCGAGACGCCCACATCCGGAGTTTTTTGGAGCTCAACTTCCAGGACCCACAAGAGGAGATTTACAGTGGCTCGTCACCGCTGATCTTAGAGGAAGCATCGAAGCGCCAATATCTGGGAGAATTCAGTTCTCCGTGAGAGAGAACAACTAGCTAAATGGATTAGCCATGGAAATGCATGAAGCTCTCGCACGTCTATGTGTCCTCAGCGTCAACCAAATCCAAGGAACCCGTTTTTCTCACTATGCAAGACGTGACTTCATGGGAATGCCAATGGAGATGCCAAGTCACCCAGAGTGGAGGCGTCAAGTGGAGAATCTTGACTTCTTGCTGAAAGACAGACAGCAGGAACTGGACAATGCTAGAGAGTTAGCCAACCAGAACCGTGCCATTGCCGACCAGAAGGCCCAGACTTTCGCACTAATCGTCCAAGATGGCTAGTCTCTTCGCCGCCAGCGTGCAAAGAAGGATCGCACCATCGCCCTTCTTCGCAAGAAGGTGGCCGACCTCAAGAAGACCGTCAAGGAGCAGGAAGCTCAGCTTGCAGCAAAGGAGGAAGAAGAGGAGGGTGAAGACATCCAGGGAGACATGGATTCTTACCTTAGCAATGATGATGACTTTCTAGAGGAGGATTGTAACACCCTCGAATCGGCCCTATGCAAGTTTTAGCCCTTTCCGCCAAACCCGCATAGAAACGATTCAAGGACGCCCACCAGGCACTTCGTGCGGGTGGAAAACAAAGTAATACCATTTCACAACAGTCCTCGATGGGACCCACAGAACAGATTTATATACATCAACGACTCCATGAGTCAAAAATACAGATATACTATACAAACATCCAAATCACCTTGAATACGATAGAGCGTCCGACTACGGACAAGATGCAAATGGGGCTAAGAGCCCTGAAGAATAACCAATGGCGTCCATAACCCTGACCAGGCCAAGCCGGAAGGGTCACCCTGCTAACGACGATGATCTCAAACCTGCTAAAACAAAAGGGGTGCCGACAAAGGGCAAAGGGAAAAGAGGAGTGTCAGTACTGAGGCCAGTACACGGCGAGGCTAGAATTCGGCGGCTGTCGCCTACATAGGTATGGTGGACTGAAGCGGCAGCGCAGCGGCACTAAACAACCTATAGAGACTCGGTATCACTGGCGGCTATCAGAGAGGGGTAAGAAAGACCTATCGTATCCTACCTGATACTAACACCAAACATACCCATCCTGGTATTTCCCCCTCGAGACCAAACGAGGAAGTCGGACCAAGGAACTCACACAGTTGGCAATTTTATTCATTTCGTTATACTTGAAGCTCTTACTAATCAGATATAGATAGCATGAGTCATCCTGAAGCATAAGTAGTGGGCAGTTTTAGTTAACCATTCAGTTGTAGTTGGAACATTTACTAGTCAGGTATAATTGTCCTGAGGAATCCCAAAACCCAGCAGTTGTTGGCACTTTTATCACATTCCATTGGAGTTGCAATACTTACTAGGCAGGTATAGTATGACACAGATCCCCACAGATCCACCAGTTGTTGGCATTTTTAATTTACATTCCGTTGTATTTGAATCTGATTACTAGTCACATATTAAGTCAAATTTATAGCACTACTTTAGTTATGCTTGTCTATGATCGAGATAATGTGCTCCAAGTCGTCCATAACCGCGGACACGGCTTTCAGAAAGATTTACCCTGCAGGGGTGCACAAATAGCAACACACACACAATCAACCTCGGAAAACCCTAATCAAAACCCAACGAGGCTTTCACGACAAAGCAATCACATGATTCATAAAATATTTCAGGGGGCCACCCCACTAAGCTACCCGCAATGAAGTTGGCCGGCTCAGGAACGGACCCAGGTTTTGCGAGAACGGCTGTAAACAACTGGGAACCCGAAAGTGTGACTGGGCTTGTCAATACCGCGAAATCGTGCCGCGATCCAAAATAGTACAGGTGCTCCATGCACAATCGTAAATAAAGCAGTAAAGCATGGCATAGGTACAGGATAGTAACAAAAACCCCAAACTAGTTAGTGGCCCCAAGAAATAAGAAATGAATCAAGCTCTGGCTAAGAGGGATTCATAGACTCTCCTAGATGTGGATAGTGTGAATAGTCAAGGAACAGGTATCAAGTACTCGGGGTTTACGGGACACAATTGGACATAAAAACCAAATAGCATATATTGCCCACCGGTGCCTCTTTCATTAGTTATCCCAGCTATTTAATAGTTGTAATTAAAGTCATGATCAACTCCACCATTAAGCATCTGCCAGCATTAAGCATAAGCCAACCTTCCGTCAACGATGGAATAACAACGATGTGAACCAGCACATGAGCAAGCGACTATGACTCGCAAGACGGACTATCTATCAAACAATAGGCAATAGGATGTGTCCAAGGCAATATAAAGGCTGCAAGGGATATATCTGGTACAGAACACTAAAGCATCGTGACACAGATAGCAGTAGATCAACAGGAGGAAATAAAGACTATAAATGCAAAATAGGTAGAAAGGGGGAGATGCTCGCCTGGGAAACATAGCCGAAGGTTCATATCCGAAGAACTTGTCGACACTCAAATCAACTCATCGGACTAATCCGCGAAGAAGCAAACACTAGAAGAAACAGCGGATGCAATATTTAATACTACGACAGAAGATCCGGCATGATTATGATATGATGCATATGCGGTGCAATTAGGCAGTATTAAGCGGAACCAGGGTCCCGATAATTAATTAATAGGTTCATGTTGTTTAACTACCCCGCAAATTAAATGTGGAATTAACAAGGAAAAACATGGCATCGGTTCGCTATGCAAATTTAAATGGAGTCCGGAATAAGACTAGAATAGCCTGCATATAGACTCCATATTTAATTTAGGTGAATCGACTATTTAACCCAACCCACCAGATGACATGTATGCAAGCATGATGATTTAATTATGCGACAGGTATATGTCATATTATAAAAATAGAGGCTTAGGGTCACACATCTGGGTTCGGAAGATCTTGGGTTTCGAGGGTCCGGGGTCCGACAGGGTTTGACAAAAACGGCAAGGCTCGGATACAAGATGGAGAACTTGGGTGCCAAGCGGTCGATCTTGTCGGTGATGGCGAACTTGAGTGGATCGGGTACCGGTGGTCTTCGGGTCCGGGAAGTAGATCTTGTCGCATGGTGTCCGGGTAGGCAAACTTGGCGGGTTGGGACGATCTTGTCGAAGCGAAGATCTTGTCAGGTTCGTGCCATCGAGTCGGTCTTGGCGTGTGGGATGAAGAACGCGGCGTTCTGCGTCGGCGACCTTGGCGTCCGGGTTCTCGGGCATCGCAGCCGGGAAGGAGAACTTGGGGGGTCTACGGCTTCAATTGCCGAAGGCGGACTTGGTTGGCCTCCAAGCGGTTCCATGACGGTGATCTGCGGGTTCAGGCTTCGGCGTCGGCGAGACCGGTCTCGAGTGGCACCGACGGTGGACGAACTTGGTGGTTCTCGACGGCCTTGTCTCACTAGAGCCAAAGCACAAACACATTGTTGTCGATTACCGTGCGGGGCGACGAGCTCTTTCATGTGATCTTGGGCGCAGCTACTGCAGGGTACAGGGATGGGAAGGGCCGGTGGCGGTCAGAGCACGAGGACGGCGTCACGGGGGTTGCACGGACCGCTCGGCTCGGGCGCAGCGGTTGTGTGTTGCACGTACACCGGGGTGGCATCGCTAGGCAGAGGCGCGGCGGCCACCGTGGCTCAGGGACGTGGTAGAAGGGGTCGTCGACATGCTTGGGGACCATAAGGGCGTGCTGGGGAGGCCGAGAGGAGAAGGCAGTCGATGGCGATGGGCCGGTGCCGGAGAGGAAGGCGGCAGGGCGGCGACGACAGCGCCGGGGAGCTCGTGCAACGCGGGGAGGTGGAAGAGGGAGGAGACGGCGGAGGCGACCGAAGCTCGACGAGGAGGCGGCCGGACCTGCGGTAGAGGGAGGCGCGCGCAGGCGGCTCGGTGGGGAACAGATGGGGCCTACGCGACGGAGCACACGGCCGACCCTGGGGAGGACGCAGCGAGGGAGCGGTCGGGCTCGGAGGAGAGCTTGGCGCGCCGACAAGATCGACCGGGGGAGGCCCACGTGGCTTGCGGCGGCAGGCTGGAGAGGGTCGGCGGTGTACTGCATCGGGCAGAGGCGCGGGGACGAGAAAGGGAGAGGAGGGAGCATCCGATGCGGGGGTGAGGTCGGAGGAGATTGTGGGGAGGCGGGGCCGCGAGGTAGACGGGGGGTCGAGGCCTAGGCGGCGAGGTCCAAACGGCGGTGGGGAAGACGGGATGGAGGAGGAGAGCACGTTGGTGGGGAAAAGCAGGGCCGAGGTGGGGTTAGGTGGAGGGCGGGCCCGCCTGGCGGTTGGTGGGGAGTTGGTGGGGGCGCGGGCGAGAAGGCGTGGTGAGGATGCGGGGAAGGAAGTGTGTGACGCCAGAGGTGGGTCAGGCACTGCGGGATGGTGCGTGCGCGCTGCGTCCGCGTGGGTGGGGCCGCTAGCGAGAGAAACGGGGACGGGGAGAGAGAGAGGGGTCCGAGGGGTGGGTCGTAGTGGTGGGGCTGGAGCTGAGTGGTGGGGTCGGATGGAAAAGGTGGCAGGGAGGAGGAGGTTGGTGGGTGGGTCGGCTAAGTGGGTGGGGGATGTGGGTGAGAGGATGGTGGTGGCTGGGGTGGAAGGGAGAGTGAGGGGTGGGGGGAGATTAGGGTTTAGGCTAGGAACTAGTTTTTCTTGGGGGTGGCCGGCTGGGTCGGTTCGGCCCGGTTCGGCTGCCCCCTAAAAACAACTTGAAATTCTATTTATTTAAAACGGGACGTTTGTAATCCATTTTTAGACAAACCAAAATATTCCGGAGACCCGGGTTTTTAATTTCTAATAAAGGCGGGATATTTAGAAAACCAAAACTAGGCTTTTCGAAAATAGTTTTTAAACGAACCATGCAAGATGATGACGATGCTCAAATGCAATGTGGCATGATGACATGAGCATGCGATCATGATGATGCAATTCACAAAAACGCAGCGATTTTCTAGTAGTGGTTTTAGCGGGATGCCACAATTCGACACCACTAACAAGGGATCTCGCCCTCGAGATCCGCCTCATGGTACCGGGAAGAAGCTGATGACCTGAATCTTCTCGCTTCGTGTCGATCCTCGCGACACCACTAACAGGAGTTCATTGTCCGTGATCATCGAGAGAACTCTCCGGGAACAAAGGGCGAAGGTAGAGGTATCCACAAATAAAGCCACCTCTAACTTCGATTGAAAGAGAGAACCGATGCATTCTCATCCACTTCAATGTACACGAGCAAATAGAGTGAGTAGTCGGCATGGGGGCCAATCCATCACGCACCCAAACTATTACTCCGCACAATCAGTAGAAAAGTGTGCAACCATTCTCGGAATCGGACTGAAGATCTCGACAATCGAGGTTCGGAACAAAGGAGTGATGCAGACTCTGCATCGGATCTGGCGTAGATGAGGTCGTCGCGTCGGAAACCACTGGAAGGCACAACAAGGAACAAAGAGAAGTCCAACAGATGAAGGATTCCTCAAATAGCATGAAGTCCGGATGTAGAAGCATCGTTACCACAGGAGGAAGCGAAACCCTAAAGGTACGACGGAAACCCAACCACGATAATTCCTAGACTCGAAGAAAATATAAGAGAGTAGAATCAAAACACGCAGAGGTAAGAGGAGAATAGCAGAGGGGTAAGGAGTAAAAGCAGACCTATTCAGATCTATCCAACCGACTTTGCAAAATAGTTTTGACACTCTACTTCGGCCGTTAGCTGGGTTATCCTACAGGCTGGACTTGTGGGGTATCGCAACTGCTGAGCTCTGATACCACTCTGTAACACCCTCGAATCGGCCCTATGCAAGTTTTAGCCCTTTCCGCCAAACCCGCATAGAAACGATTCAAGGACGCCCACCAGGCACTTTCGTGCGGGTGGAAAACGAAGTAATACCATTTCACAATAGTCCTCGATGGGACCCACAGAACAGATTTATATACATCAACGACTCCATGAGTCAAAAATACAGATATGCTATACAAAGATCCAAATCACCTTGAAAACGATAGAGCGTCTGACTACGGACAAGATGCAAATGGGGCTAAGAGCCCTGAAGAATAACCAATGGCGTCCATAACCTTGCCCAGGCCAAGCCGGAAGGGTAACCCTGCTAACGATGACGATCTCAAACCTGCTAAAACAAAAGGGGTGCCGACAAAGGGCAAAGGGAAAATAGGAGCATCAGTACTGAGGCCAGTACACAGAGGCCGGTTCGGCTGCCCCCTAAAAACAACTTAAAATTCTATTTAGTTAAAACGGGACGTTTGTAATCCATTTTTAGACAAACCAAAATATTCCGGAGACCTGGGTTTTTAATTTGAAATAAAGGCGGGATATTTAGAAAACCAAAACCAGGCTTTTCGAAAATAGTTTTTAAACAAACCATGCAAGATGATGGCGATGCTCAAATGCAATGTGGCATGATGCATGAGCATGCGGTCATGATGATGCAATGCACAAAAACGCAGTGATTTTCTAGTAGTCGTTTTAGCGGGATGCCACAAGGATGTTGTGGACTTCTACACTGACGATGAGGACTCCGACTTCATCAACGATGAGTAGATGCACTAGAGCACTGTCGTAGCATGAGATGTATCAGTCCCACTGTATCGTAGCTTGCAGAATGGTTCTTCAAACCATCTGTTTTCCTTTGATTGTTGTGGTGTGTGTTGTATCGTGTGCTTGTTTGCATGAATGAAATGGAGTTAGTTGAAAAACCTGAGTCAAACTCAAAGTTTTAGTTTTGAAATCAAAATCATGAACCTTGGAACTTTCCCTCTTACCCCTTATCTACCTCAATCTTCAGATGACTTGTGGAAACAAAGGAGGGAGTAGCTCGTCACAAGACCCAATGCTGCAGATTATGTAGATGTTAGTTGAAGACTGTGAAGCAAGCAGGGCAGAGTGCCAAGCCAACTTAGCAACATTGCAACAGATAGCTCAGATGGCCCAAAACAACCAAGGGCATGGAAATCAGGATCACCATGGATCCAAACTCAAAAACTTTCAGAATACCAATCCCCCAATCTTTAACCAAGCTAAAAATCCATTAGATGTTGATGATTGGTTGCAGACCATGGAAAATAACTTAGAAGTTGCAGGAGTTGATGACAACGAGAAAGTTCTCTTTGCCACCCACTATCTGGCAGGAGATGCAAGAGCTTGGTGGACTAGTATCTGTAACATGAACCATGGTCAAGTGATGACATGGGAAGCATTCAAAGTCAAGTTCAGCCGCACCCACGTGCCGCGGGGTCTAGTCAACAGAATGAGGGATGAGTTCTGTGACTTGAAGCAAGGAAGAATGACTGTGGTGGAATACCGTGATAGATTCCTATCACTTGCCAGATATGCACCTGATGACATCAACACAGAGGCCAAGAAGGAGAGATTCCTAAATGGACTGCATGATGAGATGCAGACTGTCCTCGTCAACATCCGCTTCGATGATCTCGAAGAGCTAGTCGACTCTGCCATTCAGATGGAAGGGAAGATTAACCAGGAAAACGATAACCGCAAATGTCGTATGATGCAACAATCCAGATCCAGCAGTCACCAGAAGTACCGTCCCAACCCCTCATCGGGATATGCACCAAGGAACAATCGACCCCCAATGTCTCACCCAAGCTACCCCAACCGCAGCGGAAGCAATGTGAAGTCCGGAGGAAACAATCACAACTCCGGCAATGCCAACAACTTCAATTGCGCACCTCCCAAGAAGAAGAAGAAGAAGAAGAAGAACAACAACAACAACAACACTGCACCCAGAACTGGCAGTAATGTTGTGCCTGTCGCAGCAAAGGACAACTCCCAGATCACTTGTTTCGAGTGTGGAGTGAAGGGTCACTATTCCAATGAGTGTCCCAAAGAAGACTGCAGCCACTGCCAATGTGAATGCCCCAGCTCAGTAGCAGCGTCGTGTTCAACCAGGAAGAAGATTTGCCCCAGGGAATGTGCACAACCGCAATGGTCGTCTCTTCCACATGAACGCCGAAGAAGCCTAAGAAGCGCCAGATGTAGTGCTAGGTATGTTTTCTGTGAACTCAGTTTTAGCAAGAGTATTGTTTGATTCACGAGCATCGCATTCATTTGTCACGAAGAATTTGCATGCACTAGTAAGATTCACCCAACCAACTTGAAGCATGTCATGATAGTTCAAATCCCCGGTTCAAGAACCAAAGCTAGAAAAATTTGCAAAGCTGTGCCTATCAGAATACATGGGATAGATTTTTATGCCAACCTAATTGTACTTGGAAACAAAGGATGGGAAGTAGTACTAGGTATGGACTGGATGTCAAGGCATAAAGGACTGATAGACTGTGCTAAGAAAGCCATCACCATGACCAGTAGCTCTAGAGTAACAGTAGAGCATATCTCTAAAACCTTACCTCGTCAATTCAAGTGCAACAAGAATCCGACCCTACACACCATAGACCAAGTCAGATTAGTCTGTGAATACCCTGACGTATTCCTAGATGAATTGCCAGGTATGCCACTGGATAGGGATATTGAGTTCATTATCGAATTAATCCCTGGAACTGGAACCATAGCCCAGAGACCTTATAGCATGAACCCCTCAGAGTTAGTGGAACTGAAGAAGCAGTAGGATGCCATATTAGCAAAAGGCTTTATTCAACCAAGCGCATCACCATGGAGATCACCAGTGTTATTCGTCGACAAGAAAGATGGAGGCAGCCGTTTGTGCACAGATTACAGAAAGTTGAATGACGTCACCATCAAGATCAAGTACCCCCTTCCAAAGATAGTGGATCTATTTGATCAGTTGACTGGAGCCCAGGTATTCTCAAAGATTGATCTTAGGACTGGTTATCACCAACTTAAGATTCGTGCAACGGATATTCCGAAGACTGCCTTTACTACTCGTTATGGTTTATACAAGTATACGGTTATGTCTTTTGGATTAACCAATGCCCCTGCTTATTTCATGAATCTCATGAATAAGATCTTTATGAATTTCCTAGATAAGTTTGTAGTTGTGTTTATCGACAACATCCTTATCTACTCCAAGTCAGAAGAAGAGCATGAGGAACATCTGAGAATCATCCTAGAAACCCTCAAAGAGCATCAGTTATTGTAACACCCCAAAACTTTAATCCAAGCTTATCAAGATCCAAATCATCAAATTTAGGGTTAACAAAAACTTTTCCAAATTAAAAATAAAAGCATTCATGTGTATGTGCATTTAATTTAGGAATTGATTTGAATTGCCATGGTTCTGTGATTCCTGGTTTGTAAAATGTTTCTTAGGTGATTTAAACATCATCTACCTCATTCCCAAACTTTTCCCAAAGAAAATCAAATCAAAAACAATTAAAAAGGAGGAATGGTCATTTTGGCCATTTTAATCCACTACACTACTTTGAGTGTTCCTAGCACTCACTTCTCAACAGAAATAATTCTAGATCTTTACACCCCTTGATAGTACACATAATGAGGTACCAAGGCCCACCTTTTGATCTGCTAAAAACATTCAAATACTTATTTTAAATGGCATGTGAAAATTGAATTCAATGCATATGCCTAGATCACCCCTATTTCAAAAACCATCAATTTGAGATCCACTTTCAAAACCCTTGCAACCAGAGACTACCTAGTATCAGTGGAGAACACTCAAAAAATTTCAAACCAAAATTCAAAAGTTTTTCTCTTTCAGCCATTTTGTTAAACACCTTCTGGGCAAGATCAAAGTGGCCTAACTATTACTATTTTAGGGTTGATCTTGTCTAGCCAATTGAGGTGCTTTGATCACCCTTGTCTCCCCCAAGCCTAACCAGACCAAAACCAACCCATCCCCTACCTCCTAGTTGCACTGCAAGGCCATGCCGAGAGCACCTTGCCGGCCAACTTGGCCCTCGCAGTAGCGGACCGCTTCTCCCTCTCTCTTCATGTCTACACGCTAGCCCGTGGTCCATCGCCACCGTCCAACCAGCCCTAGCCCAGAGACAGAGACCAGAACGGCCAGGAACCGCCGCGCCCGGAGCCTGTCGACCATGCCGACACCGCCGGCAGAGCGCGCCCTGTCCCCGCGTGCACAGACCGCCCCTCGGTCGCAGCCCGCGCCCACCGCTTCTCCATGACCCAGGGAACACCCCAGACACCCCCGTTGGCCACCCAACGCGCCACAGCCACCGCTCGCTGTCGAACCCGTAACCTCTGCCGCCCAGAGCGCGTGACGCTCCTGACCAGCACAGAGCTCGCCTTGCCGCGCCTTTAATCCTCAGAGCACCGCAGGAGACAGGCCACCGTCCCCTACCTCGAGCCACGCTACTAGCCCCCTGTGCCGCCCTCGCCGGAGTCGCCTGCCCACACCGCTCGGTCTCACCGTAGAGCCTATATAAGTCAGCCTCCCTAGCACGAAATCCTCACACTCCCACACTCCCCACCTCTCATCGAACTTCACTCACCTCTCGTCGAAGCCGCTCGAGCTCTGCCTCGCCGGAATTGGATCCGAAGCCGCCGCAGCAGGAGGAGAAGGGCACGTGCGATTTAGGGCACCCCAAGCTCCGCTGTAACCGCGCCTCGCCTCGCCATCGTCTACCAGCCCGTTTGCCCGCCTCACCGACCTTGCTGGAGCCCTAGTACGCCCCCAATTGACACCCATTGCCGCGTCTAGGTCAAGTTCTCGCCGGAGTTATCCGTCGTCGACGATGACTCTCCACCGTTAAATCCCCTTTTAATCATGCGGCCTAGGATGCTAGATACCGTTTCGGTGTTTTTGTGCCGCTGACTGGTGGAGCCCGCATGTCAGGCAGCCCGCTACGCTCACTGTGCGTAGTTGGGCCGGCCCAGTTAGTTCGCGCGCGAGTTAGAAATTCAAACTTAGCTTTTTCCAATTAGAGTTAATCTAGTTTGTGTCCACTAGTTTAAAAATAAATTCTGGGAGTTTGACAAATCCAAATTGCATGAAACCAATTTTGCCTGAAAGGTATGGAAATGATCTATCCAAGCCCGTTAGATTTAATTCAGTTAGAGTTATAGATCTCGCCTAATAAAAATAACAAAATAGAAGCAATTGCACCTTGCAACATTTTTATAAAATCAACTAAGATAGGTTTTGAGTTGATTCCAACTCTCAAAAATCACATTTCATCATACCTATCTGAATATGTAATAATATTAATGTTTACATGTAGTGACTTTGGACTAGTACCAAAATAATGCTATATAGGCATTTCTAGTCACTTTAAATCATTAAATAATCAACTTAAACCAAAGTAATATTGATCCAACCTTTAAATCCCATTCCCACATGTTAGAATATGTGATGAGGACATGTGTCCACATGATCCAATATTTTAAGTGGTGAATATTAAGTCTTAGTTAATTTTTCAATGAGTAGAAATTACTTTTCTAAAATAAAAAGAGTGAAACGATTAAATTAAACTTGTGATGCTTGTGATGATAATAGATCATCAAATGTGTGTCTTAGAATGCTATTTATCCTAGTTAAGTATTGTTTGGTGATTGTGTACTCCGTATGTATTTATTGACGATAGTACCGACCAAGTCTACGAGGAGGAGGAGTTCTACCAAGAAGAAGAAGAAGAAAACTTCAACCACTGCACCAACCAAGGCAAGCTAGCACTATCCAAGTTAACCCTTGCAAGTTGTACTTGCAAGCCCCCATTAACAATGCAAGCTAACACTTGCAAGTATAATGCTTAGCAAGCTAGGATTAAACTAGATGGTTTAGCAAAGATGTATTAGGCATGCTTTGGTCATACTACCTTGACTATTAGTACCCCAAGTCTTATTTACAAGCTTTACTTCCTTTACTTTACACAAAGTTCTTGTTTTGAAGGTAGCATAAAGAGTATAAAATTTGACCTATTTAGAAACCCTTTAGATGTCATTCTATGGCATGAGATTGAACCCATCTTTTCAACCTTAGTGAACACTCTTAACTTAGTAGTTCAGAGTAGATCAAAAACTTGAGTAACTTTAGATGGGACCACTTGGTGAAAATGAATTATGAAAACCTTGGAATGATGAGTCATTCTATTGAGATGTTTTGACATGTGTTGAGAAACACAAATTGTTTATGATGGTGAAAATGTTGAGGCATGAGCCTTAGCCCTTTTATAAAACTGATGGTTGCATTCGGATGCAATACCATTCCAAATTAACTGTACAACCACACTACCTGAATTGGGTAAGGCTTAGCTGGAAATTTATATGCATTAGTATTAGTTCCCTCGCCGGAGAGGTTTGAGCTGAGGCTACCTCTCAATGTTGTCCACCTATGCAGTGCCCAAGATGACTGATGGTCATGGTTGGGAGGCCATGCTCATAGGAGAGGTGCTTATACTAGGGTGTGTAAAGGAAAGGTTATGTTTGATTATCTGCATACTAAGTATGATGATTCAGGGTTATCCCTGACAGATGTATCGAATCTTGTGGTGAAAGTGTACCACCTCTGCAGAGTGTCAAACTATTCGAATAGCCGCGTCCATGGTTATGGACAGTTGGAATGGCCATACTGTTTCGTTGTCAGATGTTTTCCAAATTGACTTATGAAATGAATGAGGAATCTTGACTTGACCATAACAGGGTTGTGTTTATGACAATAGCTTCCCACCTTAAGTGATTCTAGAACTTTATCTTATCTTTCTTTGCTTCAGAACTCAGCTTAGGTTTCAAACTTAACTTTATAGTTAAACATAGATTTATCACTTTAACTTAGAACTATCTTACTTGTTAGAGGTAGTTTGCGAGTACTTAAAGAGTACTCATGGCTTTTGTCCCTAGCTATTCTCATGGCCAGACTATGAAGGAGACTATCAAGATGATGGCCAACAGGACGGCTATGATAACTAGGACTATCTGCCTTTGTCAGCATTGCATGTGCCCATGAAGATGGACCCCACCGCTACGCTTATCTTTTATTTCCGCTGCTTGTTGTATTAAGACTGGATCATAAGATCCTTATTTGTGTAAGACCTTATGTATGGTTTGTAATGGATGATGTACTGTGATATCCAATCCGTTATGTCTCGCAAAAATGGTAATCCTGGGATTGCGAGGTATGGCATAACGGGCATCTAGGATTAAAAATCCGGGTGTTGACAAGTTGGTATCAGAGCCATCCTGACCATAGGAGACCCTAGTTAAAATGGACATCCAAACAAAAACTTAGTTTCAAAACCAAAGTGAGTATTTATGAAAAACTATCTCCTCTCTTATCCTTGTGGATTCATTCTTTCTCAAAAATTCAGGTTCCTCAAAATTCTTACCTTACTACTTAAAATTTGACACACTTGATCACTTCACTAATTTCCTCATCCTTAATTCTTGTAGATGGAGACTCAGTTCAGCAAGTTTTACCAGTTGGGAAACGGAGGTCAGCTGATCTTTGAAAGGGATCTAGATTCACTGTCAGAGTTGCTGGGACGCCCACATCCGGAGTTTCTTGGAGCTCAACTTCCAGGACCCCCAGGAGGAGACCTACAGTGGCTAGTCACCACAGATCTTAGAGGAAGCATTGAAGCACCAACTTCTGGGAGAATTCAGTTCTCCGTGAGAGAGAACAACTGGCTAGATGGATTAGCCAAGGCAATGCATGAAGCTCTCGCAGGTCTATGTGCCCTCAGCGTCAACCAAATCCAAGGAACCCGTTTTGCCCACTATGCAAGACGTGACTTCATGGGAGTGCTGATGGAGATGCCAAGTCATCCAGCACTGAAGCGCCAAGTGGAGAACCTTGACTTCCTGTTGTATGACCATCAGAAGGAGCTGGACAATGCTAGAGAGTTAGCCAACCAGAACCATGCCATTGCCGAGCAGAAGGCCCAGACTTTCGCACTGCTCGTCCAAGATCGTCAGTCTATTCGCCGCCAGTGTGCAAAGAAGGATCGCACCATCGCCCGTCTTCGTAAGAAGGTGGCCGACCTCGAGAAGACCATCAAGGAGCAGGCATCCCAGCTTGCAGAAAAAGAAGAAGAAGATGAGGGTGAAGACATCCAGGGAGACATGGATTCTTACCTCAGCAATGATGATGACTTTCTGGCGAAGGATGTCGTGGACTTCTACACTGACGATGAGGATTCTGACTTCATCGACGATGAGTAGATGCACTAGGGCACTTTCGTAGCATGAGATGTATCGGTCCCACTATATCGTAGTTTGCAGAATGGGTCTTCAAACCATCTGTGTTCCTTTGTTTGTTGTGGTGTGTGTTGTACCGTATGCTTGCTTGCATGAATGAAAATGAAGTTAGTGGAAAAACCTGAGTCTAACTCAAAGTTTTAGCTTTGAAAACCCAAAACCATGAACCTTAGAATTTCGCTCTTACCCCCGTATCTATCTCCATCTTCAGATTACTCGTGGAAACCAAGGAGGGAGCAGCTCGTCGCAAGACCCAATGTTGCAGATCTTGCAGAATCTCATCGCCGACCGTGAAGCAAGCAGGGCAGAACGCCAAGCCAACTTAGCAACACTGCAGCAGATCGCCCAGATGGCTCTCAACAACCAAGGGCATGGAAATCAGGATCATCAAGGATCCAAGCTGAAGAACTTCCAGAATACCAATCCCCCAATCTTTAGCACGTCAGAAAACCCATTAGATGCTGATGACTAGTTACAGACCATGGAAAACAACTTAGAAGTTCCAAGAGTTGATGAAAATGAGAAAGTTCTCTTCGCCACCCACTATCTGGCAGGAGATGCAAGAGCTTGGTGGAACAGTATCCGCCTGATGAACCATGGTCAAGTTATGGCATGCGAAGCATTCAAAGTCAAGTTCAGCCGCACCCACGTGCCGCAAGGTCTAGTCAACAGGATGACAGATGAATTCCACGAATTGAAGCAAGGAAGAATGACTGTGGTGGAGTACCGTGACAAATTCCTGTCACTTGCCAAATATGCACCTGATGAGATCAACACGGAGGCCAAGAAGAAGGAGAGATTCCTGAACAGACTGCATGATGAGATGCAGACAGTCCTCGTCAACATCCGTTTCGAGGATCTCGAAGAGCTAGTCGACTTTGCCATTCAGATGGAACGGAAGATTAATCAGGCAAATGACAATCGCAAACATCGTATGATGCAGAAATCAGGATCTACTAGTCACCAGAAGTACCGTCCCAACCCTTTCTCGGGATATGCACCAAGGAACAACCGACCCCCAACGTCTCGCCCAAGCTACCCCAACCGTAGCGGAGGCAATAGGAAGCCCGGAGGAAACAATCACAACTCTGGCAATGCCAACAATTTCAACCGTGCACCTCCCAAGGCCAACAACAACAACAACACTGCACCCAGAACTGGCAGCAATGTTGTGCCTATCGCAGTCAAGGACATGTCCCAGATCACTTGTTTCGAGTGTGGGGTGAAGGGTCACTACTCCAATGAGTGTCCCAAGAAGACTGCAGCAATGCCAATGTGAATGCCCCAGCTCAGCAGCAGCGTCAGGTTCAACCAGGAAGAAGATTTGCCCCAGGGAAACCTCACAACCGCAACGGCCGTCTTTTCCACATGAACGCAGAAGAAGCCCAGGAAGCGCCAGATGTAGTGTTGGGTATGTTTTCTGTCAACTCAGTTTTAGCAAGAGTATTGTTTGATTCTGGAGCATCGCATTCATTTATCACCAAAGAATTTGCATGTACTAGTAAGATTCACCCAACAAACCTGAAGCATGTCATGATAGTTCAAATCCCCGGTTCAACAACCAAAGCTAGAAAAATTTGCAAAGTTGTGCCTATCAGAATACATGGGATAGATTTTTATTCCAACCTAATTGTACTTGGAACCAAAGGTTTGGAAGTAGTAGTAGGTATGGACTGGATGTCAAGGCATAAAGGAGTGATAGACTGTGCTAAGAAAGCCATCACCATGACCAGTAGCTCTGGAGTAACAGTAGAGCATATCTCTGAAACCTTACCCCGTCAATTCAAGTGCAACAAGAGTGTAGCCCTGCCCAGCATTGACCAAGTCAGAGTAGTCTGTGAATACCCTGATGTATTCCCAGATGAATTGCCAGGTATGCCCCCGGATAGGGATATTGAGTTCATTATCGAACTAATCCCCAGAACCGGACCCATAGCCCAGAGACCCTATTGCATGAACCCCTCAGAGTTAGTGGAACTGAAGAAGTAGTTGGATGCCATGTTACAGAAATGCTTGATTCAACCAAGCGCATCGCCATGGAGAACACGAGTGTTATTCGTCGACAAGAAAGATGGAGGCAACCGTCTGTGCACAGATTACAGAAAGTTGAATGATGTCACCGTCAAGAACAAGTACCCTTTGACAAAGATAGAGGATCTATTTGATCAGCTAACTGGAGCCCAGGTATTCTCAAAGATTGATCTTAGGACTGGTTATCACCAACTTAAGATTCGTGCAACAGATATTCCGAAGACCGCCTTTACTACTCACTGTGGTTTATACGAGTATACGGTTATGTCTTTTGGATTAACCAATGCCCCCGCTTATTTCATGAATCTCATGAATAAGATCTTTATGAATTTCCTAGATAAGTTTGTAGTTGTGTTTATCGACGACATCCTTATCTACTCCAAGTCAGAAGAAGAGCATGAGCAACATCTGAGAGTTGTCCTAGAAACCCTGAGAGAGCATCAGTTATATGCCAAGTTTAGCAAGTGTGAGTTTTGGCTGAAGGAAGTAGGATTCCTAGGACATATTGTGTCTGCCGGAGGAGTCTCTGTTGATCCCGCCAAGATCAAAGATGTCGAAGAATGGGAAGCCCCAACCACTCAAACTCAAGTTCGTGCATTTCTCGGATTAGCGGGATATTACCGCAAGTTCATAGAAGGATTCTCGAGCATAGCCCGACCAATGACCAAATTGTTGAAGAAAGACAAGAAGTTTGAATGGACAGACAAATGTGAACCAGTTTTCAGGAGCTTAAGAAGATATTGATATTAGCCCCAATATTAATCATGCCAGACATCAAGAAGCCATTTGATGTATATTGTGATGCATCCAAGATTGGTCTAGGATGTGTATTGATGCAAGAAGGCAAAGTCATCGCGTATCTGTCTCGACAACTGAAACAGCATGAGAAGAACTATCCGACCCATGATCTTGAGCTAGCAGCTGTGGTTCTAGCATTGAAGACATGGCGTCATTATTTGATGGGTAATCGCTGTGAGATTTACTCAGATCACAAGAGTTTAAAATATATCTTCACTCAGAAAGAGCTGAATATGAGGCAAAGGAGATGGATAGAGTTAATCAAGGATTATGACCTTGACATTCACTATCACCCCGGCAAAGCCAATGTGGTAGCGGATGCTCTTACCAGATTGCCATGTAGGCTAAACACCATGATCAAGGAGAAGCAACCAAGTTTGTACAAAGAGTTGGAGCAGTTCGGGACTGAATTAGTTAGCAAAGGATTCTTAGCTAGCATTGAACTTCAACCCACTTTGATTATCCAAATCAAGGAAGCCCAGAAGGGGAATGAAAGTATAGACGGAATCAAACATCGTATTGGTACTGGAAAGGTACCTGGATTCACTAAAGACGAACAAGGAGTACTGTAGTACAAAGGACGTATCTGTGTGCCAGCAGATTCAGAGCTGAAGCAGGTCATCATGAAAGAAGCTCATGATACTCTTTATTCTATCCACCCCGGAGGAACGAAGATGTATCAGGATTTGAAGGAACAATTTTGGTGGCACAAGATGAAGAGAGAAATCGGAAGCTACATCGCCAAGTGTGACATCTGTCAAAGAGTCAAAGAAGAGCATCAGAGACCTGCAAGACTGTTGCAACCATTGCAGATTCCGGAATGGAAATGGGATTCCGTCGGAATGGACTTTATCACCGGTTTGCCTACTTCTAGTAGGGGAAATGACTCAATCTGGGTCATAGTTGATAGATTGTCCAAGGTAGCCCACTTTATACCTGTCAAGGCTACCTACTAGAGTGCGAAGCTAGCAGAACTATACATTGCTAGGATTGTCACTCTGCATGGAACCCCCAAGACCATCGTATCAGATCGATGAACATATTTTACCTCGAGATTTTGGCAGAAAGTCCAAGAAGGATTAGGAACCAAGTTGAACTTCAGTACCGCTTATCACCTGCAAACTGATGGATAGACTGACAGAGTCAACCAGATCCTAGAGGATATGCTTGGAGCTTATGTGTTGGAATACAGATCAAAATGGGAAGACTGCTTGCCTTTCGCAGAATTCTCATATAACAACAGTTATCAAGCTAGTTTGCAGATGGCACCATTTGAATTCCTATATGGTAGAAAGTGTCGTACCCCTTTAAATTAGTCTCAAGTAGGAGAGAGTCAGATCTTTGGACCCGACATTCTCAAAGAAGTTGCGGAGAAAGTTCACAAAGTCCATGAGCACCTCAAGACCGCCCAATCCAGACAGAAGAGCTATGCTGACAAAAGAAGGAGAGACCAGACTTTCAATGTCGGAGATTTTGTGTATCTCAAAGTTTCACCATTGAAAGGAACTCAACGCTTTAGTCTGAAAGGAAAGTTAGCCCCCGGATATATCAGGCCCTTTCAGATTCTGAACTGTCGAGGAGAAGTATTGTATCAACTAGAACTGCCTGAAGAGATGTCAGCCATCCATAATGTGTTCCATATCTTGTTACTTCGCAAATGCCTGGAAGTGCCCGAGAAGACTGAAGTTTTCAAGAACATCGATCACAGAGCTGTGGAAATCAACAATGACCTGACTTATAGGGAAGTGCCCATCCGTATCTTAGAAGAAGCTTACAGAACCACCAGGACCAGGAGCATCAAGTTTCTCAAGATTCAGTGGAGCAACCATACCGAGGAGGAAGCCACTTGGGAGCGCGAAGATTACATTAGGATAGAGTTCCCAGATCTCTTTAGTTCCTAGTTTTCTTTGTAAATCTTGGGAAGAGATTTTGTTTAAGGGGGGAAGGTTTGTAACATCCCAAAACTTTAATCCAAGCTTATCAAGATCCAAATCATCAAATTTAGGGTTAACAAAAACTTTTCCAAATTAAAAATAAAAGCATTCATGTGTATGTGCATTTAATTAAGGAATTGATTTGAATTGCCATGGTTTTGTGATTCCTTGCTTGTAAAATGTTTCTTAGGTGAGTTAAACATCATCTACCTCATTCCCAAACTTTTCCCAAAGAAAATCAAATCAAAAACAATTAAAAAGGAGGAATGGTCATTTTGGCCATTTTAATCCACTACACTACTTTTAGTGTTCCTAGCACTCACTTATCAATAGAAAAAATTCTAGATCTTTACACCCCTTGATAGTACACATAATGAGGTACCAAGGCCCACCTTTTGATTTGCTAAAAACATTCAAATACTTATTTTAAATGGCATGTGAAAATTGAATTAAATGCATATGCCTAGATCACCCCTATTTCAAAAACCATCAATTTGAGCTCCACTTTCAAAACCCTTGCAACTAGATACTACCTAGTATCAGTGGAGAACACTCAAAAAATTTGAAACCAAAATTCAAAAGTCTTTCTCTTTCAGCCATTTTGTCAAACACCTTGTGGGCAAGATCAAAGTAGCCTAACTATTGCTATATTAGGGTTGATCTTGTCTAGCCAATTGAGGTGCTTTGATCACCCTTGTCTCCCCCAAGCCTAACCAGACCAACACCAACCCATCCCCTACCTCCTAGCTGCACTGCAAGGCCATGCCGAGAGCACCTTGCCGGCCAACTTGGCCCTCGTAGCAGCGGACCGCTTCTCCCTCTCTCTTCATGTCTACACGCTAGCCCGTGGTCCACCGGCACCGTCCAACCAGCCCCAGCCTAGAGACAGAGACCAGAATGGCCAGGAACTACCACGCCCGGAGCCTGCCGACCATGCCGACGCCGCCCGCAGAGCGTGCCCTATCCCTGCGTGCACAGACCGCCCTCGGCCGCAGCCCACGCCCACCGCTTCGCCATGACCCAGGGAACACCCCAGACACCCCCGTTGGCCGCCCAACGCGCCACAGCCACCGCTCGCCATCGAACCCGCAACCTCTGCCACCCAGAGCTCGTGACGCTCCCAGCCAGCACAGAGCTCGCCTTGCCGCGCCTTTAAGCCTCAGAGCACCGCCAGGAGACAGGACACCGTCCCCTACCTCGAGCCACGCCGCTAGCCCCCTATGCCGCCCTTGCCAGAGTCGCCTACCCACACCGCTCGGTCTCACCGTAGAGCCTATATAAACCGGCCTCCCCAGCACGAAATCCTCACACTCCCACACTACCTACCTCTCAGTGAACCTCACTCACCTCTCGCCGAAGCCGCTCGAGCTCTGCCTCGCCGGAATTGGAGCCGAAGCCGCCGCAGCAGGAGGAGAAGGGCGCCTGTGATTTAGGGCACCCCAAGCTCCGCCGCAACCGCGCCTCGCCGTCGTCTACCAGCCCATTTGACCGCCTCACCGACCTTGTTGGAGCCCTGGTACGCCCCCAATCAACCCCCACCGCCGCGTCTAGGTCAAGTTCTCGCCGGAGTAATCCGTCGTCGACGATGACTCTCCATCGTTAGATCCACTTTTAATCGTGCGGCCTAGGATGCTAGATACCGTTTCGGTGTTTCTATGCTGCTGACTGGTGGAGCCCGCATGTCAGGCAGCCCGCTGCACTCACTGTGCGTAGCTAGGCCGGCCCACTTAGTTCCCGCGCGAGTTAGAAATTCAAACTTAGCTTTTTCCAATTAGAGTTAATCTAGTTTCTGTCCACTAGTTTAAAAATCAATTCTGGGAGTTTGACAAATCCAAATTGCATGAAATAATTTTTTCCTGAAAGGTATGGAAATGATCTATCCAAGCCCGTTAGATTTAATTCAATTAGAGTTATAGATCTCTCCTAATAAAAATAACAAAACAGAAGCAATTGCACCTTGCAACATTTTTATAAAATCAACTAAGATAGGTCTTGAGTTGATTCCAACTCTCAAAAATCACATTTCATCATACCTATCTGAATATGTAATAATATTAATGTTTACAAGCAGTGACTTTGGACTAGTACCAAAATAATGCTATATAGGCATTTCTAGTCACTTTAAATCATAAAATAATCAACTTAAACGAAAGTAATATTGATCCAACCTTTAAATCCCATTCCCACATGTTAGAATATGTGGTGAGTACATGTGTCCACATGATCCAACATTTTAAGTGGTGAATATTAAGTCTTAGTTAATTTTTCAATGAGTAGAAATTACTTTTCTAAAATAAAAAGAGTGAAACTATTAAATTAAACTTGTGATCCTTGTGATGATAATAGATCATCAAATGTGTGTCTTAGAATGCTATTTAGCCTAGTTAAGTTTTGTTTGGTAATTGTGTACTCCGTATGTAATTATAGACGATAGTACCGACCAAGTCTACGAGGAGGAGGAGTTCTACCAAGAAGAAGAAGAAAACTTCAACCACTGCATCAACCAAGGCAAGCTAGCACTATCCAAGTTAACCCTTGCAAGTTGTACTTGCAAGCCCCCATTAACAATGCAAGCTAACACTTGCAAGTATAATTCTTAGCAAGCTAGGATTAAACTAGATGGTTTAGCAAAGCTGCTTTAGGCATGCTTTTGTCATACTACCTTGACTATTAGTACCCTAAGTCTTATTTACAAGCTTTACTTCCTTTACTTTACACAAAGTTCTTTACTTGTTTTGAGGGTAGCATAAAGAGTATAAAACTTGACCTATTTAGAAACCCTTTAGATGTCATTCTATGGCATGAGATTTAACCCATCCTTTCAACCTTAGTGAACACTCTTAACTTAGTAGTTTAGAGTAGATCAAAAACATGAGTCACTTTAGATGGGAACACTTGGTGAAAATGAATTATGAAAACCTTGGAATGATGAGTCATTCTATTGAGATGTTTTGACATGTGTTGAGAAACACAAATGGTTTATGATGGTGAAAATGTTGAGGCATGAGCCTTAGCCCTTTTATAAAATTGATTGTTGCATTCAGATGCGATACCATTCCAAATTTACAGTACAACCACACTACCTGAATTGGGTAAAGCTTAGCTGGAAATTTATATGCATTAGTATTAGTTCCCTCACGGGAGAGGTTTGAGCTGAGGCTACCTCTCAATGTTGTCCACCTATGCAGTGCCCAAGATGACTGATGGTCATGGTTGGGAGGCCATGCTCATAGGAGAGGTGCTTATACTAGGGTGTGTAAAGGGAAGGTTATGTTTGATTATCTGCATACTAAGTATGATGATTCAGGGTTATCCCTGACAGATGTATCAAATCCTGTGGTGAAAGTGTACCACCTCTGCAGAGTGTCAAACTATTCGAATAGCCACGTCCGCGGTTATGGACAGTTGGAATGGCCATACTGTTTCGTTGTCAGATGTTTTCCAAATTGACTTATCAAATGAATGAGGAATCTTGACTTGACCACAACAGGGTTGTGTTTATGACAATAGCTTCCCACCTTAAGTGATCCTAGAACTTTATATTATCTTTCTTTGCTTCAGAACTCAGCTTAGGTTTCAAACTTAACTTTATAGTTAATCTTAGATTTATCACTTTAACTTAGAACTATATTACTTGTTAGAGGTAGTTTGCGAGTACTTAAAGAGTACTCATGGCTTTTATCCTTGGCTATTCTCATGGCCAGACTATGAAGGAGACTATCAAGATGATGGCCAATAGGATGACTATGATAACTAGGACTATCTGCCTTCGTCAGCATTGCATGTGCCCCTGAAGATGGACCCCACTTCTACGCTTATCTTTTATTTCCGCTGCTTGTTGTATTAAGACTGGATAATAAGATCCTTATTTGTGTAAGACCTTATGTATGGTTTGTAATGGATGATGTACTGTGATATCCAATCCGTTATGTCTCACAAAAATGGTAATCCTGGGATTGCGAGGTATGGCATAACGGGCATCGAGGATTAAAAATCCGGGTGTTGATAGTTATATGCCAAGTTCAGCAAGTGTGAGTTTTGGCTGAAAGAAGTAGGATTCCTAGGACATATTGTGTCTGCCGGAGGAGTCTCTGTTGATCTCGCCAAGATCAAAGATGTCGAAGAATGGGAAGCTCCAACCACTCAAACCCAAGTCCGTGCTTTTCTCGGATTAGGGGGATATTACCGCAAGTTCGTAGAAGGATTCTCGAGCATAGCCCGACCAATGACCCAATTGTTGAAGAAGGACAAGAGGTTTGAATGGATAGACAAATGTGAAGCCAGTTTCCAGGAGCTGAAGAAGAGATTGATATATGCCCCAATTTTAGTCATGCTAGACATCAAGAAGCCCTTTGATGTGTATTGTGACGCATCCAAGATTGGTCTAGGATGTGTATTGATGCAAGAAGGCAAAGTCATAGCACATCTGTCTCGACAACTAAAGCAGCATGAGTAGAACTATCCGACCCATGATCTTGAGCTAGCAGCTGTAGTTCTAGCATTGAAGACATGGCGTCATTATTTGATAGGTAATCGCTGTGAGATTTACTCAGATCATAAGAGCTTGAAGTATATCTTCACTCAGAAGGAGCTGAATATGAGGCAAAGAAGATGGATAGAGTTAATCAAGGATTACGACCTTGACATTCACTATCACCCCGGCAAAGCCAATGTGGTAGCGGATGCTCTTAGCATATTGCCGTGTAGGCTTAACACCATGATCAAGGAGAAGCAACCAAGTTTGTATGAAGAGTTGGAGCAGTTCAGAACTGAATTAGTTAGCAAAGGATTCTTAGCTAGCATTGAACTTCAACCCACTTTGATTAGCCAAATCAAGGAAGCCCAGAAGGGAAATGAAAGTATCGACATAATCAAACGTCGTATTAGTACAGAAAAGGTACCTGGATTCACTTAAGACGAAGAAGGAGTATTGTGGTACAAAGGACGTATCTGTGTTCCAGCAGATTCGGAGCTGAAGGAAGTTATCATGAAGGAAGCTCATGATACTCTTTATTCTATCCACCCCGGAGGAACAAAGATGTATCAGGATTTGAAAGAGCAATTTTGGTGGCACAAGATGAAGAGAGAGATCGGAAGCTACATCGCCAAATGTGACATCTGTCAAAGAGTCAAGGCAGAGCATCAGAGACCTGTAGGACTGTTGCAACCATTGCAGATTCCGGAATGGAAATGGGATTCCGTCGGAATGGACTTTATCACCGGTTTGCCTACGTCTAGTAGGGGAAATGACTCAATCTGGGTCATAGTTGATAGACTGTCCAAGGTAGCCCACTTTATACCTGTCAAGACAACTTACTAGAGTGCAAAGGTAGCAGAGCTATACATTGCTAGGATTGTTAGTCTACATGGAACCCCCAAGACCATACTATCAGACCGAGGAACTCAGTTTACCTCGAGATTTTGGCAGAAAGTCCAAGAAGGACTAGGAACCAAGTTGAACCCAACCACTCAAACCCAAGTCTGTGCATTTCTCGGATTAGCGAGATACTACCACAAGTTCATAGAAGGATTCTCCAGCATCGCCAGACCCATGACTCAATTGTTGAAGAAGGACAAGAAGTTTGAATGGACAGACAAATGTGAAGCCAGTTTTCAGGAGCTGAAGAAGAGATTGATATCAGCCCCAATATTGATCATGCTAGACATCAAGAAGCCGTTTGATGTATATTGTGATGCATCCAAGATTGGTCTCAGATGTGTATTGATGCAAGAAGGCAAAGTCATCGCGTATCTGTCCCGACAACTTAAGCAGCATGAGCAGAACTATCTGACCCATGATCTTGAATTAGCAGCCGTAGTGCTGGCATTGAAGACATGGCGTCATTATCTGATGGGTAATCGCTGTGAGATTTTCTCAGATCACAAGAGCTTGAAGTATATTTTCACTCAGAAGGAGCTGAATATGAGGCAAAGGAGATTGATAGAGTTAATCAAGGATTATGACATTGAGATTCACTATCACCCCAGCAAAGCCAATGTGGTAGCAGATGCTCTTAGCAGATTGCCGTGTAGGCTAAACACCATGATCAAGGAGAAGCAACCAAGTTTGTATGAGGAGTTGGGGCAGTTCAAGACTGAATTAGTTAGCAAAGGATTCTTAGCTAGCATTGAACTTCAACCCACTTTGATTAGCCAAATCAAGGAAGCCTAGAAGGGAAATGAAAGTATCAACAGAATCAAACATCGTATTGGTACAGGAAAGGTACCTGGATTCACTAAAGACGAAGGAGTTCTATGGTCCAAAGGACGTATCTGTGTGCTAGCAGATTCGGAGCTGAAGCAAGTTATCATGAAGGAAGCTCATGATACTCTTTATTCTATCCACCCCAGAGGAACGAAGATGTATCATGATTTGAAAGAGCAATTTTGGTGGCACAAGATGAAGAGATAAATCAGAAGCTACATCGCTAAGTGTGACATCTGTCAACAAGTGAAAGCAGAGCACCAAAGACCTATAGGACTATTGCAACCATTGCAGATTCTGGAATGGAAATGGGATTCCGTCGGAATGGACTTTATCACCGGTTTGCCTACTTCCAGTAGGGGAAATGACTCAATCTGGGTCATAGTTGATAGACTGTCCAAGGTAGCTCACTTTATACCTGTCAATACAACCTACCAGAGTTCGAAGCTAGCAGAACTGTATATTGCTAGGATTGTTAGTCTGCATGGAACCCCGAAGACCATAGTATCAGATCGAGGAACCCAGTATACCTCGAGATTTTGGCAGAAAGTCCAAGAAGGATTGGGAACTAAGTTGAACTTCAGCACCGCTTATCACCCGCAAACCGATGGACAGACTGAGAGAGTCAACCAGATCCTAGAGGATATGTTAAGGGCTTGTGTGTTGGAATATGGATCAAAATGGGAAGACTGACTGCCTTTCGTAGAATTCTCATATAACAATAGTTATCAAGCTACTTTGCACATGGCACCATTTGAATTCCTATACGGAAGAAAGTGTCGCACCCCTTTGAATTAGTCGCAAGTAGGAGAGAGTCAGATCTTTGGATCCGACATTCTCCGAGAAGCCGAAGAGAAGGTTCACAAAGTCCGTGAGCACCTCAAGACCGCCCAATCTAGACAGAAGAGTTATGTTGACAAAAGAAGGAGAGACCTGACTTTCAATGTCGGAGATTTTGTATATCTCAAGGTTTCACCATTGAAGGGAACCCAACGCTTTAGTCTGAAAGGAAAGTTAGCCCCAGATATATTGGGCCCTTCAAAATTCTGAACCGTCGAGGAGAAGTATCGTATCAACTGGAACTGCCTGAAGAGATGTCAGCCATCCAAAATGTGTTCCATATCTCGTTACTTCGCAAATGCCTAGAAGTGCTGGAGAAGACTGAAGTTTTCAAAAACATCGATCACAGAGCTGTAGAGATCAACAATGACCTGCCCTATCGTGAAGTGCCCATCCATATCTTAGAAGAAGCTTACAGAACCACCCGGACTAGGAGTATCAAGTTTCTCAAGATTTAGTGGAGCAACCATACCGAAGAGGAAGCCACTTGGGAGCGAGAAGACTACATTAGGACAGAGTTCCCAGATGTCTTTAGTTCCTAGTTTTCTTTGTAAATCTCATGAAGATATTTTGTTTAAGGAGGGAAGGTTTGTAACATCCCAAAACTTTAATCCAAGGTTATTAAGATCCAACTCATCAAAATTAGGGTTAACAAAAACTTTTCCAATTAAAATTATTAAAGCATTCATATGTGTGTGCATTTAAATTAGGAGTTGTTTTGAATTGCCATGATTAAGTGATCCATTGCTTGTAAAATGATTCTTAGGTGAAATAAACATCATCTAGATCATTCGCAAACACCCAAAGAAAAACAAATCAAAATGAATAAAAGAAACAAATGGTCATTTGTGCCATTTTAATCAACATACCTACTTTGGCTATTCCTAGTACTCAAAACCCAATAGAAACAAATGTGCATCTTTGCACCCCTTGCTAGTACACATAAAGATGTACCAAGGCCCACTTTGTGATCTGCCAAAAACATTCAAACACTAAATTTAAATGGCAGTTGAAAATTGAATCTATTTCATATGGGAAGATCCCACTATTTCAAAAACCACTCAAACAAGCTCAAATTTCAAACCCAAGCACCCACAGAGTCTCAAGCTTAATACTAGCACACCCACCGAAAATCTTTTCAAAATTGAAAAAGAAAGTTCTTGCGGCCATTTCATCAAACACATGGCATGCAGGGTTTAAACCCTAATATCTAGCTCACTGTTTTGTATAGGGTTTTGCACCCAATTTTCCTCAAAACACTCCCTCTGTCCCCAAGTGATCTAACCAGGCCAATTACACCCCATCCCCTACCCCCTAGTGGCATTGCCATGCCATGTCGAGCACCATGTCACCGGCCGACCATGCCATCGCCACAGCAGACAACCCCTCTCCCTCTCACCATGTCTAGTAGCTAGCTCACACCTCACCGCCACTCTCTGACCCCTCCTCGAGCCAAGCCAGAGCGTGGACCAACGCCAATGCGCCGCGCCCAGTGCGTCTGCACCATGCCGAGCACGCGCCAGAGCGCCGTGCCCGACACGCGTGTACATGCTGCCCCTCGACCGCAGCCCGCGCCCACCGCGTCGCCACGACCCCAGGAGCACGCCAGACATGCTCGTTCACCGCCAAATGCACCACAGCCACCGCTCGATGTGGATACCACCGCCTTTGCCGCTCAGAGCGCGCGCACCGCCCGAATGCATACCACCACCCCTAGTTCCGCATTTACCTCGTAGAGCACCGTCAGGAGCCTAGCGACCACCTTCAACCTCGAGCCACGCCGCTAGCATGCTGTGCAGCCCTCGCCGGAGCCGCCCACCCATGCCTCTCGTTCGCATCGTCGTCCTATAAATAGATGCCTTCCCCAGCCATTCTATGCACACTACTCACCTCCCCTCACCCCACTGAGCCTTCCCCACTTCTCTCCGGAGCAAGCGAGCAGCAATTGGCCGGAATTGCACCGGAGCTGGCCGCCTTTGGAGGAGAAGGGCCCCGCTGATTCCAACCACCCTCGGAGCTGCCTCGACCGTCCCTGAGCTCGCCGTCGTCTACCAGTCTATTTGCCCGCCTCGCCGTTGTTGCTGGAGCCCTGGTACGTCCCCTGAGCACCCCCATCGAGCCGCTAGGCTTAGATTTCGCCGGCGATAGTTCCGTCATCGACGACGAGCCCTAGCCGTTGATCCCCGTTCTAATCTAACGGCCCACATCACCCCGTACCGCTTCGCGTGTTATGAGCCTCTGACCGGTGGAGACCCCTCTGTCAGCTGTGCCCCGTGCCGCGTAGTGTCGCTGGGCCGGCCAGTTAGCTTTCCCGCGCGACCCATTTAGTTTGAATTAGGATTTTTCTATTTAGTTTAAACATAGTTCTGTCCCCTAGTTTGAAATTTAATTCAGAGAGATTTACAAATCCAAATGGAGTGATTCCAATTTTGTTAGAAAGCTACTGAAAAGATCTACCCAAGCCCGTTAGATTTAATTAAATTAGAGTTAGATAGCTCTCCTAGTAAAAATAATAATACAGAAGCATTTGCACCTTGCAACATTTTTATAAAATCAACTAAGATAGGTTTTGAGTTGATTCCAACTCTCAAAAATCACATTTCATCATACCTATCTGAATATGTAATAATATTAATGTTTACATGCAGTGACTTTGGACTAGTACCAAAATAATGCTATATAGGCATTTCTAGTCACTTTAAATCATTAAATAATGAACTTAAACCAAAGTAATTGTGATCCAACCTTTAAATCACATTCCCACATGTTAGAATATGTGGTGATGACATGTGTCCACATGATTCCATATTTTAAGTGGTGAATATTAAATCTTAGTTAATTTTCAATGAGTAGAAATTACTTTTCTAAAATAAAAAGGATGAAACTATTGAATAAAACTTGTGATGCTTGTGATGATAATAGATCATCAAATGTGTGCCTTAGAGTGCTAATTAGACTAGTTAAGTATTGTTTGGTGATTGTGTACTCCGTATGTATTTATAGACGATAGTACCGACCAAGCTTTCGAGGAGGAGGACTTCTACCAAGAAGAAGAAGAAAACTTCAACCACTTCACTAACCAAGGAAAGCTAGCACTTTCCAAGTTAACCCTTGCCAGTTGTACTTGCAAGACACCATTAGCAAGCAAGCTAAAACTTGCAAGCTATTGTTAGCAAGCTAGAATTAAGCTAGATGACTGGAGCAAGTGTGCTTTAGGCATGCTTGAGTTATACCACTTTGACTATTACTTCCCCCAAGTATTATTTTTCAAGTCTCATTTCCTTTACTTTACACAAAGTTCTTTACTTGTTTTTGAAGGTAGCATAAAGAGTATAAAACTTAACCTATTTAGAAACCTTTAGATGTCATTCTATGGCATGAGATTGATCCCATCATTTCCACCTTAGTGAACACTCTTAACTTAGTAGTTTAGAGTAGACAAAAACTTGAGTCACTTTAGATGGGAACACTTGGTGAAAATGAATTGTGAAAACCTTGGAATGATGAGTCATTATATTGAGATGTTTTGACATGTGTTGAGAAACACAAATTGTTTATGATGGTGAAAATGTTGAGGCATGAGCCTTAACCCTTTTATAAAGCTGATGGTTGGATTCGGATGCGATACCATTCCAAATTTACCGTACAACCACAATACCTGAATTGGGTAAGGCTTAGCCAGAAATTTATATGCATTAGTATTAGTTCCCTCGTGGGAGAGGTTTGAGCTAAGGCTACCTCTCAATGTTGTCCACCTATGCAATCCCCAAGATGACAGATGGTCATGGTTGGGAGGCCATGCTCATAGGAGAGGTGCTTATACTAGGGTGTGTAAAGGAAAGGTTATGTTTGATTATCTGCATACTAAGTATGATGATTCAGGGTTATCCCTGACAGATGTATCGAATCTTGTGGTGAAAGTGTACCACCTCTGAAGAGTGTCAAACTATTCGAATAGCCGCGTCTGCGGTTATGGACAGTTGGAATGGCCATACTGATTCGTTGTCCGATGTTTTCAAAATAACATATGAAATGAATGATGAATCTTGACTTGACCACAACAGGGTTGTGATTATGACAATAGCTTCCCAACTTAAGTGATTCTAGAACTTTATTTTATCTTGCTTTGCTGCAGAACTCAGCTTAGGTTTCAAACTTAACCTTATAGTTAAACTTAGAGTTAGCACTTTACTTTAGAACTATCCTACTTGTTAGTGGTAGTTTGCGAGTACTTAAAGAGTACTCATGGCTTTTGTCCCTGGCTATTCTCATGGCCAGACTATGAAGGAGACTACCATGATGATGGCCAGCAAGACGGCTATGATAACTAGGACTATCTGCCTTCGTCAACATTGCTTATGCCCCTAAAGATGGACCCCACCACTATGCTTATCTTTTAGTTCCACTACTTGTTGTATTATGACTGGATCATGAGATCCTTATTTGTGTAAGACCTTATGTATGGCTTGTAATGGATGATGTACTGTGATATCCAATATGTTATGTCTCGCAAAAATGGTAATCATGGGATTGCAATGAATGACATAACAGGCATCTGGGATTAAAAATCCGGGTGTTGACAGATCCCTAGGCCTTGTTTCTTAGCATTGAAACACTGTTTGCTACTAGATCTGTTACATGTTTGCTTGCTGCCATATTTATTTTAGTTTGCTTTTAGTCTCTGCCACGCCATCAAGTTATCTTCTATCACCGTTACCACTTATAATTATCTATACCACTTGTATTTCACTATCTCTTTGCCGAACTAGTGCACCTATACACCTGACAAGTGTATTGGGTGTGTTGGGGACACAAGAGACTTCTTGTATCTTGATTGCAGGGTTGCTTGAGAGGGGATACATTTGACCACTTCCTCCCTAAGTTCGATAAACCTTGGGTGATCCACTTAAGGGAAAACTTGATGTTGTTCTACAAACCTCTGCACTTGGAGGCCCAACAACTGTATAAAAGAATAGAAGTGTGTAAACATCACGCCACCACCTGATTCCGCGATTCGGAACCAGAAACTCCGTTCTAGCATCATGCCAGGATGGGGAATTGGAGGAGATCATCGCCATCATCATCATCGCTTCTCCATCGACCATCCATGTATCCCCCATCTATGAGTGAGTAATCCCCCGCTGTAGGCCATGGGGATGGTAGGGATTGGATGAGATCGTTTGTCGTTGGATTAAGGACAAGTACGCCATGAGGGGGTCCTCGAGGCGTGCGGGAGAGAGGGGTGTGAGACGTACGGTGTTCCAGGACGGTGAGCACACAAGTTTACCCAGGTTCGAATCCGCCGGCTTTGGACGGACCCTACTCCTGCTAGCAATCCAGTAATACGGCAGAGCCGGAATATGGGTTACAAAGGTTTCGCCTGTGCGAGTTGAGGGTCTAAAGTATTGGGTGTTATCTGGTGCCCTAAAGGCTCTCCCTAGGACGGCTTATATAGATATCCGGCCTAGGGTTTACAGGAGAGATCAATCCGGCTACTACTAAGAGTTGGTTACAGAGTACATCTTGAACTACAAGTAACATTATGGGCCTAAGTCGGTAAGTCTTCTTGGCCTTCCCGTAGTCGGATTGGACTCCGTCTTCTCTCCCTAACTAGGCCGCCCGTGAAGCAAAGCTCTAACCCGAAGTGGGCCACCCTAGTCAGTGAGGAGCTGTGAGGATACCCGGAAAGTATATCCCCAACAGTAGACCCCGGAGGCCTCCAAGATCCAAAGTCGGATTTTATCATCGTCCAGCTTGATCTTCGGCTTGCAGAATCTTGAAGGGTTCCTGAAACTTCACAACAAAAAATACGATCCGGGTCTAAAAAGTAAGTCGGACCTTTCAATTAGTTACTCGGATTTTCCAGCTCGCTTTTAAACTAAGCCGGAACTTGGTCTCTAACACCACCTGACACAAGCATGGTCAAGTCACATCATCTGACAGACGTTCCGTCAGCACGACCGTTGGTGGGTCCGCGGTTTGCGGAACCGAGGCGCCGTTTCAATGCGTGCATGGAGATCGAGGCGACGCAATCATCGCGTGGGCCCTTCCTAGTTCTTTCCACGACGCGTGGCCATTACACTGTAGCGTTTGCACAAATCTTGGCGCAGCTAGGTGATATAAGGGGTTTAGATTCCTTCTTCTCCTCTCCACCAGTCCTTCGCCGTTCCTTTCTTCCCAATCCTCCAGCGCGCCCAGAGCCTTTTTGTCCTCTTCCCGCAGAGCTCCTAGCACCGCCACTTTAAGGTCACCTTTTCCACCGGAGAGAAAATGGCTTCATCCTCTTCTTCCTCTCTGGCGGCGGCGGCGGAAGCAGCTGCGGAGAAAGAGAGCTTTCGGGGAATCTGGATCCCCTGCGCCCTCGACGAGGACGGCCTCAAAAATGTGGAGAAGGAGGGGCTTTTCGCCGCAGGCAACTAGCGGAGCGGTTCCGGCGAAGCCGTCCCCAATCCGCGCGAGGGCGAGCGTGTCCACTTTGGCACCCATCTGGACCGAGGTTTGTCCTTTCCTCCCTCGGAATTCTTCTCCGAGGTGATTGACCACTATGGAGTTCAACTCCGTAATCTTCCTCCCAATTCTCTTCTAGAGATGAGCGCATATGCTGCGCTTTGTGAGGGCTTTCTCAGCATTAGGCTGATTTTGCTTCTCTTCCGGTACTATTTCCATGTCCGGAGAAATTCCATTACTGTCGGTGTTCCTTACATCACCGGTACCATTATTTTTTTCTGTTAGACGAGACCGGGTATATCCCAAAATTTCTACCAGTGACTCGGTCAAACAATGGCCAGCCACTTTTTTCTACCATAGGGATATTCCGGCTCCCGGCAAAGCTACTGCTTTGTCGGCTTTTGTCGGCAGAGCTGCCACGGCCCAGCCTTCCTGGGACGAGGCTGCTCCGGCTCTCACCGACAATCTGATCCTCGCTAAGAGGCGGATCGAATATCTTATCAAGCACAGTGGTCTGAAAGGATCCGACTTAGTCCAATGCTGGATCTCACGTCGGATCCAGCCACTTCAGTACCATGGGGATAGACTGATGCACTCCATCACGTCTTCCAAAAAAGACTCTCTCCGCATCAGCCCCAAAGCCTACACCGTCCAAGGTTACATAAGCCAGATCAAGTGGCTGATCAAGGAGCAGATCGAGAGGAAAATTCCGGAGATTTCTCTGGATATGCACACGGCGGAAAACCCCGTGGTAGCGGTAAGCTTCCATCAGTACACCTTTTACGTGTTTCAATCTTTAAGTTATATACTGCATTGCTGATATGTTTTCTTGTTTTCAGCTTGCTGATCTCCCCGAGTCGGAGCTTGCTCCACTCGAAGGATATCCTCCTGAGTTCTCTCAGGAGACTGAAGTGGTCCCATTGCCGGACCTTGCGCTCAAGAAGCACAAAGCTCCGACAGTGGCTGTTGGCACAAAGGAAGTGCCCGTTGTGAAGAGGTAACTTTCATTCACAATTTCCGCCTTTGTACCTTTCTCGAATTTCTTTCTGAGATGTAATGTTTCCGACTTTACTACATTCTCAAAGCAAAGCATCTCATCAAGGGTAAGGGGAAAGGGATTCTTGCGAAGCCCCTGCGACAGGCGAAGCTTACCATAGCTTCCCCTGCCGCGGCTCCTCCGACTCCTGCCCCTCAACCTTCTGCAACACCGGTGATTACTCCTTCTTCGGTTGTTGCAGAAGATCCGGCTCCTTCAACAGCGTCTGTGATCCTTGGATCGCATACTGACGTCACCGCGGGTGCGTCAGCTCAAGATAAGGGTGAACCCTCTTCGGGTAATGATCCCTTGGCTGAATTCTTCGCCGACAACCTCCTCAGCAACCCCGGACTTGCCAAATTTGGCTTATCCTGGAAATCTGCAGAGGAGATTCAGCGGCTGGCCAGGCAAGTCCTAGACAAAAGCCATCTATCCCCCGAAGAGGAAGCGCAAGAAGCAGAGGACGTCAAGTTCTCTGACCTTCTCGCTCAAGTCCGCCTTCGCGACGAGAGGATCAGGACTAGCGAGCTTCCAACATCCCTAGTAATTCCTCTTACTCTCGCCGAGAAGGTGGCAGCTGAGGTGAACGCGGGGTTAGACAAACTCACCCGCGAGCAATATGTAAGTCGGAATTCCAACTCTTGTTTTTACATTATGTTATATCATATCCTCTAGCCCCCAAGCATGAAGCAGGATATAGAAATCTGGGTTTATGCTTTCATTAGGATGCCAAAGAACGAACTAGTGTAGCCCCCAAGGCTCGTGCTGATATTTAGCAAAAATATTAGCCCGAGTCTTAAGTAGCTTTCTGACTTTGGGTATTCTGACTTACAGAAAGTATGTTCCTATAACCAGGAATTGTTAACAAATGTCTGTGATAAGTGGAGAGAGATCAAAGCTCTCCGGCTTAAAAATGAGCTCAAGGTAGCCAAGGATGAAGCCGAAGGTAAACATTCCGAGATTCAAACCTTGTTTTTGCTTTCTTCAATGTCGAATTTTTCTGAACTATTGTTCTTTTTGACTTTCAGCGTTGGTGAAACAATCCATCGCTATGATTGAAGAGGCCGAGAACCTCAAGACCCTAGTGGTGGAGAACAAGGGACTTCGCCAAGAGTTGGATAAGCTCAAGGCGGATCATGAAAGGAGCATAGCTAAAGTCCTTGAGTCCTCCTCCATGGCCACTAAAGAGCACGATCCCAAGATTGCCGCTCAAGATAAAGTTATCTCGGACCTCAAGAATGAGCTTGGCAGAGAGAAAGATCTCTCCGAAGCGCTCCGGGCTGAACTCCAGAGTCTCCGGGAGGAGAAGACCAAGATTGACGACGTCATTCTTGGTACGTTCCATCTGTCTGATTTATCATTTCTTCGACTTTCATCAATGTCAGATTTTCATTGACTTGTTTTGTGTAAAGGTCCTCTGAACTTGACGGACTCCTCCTCGTCCGAGCCCCGCACTCACCGGCTTACCCAAGTCGGTGATCTTCTTCATGACTACCGCCAGTCCCTTGAGGACATTGGCGAGTCTCTCAGGATTCTGGACATGCCAAGCATGTCGGACTTCCAGGTGCGGGAGAAGGCCAAGGAGATGCCGCAGCTCGTTCGGGACTGAAACATGTCCTACGCGCGGGCTGCTACGCAGAACGCTCTCACCATGGTCATGAGCCATCATGGAAACATGGAGATATAGCAAGTGACCAGAGGGTACTGCAAAGTAGACGTAGATGGCCAGGAGCAGGACCTTCAAGCCATCATGCACTCCTGCACCAGATATGGGTGCCACGTAGCTGACCTGACCAGCTACGAGGTGCCCTTCTTCACCCGCGTGGATACTCTGCCACCTCCTCCAGAAGACGCCGAAGAAGTTTCCGACGATGAACGGACCACCTCAGATCCGGACATCTCGGCACGATATCAAGGCGGAGTAACCATCGATCCGACAATTCCTTCATCTCCTCCTGCATCATAGATCAGAAAACTATGTATTATTCTGGAAAGACATGATGCATTTTGTAAATATTAAGTACTACGACTTTTGCTAGTGCTAAGTTTTTTATCTATTCAGCACTTCTGCTTAGATTATTTGCGTGCCTGAAATGTTTTCATAAGCACTTAGAATTTTCCGCCTCTACTTATTGTTTATCTGGCTTTCCGCCTTGTCCCTTTCGTGAGCCGGCTAAACCTTCAGTCGGAAACTTTGCCGAGTAACGGAGTTCAATTGCTAAACCAGTTTAAACTCGGAAACAAAGCCGACTTCCAGTACCAACAATTCACTACTCTGAAGATACCCGCATCTAGCAATCAGACAAATAACCCAAGTAAAGACTAGAATTTTTTTTAGAGTTATACCCGAAGGTAGCAGTTTTAGAATTGGAAATCTAAACCAGAACGAACATGAGCATAAAGTACTTTCAAGCATTCTGGGATTTTCGACTATGACATGATGATTAGGAAATAAGATGGTAAAAAACTTCTCAGAAAAACTTTGAGGTAACCAAAACTTTTATTTCACACAGAACATGTACATATGTATGATTACAAAGAAGGATAAACTAAGAATAAAAGGGACGTAGCTGAGCAATATTCCATGGTCTGTCTAATTCATCCGGATTTGTACTGCCTTCAGCTCTCTTTCTCTTCTTAGTAGCAAGTCTTTCTTTGACTGGCCTCATGTCAGTTAAGTAGTACGACCCATTGTGCAATAATCGACTAACTAAAAAGGGCCCTTCCCATATTGGAGAAAGTTTGTGCTTTCTTTGTTGCACAAGCCGGAGAACCAAATCACCTTTATTGAAAGATCTAGTTCGGACTCTCTAGCTATGATACTTGC
Source organism: Avena eriantha (assembly GCA_910589775.1). Classification (NCBI taxonomy): domain Eukaryota; kingdom Viridiplantae; phylum Streptophyta; class Magnoliopsida; order Poales; family Poaceae; genus Avena; species Avena eriantha. Next base: position 317,009,551 of record OU342745.1, on the reverse strand, counting down.
GTAACTTCTGCTGATAGGCTGTAGATCTCATTTCAGCAACGACGCGAACTTCTTCGACTAAGTCGAGATCATTTTGTCGAGAAATCTCGGCATCCTCTGTGATATACGCGGCCACTCTAGGAGAAGTATGAATTAAATCACTAGGAAGAACTGCTTCTGTGCCATAGACCAAGAAGAAAGGTGTATATCCTGTTGATCTATTCGGAGTTCTTCGCAAACTCCAAATTACAGAGGGTAGTTCCTTTGCCCAAGCCCCCGCAGCACGTCTCAGTGGTGCTTCGAGTCTTGGTTTCAAGCCTTGCAGAATTAAACCATTTTCTCTTTCGACTTGTCCGTTAGCCTGTGGATGTGCGACTGACGCAATGTCAAGCCGGATATTTTGCTCGTCGAAGAATTCAGCCAACTCTCCCATAGAAATATTACTCCCGTTGTCCGTGATAATGCTATGCGGATAACCATACCGGATTATAACATCCTCGACAAATCTTTTGGTTGTTTCTCCATCACAACTAGTGACAGGTTTAGCCTCGATCCATTTCATGAATATATCCACCATCACTAAGAGGTGAGTAAATCCACTTGGAGCTCGTTTAAAAGGTCCTACCATATCAAGCCCCCAGACCGCAAAAGGCCATGTTATAGGTATTGTTTGCAGCTGATCAGCCGGAACATGAGCTTGCTTGGAGTACTTTTGGCAGCCTTTGCATGTCATGACTAATCGTTCGGCATCTGCCTGAGTTGTAAGCCAGAAAAAACCATGTCGAAAAGCTTTTGCCACTAAAGATTTGGCTGCAGCGTGGTGACCACACTCGCCTTCGTGGATTTCTCTTAAGATTTCCACTCCTTCTTCCAGAGATACACAGCGCTGAAAAACCCTAGAAATACTCCGTTTATGGAGCTCACCTTTAACAATAGTATAGGCTTTTGCTCGTCAGATAATCTGCCGGCTTAGCACCTCGTCTTCAGGTAATTTGCCATCTACCAAGTAATCAAGGTAGGGTTGAGTCCAGCTGGGAATTACAACCAGAACTGCTATTAAAGGTGAGTCGGATTTGGTCGGATATTCCTCATCTACTCCCTTTATCGAGGGAACTTTGAGGTGCTCTAAAAATGCGCCATCCAAAACCTCTTTCCTCGCAGAGCCTATTCGAGATAGTGCATCTGCTTCCTTGTTTTCTGCTCGAGGGATGCGTTGAACTTCAAACCCCTCGAACGATTTAGATAGATCATCCACGACAGCTTTATATGCTGCCATGTGCTTATTTGCATTACAAATATCCGAGACTTGCTAAGCACAAAGATCCGAATCTCCGTAACACATCAAACGTCGGATGCCAATATCCTTAGCAATCCAGATTCCATGCAATAGTGCTTCATACTCGGCAATGTTGTTTGTCGCTGTGAAGTGGATCTGCAACACGTATAAAAGTTTATCTCCTTGGGGTGATTTGAGCACCACGCCAGCCCCCGAGCCCCCTCGAGCCTTGGACCCGTCGAAAAATAGGGTCCAATATTCCGACTCAGGGAGGTCCATGTTCTCCTTGGTCTCTGTCCAATCAGCGACAAAGTCGGCAAGGATCTGGGATTTGATTGTTGTTCGGGGTTTGTACTCAATATCGAAAGCTGCAAGCTCTATACCCCATTTGGCGATGCGTCCTGTGGCATCGCTATTGTTGATTATATCTCTCATGGGAGCTTTGCTCACCACGGTAATTGGATGCTCCTGAAAATAGTGTCGTAACTTACGAGATTCTAGAAAAACACTGTAAGCCAACTTTTGATAGTGCGGATATCGCTGTTTTGATTATGTCAGGACCTCGCTGACAAAGTATGTCGGTCGCTGCACCAGGTGCTCCTGATTTTCTTCTGGTCTCTCCACCACCATAACTATACTGACAACCCTATTTGTCGCAGCAATGTAAAGCAACATCGGTTCCTGAGGTTCCGGCGCTGCCAGGATAGGAGCAGATGAGAGTACTTTCTTCAGTCTTGTAATGCAGCTTCAGCTTCGTTAGTCCAGACAAAATCCTTAGTCTTCTTCAGGAGTTTGTATAATGGTGCGGCTCTTTCACCAAGCCGGCTTACAAATCTACTGACCGCAGCAATGCAACTAGTTAATCTTTGTACGTCCTTTAGGCGAGTTGGCCTGGAAATATTGAGAATAGCTTTGATATTGTCACGGTTCACCTCTATGCCTCGTTGAGACACGATAAAACCTAACAATTTTCCGACTGGTATTCCAAAGAAGCATTTCTTCCGGTTAAGCATGATGTTGTATTTTCGTAAATTGGCGAACGTCTCCTCTAAGTCGAAAATCAATGTTTCCTTCTTTTTGGACATGACCGCGATATCATCCACGTATGCATGTACATTGCGTCCGAGTTGATCATGGAGGCAACGCTGCATCGTGCGATGGTACATAGCTCCTGCGTTCTTCAGCCCAAAGGGCATCGTAACATAACAGAAGGTTCCGAAAGGGGTTATGAATGAAGTTTTGATTTTGTCAGATTCCTTCATCCGGATTTGGTGATAACCGGAATATGCGTCGAGAAAACAGAGGAGTTCCGAGCCTGCCGTAGAATCGATAGCCTGATCAATTCTAGGCAGAGCGAACGGATCTTTTGGACAAGCCTTGTTCAAGGCAGTATAATCAACACACATCCTTAAATCAGTGGTGTCCTTTTTAGGGACCATTACAGGGTTGGCCGACCAATCAGTATGGATGACCTCTTCTATGAATCCGGCTAACTCGAGCCGCGCTAGTTCCTTAGCTATTGCCTTACGCTTTTCATCACCAAACCGTCGTAAGGACTGTTTGACTGGTTTAGCATTCGGGTTTACATTTAGAGAGTGCTCGGCAAGTTCCCTAGGTACTCCAGTCATGTCAGATGGCTGCCATGCGAAGATATCTTGATTTGCTCGGAGGAACTTGACGAGCGCGCTTTCCTATGCGCTACTTAGGCCTACGCCTATCTGGGTCACCTTGGAGAGGTCATCATCCTTCAACGGCGTCGTCTTCGTCTCTTCTGATGCCTTGAACTCCGGATTTGGCTTTGTCACCTCTTTCTTTGCTGCGGGCATCTCGGACGGATCTATGCTCTTCTTGATCTCCTGGTACTCCTGGGCGTGCAGCACGGCTTCGGCAAAGGCATCATTTCCATACTCGCACTCTCGCACTTTCTTCGGGTCTCCCCTGATGGTGATCACGCCGTTGGGACCTAGAATTTTCATCACATTGTAAATGTAACACGGATGTGCCATAGAAGCCCAGTAAGCCGGACGTCTGAATATAGCATGGTATGCGCTCTTGAATGGGACTACTTCGAAGGAAAGTGCCTCCGTTCGATAATTTTTTGGTGTTCCAAAAGTAACATCCAAAGTGGTCTCTCCCAGGGAATTAGCTTGTCTTCCTGGGACAACTCTGTGAAAAATCACAAAGCTATGGTTAAGCTGTGTTTCCGAGATCTTCATCTAGCGTAGCGTTTCTACATAGAGAATATTGATGCTGCTACCACCGTCCATGAGGGTCTTGGAGAAACCATAACCGTCAATAAGTGGATTGACGATTATGGCGTATTTTCCTCGCCTGTGTAGCTTAGGCGGATGATTAGCGCGGTCAAACGTTATTGCCACTTCCGACCAGTCTAGATACTGAGGGACAACCAGAACTGTTGCGTTGAGCTCGTGGAGAACTGCTTTCTTGACCTTTGCGGGTTGAGATCCGAGGAAGGTGACGTAAGTGTCCTTCTTGGTAGGAAAAGTTTTCTTCCCTTCCGACTTGGGATTTGAAGCATCGGCTTCCTCCATGTCGGAATCTTCCTTGGTCTCTTTGTCTTTTTCGGGATTTTTCTTTCCCTTCTTCCGCTTAGCTTTGTAGCCCCCGGTATCATCTCTCTTGATGTCGTCGTTAAAACGACATTCAGCGTTGGTGTGGGACGAGCCCCCATTGGCGTCCAAGTGATGCACACATGGGTTATTGGCAATGTCGGCCCAAGTATAGGTTTTGCCTGGTTGTTGCTCTCCTCTTCCTTGGACCCTTGATGTCCCACGGCCACGCCCGCGGCCTCCGCCGCGCCCTTCTCGTCCTCTAGACCCGGAAACAGTAGTGACTACTACCGTCTCCGCATTGGGTTTTTCTTCCGAGGTGTTTTTGCGCTTCTGAGCCTGTTGCTTTGTCTTTGCTGACTGAGGTACAGCCAGGACGTTGAGTAATCCCTCTGCATCGTCATCAGCATCTGCATACTTGCTCGATGTTTCTATCATCTCTCCCAAATCAGTGACCTTGTCACATTTCAGGCGGTGACGCAGTAGACCAACTGGGAGTCCTGCGATGAAAGCTTCAATCGCAGTTTGATCGTTTACTCCCTCATAGGAGTTCTTGGTGTCGATCCATCATCTGAGGTAATCCCGGCAAGTTTCTCCGGCTTTCTGGGTGCAACGCTGTAGGTCTCCGACCGAACAGGGCCTCCGATATGTGCCTTCGAAATTCCGAAAGAACGCACTTTGTAAGTCATACCAGTTATGGATGGTGTTTGCCGGAAGTTCATTGAGCCATGATCGTGACGTCTTCCGCAGCATAAGTGGGAGATATCGGGTTGCGACCAGGCTGTTTCCGCCTTTAGCGATGCAGCAAGCTTGGAAGAAGTCCTATAACCAGGTGTCTGGCCGAGCAATGCTGTCGTAGGCTTGAATATGTCTTGAGATAGCAAATCCTTCCGGGAATTCTGTAGCTCTTATGCGTGGTCCGAAGCACTTTGGGCCCACGTACACGTCATCGTTTTCGTAGCGCCGAGCCTCTATGTTGGAGTTGATCCTGTGCCTTGCATCGTTCGGGGATAGGGATCGTCTCGAATATCGGATGTGGCTGCGGTGCCTTGGAGCCAGACTTCGGCTTCTGCCACCACCTCCTCTGCCATGTCGTCCTCCTTGACCTCCTTGGGGGCCGTTGTGATAACTGTGTTGTGGAGAGGGTGGTGCAGCCGGGTTGTTTCTGGCTGATCGCCGGCCTCCGTCCGGAGCGTCATTATTCCGGTTCCGGGGAGGTTCTTGACTATGACGAGCCCCCTGCCGGTTTGTGCCAGCGTGGTTTCCATCGTTCCTTCGTCTGTCGTTCCCACCATGGTGAGGCTCAGCCGGACGGTTTTCATGTCTAGGAGGTGGCATTTTCTGACGATCCTCCTCCCGGCGTTTCTCTTTATCTTCTCCTTTTCGGGGAGGATTCCTCGGAATCAGTGCAGCGATCGCGTCTTTCTCGGCTGCTGGAGCAACATTGCTCCAGTTATGTGTAGTTCTGCGGTGCTGTCCTGACGATCCGGTTCTTGAATAATTGTCTTCCCTGCGTTCGGGGTGACAATGCTGCGCCCGATCATAGTGGGATCTTACGTCAGCCCATGCCGGATCTGTGTCCGAGACCAGCTTTTGACTTCCAGACAGGGTGACCTTTTGCTGCTCCAGTCCCTTATTGAGTAGCTTGATACCCAAACGTATCTCCTCTGGTCCTGGATTAGCCGATAGAATTTCACGAGCTGCCACGGTATTTTGCACTGGTGTTGGGTAAACCCAATCTCCATTGCTGTCCTTCCGTGTCTTTCCCATCTCATCTCCAAAAAGGACGACACGGACATGTGGGAATTGGTTGTCATCTATGTGATGCTTCCATGTCTTATGATGTAGACGGGACATATACTCCTTGTTTGACATGCGCCTCTTCCGGAATCAGTGTCGTTGATGTGTTCCTCCTGGATTTTGACTTCCACGGGTGGGTCGATCTGGGATCCGGCTTCTCCAGGGAGTTCCACTCCAGATTCGACTTGAACCGTGAGGTCTTCTTCAGGCTCAGATTTCTCCACTATCTCCGCAACTGGTGCGGGCTGGGTGGGATTAGGGTTTTCTGAGATCCGGAACTCTGCCGCCTCTACGGAAAAAGGGGACCCAGAAGATTCTTCTGCCTCTATCATCACCGTTGGGGTGGGTTGGGTAGGTTCAGCGAAACCGATGTAAACATCGATCTCGCCGAAAGATATGATTGTATAGGCAGTCACTGCCTTCCTAGCCGGAATCCAAGTCTCGTCGAGAACGATGAGAGGGACGTCGCAGGCGTAGAGTATGTGACCGACGGCGATGGTCTCGCCGATTCCGATTCTTGCAGATTCCGCTCGGAACGCAGATCCGAAGCTCACTTGCCCCACGGTGGGCGCCAACTGTCGTCGGATTGAGGACAAGTATGCCATGAGGGGGTCCTCGAGGCGTGCGGGAGAGAGGGGTGTGAGACGTAGGGTATTCCGGGACGGTGAGCACACAAGTTTACCCAGGTTCGAATCCGCCGGCTTTGGACAGACCCTACTCCTGCTAGCAATCCAGTAATACGGCAGAGCCGGAATATGGGTTACAAAGGTTTCGCCTGTGCGAGTTGAGGGTCTAAAGTATTGGGTGTTATCTGGTGCCCTAAAGGCTCTCCCTAGGACGGCTTATATAGATATCCGGCCTAGGGTTTACGGGAGAGATCAATCTGGCTACGACTAAGAGTTGGTTACAGAGTACATCTTGAACTACAAGTAACATTATGGGCCTAAGTCGGTAAGTCTTCTGGGCCTTCCCGTACTCGGATTGGACTCCGTCTTCTCTCCCTAACTGGGCCGCCCATGAAGCAAAGCTCTAACCCGAAGTGGGCCACCCTGGTCAGTGAGGAGCTGTGAGGATACCCGGAAAGTATATCCCCAACATCGTTCATGTAATGTCATCGGATTGTTAGGGCTTGGTGCCTAGTATCTACTATTAGTGCTTTTTGACTTTGTTGCAACTTGTTATGCTTAATGCTTGTCACTGGGGCCCAAGTGCCATGATTTCAGATCTGAACATGTTATTTATTCATTATGATAGTATTTTTTATGGTCTTACTTGCAAGTTGACACATGTTGTTGTCCGAAACTAAAGGCCCCGAAGTGACAAAAATCGGGATAATCGGCGGGAATGGCTTTGATGTGAGGATCACATGTGTTCACGGAGTGTTAATTCTTTGCTCCGGGGCTCTATTAAAAGGAGCACCTTAATTGCCAGTAGTTCCCTTGAGGCCCCGCTACAAACAGGCTGGCAGGACAAAAGATGTTGTGAAAGTTCTCATTGCGAGCATGTATGACTTTATATGGAACACATCCCTATGATTATTTAGTACTTCGATGCTTTATATTATTTATCTGTAAATGCCCTATGTTCTGATTGCTATATGAATTGTCTTATCCATGCAACGCCCATCCATCCATCCCTATGCCTACCGCGCTTTAATCCTACTGTTTACTGCAATTGTTACTACTGTATTTACTTTTACTACTGCTATTACTTTGCTATTGCTACTACAAAACTGTTGCTACTGATAAACTGATGTGAGCAAGATTGTTTTTAGGTGCATCTGAATTGACAACTCAGTTGTTAAGGCTTATAAATATTCTTTGGCTCCCCTTGTGTCGAGTCAATAAATTGGGTTTCACTTCCCTCGAAAATACTGCGATACACCCCCTATACTTGTGGGTCATCACTCCTCCCTCTTTTCCTTTAATTCGAAATTTCTAGGTCTGCAGCCAGACATTTGCTTTAATTCTCAAATAAATTGAAAACTACCTGGTTTTTCCCAGATTCAAATTTTCACATGTAACTACATGTTTTCTTCAACATGCAGTATAAGAAGTTGACCATAATATTGTCTAGATTAATTATAGTAAATTAATTATCTAGATGTGTCCTTTTTAGAAACAAATTCTTTCAGAGTGTTTGGTAAACCCAAATGGACTGAATCAAGTTTCATCTGGTAGATAATATTTTTAGCAATCCAGGAACTTTGGTCCCATGCCAACTAGAGCTATATTTTTCCTGGAGTAAACATAACAAAAACAACTCATTGTTAACTTTAGAAAATTTCCTAGGCCATTCAATGATAGATTTTACCCTATTTCCAACTCTTACTGATGAGGTACATAAATACCTACTAAAACCTAGGATATCACTATTTTTGGAGCCTCTGTTGATTTATGGTGATTTAAATACCTCTGTCCAGGGTTGTTTCAGTAGACAAATCACTACAGGAGTTTCACAACTCCAATACGGGTGATTCTAATTTCTACAGAAAGGTATTAAAAACACCTATCATGTGCCCCTTGAATCATACCAATAAATTCTGCATATTTAATCCGGTGAAAAGACAAAATAACTATAGAACTAACTTTGGGAATTTCCCAAGGGAATTATGGTAACTATTTTGATGTGATTCCAACTCTCAAAAATCACCCACTCAAAGGTATACAATATACTCAGAGCACAAATTTAATTGAGCTACATATCTTTTTTGGTGATTTATTCACCTAAACTAGGGGATTTTCCACTAGAATAATCACAACTAATTAAGAAAAATTGATAAAATCATGAAACCACTTTTGTTGGACTTGTTATTCCAATACCTACCTGTTGATATCATTTTTGTACATTGATATCATACATACCCAAGCCTTAGTTCAAAACCCCTTCATTAGGTGGTATTTTGCAATTAAATCATTAAACAAGCTCCACAAATGCCTTTCCATTTTCTTCCAATTGCAACAAACTCAATCTATCAAAACCTACTGAAGTGATTAATATGCTGTACGTTTGTTGCTGTATGGTATTGGTGATTGTATGCCTTGTGTTGATTGTGCCTTTTGTTGGCTTGCATGTGATCCATAACGACGATAGATGCGATATTATCCGGACCAGAAGAAGATGGTTATTATTATTGGTTATTATGTATGTCTAAGACGAAGTCCAGGGACATAGATTGCCAGTTTGCTAATCCCAGGCAAGCCACCTTTTGAACATGCTCCTTGTCCTACTATTTTACTGATGCATGGTTTACCTGTTGTTTATGAAACTGCATTGTTTTAATATATGATGAGTTATATCTGGTAATGGCTTGGATCCTCCAAACTATTACACTCTTGTACTACTAAGTACAACCCCCTTGATGACACCTATTTGTCCCTAGAATAGTAGATGGTGTATAATACCATACCCCTTTGGACACCCCATTTTAGCCAAAGCAAAACTGGAGGATGGGAAGACCGGCGAAAAAGTTTTACAAATGTTTATGGCAAAACCTTGGTGAGGTTTGACCTACCAATATAAGTTTGAGAAAATAAAAAGGGTTTTGGTTTTACAAATTGCTGAAGGAAAGATGGAGGAAAAAGGTTTACAAAAATGCACCTTGTTCTTTGCAGTTTTGCTAGAACAACTTAACCCGTGCAACCACACTAATCTGGAATGGGATAGGGCTGGATTTGATGTTTGTTTATTATGGTATAAGCTGCCCCGCAATAACTACAGGGGATAAAAAATCCCTGGAGGGTGGGACTTCTCTGGTACAACGGTCCATGTAAAACATCGACCGGGAGAAGGAACTAAGGGTCTACGGGCCTCCACGTGTTACTATGAGCCCCTCATTGAAAGCGCACACTTGGCGCAGTGCAAAAAGTGCTCTGGTTGGCTTGGGAACTATATAGGGTGTCCCGGTGTTGAGGAGAACAACACTCATAGGGTAGGCACTTATATTGAAGTGGGAATCCGGAGATTCTTGATCGGTTACTAGACCCACGATCAGTGAAGATTAGGGCAGGGTACCCGGATGGTGTGGGTAAAGTGTACAACCTCTATAGAGTGTAAATCTATCTGAATAGCCGTGTCCATGGTCATGGACGATTGGGAAGGTTGCTATAGAGCGGCGCTAGTTTTGATTTCAAAAAGGACTTCGGAAAACAAAGATTTTGGAAATGTTTTGACCATGGGATGGTCGGAAAGGATACATGTTTTAACCATGGGATGGTCGCAAAGGAAGGAAAGGAGTTTGGTCATGGGATGACCGGAAGGACGAAACAAATGGGTGACCCAGTCCTAGTGTATTCTAAAAAAATTTCAAAAAGTTTTCCAAAAAGGTTTTACAAAAGTTTTCAACAAAGATATATATGTAGATGCTATATCTACAAGAGAAACTAGTTGAGAAAATAACCTCTCTTGGATCCCTCCAACTACCATAGCCATATTGCATATCCTCTTGTTATTATTATTCTCTTAAGGTGGTTTGCGAGTACATTCAAAGTACTCACTAACATTGTCCCTGTCTATTAACTTGGTCAGATATCGAGAAGAAGGTGAAGTTGACGACTATGCGACCTAAGACATTATCCCAGTCAGTTGCTTGTAGGTTAAGGCATGGCTCGGGCTCTATGCTTGATGAAGTTCCGCTGACGTTTATTGATGTAGCCATAATGGCATGTAAGGTATGACATGTATCCGCTTAAGTAATGGATATTTGATTTGATACTTGTCGGTTATGTGCCATGACTAACTGATCATGGGATCGTGGTGTATGCAGAACAAGGATTCTTGGAGGATTAAGTCGGGGGCCCAACAATTCCCTTGCCACCGACTCTGCAAAAGAATATTTGGATGAAATCCTCAACACCGCATCGGAGGCCGAGCCAGGTCTCAAGGATGAATATGAAGAACTTGAAAGAAAAGGGGACGAGGATCCGCTGCCTATTGTTTTAAAAACTCTCTCTCCAAGACTCAGGTATGAATTCTTAGATAAGGAAGGTAAATGCCCAGTAATTTTAGATGATAAGATCTCTCTAGATGAAAGCACGAAATTGTTAGAAGTACTTGTTAAACAACGAGAAACCTTTGGGTACACTCTTAATGACATAAAAGGTATAGATCCCACCATAGTAACTCACAAGATATCTATGGTTGATGATGCTAAACCATTTGTTGATAATCAGCAAAGGTTAAATCCTAAAATGAAAGAGGTAGTAAGAAATGAAGTAATTCGTATGTTGGACAGTGGTATTATCTACCCAATTTCAGACAGTAAATGGGTGAGTCCAACTCATTGCATACCTAGGTAAGGATGCATAACAATAATTAATAATGATAAGGATGAATTAATCCCAGCTAGAACAATAGCAGGCTATAGAATGTGTATTGACTTTAGGAAGTTGAATAAGGAAACCATAAAATGCATCAGCAACTTCCCCTCGTTAATTATATTATGGAAAGGATGTCCGCTAACTCTTACTTTTGTTTGCTTGACGGATATTCTGGCTATTCTCAAATAGCTATCCATCTCGAAGATCAAGAAAAAACTACTTCCACATGTTCCTATGGAACCTATGCTTATCGATTAATGCCTTTTGGATTGTGTAATGCAGCTGCTACATTTCAAGAGTGTGTTCTAAAGATTTTTGACAGTTTTGTGGAAATTTCCATGGAAGTTCTAATGGATAATTTTGTTGTCTATGGAACTACTTTTGAACAATGTCTCTATAATCTTAATAGAGTTTTGCAGCGGTGTAAACAAACCAAGATGGTGCTAAATTGGGAGCGCTATCACTTCATGGTAAGGGAAGGTATAGTTTTAGGACATAAGGTTTCTGAAAATAATATTAAGATTGATAGTTTCAAATTTAGCCACCTTAGAAACACTTCCAATTTCGCAAGATATAAAAGGAGTGAAAAATTTCCTTGGACATGCCGGTTTTTATAGACGCTTTATTAAAGATTTTGCTAAAATAGCCACCCCTTTAACTCGTATCTTAGATAAAGATACTCTCTTTACTTTTGATAGAGATTGCCATGATTCTTTTGAATAGTTAAAAAAGGCACTAATTTCTGCACCAGTTATTCAACCACCTAAATGGGATGAACCGAAATTATGTATGATGCTAGCGATTATGCTATTTTGGTTGTTTTAGGACAAAGAGATGGTCCTAATCTCAATGTTATTCAATATTCTAGTTGAGTATTTAATGATGACCAAATGAACTATGCGACAAATGAGAAAGAGTTCCTAGTTATCGTTTTTGCTTGCGATAACACTATATCATCAATTCAAGAGTAATAGTTCATACTGACCATCAAGCTTTGAGACATCTTATAGCTAAGAAGGATGCTAAACCCCGTCTAATTAAATGGGTTTTGTTACTACAAGAATATGACTTGCAAATAGTAGATAGGAGGGGAAAGGATAACCCTGTGGCCGACCATTTGGCACGGATGGAAGGAATCATGGAGGATCCTATTCCCATTAATGAATCTATGCCTGGCGAATATCTTGTAGCTATACAACCTATTGATCCTTGGTTTGCAGAGTATGCTAATTTCCTAGTAGGCAAGTTTTTACCAAAAGGAATGGATTACAATCAAAGAAAGAAATTCTTCAATGATTTAAAACATTACTTTTGGGATGACCCTTACCTATATAGGCATGGCATAGATGGGATAATCCATAAATGCGTACCCGAGTACAAGGCAAAAGATATCCTTAAAGCTTGTCATGATAGTCCCTATGGTGGGCATCACGCTGGTAATCGCACTGCAGCCAAAGTCTTGCAGTCAGGTTTCTACTGGCCTACACTAGTTAAAGACTCTCACGAATATGCTAAAAATTGTGATGCTTGTCAACGGATGAGTAATATAGGAAAAAGACAAGAAATGAATATGAAATATAACTTAGTACTAGAGCCATTTGACGTATGGGGAATGGACTTTATGGGACTATTTGTTCCCTCTAATGGTTATACTCATATTCTTGTTGTTGTTGATTATGTTACTAAATGGGTTGAAGCTATACCCATAGCTCATACAGATGCATCTACTTCCATTAAGATGGTCAAGGACATCATCTTTCCTAGGTTTGGAGTACCCCGATTTTTGATTACTGATGGTGGAACTCATTTTATGAAGGGAAATTTTGACAAGATACTTCAAAAATATGGAGTACACCACCGGGTAGCCTCACCTTACCATCCTCAAACTAGTGGACAAGTTGAATTATCTAACAAAGAAATTAGGGTCATACTCCAGAAAACATAATTAGGTCAAGAAAATATTGGGTTTGAAGCTTAATGATGCATTGTGGGCGTATCACACAACATTCAAGAACCCCATGGGAATGACACCACACAAAATGGTTTACAATAAAAATTGCCACCTTCCATTAGAACTCGAGCATAAGGCTATCAAAACTATGAAATTTTACTTTAAAACTGCAGGGGAAAATGACTCTTACACATTCATGCTTTAGATGAACTCAAGAATGAAGCTTATGAAAACACTAGAATATTTAAAGAAAAGGTTACAAAGTGGAATGACATGAAGTTAGAGGGCAAGGGGTTTAAAACCGGAGATAAAGTTTTGCTTTACAACTCTAGGCTTAAGATTTTTGCAGTAAAATTGAAATCCAGGTGGGAAGGACCATACGACATTGAAGAAGCATATTCATCGGGAGTGGTAAGGCTGAAAAATACTATGCCCTCTTCTTCATCCTAGATTGTTAATGGCCAGTGATTAAAGCATTATAGAGTTGGTGAAGTAAACACTATGGAATTGATCTCTTTGATCCCACCGAAAGAATACAACAAGTGAAAGCTAGGTAAAGAAGTGTCAGTTACTTAGTTCTACTACTTACTTCTTGGCCGATTCTACCTTTTTCTTTGAACTCGTCTAGTTTTTCTGGTCATCCTAAATGGTTATTCAACCTGGTACGGGCGGACTGTACGATCGGATGCGCCTGTACCACTGGTCGTTAACCATTTGGAATACCAACACCGATTCTCCTCGATTCGGTACGACTTGACAATATGGGCCCATACCAATGGTCGTTACCAGTATTGTTTCCTCCATGATAATTCCCGTAAAAAGTAAGAAGAGAGGCGGTAAGGAGTCCATACAGGGGCGCGTTATGGGCAGAACCCGCCCGTACCACAGCTCGCGACCGACCCTAGCCCCCCTTAACCTACCGATTTTGCTTTTAATTTGCACTTTTTCTTCCTTCTCGTTTCCTTCCATCTTATTTTAGATCTAGAACTTCTTTCGGTCCTTTACAATGAAACTTGCCATCTCACTTGATTACTCAAGGTCCATGCAGCTTTTTCATATTAAATAGATCTGGGCCAAGAAGGAGCACGTCGCTGAAGGACGAACCAAGAAGGAGGTATCCGAAGGAGATACTTAATCCTCCTCCAACCGTGAGTCCGCACAAGTGGTTCCACTCCCCAATTGGGAAGATATGTTCCCGCGGAAATTGGAGATGCTTAGGCACGTGGAATAAGGAAGGAACAAAGGAGAATCTCCACTCAACCCCTACAGGTACAACCTTCATGGATCTTCTCTTAAATCACCTCCGGAAACCTCTTCCAAGAAAAGGGGAGACCGAGATGAGATTTGAGAAAAGATCAAGAACCTTGAAAATATTTTGATGGCTTGTGTAGAGATCATTGGGGAGGGAGTTGACTCTTACTGGATGATGGGCAAAGATCTCAAAAATAAGGTCAATGACATTAACGGTAGAGTACAACTCTTGACCAAGATCATTATGGAGATGGCCGATGATAGGAGAACTTTAAACAAGGAAATTAAAGAATTACGTGTCGGCATCATAGAGATGTCTACTCGATTCGCGCGTATTGCTCAAGCCTGCAACCTCAAGGCAGATGAAGAAGAGGAAGATGATGACTTCTTTACTCCCAAAAAAGAGTGAGTAATCGCAAGGGATTATTTGATCCACCCGGCTTGACTCCAAGCTTGGGGGATCTGTGAGAACCTTGTAATCTATCCTACATATTTTGCATATTTACTTTTCTGCACAAATGGTTAGGTTTAAATTTCTGAATTTGCATTAGTTGCATCAACTTCGAGTTCCCTTTGTTCAAGAGAAGAATTATATCCATTTTGTTATGAGACTTTATGATAATTGAAGTTGTGTTTGATTCATGATTATTATATTGGATGATTGAACTAGGTTGAGTGTTACGATACTTATATAGCTGTCATAATTCTTGGCACTTCCACACCAATAGAAGTATTGATTAAGTTATGAGAAGAAGAATTCTGGTAGCATATTATAATTAAGAGTTTTAGAAAGCCATTGAAGTAGTGAGCATGATCAAATAGCTTGCTCAAAAGAAAAAGAGAAAAGGGAGCAAGTGATGAGTGCATATTTATATCATGTTTGATATTATTATTTTGCGTCGTAGTTGTAGGATCTTGGTATTTTACGGTGTTCGCGTGCACATTTTATGTCTATTTTCACCAGGATCAGGACAGATGATGGATACAATGGACATAATTCTTGGAACAGTTGTATTGGGGAGGAAAGGAGTCAAAAACAACGTAAATTGATTATTTGGGAAATATCAATAACACCAGAAGAAAACCCAAAGCGATCGAAGCATCTACAAGGTTTAACGACCAACTATACGGCGGGAATTAATTTTTTGGCCACATAGTTCCTGCCGTATAGTTGGCGCCGCCACCGCCTCCTCAAATAGTTTCACCCCGTGCAACTGGATCTGGGAGACAACATATAGAACAACTAGAAATTGTCGAAACCTCACCTCGGAAGGCATCTGGAGGGGGAACTCATCCACCGGAGATCCATCTTCGCCCTACGTAGATCTGGGAGGCTAAGGCATCGATCCTCATCATCAACCGCTACATCACACCATCTCCATCCATCCCATCTACATCTTGTCTAGATCTTGTTGTAATTTCCGTACTCATTGTGAATTTATACAAGTACTATTCATCTATGATAGATTCAATTGTTATTGCCATGATGTTGATTGCCTCCATGTCTGAGTAGTGTTGGGTCACGTAGAGAGAAACAAAAAAAAATTCTCTACGCGATGATCCCAAGATCCAGCTCAGGTAGAAGGCCATGAGGATTACCACTAGACGCGCAGTTGCGGAATCGATGAAGCACATTGCTTGATGCAGTGCAGTCCTCACGATCCATTTCGATTCCACGGTCGTCAAAGTGCTGAACATACAGCACCTCCGACAGTATCCACACATACGAGGAGGAGCGCCGACGTTGGACTGCTAGGTCCGGTACGGCGGCGATATGACGTACTGGGGCTAGGGTTTCCAACACATGGAGTGACCTAACCTTGTGCTCTAAGCACCTGCGCCCCAGCTTATATAGGGAGTGAAAGTGGGCTCCACTCACTTGTGGCCCATTCACTAAAAGGCCTATATTAGTCACTGCAAGTCCAACATGCTGACTAAGTCCATGTCTCTATTTGGGTCCAACCCAAATAGGTTTCATGTTTGGGACTAGCCCAAACTTCCTCCCGCTCTTAAGTGTGTGACCCGACAAGCTCATGGTAACCCACGATCCGAGTCTCACTCGTGACTGATCAGTCGGTAGCGGCTCCTAGCAGGACATGCTGACTCCCAAGTACCAATAAGTCATGACAACATACCTTCCAATGTGACTTTCGTATGAATCCTTTTTTCCTCACGATATACCTTGTCAAACTATAGGCGAATAATCGTCATCCCTTAAATAGTCCGACTCTCTTTCTCGATCCGAGATAAGTGATTCATCCGACTAACTCTTAGTCGGTCGCCTTGGTTAACACTTAACCGGGTCGTGCATGGCCATGTTATCCGAATCATATCTTCCGAGAGGTCCCAGAAAATATCTCTCCAGATGGAGGGGCAAAATCACATCTTTGTTATTCACATCACACAGCTTGATTCTCAGTCGACCCAAACTCCGCCTTTATAACTGCCCAATGAGGTAACAACGTTTGATAGAACCTAAGTCAGTGATCCTCAACTCGGATTGTGCAATAACCTCAGGTCTAAGTATTACATTGATTGAGACATGCAAATGACGACTTGTTCGTTGCATCTCAATATGGGTCAGTCCGACTCGCTAAACTCTTTAGCCGAATCCGTGTAAGTCGGAATAGCATCTCCATGCCCATGACAAGTGGAACCGAGTCATCTGCCGACTTTCACATTGGTCTAAGTTGTGTGTCCAGGACAACCTCAATGACCAAGGACAACTAGTATGAACAACATGAATATATAGTTCCACAATCGAATCACATATTCAATGATACATATTAGTAGTTCATACATGGACAATAACTTTATAAATACATTGGGAATAATATCATATGTGATTGCCTCTAGGGCATATTCCCAACAAGCAGATGATTAGTTCTTGGGGAGATGCAGAAACCCTAGTATGAGATTGAAATAAGATAAATATTATTATGATATTCATCGATGTGACCATGTGTTAGATTATCTTCATCTTGATGTTGGGAGAAGTCGACCTCTCAATATTTTCCTCTTGTGGGGACTTGATGGAGGGAACTACTTGTTGGTAGACGGAGGTGTGTTAGCACTTACAGTGACTATAAATTTGTTGGCACCCCTTACGTATCAACTTGGGAACCGAGAAAACTCACGGAACACTATCCATGCCATGGGATACGTCCTATGGGATTAAGTCCCTTAATAGCGCAGTAATTCGATTGGTGTCGATTGCTATCTGTTGTGGTTATGAGGATGATGTGAGCAGTGGTTGCTGCCTATTTGTCCAAATACGGAGTTCCTCCCACACATACATAGTTGAGAATGTTCATGATAATAATCTTTACCTTAGCTCTTTATAATGCTAGAGGTGTATCCGCAACTCCCTGAGAATGCTTTTTACCATTGCAGTTTCAAATCTCTTTTACATATGCGATACTTACCTTTTGTGTTCAGTTGTTTTACTTTACTTATTGTTCTCTTATACTAAAAACCCAAAAACAACTTTTTACACAATACTCGCATTTTATCTTATTACTTAGAACTTTATTTAGCATTTCTATTTTAGTATTTAATTCAAGACTTATTAGACTTCAAACTCCTGCTCACTGTGGGATCGATATCTTTATTTCGAAACTAGCTATAAACGATCTATGCACTTGCAGTCATCAAGCTATTTTCTGGCACCGTTGCCGGGGAGCTAAGGATGTAGGTTTTTAGTTTTTGCTTATTTATTTTTGTCTTGCTAACTTTTGTTTTGGGTTACAGGTTTCCACCAACATGATGGAGTTTGAGCATATGGCTAGTGCTAACCCACTCAGCCACTTTGGGAAGCCCTATGATATTAATAAAAGAGATAAGTCCAATGAGAAGACAAGGGGGTTTGAAATAAATCCTCTAGTACTTGGTATTCTACACAAGAAGCAATTTACTGGAGATAAAGAAGATCCTGATCCATATGAGCATATTGCATGTTTCCAAGATATATGTGGCACTTTCCAATTACCGGGATATACTGCTAATGAGGTAAGTGTTAAACTTTTTAGTCGGACTTTGACTAGTACAGCTCTCTCATGGTATACATCTCTACCCCCAGAAGCCACTACTACTTGGGATAATTTAGCATGTGAGTTTCTAGCAAAATATTATCCATTATCAAAATCTTTTGGAATCAGGTGTCTTATAATGACTTGGAGGAACCGTCCTAATGAAGGACTAGTAAGAGCTTATATCAGATTTAAAGATTTACTTAATCAATGTCCTCATCATGATTTGCCTGAATGGTATTTATTGCATATCTTTTATGGCGGTTTAATTGAACCTAATAAAATTGAACTAGACTCTTTCGCAAGAGGAGCTTTTATGAATCTTCCTATAACTAAAGCTTGGGCTTTATTTAATAGAATTCGCGATCATAGAGTTTCATGGAATTTTAGTCTAGGAAGTGAAGGAGGCATAGAAATAGATTATGATTGTATTCATGACTTTTATAAAAAGGGCCATGTTAATGAATTATCTAAAGAACTTTATTTGGATTTAGATCTTGTGTTACATCTTGTTAAAGCTTTTATAGAACACATCAAAGCTCCAAAAAAAGGGTTTGGTCAACTATGATCCACCACCCGAACCTGAGAAGAAAAGAGAAGTTAAAGCAACACTGGCCTCCCTAGAACCAATATATGAGATACCTTTCCCTAACACTGCACAGAAGCATATTTTTGAATATAAACAGGTCAAAGAAGTACAGGAGAAGAAGGAAGAGGAAAGTATGCCAGACGTTGAGGAACATTTGGAAGAAACCAAAGATGAAGAGGTAACCAAGGAAGCAATTATGGCTATGTATGCACATTGTAACATAGTTGAACTTGATAAAGAGACTTCCGTATTGGTTGAAGGTAAAACAAAGGAAAAAGATGTGGGTAAGCCTATTCTTCCCTGCATATTTAAGGAAACCTCGCATTATGGTTTATGCGATCTTGGCACCGAAGTTAATGTTATATCTTATGATTTTTATTTAGAAATAAAAGAAGAAATAGAATCGGCTATAATTGAAAATACTTATATGACAATCATGTTAGCCAATAAAACTCTTAGAATTCCAATGGGAGTAGTTGAAGATGCAACTGTCACAATTGGCAATAAAACTTTCCTATCGATTTTGTAGTTGTTGATATGCTAGCTAACACTCTTTGCCCAATTATATTTGGAAGAAACTTTTTGAGTGATGTAGGTGCCAAAGTTGATTTCAAAAAGGAGATTATGTATCTTAAGCTTGGGGAAGCGGAAAAAGAATTCCACTTTTCCAAATTTAAAGACAGACCTCTACAAATACAAGAAGAAGAGAAAGAGAAAACTATTGAGGAAATGGCAGCTCTCTTCTTTAGTGATCAAGAAGAAGAAATAAATGAAGACTCAAATTGTGAAGAAATAGTTATGGAGGACAAGTCCCTAGAAGAACTAGAAGGTGAATTCGATTCACTTCCCATTATAGGGCCTCCAACTAATGAGGCTTTCGAAGAGCCAGAAAAGAGAGGGGATGAGGAACTACCACCCCCAAAATTGAAGACTCTACCAAATAATCTTAA
The DNA here is from genome assembly GCA_910589775.1 of Avena eriantha. Lineage (NCBI taxonomy): Eukaryota > Viridiplantae > Streptophyta > Magnoliopsida > Poales > Poaceae > Avena > Avena eriantha. Next base: position 316,989,839 of record OU342745.1, on the reverse strand, counting down.
ATACAGATTTTTAGATGATACAAATAAATTTCCTATTATTATTAGTGCTAAACTTTCAGAAGATGATGAAGAAGAACTCATGAAAATACTTAAAGATCATTGCAAGGCCTTTGGGTACTCAATGGATGATTTGAAGGGTATTAGTCCCATGATAACCGTCCATCGAATATTCATGGAGGAATGTGCTAAACCAGATGCGGAATTTAATAGACGATTGAAGCCTGAAATGAAGGAAGTGGTAAGAAAAGAAATAGTACGCCTATTGGACGCATGTATAATCTACCCTGTAAAAGAAAGTGAATGGGTAAGTCATGTTCATTGTGTCCCTAAGAAGGGAGGTTTTACTGTTGTTCCTAATGAAAACAATGAATTGATACCTACTAGAACTATTGTTGGACATAGGATGTGTATAGATTTCAGGAAATTGAATAAAGAAACTAGGAAATATCACCATCCTTTACCGTTCATAGATCAAACTTTAGAGAGGTTAGCAAACCACACTCATTTTTGCTACTTGGACGGATACTCTAGTTTTTCTCAAATAGATGTTCATCCTAATGACCAACTTAAAACAACTTTCATTAGTCCTTATGGTTTACATGCTTACTGCCATATGCCTTTTGGTTTATGTAATGCTCCAGCTACTTTTCAAAGATGTATGACTGCTATTTTTGCGGATTTTATAGAACTCATAATGGAAGTATTTATGGATGACTTTTCTGTCTATGGAACTTCGTTTACTAGTTGCTTGGATAATCTCAAAAGAGTTTTGCAGCGTTGCGAAGAAACCAATCTTGTTCTAAACTGGGGGAAGTGCCATTTTATGGTCAAAGAAGGTATAGTACTTGGACATAAGGTATCAAGTAAGGGAATTGAAGTGGATAGAGCAAAGGTTCAGGCCATAGAGAGAATGCCACAACCTAGGGATATAAAAGGTATAAGAAGTTTCCTTGGTCATGTGGGTTTTTATAGAAGGTTCATTAGGAATTTCTCTAGAATATCTAAATCTTTGACTAATCTTCTGCAACTTCTACAAAAGGGTGTAAGATTTAATTTTGATGATAAATGTCTTGTAGCCTTTGATAAACTTAAATATGCTTTATCCCATGCTCCTATCATTAAACCACCTATCTGGGATATGAATTTTTACTTAATATGTGAAGCTAGTGATGATTCTGTAGAAGTAACTCTGGGACAACATATAGGTCGCAGATTTATTATTATACATCATGCTAGTAGAACTCTTAATAGTGCTCAAAAGAATTATCCTAGGGAAGAAAGGGAACTTTTTGCTGTATTTTGCCCCTGCGATAAATTTCGTTCTTATATAGTTGATGCAACAGTAAGAGTTCATACGGATCATAATGGTTTAAAAGAACTCCTTGAGAGGAAAAATAATAAGCCAAGACTGATCCGTTGGATCCTTTTACCTCAAGAATTTGAGTTGCAGATTATGCAGAGGCAAGAAATAAAGATGTTGGGTGCAGTGTCCATATTCGCCCAGCAAGACACCAATGTTATTGAGAGGAACTTTAGTCCTGGTGATTTTCATTTACGAGAATTATTAAATGATCTAAGGTTAATTCCTCCAAAAGGGAAGAATTCTTTGTTGTTGGATAAGCTTGTCATCCCTGAATAAGTAAACTGTAAGTGCAAGGTAAGTATTCTTACTCAAATAAGTGATATGTTTTCACAAATTTTACTTCTAAATTTTTTGCCTTTGAATTCCTCGTGTCTTTCTGAATTTTCTGAAGGTTTTTACCAACTATATGGTCACAACTATACGGCCGGAGAAAAATCCCCTGCTGTATAGTTGGTTGTTAAACCTTCAGTACCTTCTTCGCAAAATTGTTTTTGATGTCTGGAAACTATACGGTCGCAACTATACAGCCAGAGAAAATCCTCCCGCCATATAGTTGGTCGTTAAACTCTCAGACATTTTCGATCTCTTTTCAATGGTTGTATCAGTTCCGAGTCGGTAACTTAATCGACCTGGACTTGAGATATTTGGAAATATCTTTCCGGAACCAACTATACGGCTGGAGCTATACGGGTCGCGCCCATATAGTTGGTCGTTATGCGGCAGGACTTCTCCAAATCCACGAGTTCTTTCCCTGTTCCATTAAGGTTCTTTTCTTGGGCGTGAATTTGGTGTTTCTCGCGAGTTTTACTGACCTCTGACCCTCCCTTATATACTGCCATTGTGTTTCTCTCTAAATCATAATCACCAGGAACCAATCCAGCCATGCTCTATCCTGTCCCAGGTCGTGGAAAACCCTTGGGTCTCATTGCTCCTTCCAGGGACCGCTCTCCCGAGGAGGTGGAGAAGTTTAGCCCGGGGTACAAGGAGAACGTCGAGCCAAGCTTCTACAATAGCGATCCCGATGAAGATTGGAGTGACATCTATATCTGACGTGATGTCTATGATCCCCCAGAGGTCAACTGGGTGGCAATGAAGAGAGCTCAACAAGAGAGAGAAGGTCACAAGCCGCATGGAAAAGGGCGTGTGGAGACGGTTAAGTTCATCGCCATAGACCCCAGGTGTGAGATCCAGGCACATGGCTTAATAGGATTGATAGGATACCCATATCAACAAGTTGCAACTTCTTTTCTGAAAGCTCATTCGAAAAGAACTCTAAGGTTAAGCGTGCTTGGCCTAGAGCAATTTTAGGATGGGTGACCGACCGGGAAGTGGGTAACTGGGTGCGCACGAGTGAGGACAAAGTGCGTAGAAAAGACTAGTGTTGGTCTGTGGGGCCAGTCTAGATATCCTATTAAGCTACCAGGAGTGACACCCCCAGGCCCAGGAGTGGACAGGGTGTTACAAGTGGTATCAGAGCCGACCCTTGCGATTACACGGGTGTGTGCAGGTCAGTCTGGTCAGTGGCGGGACATGTGGAGCATGGCGCGTGTGGCCCATTGTGGACACGACATGGCACATGTGCCGGGACTGGACGCACAGACGCGTGCCAAGAGGGAACGTTCCTGGGGTGTGCTTGATCGATGAGGGCATCGATCTTCTAAAGGGTGGGTGTATGTGAGATCCAGGCACATGGCTTAATAGGATTGATAGGATACCCATATCAACAAGTTGCAACTTCTTTTCCGAAAGCTCATTCGAAAAGAACTCTAAGGTTAAGCGTGCTTGGCCTAGAGCAATTTTAGGATGGGTGGCCGACCGGGAAGTGGGTAACCGGGTGCGCACGAGTGAGGACAAAGTGCATAGAAAAGACTAGTGTTGGTCTATGGGGCCAGTCTAGATATCCTATTAAGCTACCAGGAGTGACACCCCCCAGGCCTAGGAGTGGACGGGGTGTAGGATTAATAGGATTGATAGGATACCCATATCAACAAGTTGCAACTTCTTTTCCGAAAAGCTCATTCGAAAAGAACTCTAAGTTTAAGCGTGCTTGGCCTAGAGCAATTTTAGGATGGGTGACCGACCGGGAAGTGGGTTATGTGAGATGTGAGATCCAGGCACATGGCTTAATAGGATTGATGTGAGATCTAGGCACATGGCTTAATAGGATTGATGGGGTCTGAGATCCAGGCACATGGCTTAATAGGATTAATAGGATTGTGAGATCCAGGCACATGGCTTAGTAGGATTGATAGGATGTGAGATCCAGGCACATGGCTTAATAGGATTGATAGGATACCTATATCAACAAGTTGCAACTTCTTTTCTGAAAAGCTCATTCGAAAAGAACTCTAAGGTTAAGCGTGCTTGGCCTAGAGCAAATTGTAACTACCTCGGTGAATTACGCTCTTAGTTGCATGCCTGGATGAGCGAAAGTGGTTATAATAGTACGGTGGGGCCCGGGGCCACTCACGGTAGACCTTTCGGCCGTCCTAACCACTTTCAAAACATCGGGACAAGAACGAGCGGCGTAATCGGTAGGCGAAGGTATCAACTACATACACAAGTGAGTATGTATGCAAGCCACATACAACAGTCCTCAGAGCCATTCCATCTAAAAGAAATAGAAATATTGCAATGCCATACGGCAAGATTCAAATATCCTAGATAGAGATAATATTTTTGGATAGCTCCTCATACAACAAACATCAGAGTATCAGGCGGAAGCGGAAACAAGATCCGAGTACGGATAAGAAGCAAATCGGCATAAGATGCCACATAAATAAACACATCTCGCCCACAGATCTCACGGATCCTCGTTCCCGGAATCTCTACACCGAATGATCGTTGCCAACATCATCTGTCTCCTCCACGCAGTATCCATCTTGCGAGTACACCTGTTCATCTGAATCAAACAATTTATCGTGTGAGACCCTAGGGGTACTCAGCAAGTCTTTATGCCACTAAAGGGGACACAACCTGGGGTGACGCAATTGTAGCAAAAGATAATATCTAACAAGTCTATAGATACTCGCTAACCATCCGCCTAGCCAATGATAGGTGGATGTCCGTGAATTAAGAACAACAGTTATAACAGTATAATTAACAGATCCATCCTCCTCCTCGCTTACCAACGAGGAAGCGGACGAACAACCCCCATCCGTTGGCAGTTTTATTAACCATTCCATGAGTATTGCACTATTTACTAGTCAAGTACTTAGTCGAATTAAAATCGGTACTTTAGTTATACTTGTCTATGATCGAGAAACTATGCTCCAAGTCGTCCATAACCACGGACACGGCTTTCAAAAAGATTTACCCTACAGGGGTGCACGAATAGCAACACACACTCGATCAACCTCGAAAAAACCAACTCAAAACCCAACGAGGCATTCACGACAAAGCAATCACAGGATTCAGAAATATTTCAGGGGGCCACCCCATTAAGCTACCCGCAACGAAGTTGGCCGGCTCCGAGACGGACCCAAGGTTTGTGTCAATGGTTGTAAACGACTGGGAACCCGAAAATGTGACTGGGCTTGTCGATACCGCGAAAACATTCCACGATCCAAAACAGTACAGGTTCTCCTCGCACCATCTTAAATTAAGCAGTAACATGGCATAAGTACAGGATAGTAATAAAACCCCAAACTACTTTGTGGCCCCAAGAAATAAGAATGAATCAAGCTCTGGCTCAAAGGGTCCATAAGGCCTCCCGGATGTGGATAGTGCGAATTGTCAAGGAGCAGGAATCAAGTACTCGGGGTCCTACGAGACACAAGTGAGCATGAAAAACCAAATAGCAGATATTGCTCACCGGTGCCTCTTTCATTAGTTATCCCATTACTACTCAGGTTATGTTGTTTAGGTACCTCATTATTCATCAGACACTCACATACCCTACTCATGCTTTTCTACGACTCGCATGGCTCAAACAACTCCTGTAGTAATGGCTCATGGGCTGGAGGAACAAGCTTTGGTGGGGTTTAAAAGTAAAGGCTATGCAGTACTTGGGATTCAATTTAATGCAATCGCGACTCAATGATGCAAGAATAAGATAGAGGCAATAGGTACTATATGTATGCAAGCATGAGGTAGTGCTTGCCTGGCAGCTCAGTTGAAGCGAAAGATGGATCTGGGTAGTACTCCTGTGATTCCTGATAATTCTCCTGCTGGGCGTCTATTCGAAGAAGAACCAAACAAACAAGGGCCAACATAAATAAAGGGGCACAAGCATAGGAATTAAAATGCGACAAGCAAACAAGCATGCCATGATGAATGATGCACAATTTACATGGCATTAAAGTAGCATGGCAAGGGTGAGGTGTGGGGTACAAGAATAAAGCATTTTATTAATTACTTAGCCAAGTTTTATTGTCATAAACAGTTCTGATTTGTAACAATGACATGATGCATGCTTCAATTCAGAACAAGGAATGCATATATAGAACGGGCTCGTCGCGTTGATCGATTTAGACATATTATTTGCCAAATTTGGAGTTATAGAATTAAAGTTATTAATTTATTAAGGAAAAGGGCATTTTATTGCAATTTTAATCATCTCGAAAATTTAAAGTGCTCAAACATTAATTTGAATGGCATATTTGAATTCCTCACATTTTTCTGATTCAAAAACATATATTATATGTATTGTGTGGATTTATAATTTAAAAGTTATTTAAAATCTAATTTGAATTTGAATTAAACATTTACTGAAATCATTTTTATTTAAACAGAATTCGCCAGGACTTTTTACACCCAGAAGATGCTAGCCGAAGACACTGATGGATGGGGCCGGCGCTAACTGGGCCCAGCGGTCAACGTTGCACAGACGCAGGCTTTTCTCACCACGGCGCTACCTAGCCGCTACGATTGACAGGTGGGCCAGCGGCTAGAGGCCCACGTGACAGCGGCCGAACACGCAGAGGCTGCCAGGTGGGGTCGCGATGGAGCGCGGGTTGGGTGTTCAAAACTACGGGGGCGTTTTTGTAAAATGGACAGGGAGGCTGACTGGTGGGGCTCGCGAGTACCGCGGGTTGAGCGAGAATTAACAGAGGGGGCTATCTGCAAAAAGGGGGCACTGTGGATCTTCTCCTCTCGTTCTCTAACGGATCTGTCTGACGTGCGCGGTGCGCGGCGCGGTGAGGCGGGGACTCGATCCCGCGACGCGGGGCGCGCACGCAGAGAAGCGGTACCAGCGCGGTAGGACGGTGTAGTTGACAGGGGGTAGCTACGCGGCGAGATGAGGCACTATGCGGCGCGGAAACGTGCAGACAACAGCGACCGACGGCGCACCGAGGGCGTTCGGCAGAACGCCTGGCGCGGCTAGGGTTTCATGGTGAGGCGGAGGATGTCCGGGCGGAAGAGGGACTCACCGCGGGGTGGTTGGCAGTGGCGGATCGGCTTGGGACGCGGCAGGGCGACGACGAGGCTAGCGGCCGGCGAGATTAGGGTTTCGGCGACGTCGCAGTACTGCGGCGGACGTGGGGCTTCTCCTCCCCACTGGTGCGTACGGGGCGAAGCTGGGGATTCTCCTCGATCTCCTCGACCACTTCCACGTCGCGCACGCCGGCAGGAACGAGGACTAGGCGGCGGTACTGGCGGCGGCCAGCGAGAGAAGATGGCGTCGAAGAAAAAGAAGAAAATGAGAGGGCAGGGCTCCGAGGTGGATCTGGCGAGGCAGAGGGGACTTGGGGGAAAAGAGGAAGTGTAAAAGAGGAGGGGCGTCGTGGGGATCAGGTCAGAGATAGAGGTGGCTTCAGCCACCTTTCTCCTCCTCTTCTCACGTGCTCGAGCTGGAGCAAGGCAGGGCAGGTAGGGTGGAGCTGCCAGGTGGGCCAGGTAGCGTCTCAAGAGGGTAGGCTCGGGTGGGGCATGCCCGGCAGTGAGAGAGAAAGAGAGAGGATAGGGGAGGCTCGGGTGAGCTAGGGTTAGGGTTAGGAGTGGGGTAGATGGGGTAGTTAGGTTTAGCTAGAGAGGGGTGGCTCGGTTAGGGTTTTGTTAGGGTTGGTGTTAGCTAGAAAGAGAGAGAGAGAAGGAGGTGAGGTGAGGGTAGGGGTTAGGGTTTAGAGTAGAACTAGGGTTAGAGGGAATAGAGAGAAAACTAGGTTAGGGTTTAATTAGGTGTTTAGGTTTTAAAACATATTTATAAGATCAAACCAAGATGAAAGGTGAGGCTTTGATTTAGCATGAGATGAGGTGGAGGTGAACCCAAGAAAAGAGAGAGAAAGAGGTTTATGGAAAAAGGCCTCATTTCATCATGCATGGAGGAAGAAAAAAAATGGTGTTGATGAGAACATGGGGATGGTGGAGAGGGATGGAGATGATCCCACAAAGAAAAGAACCACTAAAACCAAGAGAAACAAATGGGCTAAAGGTGGTGGTACTCTTGCATGGCCCATGCAAAATAATTAATGCCATGTTTTATTCTTGTGAAAACAATAATATTATAACATGGCATAATCCCATGCATTACCAACATGTGGAATAAAGGCCAAGCAAAAGAAAAAGGGATTGGATCCACACTAAACCACATGAGCTAAATTAAGTGGCAAGAATAAAATAAAAGCCCATGGGTAATTAGGGTGGTGGAATTATAAGGTGGTGAAAAGAAAGGTGATGGAGTTGAATAAAAGATATGCCCCCAACTCAATATGGGCATTAAACAATATATCAATAACCAAATACAATATCAAGAGGCAAATACAATTAATAATGCATATGAGAGAAGAACCAAAGAAAGAGGGTTTTATATGATGCTCAAATGCAAGGTGGCATGATGACATGAGCATGATATAATTATGATGCAACAATTATATAAGGGGAGTAGCCATTATATTACTAGACCAAGTAGCATTACCATTGTTAGAAAATTGGGATGCTACAGGACAAAGTGCGTAGAAAAGACTAGTGTTGGTCTGTGGGGCTAGTCTAGATATCCTATTAAGCTACCAGGAGTGACACCCCCCAGGCCCAGGAGTGGACGGGGTGTTACAAGTGGTATCAGAGCCGACCCTTGCGATTACACGGGTGTGTGCGGGTCAGTCTGGTCAGTGGCGGGACATGTGGAGCATGGCGCGTGTGGCCCAGAGTGGACACGACATGGCACATGTGTCGGCACTGGACGCACAGACGCGTGCCAAGAGGGAACGTTCCTGGGGTGTGCTTCATCGATGAGGGCATCGATCTTCTAAAGGGTGGGTGTATGTGAGATCCAGGCACATGGCTTAATAGGATTGATAGGATACCCATATCAACAAGTTGCAACTTCTTTTCCGAAAAGCTCATTCGAAAAGAACTCTAAGGTTAAGCGTGCTTGGCCTAGAGCAATTTTAGGATGGGTGACCGACCGGGAAATGGGTAACCGGGTGCGCACGAGTGAGGACAAAGTGCGTAGAAAAGACTAGTGTTGGTCTATGGGGCCAGTCTAGATATCCTATTAAGCTACCAGGAGTGACACCCCCCAGGCCCAGGAGTGGACGGGGTGTTACACCAGGCCACACAAGCGTATGGAATTACCTAATATTGGTGTAGGTGCTAGAAAGGGAGCGATGGTGCCACTCTTGAAACCTACCATTGGTGCTCGTATGAGGGTGAAGCCTCAAGAAGAATGGAGGAACGGTTTCTACTTCCCCGAACCATCAATTATGGATGAGGAAGAACAAGTTGTTCCCAGAACCAAGGACCGCGTGCAAGAACTGGAGATATATCAGAAGCAGGAGCTACTCCATCGAGTTGAAGTCTGTCACCATCTCAAGGAGATAGAGAAGAAGGATGATCTTCTCCCATTGGTGACAAAACTCATAGATAAAGTGGACACTTTGCAATCTAATTTGCGCAAGTGCTATAGCCGCATCACTGCTCTGGAGGATACCAACAAGAAGCTACACACCGCGGTGTTACATGCCATGGCGCCACGGTGATCTACAATAATCAAGGTATCAAATAATCGCAAGGGATTATTTGATCCCGCCTGGCTTGATTCCAAGCTTGGGGAGAGCTTTAAGATCTTGTAATCTATCTTATAAGTTTTACATTACTATTTTAGTTTTGCATTAGTTCAAATTAGAAATAAAGTTGCATCATTATAATTCCATTCAGGAATAGTCGATCCCTTTTATGAAATTCTGAGTTTATTATCATATATGGAGCATTATTGAGTTTTTGCTTGTCCTATTGGATATATGAATGGCTTGAGTATATTTTTACTTGCACTTGATGATAGATAGGAGTCTTCCACACCATTGGTATTAATGGAACATACAAAGATAATTTGGTCAATATGTTGTAAGTACATGGTTTGATTTACAAAGAAAAAATTATCTAATCAGTTAAGTTGAAAAAGAAACCTTGAACAAAGGAAAATTAAAAGTGCTATTAAATTAGAGTGAGAACAAGACGAGGTAGAATATTAAAGCTATAAAGATTGCTTCATATACAATTGGAATTTGGTAATTGAGATCGTTAAACTTTGAATTCCTACATGAATTGGAATGTATGGCTAGCTCCTTTGCACAGCACTTAAACAAAAATGTGAGCATATATATAAAAAAGAAAAGAGAGAAGAAAAAGAGCGAATGTGCAAAGAGCAAATAGGCATACACCACTATATTGTAGTATGACAAAGAAGCATTTGAGATTTTAAATCCCAAGTGAATATGTTAATCCAAAAACACTTCGGACTACCTCGCTAACTCATTTGGTTGAACTGAATACTTTTACATCATATTGAGAGTAATCTTTTGTGAACTGTTGAATGCTAAGGTGTGGAAGCCTGCTAATATTATTTAGATGGTTCGAGTAAGGTACTATTCATGAACTTATTCCTATGTATCATATATGATAAACACATGCTGCAACTGCCTCATTTATTTATCGACTCAGCTTCATGAATATGAGGATCACATCCATTAAGCTAAACTTGTTCGAGACGAACACGAGTCTAAGCTTGGGGAAGTTGATGAGTGCATATTTGCATCATGTTTTATATTATTATTTTGCACTTTAGTTCTAGGATCTTGGTATTTTACGATGTTCGCGCGCACATTTTATGTTTATTTCCACTAGGATCGGGACAGATGATGGATACAATGGACACAATTATTGGAGCAGTTGTATTGGGGAGAAAAGGAGTCAAAAACAACGTAAATCGCTTATTTGGGAAATATCAATAACACCAGAAGAAAACCCAAAGCGATCGAGGCATCCAGAAGGTTTAACAACCAACTATACAGCGGGAATTAATTTTCCAGCCGTATAGTTGGCGCCGCCACTGCCTCCTCAAATAGTTTCACCCCGTGCAACTGGATCAGGGAGACGACATACAGAACAACCAGAAATCGCCGAAACCTCACCTCCGAAAGCCATCTGGAGGAGGAACTCGTCAACCAGAGATCCATCTTCGCCCTGCACAGATCCGGGAGGCTAAGGCATCGATCCTCATCATCAACCGCTACATCACCACCATCTCCATCTATCCCATCTACATCTTGTCTAGATCTTGTTGTAATTTTCGTACTCATTGTGGATTTATACAAGTACTATTCATTTATGATAGATTCCATTGTTATTGCCATGATGTTGATTGCCTCCATGTCTGAGTAGATCATTAGTTCTTAGGGAGATGGAGAAACCCTATTATGAGATCGAAATAAGATAAATTTTATTATAATATTCATCGTTGTGACCATGTGTTAGATTGTCTTCATCTTGATGTTGGGAGAAGTTGACCTCTCAATATTTGCCTCTTGTGGGGACTTGATGGAGGGAACTACTTGTTGGTAGACGGAGGTGTGTTAGCACTTACAGTGACTATAAATCTATTGGCACCCCTTACGTATCAACTTGGGAACCGAGGAAACTCATGGAACACTATCCATTCCATGGGATACGTCCTACAGGATTAAGTCCCTTAATAGCGTAGTAATTCAATTGATGTCGATTGCTGTCTGTTATGGTTATGAGGATGATGTGAGCAGTGGTTGCTGCCTATTTGTCCAAATACGGAGTTACTCCCACACATACATAGTTGAGAATGTTCATGATAATAATATTTACCTTAGCCCTTTATAATGCTAGAGGTGTATCCGCTACTCCCTGAGAACGCTTTTACCCATTGCAGTTTCAAATCTCTTTTACATACGTGATACTTACTTTCTGTGTTCAGTTATTTTATTTACTTATTGTTCTCTTATACCAAAAACCTAAAACACCTTTTTACACAATACTCGCATTTTATCTTGTTACTTAGAACTTTATTTAGCATTTCTATTTCAGTATTTAATTTCAAGAGTTATTAGACTTTAGACTCCTTCTCCCTGTGGGATCGATATCTTCATTTCAAAACTAGCTACAAACGATCTGTGCACTTGCAGTCATCAGCAAGTAAAAATATAGACATACAAGTATCAAAAGAGAATAAGAAAGCAGCTATCAAAAGAATCAAACATAGGAAAAAAAGAGAAAAAGAAAATGATCATGCATTTTCATTACTGAACTTAGTGCTACATATCTTTAAACTCTGCGATTATATGATATGTTGAATCACAAGTAGCTTTTTATAATTTCATTGATACTGAAAAAGGTGTGGAAGCCTCTAAGTTATGTAATGTGTAAGGGTATGGTAATACCCCCGACGTATCCCTACATCCGATAATGTATCCCTGCTTCAATTTCTGCCTCATTTATTGTAATGGCTCGTGTCTCATGAGCATGATGATCTTGTCCATAAGCCACCATCTTGCTCGGGGACGAGCAAAAGCCTAGCTTGGGGGAGTTGATGCGTCCAAAATTGAAGCATATTTACCTTTTGTTTTTGCATAAATAGAGTGGGGATTTTTGTATTTCAACACACCTACGCGCGTTATTTTGTTCTTGTTCCAACAGGATCCCAAATCATGGATTCATATATGAACATGTCAATTAGAGTTGTCATATTGTGTAGTTATATGATATTTCTAAGTGATAAAAGTCATTTTATGAAATTGCCTTCACACCTGGAAGAATACCAATCGAAGAAGAAGCATCAGTATGGTTAACGACCACTCGTATGGGCGGAGCCCGCCCATACTGTTCGCCCGTACCAGGCGCCATCGTGACCGCCTTGTCAAATACTTATCTCTAGCGAAGATGAGAGGGAGATCCGACATACACAAACACCAGAAACCACGAAACACCACATCCGAGAGGAATCTGAAGGACGAACTTGGTTGGGGTAAAATCCCTGCTGATCCACGAATCATTGGAGGACAACGCATCCTTCCCTTCATCATCAACCGCTACATATTCATCACCACCATTACTCCATCTTTCATCTATTAGATCTCTTTGTAATTCCAGATCCAATTGTGGTTTGCATTAGATCTATCCCCGTACTTCAATCCATTCATTTAATTATGATGATGTTGTTGATTGCTTCCATGAGTGAGTAGTTCCTTTGTTTTTGGGGAGATGTATAAACCCTAGCACAATTATGAACTTCTAATAAAGATGAGCTATTCTTATGTTCGTATGACTTGCTTGTCTATGATATAATTATGATTTGTGTTTGATCTCTCTCTTTAGATGGTATGCGTAGTCGGTCGCATATCATTTGCCTTCGGGACTAAAGGGAGGGAGAAATCCTTTGGATGTGTCTTGGAAGCGTACCCGGAATGCCCCGTGACAGATTGGCGTTGGCTCGTAACCTACACGGTCAAAGGGGATTAAAGAGGGACTCCTAAGCTAATTACGATATCCATGGGGAAAGCCTTAATTGCGGTGGTTTGTATGGGTGATTGCTCTCAGACATCGCAGTGGTTATTTAAAGGTGACCTCACACTTGGCTCAACAAAGTGGCTTTCTACGAGCCTTGTCATGAACATCTTATTATGGGGCTCTCTCCACACATATCATGACACAAGGAGTATGTTATCTTGATTACATATAACAATAATACTGTGCTAGTGGTGTACCCTACATCCCCGAGAATGTTTTAGCCTTATGGAGTTCAACCACGCTTTCACACAAACTTGTTACTTGTTTTCTTTTACTTGTTTTAATTACTTTTCTGCAAACAACCATAAATCATTCAAACACCCTTTACTTGAGATCAAAAATAGCTTACAAGTATACTTTGCTAGAGAGTAATGAGGGGCATAAAGACCTTTACCAATAGCGCTCTATGGGTTCGATATCTTTACTTCGAAACTAGCTAAAATTGGTTTGTGCACTTGCAGTCATCAAGCTATTTTCTAGCACCGTTGCCAGGGAGCTAAGAGCTTTTGGTCTTTGTTTTTAGTTACTTATTTTACTCATTATTTTACTAAAGTTGTTTATTAGTTTCAGGTGATACATTATGGTGAGTACCAACATATAATACAGCTTGAGGCTATAAGGAATTCAGGTCCGCCCATGCATGCTTATAAAATCCAATAACCCAAGAGGGTATGATATTAACCCCATACTTTTGGATCTATTGCATGCAAAGAAATTTGCAGGAGATGGTATGGAAGATCTGTATGAGCATGTAGGGTTCTGTAAAGATATTTGTGGGACTTTCCACCTCAATTTACTAACTGAGGACGAGGTTAAGTTTGCTCTCTTTGCTCAAACTCTCATTGACGAGGCCCGTTCTTGGTACATCCAAAGTTCTGCAAAAATTACTAACTCCTGGGAGAAGCTAGCCTCTCTATTCTTAGTTGATTTCTTTCCGAGAACAAAAACTCTTGGCCCAAGGCGCATGAATATGAATTTTAAAGGAAAACCTGAAGAAAGCTTGCATGAAGGGTATACAAGATTTTGGGGGTTACTTGATCGATGTCCCCATCATAATTTCCCACCTTGGCTAGTGATACACACCTTATACGCAGGTTTGAATGATAATAATAGAAATGAACTCGATTCCCTTCCAAATGGGTCGTTCACCGAATTCAGTGTTAAGAGGGCATGGAACTTGCTAGATACGGTGATAGGATAGAGAAATCCTATTGTGAGGCAGATTTTAACAAGGAGAACCCCATAGAGTATAATTGTTTAAAAGGTTTCTAGCTTCGGGAAACGTAGAAAAATTTCTTGGGAATTTTAATCTTGACCATCGCATGGTTATTCAAATTATTAGATCCTATGCTGACTACCTATAGATTCCAAAAGATTGGGAATGCTATACACCACCTGTGGAAGAAAAACCCTCTAAAACTGCTCTATTCCAAGGGGGTATAAATACCCCCTTCTTCCCCAAGTGAAGGTTGCGGCTTCTACTCTCTCTCCTCCATTATTGCTGAGCTCCAACCTCCTAGTTGTCCCTTCCTAGCCACTAGAACTTGATGCCCCTTGTGGAATCAAGGGAGGAGACCTAGACCTAGCTTTCCACCAGAGAGATTTGTGTTTCCCCACCATTTGTGTAAGAAGTTGTTGCTCTAGAGTTTGAGGAAACCCTAACTTGAAGAAGTCGCCCTCCACAGATCATCCTCGTGTGTAAGAGCTTCGGGGTCATCTTGGGAGCCTCTAATTCAGTTGTGGATAAGTGCCCCAAGGATTTGTACAAGGTTTCGGTCGCCGCCTTCAAGGCCATCGTATAGTGGATCGTGTGCTTGCCATGAGGCAGGTGCGCGGGAGAATAGGGTGAGGCCTTCTATGGCGTTGGTGGTCCTAGTACCACCCACCCCTCCAATGGAGACGTACTTCCCCTCAAAAGGAAGGAACTTCAGGAAGACATCTCGGTGTCTTCTATCGGTTATTTCTATCCTTACTATCTACTCTTGTTGTTTGCTTGCTTGCTTCTCATATAGGTTCTCTCACCTAGTTGCATATCTAGAGAACTTACTTTGTGTCAAGCCTTAATTTGAAAAGAAGCTAAAAAATTGAGTAGCGCCTATTCACCCCCTCTAGTTGCTTATACCGATCTTTCAGTCGGGCTAGAACCCACCACGTTGCACTGGGTCGGTCAATTGACCCAGACCCATGCACGCGTTCCCTCTCTTGTTCTCTTTCTCCACTCGTGATGCCGCGTCGCCACCGCCGTCGATTTTCGATTCCGGCGAGTCTCGGCCTCTCCGGTCGCTGCCGTGCTGCGAGATGACTTAGTCGATGATGTCGCGTTGACTAGTCCAACTCGATTTGCCGCTAGAGTACCCTTCTGTCCACAACGTGCCCTCTCTAGTGGCTAGGGTTTCACCTCCCTAAACAGTACTGAGCTCTAGTGACCTCATGTTGCGGTGTTGGTGGTTTGACGGTGCGGTGATACCCAATGCCGCCATTCTTTGGTTGCCATGCTTGCGGCATGGCGCAGGTTGCAGCGTCTACTGGTTCTCCCCGTGCCACCGTGACTTCATCGCCGACCCCCTCCTCTCTCTGCTACCTCTTATTGTTGAGCGAGGCAATTAGGTGAGTTTTCCTCTCTCTCTCAATCCTTCCCTGGAATATAATCCTAACCTTAATTAGGGTTTATGCTCTATTCTAGGTTCGACCCTTTCTTATTAGTAATCATACCCCCAGTAGCTATTGGCTAAAACATGTTATACTCATAAATTTCGGATGGATTAACCTTGGCTTAGTTCTAATGGTTGTATTATATGCGAAGTTTGTCTTTGATTCCTTTTACAGTGATGTTGATGCTTGGCTTTGCTTATTCAGTACTGCTACCTATATGATCTTAATGATCATTATATGTGGCTCTAAATTAGGAATAGTGATATACTATGGTTATCCTGTGGTTACTACTATTGTAATATGCATGATTATTTCATCCATCAGTCTCTGAAACCTAGTACCAAATGCTTGTGGGCTTTATTTGCTAGTACATGATTTATCAGTGATGAAAAATGTGAAATTTGTCCAAAGGACCATACATGTATGCTATCTGGTATAGATCATTGATTCTCATATATTATTTTCTATCCAGGAAATGATAAATGAATGATGGTAATATGATTCGTGACTTTTAGTTAGGAAAATGATTAGTGGTTCTTGTGTTGGAAAGAATATTGCTATATATGTATGTAATATATTATGGAATTTGATTTTCCAGATATATAAGTGATGATCTAACCCTTTTCTAGGATGATGCTTATGGTCAAGGTATTATGATGTTACTATCTTATGATATATAGTTAAATACTGATGATTTGCAAATGATAGATGATGTGTTTTTAAACAGAAAATGGTTCCTAGATAAACTAGCTAGGAAGATAATTTGAAACAAGTCTCAATGACTGCAACCATTTCCCTAGCATGGGAATCTGATATTGATCTTGTCTAGTGAATACCGTGGCTCATGCTATTAGAATTTTCCACTGTGGTGCCTCCATTTGGAGTGTGCACAATGGTGTTTCCTGGTAGTATGACCTACTGCTGGATTAGCTAGCTATGGATGAGGATTTGGCTACCAATAATGCACAGTCTAGGGTTTTTATTCATCTATTGATAAGAACAGATGCTTTATTTTCCTTCTAGATCAATGATGATCCTAACATAGCTTCTATGTAGATCTGATATTACTCATCCTCATAATAATTCCATGCCTAACTGAGAGAAACTAAGGTTGGATGTAATGAGATTAACAACCTGCTATTATAGGAGTTTTGTAGTTGTCCTTGTGGTGGTCTACCTCTTCTGGCTTGGCCTTCTTATCCTGGCTTGGCCTTCTAGTGCTCTTGATGTTGATGGCCTGCTCCTCCTGGAGCTACTACTGATCTGCTACTTAGCTCCACTAGGTAACCATGTTATTCCTTGGTTGGCTAGTTCTTGGAGAAGATCTGATAGTGTGCTAGTGGTATTCTTCCTTGAGCTATTGATAGCTGTGATGAAGTGAGGTGTTGTCGAAATGGAGTGGTAGCTTAGGCTGATTTGCTACAACTGTGCTCTCCCTTGTGTTAGATGTGGCATCGACAACACATGTCATGCAATTAGATGATTGTGTTGCCTACCTGTGTGCTAGCTCTCTATGGATGAGATCAAGTAATTCAGGATCTTTTCCTGAAATCTTACTGCCTTTCTTTTTACTATAAACTGGTGAAACTTGCCCCTCGGTCGATGATGTTGTGATGAAGGCTTTGAAGTAAAAGATCAGATGTTGCCTTTTGGTGAAATTTTCCCCTAATCCTTATTTGCTCAGTGAGGATATACAATAGTGCACTTCACTGCTAAGTCTGAGAGCAATTTTTACTAACAACTTTCATCTTCGTAGTTCTGTTGTCTTCAGTACCTTGGTACGGAGAAGATCTACCGACACATTGCTTCGACCTATGGTTTTTCTTCGGTGGATTTAGCTAGATACTCTGTTTAGGGTTTCTTGGACAAGAAAATTGTTTTTTTGCAGTGTTCATGTTGTGGTGCCGATGATTAATCTGTAGCACAATGTAATGGAAGGGATGAACCTTTCGAACTTGGTTATGAGATTGAATGTTTACCATGCACCTTGGTTCGGTAGGATCATCGCTTTCATGTGTAATGCTATGTACTATGAGGCAACATTCTTTGTTTAACTTTTACATGTTGTCGATGATTAAATCCATATCACCATGTTTCTAGGGGGATGAATCTATATTACCTTGAATTGTTCACAACAAACATATTTTTGCATTGTTCTTGGTAATACAGATTCATCTCCTTAGTCTTCATGTGCACATGATTTTGTTGCGCCACCTAGCTAATGATGAAACTACAGTTCATGCTCAGCAAAGAATTTATGCGATTGGAACCCGATGGTGTGTGCAACCAAATTGCTTGTGCATATCCTCTGGCTTTCGGTCACACCAGCTCTGCGGATTATGTGCTACTTATTCTGAAGCTCTTAGTAGGTGATATTTCTATGTGTGTACTGAGCTTTGATCTAATGTCGATGATTGTAATCTGTCCTAGCAGAGGTTCAAGGGTTGTCCTTTAGTACCTAGTATTATGGATGCACTCATTCTACATGATCCCTGGTACTAAGGGATCATCTCTTGGGTGATGTTTATGAAGCACTGGCTATTGATGAAAAACATGTTGTAAGCACATTGTGTCTTGTGCATCGACCAATGATTAAAATGTGACACAATGTAATGCTTAGGGATTCTCTCCATGACTAATCATATGTGCAAACGCATTTGTTTGTTCATATGTCTTGGTACTAGGGAGAATCCCTTTGCATTTATGTTGTTACATATGATGTCTTATTTGTTAGCCACAATGTATGTGCTAACATGTGTTGTTTCTTTTCTCAATGCTCCAAGATGATGGGAGGTTCTCTCCCTAACCATGGCGAAGGATGCTGGTGAAGGTAGCAACTACCAAGAGGCCGAGGGGTAGGCCTGCCAAGGTTGGGCACTTTTATGACCAAGTAGGTCTAACCCATTTTGCCAAGACGGTCATGTCACCTAGGTTAGAGATGCTACCAATTCTTGATGGCTTCTATCCCTTTCTTGGCGTTGTCCCGAGAATGATCGTTCTGAAGACTAACATTGGATGCAGTTGGATGGTAGCGTATCCCTTGACCGAGGTTGTCCTGGATTCTCCATTGGCCGCCAGATCATGCTCAAGGGCGACGCCTTCAAGGTCACCATCTTCGACTACAGCATGACTAAAGTGGTAAAGAAGTACCCAGAGCATGATCTACCCTTGCAATGATTGGCGAGTGAAGGATTTAGGTGACCTAGTTATGTTGGTATCGGTGTCTAGAACTAAGCATTGTTGTGCTGTGAACTTGATCGTACTATGGTGCTATATATTGCAGTCTGGTACAATATGCTATTAGGATTACATGGCTTATTTGTTCACGTATGGCTGGTATCACACCTCGAAAATCCATACGGAGCACGGGCTCCATGGTGGACTTTTTTGAATTTTTCAAAAAGTATAAAAAAATTCTGTGTAGCCAACAATACGAAACACGTATGCAAATTTTCAATAGAAAATACTTTGTATTTGGGACACACAAAAAAAGACAAATCTAACAAATTCTGGAAAATTTTAGGCCCATTCAAAACTGCATTGTTTACATCAAGATCTAAATATTTCTCTTATTTGTCAAGACCAAAATAGAAAGTTTTTTCAGATGATTTTTTGCAGCACGCGTATTATAAATCACTATCTACATCCTGATATTTATTTTTGGATTTTTTTAAGCTTTAAATTTAGTTTTTCAGAGGTAAAAAACTGAAGTCCGCCATGGTGGATGTCCACCAAATCAACGCTCTCTTGTCATACCACACTGTTAGCCCGCAACCAAACACAATGTTTCGTTTCTTAGCAGCCTAATACAACCGACCAAACATCAGTTTCTGCCAGCTTCCCTAGCAGTGTCATGCAGGAAACCAAATAGGAAGGAGAATTTGGCTTAAGGCCTGATCCACGTCGCGCGTGCAACTTGCACCGGTGGGAAAAAGCCATCCGGGCCAAACACGCCCTTGGTGTATTTGCATGTCTTTTTCACACAATGCATAAACGATTATTTGCATGTTTGTGAAAAAAATTCACACTGCTCTATATGTCATGGAAAGAAACAACGTGTTCCTGTCTCAGATAATCTCTGCAGCACAGAATGAATTTGAGACTGACTCCAATGCACCAGGGTTTTAAATCGATTAATCCAGTCTTACTATCCTTCCAGTGATGCAGCAGCCTCCTTCTCATCTGAAAAGTAGTCTTGGCTGCAAAGGAGATCCACACAAAACATGTTATCTTACTCTTCGGAAACATCAAGCAACAAATGGGACAACAAGGTTTAGCTTCGTAGCAAACCTTATTTTACGGGAAAGCTGATACAAGCCTGTACCGGCCATTGCAACGTTAACTGCGAAAAGGTTCCAGTTTTTCTGAAACATTTATATCATTACAAAGAATGAGATGAGCAATGTTAAAATGGCAACGCGGAATAAGATCATTGGGTGTTCTCAAGGGGGATAAACCTCTTTCAACAGAAAAATAGGAGATGTAGAATTAAGATCAAATATATCTCAGTGAAACTCATTGGCAATTCAGGAATACTTTCCGAGCAAGGTAAATGATAAAGCAGTATGGTAGTTATTAACAAGGAACTGATTGTTCTTAACTGAGGTCTGTAGTTCAAGGGTATTCAAAGGATGGAAGGAGAAGGCTCAGGAATATTAAGCATTTATTCAAGAAGCAGCTGAACATCGATAGCCAGGCTAGGGAGTAGTTAAAAAGGTATAACATATGAAGATCAATGCAGCTAAACCAATATGTTTGCATCACAAAGGATTTAATTTTACATTTCAGATAAGATATAATCCACGTCACATTATAAGTTCACTGCATAATGCTGAAACTGCGGGTACATGCTAGACAAGTATCAGTGGCTTACCGGTGTAATGACCATGCTGTAGCGTGACCAGATGATTCCGGTGGCAGTAACAGCTGTGTCGTTGTATTGGGAACGGCAGTACCTGAGGAGGTTAGATAGAGGTGTGGGGACTAGCAGGGAAGCTATCGACGGCGTCCGCAGGCGGGATTGGATCCAAGCGAGCGTAGCGGGACGCAAGAAGTACCCAGGTTCGGGGCCCTCGTGGTGAGGTAAACCCCCTACTCCTGCTGGATCTGACTATGTGGAATACCAGAACTACAAGTGCTCCCCGAGCTGTATACGCTAGCTACTGCCTTAAATGCTGTAAGACCAACCCTTTCTACTGAGGCCTTGCCTCTCCTTATATAGGCAGAGAGGCAAAGGTCTCACTAGCCAGTCCAACTGGCGGGCCCCACAGGCGGGTCCCAGCCGACTAGTCATCTACAGTGTCCGGTATGGCTTGTCCTATCGGAGTACGAGCGGTATGGCTGTCGTAGGCACAGTGGACGCCGTGCGAGCCTGTCGTCAGCACCGGCCACTGTTCCTGCGTCAATCACGCAAAGTCTTCGGTATGGCCGGGTAGTTGCCAGTCTTGTCACCGTACAAGGCGTACCGTGCACTGATACACACGTCGCCCTGTCCCATTGATTGAGTCCGGCTACGCCGCCATATCCGGCTGCCTCCTGCTGATCCGGCTACCGGGGGATAGCCGGCCTGTCTTGCCCTGTCCGGCTGCATCTGGTCAGCCGGACGCGATCCGACTGTCTTGTTTCTATTCGGTTGGGGTACCTAGGGATCATCCCCCTGACACTAGCCCCCGAGCGCGTGTGGATTCCGCCCTTAGGCGAAATGTGCGCGCGCTTCCTCTTGTTTTTGAATTTGTGTCCGGCTGAGCTTGGCGGTTGCGCTACCCGTGACGTCAGTGCTGACGCCGGCCACACGCGCACGCGCCATCATTACTTTGCGGCGGACAGCGTAACGTCCCGTCGCACGTCGCCTCGGGAAACCGCTGTCCGGCGCTTCAGTTCTCGCTCTAGGATCTTCTGCGCATCCTGCTCTGGCACACGGGATCTTAGGCGGCGGTTGGGGTGTGGGTCGCCCGGATGCGCGCCACGTGCCCCGTCGACGGTTGCCCTTCTGGCTCCTTAAAGGGACGCCGCGGGGGAGGCGATTTCTTTCCTTCGCTCCCCCGCTGCAGTTCCCTCTCTTTCGTTGCCTCCGCTCCTGCGCCCTTCTCTTTGCGCCACCCGTTCGTCGTCGTCGACGCTACGGGCCACCGTCAATCTTCCGTCGCCGCTCCCCCTCGTCAACCGGAAATGGCCGCCGACCGCGGGGCCTGGTGCGGCTCCGCCGTCACCGAGGACCAAATCGCCAAATACCGCGCCACCCGCGTCCTCCCGCCGGCGGAGGAGGTGGCGGTGCGGCTGGCGCCGGCCGGGGAGGTGTCGCCGCACCCGGAGGAGGGCGAGCGCGTCATCTTCCTTTCGCACTTGTCCCGCGGGTTCGCCGGAAGGGCGAACCTGTTCCTCCTGACCTTCCTCGCTTTCTTCGACCTTCGTCTCCACCATCTCGGCGCCAACGCAATCGGAACGTTGGCGCACTTTGTTGCTTTCTGCGAGAGCTACCTCGGGATCCAGCCGGATTTCGGGCTCTTCTGCCGGCTCTTCCAAGTCCGGCCGCAGGTGCAGTTCACCCAGGGGCCACTAGTCGCCTACGGCGGCGCCTCCATCTACTCCCGCACGCAGACCGGCTACCCTAAATTCCTTCTTCACGATACGGTACGACTGTGGCAGAAGTCGTACTTCTACGTGAAGAACCTCACCAACGTCGACCGGATCAATCTGCCGGCCTTCCAGGACGTCGAGTCCAGCTGGCAGAACTGGGACTTGAAGTTCCACGGCGACAAGGCGGAGACGGACGAGCTGCTGAAGCGCATGCGCTCCCTCGTCCACTGCCGGCTGACTGGCCTGGACGTCACTCTCAGCTGGATGTCCCGGCTGATGATGTCGTTGCAGCAGCGAGCACACAAGATGTGCTACTACTCCGGCCGGCTGGACCCGACCCGGCTGTCGTGCCGCGATCCCCGCTACCCCAACCTGAAGGAGTGGGTGTGGATGATCACCAAGAAGCGGCTGCCGGAGAACTGGAAGTTCTGTCTGGCGCCTTATACTCGGGAGAACCGCACGCCCCGGGTAAGCTCCTCTAACCGGATGCATTTTTGGTGTTTTCTTGTGCTTGTCCTTTGTATTCGTCTGGCTAACTGTTGTATTCGGCAGATGTTCCCATGCATCATCCGCGAGGAGGGCGCGGCGGCCCTCGAGGAATTCACGCCCGACCTGCCCGAGCCGCGCGCTCGGCGGTCCGGCGAGGAATCGGATGGGGATGGCGACGCCTTCCCCAGCCGGAACGACGAGCTGGCCGCCGACATGCACGCGGAGGTGTACGAGGAGGAGGCCGCGCCGACCACGGAGCCGGCAACGCGCTCCGCGACGGACGGGGAAGCGGGTGGGAGCGGCTCCAGCCGCTCCGGCTCCCGCCGCTCCAGCTCCCGCCGCCCCGCGACGGAGGAGCCGGCGCCCTGCCGCCAAGCCGTCTTGGCCGGAAGAAGGGGCCACCTCCTGTTGTGCCGGGGTATGTTCTTTCTCCCTCTTCCCTTTCTGCCTGTTCTCTGTCTGCCTGCCTTTTTCCTCCTTTTCTGACTTTGGCTTGTTTTGCTCTTGTCTTCTTCTCTTTCTCCTTAGCACGCTGGTTTCCTTCGGAGCCGCGAGCCCGGCTCGCGTGCTAGCCGGGTCGCCGCCCCATGCCCCGACTGCGCCAACCGGCGCCCCTCCTTCCTCTGAGGCGCAGCCTTCGCCTCCCCCTCGGGCTGAGCCGACTGCCTCCGCCCAGCCGGAAGTCCCCCAGCCGGAGGCGGGGTCCTCCCAGCCGGAAGGCTCCTCCACGGGCGCGCGGGGGGCTGCTGGCAAGGAGCTCGTCGTCGTTGGCGACGACAACTCCGACGAGGAGCCTGGGGAGGAATGGCAGACGGCGGTGGACGCGGCGAAGGAGTCCTTGGCCGTCAATGCCGTGGACGACGACGCTTCCTCCGCCGCCTCGCTGTGGGACCCCGCCGCCACGCTTGAGCTGGCGGTGAAGGAGATCCGGCTGCTGGAGGCCACAGCCGGTGGGAACCGGACGTTGGAGCAAAATCTCGCTGCCGCCAACGGGACCTCCCAGAGTAAGTTCGCTTCATCCGGCTTGCCTTTTTTTTTTAACTGACAGTCGGTCTTGTTGCAGCCATCCTCGTGTGCGCCTAGCGCGATATCGATCGCTTGAAGAAAGCGAACGACCGGCTGAGCAAGTCCAACTCCACTCTGCGGCTGCAGAACAAGGATTGGCACGCGCGGGTGGACGGTCTGGAGGCCACCATCAAGGAGCGCGACGCCTCGCTCGCCAGCCGGACCGAAGCTTTCTCCCTTCTCGAGGCCCAGAACAAGGACCAAGAGAAGGAGATTAACGGTTAGCGCTCAAGGAGAAAGCGCTGGTAGAGGAGCTAATGCAGGTCAGCCACACTGCCAAGGGTGAGTTTTCTTTCTGTCTTCTTTTCTTTCCGGATCCGGTAGCCAGATCTGACTTCTCTTTTCTGACAGCCTTTTACCCCGGGCATAGACCTGCTGGCCTACAACCGGCTGCAGGAGAACTGGCCGGGAGCGCAGCCGACGGCCCAGGAGCTCGTCGTCCTTCTTGGCGAGGAAGCTGCCAAGCTTCGCCAGGCAGCGCGGGACGTCTTCTCCTTCGTATGGCCGGAGGCTCCGGTTCCGGAGACAATGGCGCAGCTGGCTGCGAAGGTGGGAGAGGTGCCGGCCGCGGTGGACCGGCTGCGGGACCTAGCTGCGCGAGCCGGAGCGGAGATGGCCTTGGCTCTGATGCTCTCCTAGTACAAGGACGCCCGCGTCGAGAAGATCGACGGAGGCTTCCGCGCCGGAGCTGATCTTGCCGCTATCCGCCAAGCCCATCCGGAGCTCGGCGGGTCCGCCATCAAGATCGCCGACTACGTGGACCCCGACGAGGTGCTCACCGACTCGGAGTCCGTCAGCACTCCTGATGTGGAGGCCCCGATGCCACCGCCTGCCAGCGCTGGAACCGGCTCCAGCTTCGCGCCTCCTCCGCCGCCTGAAGCCTCTGCCGGCCAAGGACTCCCCCACGGCAAGGATCCTGCCGCCTAGATATCGCCCCGGGATGCCGGGTGTACTTGTCTTGTGTTACATGTTTATGAACCTTGTCTGTTTGTGCCGGCTGTCTCTGACGCCGGGTAACTTATGGGAGCTTCGTCTCTCTTTTGTTCGTCATTGTTGAAATTCTTGAGTTTCCCTTGACTTGTGTGTTTCAAATTTTCTTTCCATACTTCGCCGGTTACCTCGCCCGGCTACACACTTTTAGCCGGGGGAACCGCACCTCCAGTGGGGGCGCGCGAGCGCACCCACTGGGTGTAGCCCCTGAGAGTCGCAGTAGCTAGCATAGCCAGGTGCTTCGAATCTTCTTCTTTCCTCATTCTTCTATTTTTATCCGACTAGACTCGTCTCGGTCGATTGCTTTCGCCGGCTGAACGCCTTCAGCCGGGGGAACAAACATTCCAGTAGGGGCGCGCGAGCGCACCCACTGGGTGTAGCCCCCGAGATTCGGAGTAGCTGGCGTAGCCAGGTGCTTCGAATCTTCCTTGTCTTCTCTTGCTCCTGCCCTTGCCCTCACCTGGGCTCCGATCGGCCGGCTAAACGCCTTTAGCCGGTCAGGAACCACAAGATTCCACTGGGGGCGCGCGAGCGCACCCAGTGGGTGTAGCCCCCGAGATTCGGAGCGCTTGATGAAGGCAAGGACTTCGAATCTTCTTTCCTTCTCCTGAATTCCGACTCTAGGTAGTTGGACAAAACGTACATACGCATACACACATGCCCACATAGGTTAGTAGGTTAGTCTGCGAAATTGTAGCCAGAAAACGGCTTGTTTTTTCGAAAACTTGCTTGTCCCTTTCTAGACACTTAGTCGCTTTCCCGTGTGTTCTGTTGTTTTCGCTGCGTCCTTGCCGGGCAGCCGGAATCGAAGGGAGCTGACAGTACATTGCACACGGTACTAATGGCTTGGCAGCTGGATTGGTTCGAGCTAGTTGCAGGGCCGGGACACCCGATCTGTCGCGTCTCCTCCCCGTTTTTCGTGTGGGATGCCTCGGGCTTTTGCTCTTGCTAGCCGGACAGCCGGGTTGCGGTCTGTAGCTGAGACAAAGAGTGGGCCTCTGACATCGTCGCACAGTACTCAGCCGGTTTGTTGACTTAGCAGGCCGGGCCAGCCGGCGAGCCCCCGGGTAGGGGTTGCCGGAGCCGGAAAATAATAACCGGAAAACTGATGCATACACATTTCTAGCAAGGAGCCCCCGAGATTCTCGTGGGGGTCCACATTTTTATTCATAGGGTTTTCGGGATACATACGCTGCCTGGCGACTAGGTGTAAAACGGGCGCGGCAAGGCTGTGTTCCAGGGACGCTCGGTCTCCTCGTCTGACTTGTCCATCTTGTTCTTGCGCGGCTGCTGCGCGTCGATGAATTAGTAGGAGTCGTTGGGCTGATGATGAAGGGGCCCTCCCAGGGTGGCGATAGCTTGTGCATGCCCTTCGTGTCTTGCACCAGCCGGAGAACCAGGTCGCCCTCGCGGAATGCGACTGGGCGGATCCGGCTTGAATGGTAGCGACGTAGTCGCTGCTGGTACAGGGCTGATCTGGACAAGGCCAGCTCGCGGGCCTCCTCCAGGAGGTCCACTCCGTCCTCCCGCGCCTCCTGGTTGGCTTTTTCGTTGTAGAGGAGCTTGCGAGGGGAGTCGAACTCGATGTCGGCGGAGAGGACGGCTTCCGATCCGTAGACCAGGAAGAACGGCGTGTAGCTGGTTGACCTATTCGGCGTGGTGCGGAGGCTCCACAGCACAGCCAAAAGTTCTTTGATCCAACATCCGGGTGAACGCTCCAACGGCTCGATGAGACGTGGCTTGATGCCGGCTAGTACCAAGCCGTTTGCGCTTTCGACTTGCCCGTTGGATTGCGGGTGCGCGACGGAGGCGAGGTCCAGTCGGATGCCCTTGTTGCTGCAGAACCGGGCGAAGGCCCCCTTGGCGAAGTTCGTGCCGTTGTCGGCGATGTTCTGTTGGGGTAGCCGAAACGGTTGATGATATCGGTGAAGAAGGTGACAACCGTCGCCCCGTCCAACTTCCGGATAGGCTTGGCCTCGATCCACTTCGTGAACTTGTCCACCGCCACCAGTAGGTGGGTCATGCCCGCGTGCGCTCGCTTGAAGGGACCGACCATGTCGAGGCCCCAAACCGCGAACGGCCAGGTGATCGGTATGGTCTTGAGTACCAAAGTTGGCATGTGCCTGAGCTGTCCGAAGCGCTGGCACCCATTGCATGCGCGGACCAGCTGCTCGGCGTCTTCGAGGGCGGTGGGCCAGTAGAAACCATGGCGGAATGCCTTGGCGACTATCGCCCTTGACGAAGCGTGGTGCCCGCACTCGCCCTGGTGGATATCCTTGAGTAGCCGGTAGCCCGTATCCGTATCGACGCATCTTTGGAAGATACCGGATACACTGCGCTTGTACAGCTCGCCATTTATGATGGTGTACGTGTGCGCGCGGCGCCGGATTTGCCTGGCCTCCACCTCGTCGTCCGGAAGTTCTCCATCGGCGATGTAGCTCATGAAGGGCTGTGCCCAGGATGGCACTTCCCAGATGACGAGGATGTTCATGTCCTCCGGTTGACGGGTGTCGAGGGGTCATCCGGGTGGCTTACCCGGAATAGCAGCCCCCGAGCCGCTAGGCGAGCCGGCAGCCCCCGGGTCTTGCGAGCCGGAAGGCACTGCCTGGCCAGAACTGGTGCGGGTCTTCTTCCTTGGTGGCTCTGCCGGCTCCGCTCCCGCCGTTCCATCAGCCGGAACGGTTCCTGCCCAGACGATGGAGTCCGATTCTGGCGACGGGTTGATGGATGGCTTGCGCAGGTGCTCCAAGGAGACCCCCGATGGGATGGCCTGCCTGGTGGAGCCGATCTTGGAGAGCCCATCGGCTGCCTCGTTGTTGACGCGGGGGATGTGGTGAAATTCGCACCCGTCGAAGGAGGCGCTGAGCTTCTGGATGTGGAACCGGTAGAGAGCCATGTTTGCGTCTCTGGCGTCCCATTCTCCGGATACCTGCTGCACCACCAAGTCCGAATCACCGAAGCACAGGATCCGGTTGACACCGATCTCCTTGGCCAGCCGGAGCCCATGCGCCAGTGCCTTGTATTCGGCTACGTTGTTGGAGGCCTTGAAGTGGATCTGCAGCACGTACTCCAGCCGGTCTCCTTTGGGCGAAGTGAGCACGATGCCGGCTCCCAAGCCCCCGAGCATCTTCGATCCGTCGAAGTGCATCCGCCAATGGTCCGAATCCGGAACCGGTGGGAGATACTGGGTCTCGGCCCAGTCGACGAGGAAGTCCGCCAACGCTTGCGACTTGATCGTGAGCCGGGGCTCGTACTGGATGGAGTAGGCGGCAAGCTCGATGGCCCACTTGGCGACTCGGCCGGTGGCGTCCTTGTTGCCGATGATTTCCGAAAGGGGTGCAGTGCACACGACCTTAATCGGATGTTCCTGGAAGTAGTGCTTGAGCTTCTTGCATGCCAGGTACACGCCGTAGCACATCTTTTGGTAGTGGGGGTAGTTCTGCTCGGAGAGGGAGAGGACCTCGCTGAGGTAGTAGACGGGCCTCTGAACCAGCTGAGCCTTGCCTTCCTCGGGGCGCTCCACCACCAGGACGACGCTGACGACCCGGCTGATGGCTGCTATATAGAGCAACATCGGCTCCTTACTAGCCGGCGTGGCTAGAACCGGTGCTGTGGATAGCATGCGCTTGAGGTCGTGAAACGCGGCGTCGGCCTACGAGGTCCAGGAGAACTTGTCCGTCTTCTTCATCAGTTGGTACAACGGGAGTGCCTTCTCCCCCAGCCGGCTGACGAAGCGACTGAGGGATGCCAGGCATCCGGTGAACTTCTGGACTCCAAGCAGGTTCCTGGGCAGCTGCATCCTCTCGATGGCCGCGATCTTCTCCGGATTCGCCTCGATACCTCACTGCAAAACGAGGAAACCGAGTAGCTGGCCGGACGGTACTCCGAAGACGCACTTCTCTGGGTTCAGCTTCATCTGGTACTGGCGGAGGTTGCCAAATGTTTCTCCCAGGTCCTCGAGGAGGGTGCGCTTCTCCTTGGTCTTGATGACCACGTCGTCCACGTAAGCGTGCACGTTTCGGCCTATCTGCGAGTGCAAGCATTTCTGCATGCATCGCTGATAGGTGGCGCCTGCGTTCTTTAGGCCGAAAGGCATGGTTACATAGCAGAAAGCCCCATAGGGGGTGATAAATGATGTCTTAATCTGATCAGCCGGGTTTAGCCGGATCTGATTGTACCCGGAATAACAATCTAGAAAAGACAACAAATCACAGCCGGCCATGGAATCGATGACTTGATCGATACGGGGCAAGGCGAAGGGGTCTTTCGGGCACGCCTTGTTCAGGCTGGTGTAGTCGATACACATGCGCCAGGTCTTGTTCTTCTTCAGAACCAGGACTGGGTTCGCCAGCCAGTCCGGGTGGTACACTTCCATGATGAACCCGGCTGCAAGGAGCCGGGTGATCTCGTCACCGATTATCTTTCTCTTCTCCTCTGCGAACCGGCACAGAGGTTGCTTGACCGGCTTGGCATCCGGACATACGTGAAGTGAGTGCTCGGCGAACTCCCTCGGCACACCCGGCATGTCCTTGGGGGACCACGCGAAGATGTCCCGATTCTCACGGAGGAAGTCGACGAGCGCGCCTTCCTATTTGCTGTCTAAGCCGGCGCCAATGGTAACGAACTTGGTCGGATCGGAGGGGTCGAGCAGGATCCTCTTCGTCTCCTTTGCCGGCTGGAAGGCTCCTTCTCCAACCGGCTTGCTGCTAGCCGGAATGTCCTGCTGGGCCATGGCCACATTGCGCATGATCACGCGCTTTTCCTCGCTATGATGAGGGCCGCTGCCAGTTTGGAACCGGCTGAGGCGCACTCCATCGATCGCCTGAAGCAGCCGGCGACGGTGATCACGCCGTGGGGTCCCGGCATCTTCGTCTTGAGGTAGGCGTAGTGGGGGATGGCCATGAACTTGGCGAGGGCGGGGCGCCCGAGGAGAGCGTGGTAGGAGCCCGTCAGATTTACCACCTCGAACCAGATTGGTTCGCGGCGGAAGTTCTCCTCGATCCCGAAGATGACGTCCAGCTGGATTTTCCTCCGCGGGGCGCAGGCTGGCCCTAGCAGAACACCGTGGAACGTCGTGGTAGTCGGGCGTAGGTTGCTTTCGCGAATGCCCAGCTTCTCCAGCGAGGACTGGTAGAGGAGGTTGAGGCTGCTGCCTCCGTCGATGAGGACGCGCGAGAACCGGCAAGTGCGCGCGTTGGAGACGATGAGGGGGTCGAGCACCATGGCGTAGCCCCCAGGAGTCGGTAGATGCTCAGGCTGATCCGCCCGGCTCCAGGTGATGGGGGTTTCCGACCAGTTCAGGTACTGGGGGACCGGAGAGGCGATGGTATTGACCTCCTTGGAGCGTCGCCTGCGGCTGTGCTTGTCGTCCTGCTCCGTCTCGAAGATATGGTAGGCGGCGTGCGGCTGGGGGTAGCCGTTGTTGTTGTTGCCGCCGTTGCCGCCGTTACCATCATTGTCGGCTCCCCTAGCCGGTGGTGGAGGTCCACCCGGTGGGGGAGGCGGGGGACGAGGCTGGTTGCCCTGGTCCTTTAGCTGGCGGGTCCAGCTGCAGTTCCGGGTGGTGTGCGTAGCCGGCTTGAAGGGATCGCTATGCCACTTGCACGGACCATCGAACATCTGGTCGAAGGTGAGCCGTGGCTTCTGCCTCCTTGCTTCATTAGCCGACGCGTCGGACGCGCCCTCCACAGCATTGACCTGCCGCGCGTGGTAGCGAGGCTTCTGCTGTCCGGCCTGGCGGTCCCCCTGGAACCGGTTGTCGTTGCCGTGGCGTCTGGAGGATCCGACTTCTCCAGCCGGATTGCTGGGTCGGTCGCGAGCCGGCTCCGTGGGAGTCGGATGTCAGTCCGCGTTTACTCGGAGGGGCTTCTTCATGGCGGCATCCGCCGTGGCGTACTGGTCCGCAACCGTCATGAGCTCCGCCATGGTTTTCGGCTCGTCACACAGTAGCCGGTGGCGGAGCATGGTGCCCTCGCGGCAACCCTCGATGAAGAAACCGATGGCTTGGCTCTCCAGGATGCCCTCGCAGGTGTTGCGCAGCTCCGTCCACTTGGCGAGGTACTCGCGGTCGGTCTCGTGGTCGCCCTGGACGCACAAGGCCAGGTCGCGCGGGCGCCCTGGGCGCTTGTACGTGCCGTTGAAGTTGCGGACGAACACCTTCTCGAAGTCGGGCCAGGCGTTGATGCTGTTGGGCGCGAGGCTGTTGAGCCATGTCCTCGCCAACCCGGTTAGCATGAGGGGGACGTAGCGCACGGCTGTGCGCTTGTTCCCGTGGGAGATGCCGACTGCCGTAGCGTAGTCGGTCAGCCAGTCTTCTGGTTTCATGATGCTGTCGTACTTGGGGGTGTCCCTCGGCAGGGAGAATTTATCCGAAAACGTCTCGTTCCGGATGCGGGGTCCGAAACAGACCGGACCGGTGGAATCTTCCTCCTCCGTGACGCGCGCTTGAGCGAGGAGCTCGATGCGGTCGCGGGCATCCGGACAATCCGGGTTGGGCGCTCCCACCCGGCCCGAGAGACGGGAACCGGCTGGTCTAGGCGCCCCGGCTGGCGGAGGGGGAGGTGGCGGGTTGTTGTTCACCGTCTGCTCCTGGCGCGGCTGGCCCCTGTTGCCAGAGCTGTGACGCCTACTGCGGGCCCTGGGCGGCTGAGGGGAGGACGCCTGCTGGGTGTCGCGCGGCGCGCCCCTGCTGTTGGCGGGTAGCCTGCTCCCCAGGGAGTAGCTAAGGTCTTCCTGCATCTGCCGGTTGGCGCCAGCCCGCTCGTCCGCGACGCGGAGGAGCTCCTACACGCGAGTGTGCTGGCGGGCTCGCTCCTCGCCCTCCAGGCTGGGTAATTCCTCTGCCGCGGCTCGCGCGCGCAAGTTCTTAATGGGCGTGTTGTAGGTGGGCCGTGTGAGGGCGGGCGCGGGGTCCGGTTCCCCGTCCTTTTCCAACCTACCGCCTAGCTCGCCGCCCCGACGCCGTACCTGGCCGCGCCGGCTCGGCTCCACGGTAGCCGGAGTGAGGCCGTGCGCGCGGTCGTACTCGCGCCGGGTGATCTCGAGCTGCTTACGGGCTGCAGCTAGCTCCATGGCCTCATGGAGGAGGATCTGTCTCTCCATGTTGAAGTTGGCCTCCGCCTCCTCCGGGTTATCCCCGAGGTTAACCGGCGTCAGGAGCCGATCAATGGCGTCCTCCACCGGGTTCCGGGGCTGCGGGGGAGCGGAAGTTCCGACCTCGTCCGCGCCTCGCTCCCGCGGCTGGCAGGGATGGGAGCTGGAACCGGCCATCATCACCTCTACGCCGCGAGGTGCGACGAAGGCGCTGCCGCCTGAGCACGGCAGCTCCACGACAGAGACGATTTCCCTAGGGAAACGCTCCGGAACGGTGGCGACGTAAACGGGGAGGTCGTCGAATAGCAGGACGGTGTCGTTCGCCGGGAAGGAGGTTCCGGCGAAGCAGGAAGCATTGTCGATGACGCATTCGAACTTGCCGAGCGTGAGCACCAGGCCGGAGGCCACGCGCTCACCGGCTGAAGTGCGGGGTCCCGTGCGGAACGTGACTCCGGTCGAAGCCATCTGGCCCCACGATGGGCGCCAACTGTCGTTGTATTGGGAACGGCAGTACCTGAGGAGGTTAGATAGAGGTGTGGGGACTAGCAGGGAAGCTATCGACGGCGTCCGCAGGCGGGATTAGATACAAGCGAGCGTAGCGGGACGCAAGAAGTACCCAGGTTCGGGGCCCTCGTGGTGAGGTAAACCCCCTACTCCTGCTGGATCTGACTATGTGGAATACCAGAACTACAAGTGCTCCCCGAGCTGTATACGCTAGCTACTGCCTTAAATGCTGTAAGACCAACCCTTTCTACTGAGGCCTTGCCTCTCCTTATATAGGCAGAGAGGCAAAGGTCTCACTAGCCAGTCCGACTGGCGGGCCCCACAGGCGGGTCCCAGCCGACTAGTCATCTACAATGTCCGGTATGGCTTGTCCTGTCGGAGTACGAGCGGTATGGCTGTCGTAGGCACAGTGGACGCCGTGCGAGCCTGTCGTCAGCACCGGCCACTGTTCCTGCGTCACCCACGCAAAGTCTTCGGTATGGCCGGATAGTTGCCAGTCTTGTCACCGTACAGGGCGTACCGTGCACTGATACACACGTCGCCCTGTCCCATTGATTGAGTCCGGCTACGCCGCAGTATCCGGCTGCCTCCTGCTGATCCGGCTACCGGGGGATAGCCGGCCTGTCTTGCCCTGTCCGGCTGCATCTGGTCAGCCGGACGCGATCCGACTGTCTTGTTTCTATTCGGTTGGGGTACCTGGGGATCATCCCCCTGACAAGCTGCAAGACAAGCTGCAAAACGTACAACAAAATTAGCATGTCACTATGTCAGTAGTGCACAAGAATGGATATAGTAAAAATGAGCATGTTGTCCGAAACACAGGCGCAGAACTGTCTGAAGGACATGAACATACCAACTTGTTGAGGATACGAGATCTTTTCAGGTGGCTTGGCAAAGTTGGCAATGTTAGCAATGCTGATACCCCATTTAAAAGTTGGAGCCCAGAAATGAACTGCAATGAAAGGACATTGCCTAAGTCTCCTAGTAGTGTGACAACTTATTAAATGCACCATCCAATAGATACCCACACACTTCAGTGCAAAAGAACCCTGAATTTCGGCAATTCAAATTGGATCAAGAACACATTTTTCCACATTACAAACTAGTAATGCTAAGTTCAGTATCAAATAGCCAAGAATGGAGCTCAAGCATGTTAAGACCTTGCAAGAAGTTAATAAGAGCTATGGAAAAGCAGGAAATCATCCAACTCTCCAAAGAGAAGATGTAGTCTCTTTGTATCTTGAGAAAACAGCAACATTTACCACTACACCTATCTTATTATCACAAGAACGTAAGATCTTTATAAGTCAAAAGTCAAGATCTCCTTATGCTAAGTGTACCACAAGAAAGTTCAAATAGGAGATTTTTTTTCCTGAAAAGATACAATTGGCAAGAGGATGAGCTTTTCAGCTCAGTGGCGAGCTAAAGGACATCGATCATGAACTGTTTAGGTGCCCCATCACTAGGTTTGTTTAAACCTCTATGAGAGGTGACTTGGTATGGCAGGGAGTTCCCACTCACTATTGCACTTTGTGAGGGACAATTTCAAAACAGGAGTTTTATCTCCCTGTATCAAACTTGCTAAAAGTATCTTGGCCTGCTACCAGCTGGAGCTAGTGAGACCACAAATCGAAACTGAGGAATAAGTCCTTGGCTAACCAGCCGAAGCATTGTAATTTAATGTCCATGATGTTGCTACTGTAGTAAAAGTTTCAGTGCCATACTCAGCGAATGGGAGGTGGAACTGGCTACTACCAGAATAAAACAGGTCATTGGAAAATTACACCGTGAAGCACAACTGGTGTCTAAGGGAGGGGTCTGAAAAATTGCCAGCTTCTTTCGATTTCAGGTTTTATCTGTGATGTCATCAATCAGACTGTTATTTTGTATTCTCGCTAGCGATTTGTTTTCTGCTATTTTTTTTTTTAAATGAGGGTCATCATCCTGTGTCATATATTAAAAATCATAAGACAGAGTAACATATAGTACTTTCCGGTTTAAAGGATGCCATGAACTGGCAATCCCAACACAAACCAGACTGCACACGGGCAGAAGCTAAAAGGGAAAAGAGAAAAAAATCAGAACATCCATCAGTAGGGAGGACAGACGTTGGCCTTCTGTAGCAAGTAGCAAACCAGTTCAGAACCAAAAACTGATCAAATGCAACCATTCCCAGAAGAACTGATTTCTCCCAGTCTTGATGTTGGACAAAGCTTGGTTGACTGGAATGGCGACCCTCCTTTCGAAACAAAGGTGACGACTGACAACCAAAACAGAAATAACAACTGGAAACTTAAGGGAAATATGAATGTCACAAACTGGTTTTGGGGCCAGCAGGATGGCTCCAAAAAGCTTGAAGCTTTGAAGAAGCCATTGAAACCAGCACACGCTCTGCTGGTCTTTTGCACGACCTGTTTTCACCCACTTAATCTGTGTGCCCCTACAAGCAGAAATTAAAAAAAAACTGTAGTTCCAGCATAATCGGCATAACAGAACTAGTAAAGCTCAGTTAGAATATGCTTGCCCAGTAATTTGGATATCATCGGGATAATTTTTTAAGGCAGGAATCAAGTTCATGCAATACTATACAGCACCAATCCCATTTGTCAGCATATAAGAACCCAGAATAACCCCATAGCAAGCACATGATAGGCAATAATCCCCGTCAACATTGGACACAGACAATAAACTCTCTACATAGCTAAATCTATTATTGTGATTTGCCTCATAGACTATAACACAAAGTTGATACTACAAAGGCAACGTTGATGGGAGTGGATATCATCGGGAAAGATTAGGGTTGAAAGTAAGGAAATTTTCCGACTGTTTCCGAAGAAAAAGGAAATGGAGAAAAGGAAACGGAAACGGCATTTTGCGGAAACGGAATATTCTAAACGGAAACGGAAAAGGAAACGGGGGAGCCATTTCCGGCGGAAACGGAAACAGTAAGGAAATTCCTGATAAACAAATACGGAAACTTTTCGGAAATATAACAAGTCAGGCACATGTACGAAATAATACTTTGCATCTGTGTCTACGAAATAATACTGTCTTGCTCTTGTTGAGCCATATAATATATGAATGGTCTACGTAATACATCCAACCGGCCCAGGCGACATACTAATCAAGTGAGTGTCTGAGCGTTTATGTGAAACTATTTATGTGAACTTATGTGCTTGTCGAAGTGTTGAATTATGTGAGTTACTTTATGTTCAGTTGTCACTTTTTGAAGTTGTGAGATATTCTTTGTCTGTTACATGTTACTTTTAGTGTATACAGCATGATATTACACCACTATTATATTCCGACAAATATCCATTTTCGTATCGTATCCGTCTCGTATCCGTTCCATATTCGTTTCCGATGATTTCCGACTCCGTTTCCGGAGTTCTCTGTTTCATTTCCGATCCCAACGACACAAGAGGAAGCGAAAACGATAATGTATGTTTCCATCCGTTTCAGTTCCGTTTTCAACCCTAGTAAAGATATACCAACCTATTGTGATTGGGCTATCAACCTCCACAAGTTGGCGTGAGTGGATATCATCGGCAAATATACACCAACCCTCTCTCTCATCCTTAATTGATATGCCACGTCAGCAATTTTTCTAGAATACAACGCTAATGCAGCCTACTAGGGTAATACGCCAACAATGATACTGGGCCTTGTGTTGCGGGATGTGGCCCAACTGTGTAGGAATAGAAAAAGGGCCACTGTGGGCCAAATCTCAATGATACAGATGGGTCTTCTCTCGAGTCTCCAGTCCAGAGCAAAGCGCTCGCCTCCCTCGAGTCCCGATTCGAGCACAACCATATGGGATCCAGCGCAGCCCCTGTCATCCCGCACCTACCGTCTATGGCCGTATCCACCCATCCCGTCTTCTCCTCAACCTCCTCGGCTCCGACGACCAGTGGCTGGCATCTCAGGTGACCGATCTCTCCCCATCCTCCTGCTCCGTAAAATCCACAGGGAGATGAAGCTAGTCCAATGGCTCGTGTAAGAATGCACCCCACGATTTGAGTTTGACCATGGATTTCGAAGAAATGATCGTATACCCCTCTTTCATTCCTATCTTACTCCTGTACACATTCGCCTTCGCCTGGACCGAGTAGGATTGTAGTAGAGGTGAGGGTGATCAAGAGACTCGGAGTGCCAGCACTGAGCACTTGCGACCTCAAGGGCGCTCCTTCCCTTCTCGGCTTCTCGCCCTTGTCGAGGCTCCAATTCCCCCCTAATCCTCAGCCTGTAGCCACCAGAAGATTGCTCGGTCCTCCCCTCCACCGGGCGATAATTGTGCCATATGTTCATATGCACAAGGACAGGGTGATTATTTTAACAGATGGAGACTTAGAATTGCCAATATTGGGAATTAGAGGCGATAATTTGCCTTCTTATTTTATGCTTGTTGAATCGGGTGTAGCCCTTATTTGTCCTGTTTAAAAAGTATCCATATTGTTGGTAGTGTGTACTCTGAATTGATAAGGATGGTATGTTAGTTCAATGCTCTCACAGAAGGGATTCTTGTATTGAGAAGATCGAATCCTGAAATGACATCCGCAGCATATTGCATGAATGGTGTTCATGCTTTGAGAATTATCCCTCAGTTTGGAGAAGTACTTGTGTACTCAAATTTGACTGACATGACATTACCCCTGCTGCTTTATTTTTCCTGAGATTCATAATTTATGACTTGTTCTCTTCTGTTGAATGCTGTATCTCAATGTATGGCTTGAACATTCGTAATATGATTTAAGAATTGACATATTTTGAAGATAGAGGCATTTTGCGTCATATAGTAGATGATGCCCAAGGATCGTAAGGAGAATTTCAATTCTTTCTTCCTGATTTTGAAGAAGTTGGCGAACAAACTGTTCCTCAGCTGGCTCAAGACAGGAGTAGGAGCAGTGCCAAACGGGCCCTTACATTTCTTTTTTTTCCCTGGAAACGAACTGGCTCGTACGTAGCCTTTGTAGTATCAACTTTGTGTTATAGTCTGAGAGCCAAATCACAATAATAAGATTTAGCTATGTAGAGAGTTTATTGTCTGTGTCCAATATTGATGGGGATTATTGGCTAATTTTTTTTAAATAATGCGTTTTTTATATTAATTTCACGTATAATACACGAAATTGGTAATTTTGAAATCTAGCGTGGCCTCGGGGTATTAACTCCCGACCAGTACCTTTCGGTAATTGAACTACCAACCAGTCCAGTCGGGAGTTCAACTCCCGACCAGTTGGTAACTAGACCTAGCTTTTCACTGCAAGATTCCAGTCAGGGCACAACTGGTCGGGAGTTGAACTACCGACTGGACTGGTCGGTAGTTCAACCACCGAAAGGTACTGGTCGGGAGTTAATCCCCCAAGGCCGCGCTAGATTTGACATTCCTCAAATTTGTGTATTATTCGTGGAATTTAATAAATAATTTGTATTATTTAAAAAAAATAGCGGATTATTGGCTATCATGTGTTTGCTATGGGGTTATTCTGGGATCTTGTTGGCATCAGGCACATGTTACTTCACATACATACAACAACAAAAAATTCGGCCCAGACTTGGTTTTCTACCAATAATACAAGAAAACTTGGTCTGGCTGGCACATGCATATAACTCACGATCGGTTTCAGATAAATAACAAGGTGACACCAGCTATTTCCTAGTAACTTGTAGATTTAATCCCTTTGATGTGTTCCTCAAAATACAATGAACTAGCAAAACAACTAGCTACAGAGCAGCACTCGGTGGATACCATCAAGCCCATGTACAGAAAAACATATAATCTCCAGCACTAGATACGAACTATGATACTAGAATTAAATCTGAACTCACTGCAGTAACTAGAGAACTACCTTTAACTGAACCCACTAACCAAATTTCAGAATAGCAGAACAACAGAGGACCAGCTGAACGTCAGGTTAGATTGCTGGGACCGAATTAGGTAAAGGCAAGGACGTAGGTAACAAAAATAAAATGGTTCGGTGCCCCAAGTCAAAAAGCTCATACTTGAACACCACCTGTTGCTCTATTATACGATCTAGTACAGGAAAGGGAATGGAAAACCCACGTCTCAATAGCCCAGGCAATTAACCCTACAGTGCTAGCCGGAAGAAACAAAACCCCAAGGGTAAATAACGGCGACGCACCACGGAGTTGACTGTCTGATGGCCGGCGACGGCGAGCTATGCTCCAGCGGTGGCGGCGACCTGACGGCAGCGGCGGCTTCGATCTAACCGGTAGGGCTGAGATACGAGGGATCAAATCAGGTGGGGGCAGTCCAGGAACACTACTCTCTTTTTTTAGATACCGGGAACGCCCGCGTTTGGTAGGCTGTTTGGTTGCTCGCAGGGTCTGGTCCGTACCATCTGTAAAGCACCCGGAGGTAGACCCAACGACAACGTCTGAATCGGTCGTTTTCATGGAGTCATGCTCCGGAGCTGTAAAAATGGAGGCGATGGCGTGCGCGAGGCATCCGCGGCCGCGCATACGAGAAAAGGAGATTGCCTCCCTCCCTGGTTTCACGCCAAGAATAGTCTCACCTGCCATCGTCGCTCATCTCTCTATGTTGGCCCTCCCAAAAAAACCTTCTTCCTCTTGCGACCCCCGTGGCGGCAGCGGGTACTGGTGGCTGAAACGCAAATCTACTATAGTGTCTGCTTCCTCCTACTCCTGCGGCTGAGCGGCAACGAGAACTATCGCCGCGCATCTACTCCCTCGGCTGCCATGGCATATGTAAATCATCGTCAATCCCTCTCCCCTACTATTTCGAGTCAGTATGCAATCTCAGTTTAGAAATAACTGTAACACCCTCGGATCGGCCCTATGCAGATTTTAGTACTTTCCGCCAAACCCGTATAGAAACGATTTAAAGATGCCCACCAGGCACTTGCGTGCGGGTGGAAAATGAAGTAATATCATTACACAATAGTCAACGATGGAACCCACATAAACATATATATATACAACAATGACTCAACATGTCAAGAATACATATATACAATACGAAGATCCAATTCACCTTGAAAACGATACAACGTCCGAGTACAGATAATATGCAAATGGGGCTAAGAGCCCTGAAGAATAACCAATGGCGTCCATGACCCTGCCTAGGCCAAGCCGGAAGGGCAACCCTGCTAACGACGACGATCTTATACCTGCTAAAACAAGGGGTGCCGACAAAGGGCAAAGGAAAAAGAGAGCGGTAAGTACCGAGGCTAGTAAACGGCGAGGCCAGAATTCGGCGACTCTCACCTACATAGGTATGGTGGACTGAAGCGGCAGCGAAGCATGCACTAAACAACCTATAGAGACTCGGTACAACTGTCGGCTATTAGAGAGGGATAAGAAAGACCTATTCGGAACCACCTGATACTAACACCAAACATACCCATCCTGGTATTTCCCCCTCGAGACCAAACGAGGAAGTCATGCCAAGGAAACCCACACAATTGGAAGTTTTATTTATTCCATTATAGTTGCAGCATTTACTAGTCAGATACAGATAGCATGAGTCATCCTGATAGCATAAGTAGTGGGCAGTTTTAGTTAACCATTCCGTTGCAGTTGCAATACTTACTAGGCAGGTATAACATGACATGACGCACCCCAATATCACCAGTTGTTGGCACTTTTATTTACTCATTTCGTTGTAGTGAAACTGATTACTAGACATGTAGAAGTCAAATTTATAGCACTACTTTAGTTATGCTTGTCTATGATCGAGATACTGTGCTCCAAGTCGTCCATAACCGCGGACACGGCTTTCAGAAAGATTTACCCTGCAGGGGTGCACAAATAGCAACACGCGCACGATCAACCTCAGAAAAACCAAATAAAAACCCAACGAGGCTTTCATGATAAAGCAATCACAGGATTCACAAAATATTTCAGGGGCCACCCCACTAAGCTACCCGCAACGAAGTTGGCCGGCTCCGGAATGAACCCAGGGTTTGCGAGAACGACTGTAAACGACTGGGAACCCAAAAGTGTGACTAAGCTTATCGATACCGTGAAATCGTGCCACGATCCAAAACAGTACAGGTGCTCCACGCACAATCGTAAATAAAGCAGTAAAGCATGACATAAGTACAGGATAGTAATAAAGCCCCAAACTAGTTTGTGGCCCTAAGAAATAAGAAATGAATCAAGCTCTGGCTAAGGGGATTCATGGTCCCACATGCGGATAGTGCGATAGTCAAGGAACAAGTATCAAGTACTCGGGGCCTACGGGACACAAGTGGACGGTTAAAAACCGAAATTAGCTATTGCCCACCGATGCCTCTGCATTAGTTATATCTATTCCCAGCATTTTAATTATCGGGTTGTAATTAATGTCATGATCATCTCCACCATTAAGCATATGGTAACCTTCCAACAACCGTGGAACGACAACGACGCGAAGCAGCACCTGAGCAAGCAACTACGACTCGCAAGGCCGACTGTCTATCAAACAACAGACAATAGGATGTTTCCAAGGCAATATAGAGGCTATAGGGAATATAAATGGTGCACGGAAACTAAAGCATCGCAACAAGGATAAGAATAAATCAACAGGAGGAAGTAAAGACTATAACTGCAAAATAGGTAGAAAGGGGGAGATTGCTCGCTTGAAAAACACTGCCGAAGGTTCCTATCCGAAGAACTTGTCGATACTCGCATCAACTCAATAGCCTAATCCGCGAAGA
The DNA here is from genome assembly GCA_910589775.1 of Avena eriantha. NCBI lineage: Eukaryota > Viridiplantae > Streptophyta > Magnoliopsida > Poales > Poaceae > Avena > Avena eriantha. Next base: position 316,948,676 of record OU342745.1, on the reverse strand, counting down.
ACCAAAGCACTAAAAGAAACACAGGATGCACTATTTAATACTACGGCAGAAGAACGGACATGTTTATGAGATTATGCATGACATGGCAAATAGGCGATGCAATTAGGCAAAATTAAGTGGAACCGGGTCCCGACAGTTAATTAGAAGGTTCAAGTTGTTTAAGCTACCCCGCAATTTAAATGTTGGCTTAACAAGATGAAACATGGCATCGGTTCGCAAATTTAAATGGAGCCATATAAGACTAAAATAGCCCACATATGGTCTCCATATTTAATTTAGGTGAATTGTCTGAATACCCCCAAACAACCACAATATGTATGCAATCATGAACAATTTAATATGCATCGATATATGGATGACAATTTATAAAATAGGGCACGGAAAAGGGGTCACACATCTCGGTTCGAAGATCTTGGGGTCTCGAAGGGGTTCGGGTCCTAGGGTCGGCGAGATCGGTCTTCGGGCTCCGGGGATCAGGGCTCAGGGTCTTCGCGTCCGTGAAGGGGACCTTGGCATTCCGCGTCCTTCGGCGCTAGGTTGGCGAACTTGGGTTCCAAGATGGAGATCTTGCTGTGTCGGGCTTGGATCATCTCAGGGCAGAAGTAGCGGAAGTAGTGGTACTCGAGCCGCAACAACGCCAACGCCAGCATCTTAACCCCCAGACATATTTTGATGGTCTCGGTCGCATCAACACAAGGCATCTCCACATCTGTTCTTCGATAGGCCGTAGCACATCTAGGAAAGGGCACTGTTGGGCCACATCGCTACATGAACGTACTTGCATCTGGAGATGGGTATGCGGACATGCGGTTCCTGGTGGTGGATCTGGATGCTCCTGGCGTTGAGGCGGGACGCGCTGGGAAGCTCCACAGGGTCGAGGACGATCTCGGGAGGCGCAGAGGAGGCTCGATCGGAGCACAGGCCAGAGGGCCACGATGTGCTGGCGGGTAGAAGAGGTGGGGAGACGCGAGGCGGGGCATCGCTCGGGTCGCGTAGGTCATGGCGCAGGAGGAGAACGCCCGGTGGAGGGGAGGACTACGCAGGGCGACGCCGGATCACAGGTTCGGCAGAGGGGACCTCGGACTTCGGTGAGGTAGCACGGAGCGGCACTAGAGGCGGGCGAGCTCCTGGTGGCGACGCCATGACGGGGAAGGAGGGGCGGCGAGAGGGCTCCGGTCGGGGAAGCTGGCAATGGGCTATGCGGGCGAGGGTAGGCGAGGGCGAGAGGTTCGCGCGGCGAGCTCTGGGTTAGAGGCGGCGAGCGGGGCCTCGCGTGAGGGGATCTGTGGGCGGAGGCGGTCGCTCGGGTTGGGGAGAGGATCGGGGCAAGGGAGCGGATCGTGGGGTGGTAGGGTCAGCTCCACAGGGTGGGGCCAAGGCGAGAGAGACACGACGTGTTGCATGGCATCGCTCAGCGGTGTTTGCGTCACGTGGCGAGGGAGTGGGGTGCGCGCGCGGGTGGGGCCAGGTTTGACCGCGGGTTGTGGCTGGGTGGAGGGAGTGTGGCGGCAGGTGGGGAAGTGGTGGCTGGGTATGAGGGTTAGGGATAGAACTAGGTTATGGTTTTTTCTAGGGTCAGTCTAGGTAGATGGGCTAGGTGGTTTGGGCTGCCGGGGTAGTAGGTGGCCTAGCCTACGGGCCGGGCTGCCTCCCTCGATACAAAATATTTATATTTATTTTATTTTTAAAAGATTTTTGCAATAGTTTTTAGACAAACCAAAGATCTGAAAAAGACCGTGGTTTAGATTCAAAATAAAGACAGGAAATATTTAGGAAACAAATATAGGCTTTTAGAAAATAGTTTTAGGCGAACCATGCATGATGGCATGATGATGCACAAAGATAAAATAGCAAGCGATTTTCTAGTAGTGGTTTCATCGGGTGCTACAATTCAACCCCACTAACAATGGATCTCGCCCTCGAGATCCGCCTCATGGTACGGGGAAGAAGGCCGATGATCTGAATATTCTCACTTCGTGTACGTTACTCGTGACACCACTGACAAAGATTATTGGTCCATCTTGAAATCGGCGACACCACCAATAAGGGGTCGTTGTGCATGTCCGTCGAGAGAACGCCCCGGATAAACAAATGACGAAGTTAAAGGTTCCAAAAGGTAAGGTCACCTCTAACTTCCATGAAAGGAGTAAAAGTCACATTGATCCACCAATTCGATGTACAAGAGTGAACAGTGAGAGTCGGGTAGGGTGATCAGTCCATCCCGTACCCAAACGATTAACTCTGTACATGAATAGGAAAATCGTGCAACCCAACTCTCGAAATTAGACTGAAGATCTCGAGAAGCGATGTGCGGAGAACAAAGGAGCAATGTAGGCTCTTCATCAGAACTGATGTGGATGAGGTCGTTGCGTTGGAAAACACCAGAAGATACAAAAGAAATCATATGAAAAGACACAATAATTAGGTTTCATGATGGTTCCATTGGCGTGAACAACACATGCTCAAGGTATACTCCAACTTCACCATTGCCCAGCCTTCTCATATGTTTTTCAACGATACGGATATCAGCCAAGATGCAGATACAGATAAAGAGTTCAAGAACCAAAAAGATTGGATGAAGGGTACAACAGACGAGATGCAGATTCGACGATGGTAGCTCCACCGTTATAAAAAGAAGGAAGGGAAACCCTGAAGGTACGATGGAAACCCAACCACGAGATATCCTGGACTCTAAGAAAGGTAAGAGAGCAGATTCAAAACACGTGAAGGTAAGAGGAGAATAGCATAGGGATAAGGAGTAAAAGCAGACCTAATCAGATCTATCCAACCGATTTTTGCAACATAGTTTTGACACTCTACATCGACCGTTAGCTAGGTTATCCTACAGGCTGGACCAGTGGGGTATCGCAACTGCTGGGCTCTGATACCACTTTGTAACACCCTCAAATCAGCCCTATGCATATTTTAGCGTTTTCCGCCAAACCAGCATAGAAACGATTCAAAGATGCCCACCAGGCACTTATGTGCGGGTGGAAAGCGAAGTAATATCATTACACAATAGTCCATGATGGAACCCACAAAAACATATATATACAACAATGACTCAATGAGTCAAGAATACATATATATAATACGAAGATCCAATTCACCTTGAAAACGATACACATCCGAGTATGGATAAGATGCAAATGGGGCTAATAGCCCTGAAGAATAACCAATGGCGTCCATACCCCTGCCCAAGCCAAGCCGGAAGGGTAACCCTGCTAATGATGTCGATCTTATACCTGCTAAAATGAAAAGGGGTGCTGACAAAGGGCAAAGGAAGAACAGAGCGGTCAGTACTGAGGCCAGTACACGGCGAGGATAGAATTCGATGGCTCTCGCCTACATAGGTATGGTGGACTAAAGCGGCAGCAAAGCATGCACTAAACAACCTATAGAGACTCAGTACAACCGTCGGCTATTAGAGAGGGATAAGAAAGACCTATTCGGAACCACCTGATACTAACACCGAACATACCCATCTTGGTATTTCCCCCTCGAGACCAAACGAGGAAGTCATGCCAAGGAAACCCACACAGTTGGCAGTTTTATTTATTCCATTATAGTTGCAGCATTTATTAGTCAGATATAGATAGCATGAGTCATCCTGATAGCATAAGTAGTGGGCAGTTTTAGTTAACAATTCCGTTGCAGTTGCAATACTTACTAGGCATGTATAACATGACATGATGCACCCCAATACCACCAGTTGTTGGCACTTTTATTTACTCATTTCGTTGTAGTGAAACTGACTACTAGACATGTAGAAGTCAAATTTATAGCACTACTTTAGTTATGCTTGTCTATGATCGAGATACTGTGCTCCAAGTCATCCATAACCGCAGACACGGCTTTCAGAAAGATTTACCCTGCAGGGGTGCACAAATAGCAACACACGCACGATCAACCTCGGAAAAACCAAATAAAAACCCAACAAGGCTTTCATGACAAAGTAATCACAGGATTCACAAAATATTTCAAGGGGCCACCCCACTAAGCTACCCGCAACGAAGTTGGTCGGCTCCGGAACGAATCCAGGGTTTGCGAGAACTACTGTAAACGACTAGGAACCCAAAAGTGTGACTAGGCTTGACGATACCGCGAAATCGTGCCACGATCCAAAATAGTACAGGTGCTCCACGCACAATCGTAAATAAAGCAGTAAAGCATGGCATAAGTACAAGATAGTAATAAAGCCCCAAACTAGTTTGTGGCCCTAAAAAATAAGAAATGAATCAAGCTCTGGCTAAGGAGATTCATGGTCCCACATGCGGATAGTGCGATAGTCAAGGAATAGGTATCAAGTACTCGGGGCCTACGGGACACAAGTGGGCGGTTAAAAACCAAATATTAGCTATTGCCCAGCGATGCCTCTACATTAGTTATATCTATTCCCAGCATTTTAATTATCAAGTTGTAATTAATGCCATGATCATCTCCACCATTAAGCATATGGTAACCTTCCAACAATTGTGGAACGACAACGACGCGAAGCAGCACATGAGCAAGCAATTACCACTTGCAAGGCCGACTGTCTATCAAACAACAGGCAATAGGATGTGTCCAAGGCAATATAGAGGCTGCAGGGAATATGTCAACACCCGGATTTTTAATCCCAGATGCCCGTTATGCCATACCTTGCAATCCCAGGATTACCATTTCTGCGAGACATAACGGATTGGATATCTCAGTACATCATCCATTACAAACCATACATAAGGTCTTACACAAATAAGGATCTCATGATCCAGTCTTAATACAACAAGCAGCGGAAATAAAAGATAAGCGTAGCTGTGGGGTCCATCTTCAGGGGCACAGGAAATGCTGACGAAGGCAGCTAGTCCTAGTTATCATAGCCATCCTGTTGGCCATCATCTTGATAGTCTCCTTCATAGTCTGGCCATGATAATAGCCAGGGACAAAAGCCATGAGTACTCTTTAAGTACTCGCAAACTACCACTAACAAGTACTATAGTTCAAAGTTAAAGTGCTAACTCTATGTTTAACTATAAAGTTAAGTTTGAAACCTAAGCTGAGTTCAGAAGCAAAGAAAGATAAAGTAAAGTTCTAGAATCACTTAAGTTGGGAAGCTAGTGTCATAAACAGAACCCTGTTGTGGTCAAGTCAAGATTCATCATTCTTTTCAAAGTATTTAGAAAACATCTAACAACGAAACAGTATGGCCATTCCAACTGTCCATAACCACCGACGCTGCTATTCGAATAGTTTGACACTCTGCAGAGGTGGTACAATTTCACCACAAGATTCGATACATCTATCAGGGATAACCCTCAATTATCATACTAAGTATGTAGAGAATCAAACATAACCTTCCCTTTACATACCCTAGTATAAGCACCTCTCCTATGAGCATGGCCTCCCAACCATGACCATCAGTCATCTTGGGCACTGCATAGGTGGACATCTTGAGAGGTAGCCTCAGCTCAGACCTCTCCCGTAAGGGAACTAATACTAATGCATATAAATTTCCAGCTAAGCCTTACCCAATTCAGGTAGTGTGGTTGTATGGTAAATTTGGAATGGTATCGCATCCGAATCCAACCATCAGTTTTATAAAAGGGTTAAGGCTCATGCCTCAACATTTTCATCATCATCAACCATTTGTGTTTCTCAACACATGTCAAAACATCTCAATAGAATGACTCATCATTCCAAGGTTTTCATAATTCATTTTCACCAAGGGTTCCCATCTAAAGTGACTCAAGTTTTTGATCTACTCTAAACTACTAAGTTAAGAGTGTTCACTAAGGTGGAAAAGATGGGTTCAATCTCTTGCCATAGAATGACATCTAAAGGTTTCTAAATAGGTCAAGTTTTATACTTTTTATGCTACCTTCAAAACAAGTAAAGAACTTTGTGTAAACTAAGAGTGTAAAGCTTGTAAATAGAACTTAGCGTAGTACTAGTCAAAGGGGTGTGATCAAAGCATGCTTAAGGCATATTTACTAAACCATCTAGTTTGGTCCTAACTTGCTAAGCACTAAAATTGCAAGTGTTAGCTTGCACTGTTAATGGTGGCTTGCCTTGGTTGGTGCAGTGGTTGAAGTTTTCTTCTTCTTCTTCTTCTTGGTAGAACTCCTCCTCCTCGAAAGCTTGGTCGGTACTATCGTCTATAAATACATACGGAGTACACAATCACCAAACAATACTTAAATAGGCTAAGTAGCATTCTAAGACACACATTTGATTAATTCAATGGTTTCCTCCTTTTTAATTTAGAAAAGTAATTTCCACTCACTGAAAAAAAATTAACTAAGATTTAATATTCACCACTTAAAATATGGGATCATGTTGACACATGTCATCACCACATATACTAACATGTGGGAATGAGAATTAAAGGTTGGATCAACATTACTTTGGTTTAAGTTCATTATTTAATGATTTAAAGTGACTAGAAATGCCTATATAGCATTATGTTGGTACTAGTCCAAATTCACTACATGTAAACCTTAATATTATTACATAGCTAGATAGATATGATGAAATGTGATTTTTGAGAGTTGGAATCAACTCAAAAGCTAACTTGGTTGATTTTATAAAAATGTTGCAAGTTGCAAATGCTTATGTTTTGTTATTTTTATTAGGAGAGATCTATAACTCTAATTGAATTAAATCCAATGGGCTTGGATCTATCATATTAATACCTTTCAGGAAAAATTAGTTTCATGCAATTTGGATTTGTAAAACTCCCAGAATTGAATTTTAAAATAGTGGACAGAAACTAGATTTAACTAAAAAGAAAAATCCAGATTTGAACGGTACGGCGCGGGAAAGGACTTCGGCCGGCCCAGTGGTGCTCCGCGGCACGGGGCTCAGCTGACAGGGGGGTCCCGCTTGTCAGCGGCACTTAACACGCGAAACGGTACGCGCGCTGTGGGCCGTAGGATTAGAAGTGGAATCTACGGCTGAGGGTCATCGTCGACGACGAACAGGTCGCCGACGAGCTCGAACCCTAGCGGCTCGGTGGGGGTCTGTTGGGGACGTACCAGGGCTCCAGCGATGACGGCAAGGCGGGCAAACGAACTGGAAGACGATGGCGAGCTCAGGGACGGTCGAGGTAGCTCCGGGGGTGGTCGCAATCAGCGGCGCCCTTCTCCTCCAGAGGCGGCGGCTCCAGCTCCAATTTCGGCGAGCTGCTGCTCCCCTTGCTCCGGCGAGAGGTGGGTGAGGTTCAGAGAGGTGAGGAGAGTGGAGTGGTGTGGAGAGAAGAGGCTAGGGAGGCCTCCTTTTATAGGCCCGACGGTGAGACCGAGCAGGATGGGCAGGCGATGGTGGCGACATGGCTACGGCTGGGTAGAGGCATGGCTGAGGGTGGCGATCAATGGGCGGTCCCCTGGCGGTGCTCTAGGAAGTGAATGCGGCCATAGGGGCGGTGGCATGCGGTCTGGGTGAGGTGGCGCTCTAAGCGGCAGAGACGGCGGTGTCCATGGCGAGCGGTGGCTGTGGTGCGTTGGGCGGCGAACGGGGGTGTCTGGGGTGTTCCCTAGGTCGTGGCGGAGCGGCGAGCGCGGGCTGCGGTCGAGCGACGACTTGTGCACGCGGGGGCAGCGCGTGCTCTATGGGCGGCATCGGCATGGTGCGGTGGCACTGGGCGCGTGGTTTCCTCGGTGGTCCACTGCAGGACTTGGCTCGGGCAGGGGACAGTGGGTGGCGGTGAGGTGTGAGCTACCTCCTAGACATGGAGAGAGAGGGGGAGATGGTCTGCTGCGGTGAGGGCAAGGTTGGCCGGCAAGGGGTGGCTCGGCATGGCATGGCAATGCCACTAGGGGTATAGGGAATGGGTGCTAATGGCATGGTTAGACTCTGGGGGGACAAAGAGATTAAATGTAGATCATTTGGGGGTAAAACCCTGTTCAAAACAGTGAGCTAGGATTAGGGTAGAAATCATGCATGCCAAGTGTTTGATGAAATGGCCGCATGAGATTTAGTTTTGAATTTTGAAAAGAGTTTTGGTGGGTTTGCTAGGAATAAGCTTGAGGCTCTGTGGGTGCTTGGGTTTTGAAAATTGAGCTTGTTTGAGTGGTTTTTGAAATAATGGGATCTTCCCATATGAATTAGATTCAATTTTAAACTGTCATTTAAAATTAGCATTTGAAAGTTTTTAGCAGATCACAAAGTGGGCCTTGGTACCTCATTATGTTTACTATCAAGGGGTGTAAAGATCCACACATGTTTCTGTTAAGTTTTGAGTACTAGGAATAGCCAAAGTAGGCATGAGAGTTAATTTTGCCAAAATGACCATTCACTTCAAATATTCATTTTGAGTTGTTCTTCTTTGGAAAAGTTTGGGAAAGACTTAGATGATGTTTATTTCACTTAAGAAACATTTTAGAAGCAAAGGATCACACAACCATGGCAATTCAAAACAACTCCTATTTTAAATGCACACATATATGAATGCTTTCATTTTAAATTTGCAAAAGTTTTTGTTAACCCCAAATTTGATGATTTAGATCTTGATAAGCTTGGATTGAAGTTTTGAGATGTTACAAACCTTCCCCCCTTAAACAAAATCTCGTCTCGAGATTTATAAAAGAAAACTAGGAACTAAAGAGATCTGGGAACTCTGTCCTAATGTAATCCTCACGCTCCCAGGTAGCTTCCTCCTCGGTATGGTTGCTCCACTGAATCTTGAGAAACTTGATACTCCTGGTCCTGGTGGTTCTATAGGCTTCTTCTAAGATACGGATGGGTACTTCCCAATAAGTCAAATCATTGTTGATTTCTGTAGCTCTGTGATCGATGTTCTTGAAAACTTCAGTCTTCTCTGGCACTTCCAGACATTTGCGAAGTAACGAGATATGGAAAACATTGTGGATGGCTGACATCTCTTTAGGCAGTTCCAGCTGATATGATACTTCCCCCCGACGATTCAGAATTTTGAAAGGTCCGATATATCTGGGGGCTAACTTTCCCTTCAGACTAAAGCATTGAGTTCCTTTCAATGGTGAAACCTTGAGATATACAAAATCTCCGACAGTGAAAGTCAGGTCTCTCCTCTTGTCAGCATAACTCTTCTGTCTGGATTGGGCGGTCTTAAGGTGCTCACGGACTTTGTGAACTTTCTCTTCTGCTTCTCGGAGAATGTTGGGTCCGAAGATCTGACTCTCTCCTACTTGCGACCAATTCAAAGGGGTAAAACACTTCCTTCCGTATAGGAATTCAAATGGTGCCATCTGCAAACTAGCTTGATAGCTGTTGTTATATGAAAATTCTGCGAAGGGCAGGCAGTCTTCCCATTTTGATCCATATTCCAACACACAAGCTCTAAGCATATCCTCTAGGATCTGGTTGACTCTCTTAGTCTGTCCATCTGTTTGCGGGTGATACGCTGTGCTGAAGTTCAACTTGGTTCCTAGTCCTTCTTGGACTTTCTGCCAAAATCTCGAGGTAAACTGAGTTCCTCGGTCTGATACTATGGTCTTGGGGGTTCCATGTAGACTAACAATCCTAGCAATGTATAGCTCTGCTACCTTTGCACTCTAGTAAGTTGTCTTGACAGGTATAAAGTGGGCTACCTTGGACAGTCTATCAACTATGACCCAGATTGAGTCATTTCCCCTACTAGACGTAGGCAAACCGGTGATAAAGTCCATTCCGACGGAATCCCATTTCCATTCCGGAATCTGCAATGGTTGCAACAGTCCTGCAGGTCTCTGATGCTCTGCCTTGACTCTTTGACAGATGTCACATTTGGCGATGTAGCTTCCGATCTCTCTCTTCATCTTGTGCCACCAAAATTGCTCTTTCAAATCCTGATACATCTTTGTTCCTCCGGGGTGGATAGAATAAAGAGTATCATGAGCTTCCTTCATGATAACTTCCTTCAGCTCCGAATCTGCTGGAACACAGATACGTCCTTTGTACCACAATACTCCTTCTTCGTCTTAAGTGAATCCAGGTACCTTTTCTGTACTAATACGACGTTTGATTATGTCGATACTTTCATTTCCCTTCTGGGCTTCCTTGATTTGGCTAATCAAAGTGGGTTGAAGTTCAATGCTAGCTAAGAATCCTTTGCTAACTAATTCAGTTCTGAACTGCTCCAACTCTTCATACAAACTTGGTTGCTTCTCCTTGATCATGGTGTTAAGCCTACACGGCAATATGCTAAGAGCATCCGCTACCACATTGGCTTTGCCGGGGTGATAGTGAATGTCAAGGTCGTAATCCTTGATTAACTCTATCCATCTTCTTTGCCTCATATTCAGCTCCTTCTGAGTGAAGATATACTTCAAGCTCTTATGATCTGAGTAAATCTCACAGCGATTACCTATCAAATAATGACGCCATGTCTTCAATGCTAGAACTACAGCTGCTAGCTCAAGATCATGGGTTGGATAGTTCTACTCATGCTGCTTTAGTTGTCGAGACAGATATGCTATGACTTTGCCTTCTTGCATCAATACACATCCTAGACCAATCTTGGATGCGTCACAATACACATCAAAGGGCTTCTTGATGTCTAGCATGACTAAAATTGGGGCAGATATCAATCTCTTCTTCAGCTCCTGGAAACTGGCTTCACATTTGTCTATCCATTCAAACCTCTTGTCCTTCTTCAACAATTGGGTCATTGGTCGGGCTATGCTCGAGAATCCTTCTACGAACTTGCGGTAATATCCCGCTAATCCGAGAAAAGCACGGACTTGGGTTTGAGTGGTTGGAGCTTCCCATTCTTCGACATCTTTGATCTTGGCGGGATCAACAGAGACTCCTCCGGCAGACACAATATGTCCTAGGAATCCTACTTCTTTCAACCAAAACTCACACTTGCTGAACTTGGCATATAACTGATGCTCTCTCAGGGTTTCTAGGATAACTCTCAGATGTTGCTCATGCTCTTCTTCCGACTTGGAGTAGATAAGGATGTCGTCGATAAACACAACTACAAACTTATCTAGGAAATTCATAAAGATCTTGTTCATGAGATTCATGAAATAAGCAGGGGCATTGGTTAATCCAAAAGACATAACCGTATACTCGTATAAACCATAGCGAGTAGTAAAGGCGGTCTTCGGAATATCCGTTGCACGAATCTTAAGTTGGTGATAACCAGTCCTAAGATCAATCTTTGAGAATACCTGGGCTCTAGTCAACTGATCAAACAAATCCTCTATCTTTGGCAAGGGGTACTTGTTCTTGATTGTGACATCATTCAACTTTCTGTAATCTGTGCACAGCCGGTTGCCTCCATCTTTCTTGTCAACGAATAACACTGGTGGTCTCCATGGTGCACCTAGTTGAACCAATCCTTTGGCTAGCATAGCATCCAACTGCTTCTTCAGTTCCACTAACTCTGAGGGGTTCATGCTATAGGGTCTCTGGGCTATAGGTCCGGTTCCAGGGATTAGTTCAATAATGAACTCAATATCCCTATCCAGGGGCATACCTGGCAATTCATCTGGGAATACGTCGGGGTATTCACAGACTACTCTGACTTGGTCTATGGTGGGCAAGGCTACACCCTAGTTGCACTTGAATTGACAGGGTAAGGTTTCAGAGATATGCTCTAATGTTACTCCAGAACTACTGGTCATGGTGATGGCTTTGTTAGCACAGTCTATCAATCCTTTATGCCTGGACATCCAGTCCATACCTAGTACTACTTCCAATCCTTTGGTTCCAAGTACAATTAGGTTGGCATAAAAATATATCCCATGTATTCTGATAGGTACCAATTTGCAAATTTTTCTAGCTTTGGTTGTTGAACCGGGGATTTGAACTATCATGACATGCTTCAGGTTGGTTGGACGAATCTTACTAGTGCATGCAAATTCTTCGGTGACAAATGAATGCGATGCTCCCGAATCAAACAATACTCTTGCTAAAACTGAGTTGACAGAAAACATACCCAGCACTACGTCTGGCGCTTCCTGGGCTTCTTCTGCGTTCATGTGGAAGAGACGGCCGTTGCGGTTGTGAGGGTTCCCTGGAGAAAATCTCCTTCCTGGTTGAACACGACGTTGCTGCTGAGCTGGGGCATTCACATTGGCATTGGCTGCAGTCTTCTTGGGACACTCATTGGAGTAGTGACCCTTCACTCCACACTCGAAACAAGTGATCTGGGACTTGTCCTTGACTGCGACAGGCACAACATTGCTGCTGGTTCTGGGTGTAGTGTTGTTGTTGTGGTTATTGGGAGGTGCACAGCTGAAGTTGTTGGCATTACCGGAGTTGTGATTATTTCCTCCAGACTTCACATTGCCTCCGCTACGGTTGGGGTAGCTTGGGAGAGAATTTGGGGGTCGGTTGTTTCTTGGTGCATATCCTGGTGAAGGGTTGGGACGGTACTTCTGGTGACTGTTGGATCCAGACTGCTGCATCATACGACGCTTGCGGTTGTCGTTTGCCTGGTTAATCTCCCCTTCCATCTAGATGGCAGAGTCTACTAGCTCTTCGAGATCCTGGAAACGGATATTGACGAGGACAGTCTGCATCTCATCATGCAGTCCGTTCAAGAATCTCTCCTTCTTCTTGGCCTCCGTGTTGATCTCATCAGGTGCATACCTGGCAAGTGACAGGAATCTGTCATGGTACTCCACCACAGTCATGCTTCCTTGATTCAATTCGCGGAACTCATCTCTCATTCTGTTGACTAGACCTTGCGGCACATGGGTGCGGCTGAACTTGACTTTGAATGCTTCCCATGTCATCACTTGACCATGGTTCATATTGCGGATGCTATTCCACCAAGCTCTTGCATCTCCTATCAGATAGTGGGTGGCGAAGAGAACTTTCTCATTTTCATCAACTCCGGCAACTTCTAAGTTGTTTTCCATGGTCTGTAACCAGTCATCAGCATCTAATGGGTTTTCAGATTGGTTGAAGATTGGGGGATTGGTGTTCTGAAAGTTTTTGAGCTTGGATCCTTGATGATCCTGGTTTCCATGCCCTTGGTTGTTGAGAGCCATCTGGGCGATCTGTTGAAGTGTTGCTAAGTTGGCTTGACGTTCTGCCCGGCTTGCTTCACGGTCTACGATGAGATTCTGCAGTATCTGCAGCATTGGGTCTTGCGATGAGCTGCTCCCTCCTTGGTTTCCACGACTCATCTGAAGATTGAGATATAGGGGTAAGAGGGAAATTCTAAGGTTCAGGGTTTTGGGTTTTCAAAGCTAAAACTTTGAGTTAGACTTAGGTTTTTCAACTAACTTCATTTTCATTCATGCAAGCAAGCACACGATACAACACACACCACAACACTCAAAGGGAAAACAGATGGTTTGAAGAACCATTCTGCAAGCTACAATACAGTGAGACCGATACATATCATGCTACGATAGTGCTCTAGTGCATCTACTCATCGTCGATGAAGTCGGAGTCCTCATCATCAGTGTAGAAGTCCACGGCATCCTCCTCCAGAAAGTCATCATCGCTGTTGAGGTAAGAATCCATGTCTCCCTGGATGTCTTCACCCTCATCCTCTTCTTCCTTTGCTGCAAGCTGAGCTTCCTGCTCCTTGATGGTCTTCTCGAGGTCGGCCACCTTCTTGCGAAGACGGGCGATGGTGCGATCCTTCTTGGCACACTGGCGGTGAAGAGACTGACGGTCTTGGACAAGTAGTGCGAAAGTTTGGGCCTTCTGGTCGGCAATGGCACGGTTCTGGTTGGCTAACTCCCTGGCATTGTCTAGTTCCTGCTGTCTGTCATGTAGTAAGAAGTCAAGGTTCTCCACTTGACGCCTCAACTCGGGGTGGCCCGACATCTCCATTGGCATTCCCATGAAGTCACGTCTTGCATAGTGGGCAAAACGGGTTCCTTGGGTCTTGTTGACGCTGAGGGCACATAGACGTGTGAGAGCTTCATGCATTGCCCTGGCTAATCCATCTAGCCAGTTATTCTCTCTCACGGAGAACTGAATTCTCCCAGAGGTTGGTGCTTCAATGCTTCCTCTAAGATCTGCGGTGACTAGCCACTGTAGGTCTCCTCTTGTGGGTCCTGGAAGTTGAGCTCCAAGAAACTCCGGATGCGGGCGTCCCAGTAACTCTGACAGTGAATCCAGATCCCTCTCGAAGATCAGTTGACCTCCGTTTCCCAACTGGTAAAACTTGCTGAACTGAGTCTCCATCTACAAGTATTAAGGATGAGGAAGTTAGTGAAGTGATCAAGTGTGTCAAATTTTTAAGTAGTTATGTATGAATTTTGGGTATCATGAATTTTTGAGAAAGAATCCACAAGGGTAAGAGAGGAGATAGTTTTTCATAAAAATACTCACTTTGGTTTTGAAACTAAGTTTTTGTTTGACGTCCATTCTAACTAGGGTCTCCTATGGTCAGGATGGCTCTGATACCAACTTGTCAACACCTGGATTTTTAATCCCAGATGCCCGTTATGCCATACCTCGCAATCCCAGGATTACCATTTTTGCGAGACATAACGGATTGGATATCACCGTACATCATCCATTACAAACCATACATAAGGTCTTACACAAATAAGGATCTCATGATCCAGTCTTAATACAACAAGCAGCAGAAATAAAAGATAAGCGTAGCTGTGGGGTCCATCTTCAGGGGCACAGGAAATGCTGACGAAGGCAGCTAGTCCTAGTTATCATAGCCATCCTGTTGGCCATCATCTTGATAGTCTCCTTCATAGTCTGGCCATGATAATAGCCAGGGACAAAAGCCATGAGTACTCTTTAAGTACTCGCAAACTACCACTAACAAGTACTATAGTTCAAAGTTAAAGTGCTAACTCTATGCTTAACTATAAAGTTAAGTTTGAAACCTAAGCTGAGTTCAGAAGCAAAGAAAGATAAAGTAAAGTTCTAGAATCACTTAAGTTGGGAAGCTAGTGTCATAAACAGAACCCTGTTGTGGTCAAGTCAAGATTCATCATTCTTTTCAAAGTATTTAGAAAACATCTAACAACGAAACAGTATGGCCATTCCAACTGTCCATAACCACCGACGCTGCTATTCGAATAGTTTGACACTCTGCAGAGGTGGTACAATTTCACCACAAGATTCGATACATCTATCAGGGATAACCCTAAATTATCATACTAAGTATGTAGATAATCAAACATAACCTTCCCTTTACATACCCTAGTATAAGCAGCTCTCCTATGAGCATGGCCTCCCAACCATGACCATCAGTCATCTTGGGCACTGCATAGGTGGACATCTTGAGAGGTAGCCTCAGCTCAGACCTCTCCCGTAAGGGAACTAATACTAATGCATATAAATTTCCAGCTAAGCCTTACCCAATTCAGGTAGTGTGGTTGTATGGTAAATTTGGAATGGTATCGCATCCGAATCCAACCATCGGTTTTATAAAAGGGTTAAGGCTCATGCCTCAACATTTTCATCATCATCAACCATTTGTGTTTCTCAACACATGTCAAAACATCTCAATAGAATGACTCATCATTCCAAGGTTTTCATAATTCATTTTCACCAAGGGTTCCCATCTAAAGTGACTCAAGTTTTTGATCTACTCTAAATTACTAAGTTAAGAGTGTTCACTAAGGTGGAAAAGATGGGTTCCATCTCTTGCCATAGAATGACATCTAAAGGTTTCTAAATAGGTCAAGTTTTATACTTTTTATGCTACCTTCAAAACAAGTAAAGAACTTTGTGTAAACTAAGAGTGTAAAGCTTGTAAATAGAACTTAGCGTAGTACTAGTCAAATGGGTGTGATCAAAGCATGCTTAAGGCATATTTACTAAACCATCTAGTTTGGTCCTAACTTGCTAAGCACTAAAATTGCAAGTGTTAGCTTGCACTG
Organism: Avena eriantha; assembly: GCA_910589775.1. Classification (NCBI taxonomy): domain Eukaryota; kingdom Viridiplantae; phylum Streptophyta; class Magnoliopsida; order Poales; family Poaceae; genus Avena; species Avena eriantha. The sequence goes on along the minus strand of OU342745.1, from coordinate 316,932,918 downwards.
TTAATGGTGGCTTGCCTTGGTTGGTGCAGTGGTTGAAGTTTTCTTCTTCTTCTTCTTCTTGGTAGAACTCCTCCTCCTCGAAAGCTTGGTCGGTACTATCGTCTATAAATACATACGGAGTACACAATCACCAAACAATACTTAAATAGGCTAAGTAGCATTCTAAGACACACATTTGATGATCTATTATCATCACAAGCATCACAAGTTTAATTCAATGGTTTCCTCCTTTTTAATTTAGAAAAGTAATTTCTACTCATTGAAAAAATTAACTAAGATTTAATATTCACCACTTAAAATATGGGATCATGTTGACACATGTCATCACCACATATCCTAACATGTGGGAATGAGAATTAAAGGTTGGATCAACATTACTTTGGTTTAAGTTCATTATTTAATGATTTAAAGTGACTAGAAATGCCTATATAGCATTATTTTGGTACTAGTCCAAATTCACTGCATGTAAACCTTAATATTATTACATAGATAGATAGATATGATGAAATGTGATTTTTGAGAGTTGGAATCAACTCAAAAGCTAACTTGGTTGATTTTATAAAAATGTTGCAAGTTGCAAATGCTTCTGTTTTGTTATTTTTATTAGGAGAGCTCTATAACTCTAATTGAATTAAATCCAACGGGCTTGGATCGATCATCTTAATACCTTTCAGGAAAAATTAGTTTCATGCAATTTGGATTTGTAAAACTCCTAGAATTGAATTTTAAAGTAGTGGATAGAAACTAGATTTAACTAAAAAGAAAAATCCAGATTTGAATGGGTGGGCTAGCGCGGGAAAGGACTTGGGCCGGCCCAGTGGCACTCCATGGCGTGGGGCTCAGCTGACAGGGGGGTCCCGCTTGTCAGCGGCACTTAACACGCGAAACGATACACGCGCTGTGGGCCGTAGGATTAGAAGGGGAATCTACGGCTGAGGGTCGTCGTCGACGACGAACATGTCGCCGGCGAGCTCGAACCCTAGCGGCTCGGTGGGGTCTGCTGGGGATGTACCAGGGCTCCAACGACGATGGCGAGGCGGGCAAACGAACTGGAAGACGACTGCGAGCTCAGGGATGGTCGAGGTAGCTCCAGGGGTGGTCGCAATCAGCGGCGCCGTTCTCCTCTAGAGGCGGCAGCTGCGGCTCTAATTCCGGCGAGCTACTGCTCCCCTTGTTCCGGCGAGAGGTGGGTGAGGTTCAGAGAGGTGAGGGGAGTGGAGTGGTGTGGAGAGAAGAGGCTGGGGAGGCCTCCTTTTATAGGCCCGACGGTGAGACCGAGCGGGATGGGCAGGCGACGGTGGCGACATGGCTACGACTGGGTAGAGGCATGGCTGAGGGTGGCGATCGACGGGCGGTCCCCTGGCGGTGCTCTAGGAAGTGAATGCGGCCGTAGGGGCGGTGGCATACGGTCTGGGCGAGGTGGCGCTCTGAGCAGCAGAGACGGCGGTGTCCACGGCGAGCGGTGGCTGTGGTGCGTTGGGCGGCGAACGGGGGTGTGTGGGGTGTTCCCTAGGTCGTGGCGGGCGGGCTGCGGTCGAGCAGCGGCTTGTGCACGCGGGGGCAGAGCGTGCTCTGCGGGCGGCATCGGCATGGTGCGGTGGCACTGGGCGCGTGGTTTCCTCGATGGTCCACTGCAGGACTTGGCTCGGGAGGGGACAGTGGGTGGCAGTGAGGTGTGAGCTACCTCCTAGACATGGAGAGAGAGGGGGAGATGGTCTGCTGCAGTGAGGGCAAGGTTGGCCGGCGAGGGGTGGCTTGGCATGGCATGGCAATGCCACTAGGGGTATAGGGAATGGGTGCTAATGGCATGGTTAGACTCTGGGGAGACAAAGAGATTAAATGTAGATCATTTGGGGGCAAAACCCTGTTCAAAACAGTGAGCTAGGATTAGGGTGGAAATCATGCATGCCAAGTGTTTGATGAAATGGCCGCATGAGATTTAGTTTTGAATTTTGAAAAGTTTTTTGGTGGGTTTGCTAGGAATAAGCTTGAGGCTCTGTGGGTGCTTGGGTTTTGAAAATTGAGCTTGTTTGAGTGGTTTTTGAAATAATGGGATCTTCCCATATGAATTAGATTCAATTTTAAACTATCATTTAAAATTAGCATTTGAAAGTTTTTAGCAGATCACAAAGTGGGCCTTGGTACCTCATTATGTGTACTATCAAGGGGTGTAAAGATCCACACATGTTTCTGTTAAGTTTTGAGTACTAGGAATAGCCAAAGTAGGCATGAGAGTTAATTTTGCCAAAATGACCATTCACTTCAAATATTCATTTTGAGTTGTTCTTCTTTGGTAAAAGTTTGGGAAAGACTTAGATGATGTTTATTTCACTTAAGAAACATTTTAGAAGCAAAGGATCACACAACCATGGCAATTCAAAACAACTCATATTTTAAATGCACACATATATGAATGCTTTCATTTTAAATTTGCAAAAGTTTTTGTTAACCCCAAATTTGATGATTTAGATCTTGATAAGCTTGGATTGAAGTTTTGAGATGTTACAGAATATAAATGGTGCACGGAAACTAAAGCATCGCAACAAGGATAGCAATAGATCAACAGGAGGAAGTAAAGACTATAACTGCAAAATAGGTAGAAAGGGGGAGATTGCTTGCCTGAAAAATACTGCCGAAGGTTCCTATCCGAAGAACTTGTCAATACTCGCATCAACTCAATGGCCTAATCCACGAAGAACATAAGCACTAAAAGAAACACAGGATGCACTATTTAATACTATGGCAGAAGAACAGACATGTTTATGAGATGATGCAAGACATGACAAATAGGCGATGCAACTAGGCAAAATTAAGTGGAACCGGGTCCCGACAGTTAATTAGAAGGTTCAGGTTGTTTAAGCTACCCTGCAATTTAAATGTTGGCTTAACAAGATGAAATATGGCCTCGGTTCGCTACACAAATTTAAATGGAGCCATATAAGACTAAAATAGCCCGCATATGGTCTCCATATTTAATTTAGGTGAATTGTCTGAATACCCTCAAACAACCACAATATGTATGCAATCATGAACAATTTAATATGCATCAATATATGGATGACAGTTTATAAAATAGGGCTCGGAAAATGGGTCAGACATCTCGGTTCGGAGATCTTGGGGTCTCGGAGGGGTTCGGATCCTAGAGTCGGCGAGATCGGTCTTCGGGCTCCGGGGATTAGGGCTCAGGGTCTTCGTGTCCGTGAACGGGACCTTGGCGTTCTGCGGCCTTCGGCGCTAGGTTGGCGAACTTGGGTTCCAAGATGGAGATCTTGCTGTGTCGGGCTTGGATCATCTCGGGGCAGAAGTAGCGGAAGTAGTGGTAGTCGAGCCGCAACAATGCCAACGCCAGCATCTTAACCCCCAGACATATTTTGATGGTCTTGGTCGCATCAACACAAGGCATCTCCACATCTGTTCTTCGATAGGCCCTAGCACATCCAGGAAAGGGCACTGTTGGGCCACATCGCTACATGAACGTACTTGCATCTGGAGACGGGTATGCAGACATGCGGTTCCTGGTGGCGGCTCTGGATGCTCCTGGCGTTGAGGTGGGACGCGCTGGGAAGCTCCAAAGGGTCGAGGACGATCTCGGGAGGCATAGAGGAGGCTCGGCCGAAGCACAGGCCAGAGGGCCACAACGTGCTGGCGGGCGGCAGCGATGGGGAGACGCGAGGCGGGGCGTCGCTCGGGTCGCGCGGGTCATGGCGCACGAGGAGAACGGCCGGCGGAGGGGAGGACTGCACAGGGCAGCACCGGATCGTAGGTCGCGGCAGAGGGGACCTCGGACTCTGGCGAGGTAGCGCGGAGCGGCACTGGAGGCGGACGAGCTCCTGGCGGCGATGCCATGACGGGGAAGGAGGGGCGGCGAGAAGGCTCCGGTTAGGGAAGCCGGTGACGGGCTCTGCAGGCGAGCATGAGAGGTTCGCGCAGTGAGCTCGAGGTTGGAGGCGGCGAGCGGGGCCTCTCGTGAGGGGATCTATGGGCAGAGGCAGTCGCTCGGGTTGGGGAGAGGATCGGGGCGAGGGAGCGGATCGTGGGGTGGTGGGGTCGGCTCCGCGGGGTGGGGCCAAGGCAAGAGCGATGCGGCATGTTGTGTGGCATCGTTGGGCGGTGTTTGCAACGTGTAGCGAGGGAGTGGGGTGCGCGCGCGGGTGGGGCCAGGTTTGACCACGGGTTGCGGCTGGGTGGAGGGAGTGTGTGGCGGCAGGGTGGGAAGTGGTGGCTGGGTATGAGGGTTAGGGATAGAACTAGGTTAGGGTTTTGTCTAGGGTTGGTATGGGTAGATGGGCTAGGTGGTTTGGGCTGCTGGGGTAGTAGGTGGCCTGGCCTACGGGCCGGGCTGCCTCGCCCGATACAAAATATTTATATTTATTTTATTTTTAAAATATTTTTGCAAATAGTTTTTAGACAAACCAAAGATCTGAAAAAGACTGTGGTTTAGATTCGAAATAAAGACGGGTGATATTTAGAAAACAAAGATAGACTTTTAGAAAATAGTTTTAGGCAAACCATGCATGATGGCATGATGATGCACAAAGTTAAAATAGCAAGCGATTTTCTAGTAGTGGTTGTTTAGATCAAGGGCAATAGATGGTCGTGCTCTTCTTTTGAAACATGGCTAGAATATGTTCTCTCCTTCCTTTTGAATTATGGCCTTACTATATCTATTGAATTTTAATGTCTTCTTTGCTAAATCTGTCAATTCTTTTGGTCATTATTTGTACTGCTAAATTAGTCACTTTGAAATGCTGTTGAATCTATCAAGTGCTACTTATTATGAACTGGGAATCTATTGATATTTTTCTGTCTTATTCAGTACTGCTAAATCTTTCAAATACTAGTGAATCTATCAAATGTTCTATTGTTGATATTACTAAAGTATTGTTTAGAACTAATACTGATGTACTGGTACTACTTATTTAGATCAAGGGTAGTAGATGGTCTTCCTCTTCTTTTGAAACATGGCCTTGTCACAATCTAGATGAGACTTGGGCATTTCGGGTTGCATATGGGGGTCGCACATGCATTGATGTGAAAATAAGGTACTCAAAAGCAGACTTGATCGTAAGTTTTGCTTGCTCCAATGGTCGAGTGTGTCTAGAGAAAAGGGCAAACTGATTGTGCGACAAGGTTTTTAGAGTTGTAACAAGAATTGGTTCTCTTTGTACTACTATTGAATTTCAGTGTCTGTATTGCTTGGGGCATTTTGGATTGTATATGCGGGTCACACATGCATTGATGTGAGAAGAATGCATACACATAAAAGCAGAGTTGATCATCAGTTTTCTTGCTCTAATGATCTAGGGTGTTCAGAGAAAAGGGACTGATCATGCGCCATGTTTTTAGAGATGAAACAAGAATTGGTTCTCTCTGTATTGCTATTGAGTTTGAGTGTCTGTGTTGTTGAATCGGTCACTTTGAAATGCTACTGAATATGAACCGGGAATATATCTATATTTCACCAAGCCTGGTGCAATTTAAACCACGAGTTCTAGCCTTTCTAGAAATTTCGGCAATTCTAGCACGCTTGTGAAACTTTGCAAAGGAGTACCTTAAGTTCATATGAGGTTCAACATCTTTGTATTTTGGTATGAAGTATGGAAACACATAAGTGACTCAACTTACAATTACTCCATCCAACTGATGTGATATACTACATACGCATCTAGACAAAGTTGAGGACATTACTATGGAGTAAAGGGAGCAGTATAAAAATGGAAGCAATAAATAAATCATCTCACAATTTTAACTAATGTGATGAGAGAACACTCATGGCAGCATGCCATTCTAGAGTAGCTATAGTACTCCGTGCTCCATAACTCTAGTCGGCGTCCTCGTTGTAGCTACGCCTGACAGAAGACAGTCGAAGGAGCACGGAAAAAACCCCTCGTTCAAAGAGCCATCCCCAACTCCACCAGGCCACATTTGGATCTTCTCAAGTGCACACTTCAAACATTTTTCTCGTCATCTCACCCACAACATCGCTCCTTCCAAGCCGCCACCCCTGTCCTCCAAAAACGCCTAATAGTCATACACATATCCGCCCTTGCCCCCAACCCATCTAGACGTCATGACGGATTCAAGGCACAACCGTCTGAACGACGTCTAGAGGAAGGTCGGTGACGACATCTTCAATAAAATAGCTATGCGTCTAGACACTACCAGTGCTGTCCGGCTGGCCGCATACTCCAAGGAGCTATACCGCTATGTCGCTGGCAGAAAAGGTAGTAGATGCCCCAATGGCATTTGCTAGACTTTGGTCTCATACAAGGACGTTTACGACCATAAGATTGCTTGTAACTACCGCCGGTGTGTCTACACGGAGCCAAGATGTGAGTTCATTAGCTTCAATAGTGTCCATCGAGCACCTCATATCTGCCCACTCGATGACGGTGCCCAGATACAACCCCCCAACATGGGACCCGTCTATGCTGGTGTCTACATCGGGCTCGCGGAGATCAGAGGTCATCAGCATCAGGAAGGAGGGAAAGCTATTCATCGCCAAATTGATGGACATAGTATAGACTTGCTCTTGTCCATCAGGCCAGTCAGGTTGGCAGCATGCGAATCGCCGCGGTACGAGGTGAGGTTTTGGTCATTGGTCTTGTTCGCTAGTTTCAATCAGGTTGTAGTAACGAGGTCATTCGAGACAGCTATTAGGACGTCACCGGCCCACGCCGCGCTGGAAGTGCTTATGTCTTTTCTGTCGAAGCCGCGACTTTACTGGCATACTACTGAACCTGCCATCGGATAAGATTCATCGGTGAGATATCACATCTTAATCCTATTGGGATGATCCTAATTTGAATGTTTGTAATGTTGTACTAATTCTTAGTTTATGTTGGTGGAAGATTCCCTTCGTAATAGGAATTGCGTAAATTAAGGATCCCAAATTTTCTGGTTTGTCATATGACTTTTACATGTACCCTGCGGACCTAGAGGCCGACAGGCGACAATGAAACGAGAGATGCGTCCCAGGTAGGAAAGAATGCACGTTGCACGACCAACATTTGGACACGCTGAAGCATTCTCTTTTCTTCTACTTATGATGGGACATATAGTGGTTCCCACTCCTACTGAGTATTTTGTACGGATTTCGGCTACTGCTAATCTATTTTGTAGTAATACCTATGTATTGAGACTTGTTGTTCAGATCGAGTGGAGAATATGCATGGTCTCGCTTTCCTTTTGAAATTTGGCCTTGCCAAATTGTTGTACCGCTATTGAATTTCAATGTCTGCATTGCTAAATCTGTCAATTCGTTTGGTCATTTCTGCCACCGCTGAATCTGTCAAGTGCTGCTGAATCTATCAAGTGCTACTGAATGTGAACCGGGAACCAGTCAGATACTTTTCCAGTCTTATTCTGTACTGCCGAATCTTTCAAATGCTACTGAATCTATCAAATTTTCTGTCATTGCTGCCTGCTATTTGCACTAGAGCTTTTGCCTTTCTGTCATCGGAACTGTTGGATGTGTTTTGGACAGGTATGAGAGGGGTAAAGATACATCGTGATTTCACCAAGTGAAGTCATAGGTATCAGTGTAGTTTTGGATGGGTGGAGTGTGTGTCCATGGTTATTTTGACTTTTCGCATGAATATCTATCAAAAGAATTATTGCTTTTTCCACCTCTCATGGTGAGGTATTTGTTTCGAATCAGGTCGAGCACGGTACGATGAAATTGTTTTCTGAGGGCTAGTACAGTGTAATTTTACTAACGAGGAGATGAAAGCTAGCCCATTTAGCCCAAAACAGTAATTCGGCCTTTTCGGTGTCAGGGGACTGCTGACCACAACTCATGGAGTATAACCCATGGAGAATAGTCCATGTAGTATAGCCCATGTAAAATAGCCTAAAATATTTTTAGTTTGGCCTTTTTTGGCATTCTTCCCACCTAAAAATAATCTACCCATGTTCTAATAAACTACTATTACATGACATTTTTATAAATTGAGATGCTAGGAACACTGTCCTTTTATTTTAGAAGAGATAACTATGGACACACAAAATCTTTTTAAGAAGACTAGTACATAAGTTATAGGTACTAGTAAGTGTTTAATGATAAGTTTTGTAGTAATATCTTTGGTGTAGTGGAAACACACTCAGTTTATATATCTATTGGAAGCCTTAAGTTTGAATCCTCTATGCATACATATAGTTAACTTGGGTTTACATTTTTTCTTGTAGAAATATTGATTTATAGAGAAGCAACTTCGCGGACCCACCAGCTAGAACATACAAGGCTGCATCGGGGACCGACACACCAGGACATACCAGAGAGGCTGACATGTGCCCCCATCAGCAGATCATACACAGTTGCCGCATCGAGCAACGTTGCCAAGGTGAAAACAACGGACGTGGCCGGAAAAATATCCATTATACACACGTTTCATTTAAAGTGACACTAACATGTGGGACCCACCAGCAAGACCTCATACATGTGATGCCTCGAGAACCGTTGCCAAGTTTGAAACATGGAGGTGCAAGCGAGAAAAAAAAGTCCAGCATTCATACGTTTCTTCTAATGAGAGGCTGACCTCAGGGACCTAGTAGCCTGAATAAATGGCTGATACAATGAGAAACATTGGCAAGTTCGAAACAGGGAGGCGCGAGCGAAAAAAAGGTCCAACATGCATACATTTCTTATAATGAGAGGCTAACATGTGGGATCTATTAGCGTGACCAAACGGCAGATTCATCGAGCAATGCCTATCAAGTTTGGAACAGGGAAGCACAAGAGAAGAAAAAACATTCCATCATACACATGATTGTTCTAATGAGAGGCTGACATAGGGGACCCACAAGCCTGAATAAACGGTTGATGCAGTGAGAAACATTATCAAGTTCGAAACACGAAGGCATGGGCCAAGGAAAAAATCCATCATACACACGTTTATTCTGATGAGAGACTGACATGTGGGACCCATCAACCTGACTAAATGACAGATGCATCGAGCATCGCTATCAAGTTCGAAACAAGGTAGCGCGAGCGAAGAAAAAATTCCATCATACACACGATTCTTCTAATGACAGGCTGACACAAGGGATCCAGCAGCCTAACTAAATGGAAGATGCATCGAGCAACCTTATTGAGTTCAAATCAGGAAGGCACGACCGAAAAGTGTGGTCTACTAGAGACACTGACATCCGGGACCCACACACCTCAAAATACTTCGGTGAGTCAACATTAACCGAAAACCTTGCTTCTGCCAAGCTCCGACCAAGCTTCGTCCATGTTTTTAGCAGTTTCATCATAGTAGAGGGCCACAAAACTGGGAAAAATGTTTTCGATCAACCACGGTCGAGCGAAGAAATTCGTCATGGAAGAGGCGCCTTCTATGACGACCGACGGACCAAATCATTGCAGATAGAAACATTTCTTGTAGTGAGTACTCACCATCTGAGATAGTTCATCATCACAAGCAGTTAATCATCACAACCCTAGCTAAAATGAATGGCAATTCAACAGTTCACCCCTAGCTACTATGAATAGACAAGAAGTTCTACATCTTTACAACCCGTAGGATCATGAATCTTCTTCTTCCTCTCAGTTCCTGGGACCTCTGTCATTTCACATAGCCATTGCCCACTCCATCCTCTTGTTCTTCCAAGCTTAATTGTCATATGGATCGACACCATGCACATTGTCTTTTTTCATTAGGAATTACACTTACCTCATCTAGAAAAAATCATCAAGGCCATACCCCAAGATCAAGTTGTGCCAAATGTAACATGCCAGCACTAGCTTGACCTAGGTGGGGAAAGGATGAAATGGATTTTGATCAAGGATCTTGAACCTATTCTTCAAAGCAGCAAATTCCCTCTCAATGGTGACCCTAAGGCTAGAGCACATGAGATTGAGTAGATCTTTGGCATTTTTGGGCATGTTCCTTCTAGTGAACTTGTTCAGATGGTACCTGATAGACTTGAACGATGGAAGAATCCTAGGGAGACAACCATAGACAGCATCTCCTAGGTAGAAATTCCCATCAGGGATATTGATCAGGTCTAGACATAATGTCAGCAAGGATGGTTGCATCATAGGATGATCCTTTCCAACTAGCTAGCACATATGTGAACCTCATCTCGAAATGATAGGCAAAAAGCACAATCTGTCTTGGGAATCGCTTTCTTTCCCTGTAAGCTATAGCTTGTGGTCTCGAAACTCTAGCACTGACACGAGTACCATCGATTACACCAATACAATCCTGTTACACGAGCATGATAGAATCATGTTTGTGGCCAATAGAGACGTGCGATGCAACGAAAATACATTACAACTGATCACCTTGAAATACAGCCACCACCTTGTGTTGTTGCATATGTTGGGAGGTTTTTTATCTATTGGTAACTTGATCATCTCTCCTCTGAGCTCCCCAATTGCATATAAACCCCGATTTAAATATCATGACAATGTCTCCATACTTCTTCTGAATGTGTTATGGATGACCCTGAACCTCTTGTTATGACCAACCAGATGAAGGAACATACAAAGTTGCTCTTCGATGAAGGTGTGAATGTTGTCTTCCAACAAAGCACTCCTCTATAACCTTCTTACTAGTGCAAAGAAGGGGATTCTTTTCATCTAGAACATATGTAGAGCCTCTACATTGTTGAAGTTGTAGATGTAATTCAGATTTTCCATCCTCTCCTGATCTCAGGTCAACATAGGACTGTATATCAGTCGAGGACAGGCTACGTGCCAAACAACTCTCTTGCGCAACAGCAGGATCCATGCATGAATGATAGTGAATGGCAGCTATAAGCGCAACTACCTGATGGATAAGTGCCGCCCAACCTAGTGAGGCGGTTCTACCATGAGTTATTGTAGCACCCCGGTGGAACCACTACTAGAAAATCGCTTGCTATTTTATCTTTGTGCATCATCATGCCATCATGCATGGTTTGCCTAAAACTATTTTCTAAAAGAATATCTTTGTTTTCTAAATATCCCCCATCTTTATTTTGAATCTAAACCACGGTCTTTTTCAGATCTTTGGTTTATCTAAAAACTATTTGCAAAAATCTTTTAAAAATAAAATAAATATAAATATTTTGTATCGGGGAGCCAGCCCGACCCGTAGGCCAGGCCACCTACTACCCCGGAAGCCCAAACCACCTAGCCCATCTACCCAGATCGACCCTAGACAAAACCCTAACCTAGTTCTATCCCTAACCCTCATACCCAGCCACCACTTCCCACCCCACCGCCACACACGCCCTCCACCCAGCCGCAACCCACGGTCAAACCTAGCCCCACCCGCGCGCGCACCCCACTCCCTCGCCACGTGATGCAAACACCGCCCAATGATGCCAGGCAACACGCCGCGTCGCTCTCGCCTTGGCTCCACCCCGTGGAGTCGACCCCACCACCCCACGGTCCGCTCCCTCGCCCCGATCCTCTCCCCAACCCGAGCGACCGCCTCCACCCATAGATCCCCTCACGCGAGGCCCCGCTCGCCGCCTCCAACCTCGAGGTCACCGTGCGAACCTCTCTCCCTCGCCTATCCTCGCCCGCAAAGCCCGTCACCGGCTTCCCTGACCGGAGCCCTCTCGCCGCCCCTCCTTCCCCGTCATGGCGTCACCGCTAGGAGCTCGCCCGCCTCTAGTGCCGCTCCACACTACCTCGCCGGAGTCCGAGGTCCCCTCTGCTGCGACCTGTGATCCGGCGCCTCCCTACGCAGTCCTCCCCTCCGCCGGCCGTTCTCCTCCTGCACCATGACCCGTGCGACCCGAGCGACGCCCCGCCTATTTTCTAGAGAATCATGTCGATGCGAAGCTTGTATTCCACGGTGAACTCTGATGGTCGATTATACTGACAAGCAACCAGATTATACCGACGAACTAACAAAGAGCAAGTGGCTTTAGTCTTCACAAAGAATACATGCTCCCCCAAGCCATTTGGCTGTGCACAACTCAACTTCACCTTGTACTACAGCGACAAGCACGCCGCTAGCCTGATGCATACGATGATATCAAGATTACATTATCGCACCTATCAAATAGCATGCAGAACACCGTACCATCATTCCCGGATACACTGATATCTACATTCTGCGAGCCCGGTGCCGGCACCGGCTTAGAGATGTACCTGGCTTTCCTAGCGTAGCAGAAATGCACGACCTCATGGAGTGGGCTTCTTTGAGGTGGGCGAGGAGCACTAACTTCAGGGCGGCGAGCTCGCAACCAAGAACCATGCAGTTGAGCGGGACTGCACCAACAAGTATTGAACATGAAGCCTTAAAACAAACATCTTTGAAAGAGGTTTTTTCTTTTACATGTTCCGTCGGTGGTCTTTTGCTGCAGGGCTCGGATGCATCGAGGATGCCAACTAGTGTAAATGTGTAATAGACTAGCAAGCCACCGTGCACTAAATTAACCATGTCACTTCCTGGCGCAATATTGTCTCGTCACGTCAGTTTGACCAGACACATGATTTATCGAGTTTTGAAAAATGCAACTAACTTCGTGCTAAGAATCTACATGCCTACAAATTTGTGACTATTTTGAAGGCATTGAAATAAAACAAAGAAAATAAACCAAATAGTTTCATGCGGAGTCCTCTTACATGTATTACTTGCCATGAGAAAATGAGAAACATGTGTTTGACAACTTATCAAAAGAAAAAAACTGTTGTGTTGCTTCAAAATATCTAATATACCAATATATAGTGTACAAAAAACTTCGGACATTGGTATCTGCAATATAGATTGGCAAATCCCAATATTGTTGACCACTGGATCTCTTTCAGTACATTAGATAAATTATGCCATGTCTAGCATCTAGAAAATTTCATTTTTAGCCTTTAGCACCATGAATTGTCTTGTCACCTCAGTTTGACTAGAGACAGATGATTTATTTACAATTTCTATTTTCATAGCACTAGTACTAGTACGTAGTACTCCGAAAAAAAGTATGTATCTTCTCGGCAACACCGCGCGCACCTACTAGCTGATCTCTCCCTCATCCACGGCATGGCACTACACACGTGTGTTATGGTTAGGGTTGTGAGCGAGATCCTGCGAAAGTCCCGCTTCTAGTTCATTTAAATATTCTATAATAGAATTTTTTTGAGATAAGTTAAACTAGGAAACCTCGAAATGAACTAGAAATGGGAGTTTCATGGGATCCCGTTTGCAACCCTGGCCATGGTACGATGGCTCTATGTCTATCTCTAACGCGTTCATCAGCTACATAGTGCTGGTGTATACATAGGAAGAAACCACTTTGGGCCTTGGGTTGGGGCGCCATAAAAAAGTATTAGCCATGCATTGAAACTTTTCCGGTATCAAAATTTTCACTTGCTTCCCGAACATCGGGATGGGAGGTTATGCTAAAGATCACCACTCGCAGTAGTGGATAAGGGATATTGTCCTTGGTATATATACGTCCCATCGCATTCGATGCACTTCATCAACAAGATCTGGCAAAAGTGTGAGCACTGTGCTGATTTACTTTGTGAAGAAAGTATTAGTTCTAGTACAAAGAGTATGCCTCGTCTAGTGGTGGAGGAGGAGAGCCAGTCCCTTCTTTTTCATGCTTATTTTCAGGGCCCTTTGTACTAAATATATGGACTTGGACATAATTTTCTCTTTTTTAAGGTCTTTGATGTAATATATACTTTCAATGACCGTGTTTAGTTGTTAACTGAAGCATCTTGCTTCTTCTTGGGCCTACCCTGGTTGAAAAATGTCACCACCCCATGTTTCAGACAAAGTGGACCATGCTTTCTTATGATTCCCTAGTTTTAGCATATTTCAAGCTTCCTAGCTAACTTCGCCCACTTAGAGGACTTTATACCGCTTCATCGAAATTAGGTCAGATATGAACTATAAGTAAGCGCGATAGGTTGCTCTTTGATTTCACAGAAGTTGTTTAAAGGTACCAATGCTGCCAATATATCGAGAACAAGTGTGAGTTTTGAAAAATGCAACTAACTTCATGCTAAGAATCTGCATGCCTGCAAATTTGATACTGTTTTGAAGGCATTGAAATAAAACAAAGAAAATAAACTAAATATTTTCATCTAGCGTCCTCTTACGCATAATACTTGCCATGAGAAAATAAAAACATGTGTTTTGACAACTTTTCAAAGTAAAAAACTACTCCATTGCTTCAAAATATCTAATATACCACTATATAGTGTATGAATAACTTCGAACATCGGCAGCTGGAATATAGATTGGCAAATCCCGACATTGCTGATCATTGGATCTCTTTCGGTATATTTGATAAATTATGTCATGTCTAGCATCTAGAAGATTCCATTGTTAACCTTTAGCATCATGAATTGTCTCATCACGTCAGTTTGACCAGACATATGATTATTTACAACTTCTATTTTTATAGCACTCGCTGAGGTAGTAGACTGGGCGCTGCACCCCGTGGACCTTGTTTTCGTCGGCTCGTTCCACCACGAGCACCGTGCTGACCACCTAGTTGGTGGCAGAGATGTATAGCAACAATGGTTCTTTTTCGCGTGGAGTCACCAGTACTAGCGAGGTAGATAGTAGACGCTTGAGGTCTTCAAATGCTTCCTGCGCCTCGTCGGTCCACTCGAACTTGTCAGTTTTTCAGAGAAGTTGGTAGAAGGGAAGTGCCTTTTTGCCCATCCGACTGATGAATCGACTGAGCGCCACGATTCTTCCAGCCATCTGCTGGACGCCTCTTATGTTCTTCGGCTTCTCCATGGTCAGTATGGCTTTTATTGTCTTCGGGTTCGCCTCGATCCCCCTCGCGGATATGAGATACCCGAGTAGTTGCCCAGATGGTACGCCGAAGGCGCATTTGTCCGGATTGAGCTTGATCCGGTAGTGGTCGAGGTTGGCAAAAGTCTCGCGTAAATCATCGATTAGCGAGGCTTCCTCTTTGGTTTTGATGATGATGTCGTCAACATAGACTTGGATGTTGTGACCAAGTCGATTCTTGAGGCAAGCCTGCATGCACCACTGATAGGTGGCTCCTGCGTTTTTGAGCCGAAGGGCATTGTGGTAGCAGAACACACCAAAAGGCATTGTAAACGCCGTTTTCTCTTGGTCTTCCTCCTTCATTCGAATCTGATTATAGCCTTGATACGTTGCTAACGTATCCATAATTTTTGATGTTCCATGCTTGGTTTTATCTACTTTCTTATGTTTTGTCCACACTTTGGAGTACTTTTCATATGATTTCTTGGACTAACCTATTAACAAGATGCCACAATGCCAGTTGCCTGTTTTCTGCTGTTTTTGGTTCCAGGAAAGTCAAAAAAATCAATATTCTCAGAATTGGACCGGACAAAATCCAAAGTCGATATTTTATCGGAAGACTCACGGAGCTAGAAGACGAGACGGAGATAGGCCACAGGGTGGCCACACCATATGGTTGCACGGGCTAGCCCTGGTCGCGCCACCAGGTGGTGTGGGCCCCCTGACCGCCCACTGACCTTGCCTCTTCATCTATAAGAAGCCTCCCGATGTATAAACCCTAAATAGTCAACCAAAAATCCACGAAAAGTTCCGCAGCGCCGCCGCCACCGAAGGGAAGATTTGGGGGACAGAAAGTCTCTGTTTTGGCACCCTGCTAGGATGGGGAAGTGCCCCCGGAGCCATCTCCATCGATCTCCATCGCCATCTCCATCACCATTGTTGATTCCCATGATGAGGAGGGAGTAGTTCTTCCTCAAGGCTAAGGGTTCTATCGGTAGCTATGTGTTAATCTCTCTCTATATGGATGATCATATTGTGATCATGAGCTTGTAATCTATAGATCTACCTTGCTACTCAAGTGCTTTATTAGGTCTCTGCTCTCCCCATGTGTGTGAAGTTGACAGTGTGCACACCATGGTGGCACTTAGGCTAGAGATTACAAATACTTGTTATGAGTTATATTTGGAGTTGGATGTCTTTAAGAAATTGTGGTGTTTGTTGGACTCATCTAGTACTCAAGGTGACAGTGTGGGGTTATCTAGATGGGAAAGGCTTACTTTGAGGTGTGCTATTATAGCCCTACCATCGATTAGAGTGTCCAACCGGAGAGTAGTTAAGAGTAATATCATGAAGAGAATATGTTTATATGAGAGTGTTCACTAGTGTAAGTATGATCCCTAGGCCTTGTTTCTAAGCATTGATACACCGTTTGCTACTAGATCTGTTACATGTTTGCTTGCTTCTATCTTTACTTCAGTTTGCCTTTAGTCTTTTCCACGCCATCAAGCTATCTTCTATCACCGTTACCACTTATAATTATCCATACCACTTGTATTTCACCATCTCTTCGCCGAACTAGTGCACCTATACACCTGACAGTGTATTGGGTGTGTTGGGGACATAAGAGACTTCTTGTATCTTCATTGCAGGGTTGCTTGAGAGGGAGTACCTTTGACCACTTCCTCCCTGAGTTCGATAAACCTTGGGTAATCCACTTAAGGGAAAACTTGCTGCTGTTCTACAAACCTCTGCACTTGGAGGCCCAGCAACTGTCTACAAGAATAGAAGTGCATAGACATCAAGCTATTTTCTGGCGCTGTTGCCGAGGAGATAAGGTAAAAGGTATTCACACCGGAGGATTAAAGAAGAAGAACCTCCCATGGCAAACGCCTATTTTCTGGTGCCGTTGCCAGGGAGGTAAGGTAAAAGGTACTCACATCCTCCGGTGTGAGTGCTCGAAGTTATTTCCTTTAGATTCTGCAATTTTGTCTTTTTGTTTCTTGTTTTCACTAGTTAGGCTTAATGGAAAACACCAAAAAAGTTAGAGAGATTTTTAGTATTTTTCCTAAGTTAGAACTTGAATTGTCTGAAAAGAAAATTTAAAAACCCATGGAACTTTCTTTGCATACTAATAGCAATGTTATTATTATGAATCTTTTGAATACCTTTGTTACTAATGCTATGGAAACGTCTAAGCTTGGGGAAGTTGGTTCTTATGAAAATGATCTCTTTAGTTCCCCAGTTCTAAGGAAGAAAATTTTCTCTGATGATACTTTATCTCCCATATGTGGTAATTCTAATGATACTTGTGATATTTTAAATCCACATACTGAAAGCATCCCTTTTAAAATACCTATAAAAATTATTGAACGTGTTATTAATAACTGCTATTTTGGTGATGGAACTGTCCATCCTAGTGATCATTTACTCTTTATACATGAATTATGCGAGTTGTTCAAGTGTGCAGGTATTTTAATGAACCAAGTTAAGAGGAAGCTATTCCCTATTTCACTTAAGGGCAAAGCAAGGGAGTGGTATGAGCTACTAGATGATCCTCATCATTTGGAGTGGAAGGAACTTGAATCTCTTTTTTACTCCAAATTTTATCCTCCTCATGATTTTTTTGACATACCTCCTCATGAAATTCATAAAGATAGGAATTAAATTTATAATTTTTATCCTCATGATGGTGAAAGTATTGCCCAAGCATGGGGGAGACTGAAGTCACTAATGCTCAAATGTTCCATTCATGAGCTCCCTAGTAATATTGTTATTAATAATTTCTATGCAAGGCTTTCAGGACATTACAAGAACTATCTAGATACTTGTTTAGAGGGATCCTTCACAAGTAAGGAGGTCAAAGCTAAGTGGGATCTTCTTGAAACAATTCAAAGCAATACCGAAGATTGGGATAACAACAAAGGTAAAGAACCAGGTATAAACTATGAGTATGATTGCATTAAGTCTTTTGCTGAAACTATTGATTTTCAAGAGCTTAGTGCTAAATATGGTCTTGATCCTCAAATTCTTGTTGATTGTTATAGAACCTTTGCTTCTCATATTAATGCTCCTAAAGAATGGGACATGTATCATGAGCCTTACAAAGACACTTGCATGGAAAATGAAATTGTTATTAATGATAGCAATACACATGCTCAAACCTCTGAAAGTACTACTTCTTATAAGCATGTTAAGTTTTGTGGAATACATAGACGTTGTGAGAATAATCAAATTGAAGAAGAATATTGTATCACCCACAGGAATGAAAAAACTAGAATGTGATATAGGGCTTTAAATGATCTTGGTAAAAAAGTTTGTTCCCTTTATCCTTTCATTTGTGAACTTTGCTTCGAAGTGGGTCATTTCAATTTTCAATGCTCAGGCCATAATAATAGCCCTTCTAATCCAATGAGTACTGCAAGTTTGTATTGTGATGACATGATCACTCCTAATCAGCATGATGAACTTACATTATTTTTGGGGTGTGAAGAATTATCAAGAAAAACTTCTTTGGTAGATATGAGTGCTTTTGGTATGAATAGTGTGATGCATGGTTGTCATCTTTATTGGGTTAATAATTATCACACAAATACTTACATACAAAATATTATAGAAGATGAGATTTTACCAAAATATGACAGGACTAATATGTGTTTTGTTCTTATTAATGAAAAGGAGGATTCCTCCAAAGTTTCTTCTATTGTATCTAACAATGAACCAAGGTATATGGAGAAGCTTCCTTTCAAGCCTCTCCCTCCTAAAGATAGGAAGAAAAAGAAGAAGGGGATGAGTAAAAGAAGAGAGGAAACGGTATTTTCCCCTAAGCATGTTGCTCCTATTATAGTTTTCGATGAGTCTGAACTCGATGATGTTCCTATGCCTATTACCTATAGTAGTGATCATGATTGGGAAAAGCACACTACCTTTGATATTGAAAATCTCTCCGGTACCAATTCTGAAAATGATGATATTAATAATTGTTATACTATTAGTGCTATCCATGATCCTTCCAATGATGATATGTTTACAAATGAACACACTTTGGAAGATAACTATTCTATTGCTTATGATGATACTATACCTGCAATATATGATGATTGCAATGATGATTATGATATTTTCAGTCCACCTACTATTGAGGAGGAAATTAATTATGATTACAATATGCCTCCTATATTTGATGATTATGGTGATGAAAATAATAATGATAGCTATTTTGTTGAATTTGCTCCTAGTACAATAAATAAGAATCACTATGTTTATGTGGGGAGTATTAATTCTTTTATGGATGTGGATCATGATAAGAATGTTTCTTGTGATAGTTATATTGTTAATTTCATTCATGATGCTACTGCGAGTTATTATGAGAGAGGGAAACATTGTTTTATGCATCTCAATAATATTAAGTTTTCCCTCTTTATGTTGAAAGTTTTGAAGTTGCACTTGTTTTTCTTTACTATGCTTCTTGCTTTGTGCTTTCATGACTTGTTTCTCTACAATATTTCTATGCATAGGAAGTGGGTTAGACTTAAATGTGTTTTATATTTGCTTCTTAATGCTCTCTTTTTTACTTCAATTCATATTTCTTATGTGAGCATCTTTCAAACTATCATGCCTAACTTAAAGGCGTTAAAGAAAAGTACTTATTGAGAGATAACCCAAAAGTTTTAGATGAGTCTTGGAAGTTATTACTTCCGTAATAACCGCCCCTTATCCTTTTTATTTGCTTTTTGTGCCAAGAGTAACCTCTAATGAGAGAGAAGTAATGATTAGGAAAGTTGCTGTCCCGAAACAGATTTATGTGCTTCACCGTAAAAATTCGTGTAAAATCTCTGAACGTCTTTTTGAGGTGTGAATTTTTGTTCTTCTGCCCCAGGTTGTTATATAACTTTCGTTATTTAAACACTTTTTGATTTGAGCAACAGAAGGTCTTCGAAAAAATTCGTCTTTACTTGCTGGTCTGTTTTGACAGATTTCTGCCATTTTCTGCATTTGCTTCTTGTTGGTTCCTTTTTGAGTTCTTTTGGGGAATTGAGCTTTTTGAGGGAAGTGATATAGTAGCTAGTGTTTTAATGAAAATTTATTGGTGTTAGAACTGAACCTAAAGACTTATTATCTTGAGTGCACTAATGTTGCTAATAAAGATTGTGTGAAGTTTTGTATAAAGGAAAAATTTCAGGTGTACGAAAGGAATGAGTAATGAGATGAAGGATGGACTAAAGCTCAACCTTGGGGATGCCACGCGTGTCACCCCAAGAAATATCCAAGAAGTACAAGTGTCAAAGCTTGGAGATGCCCAAGGCATCCCCCTCTTCATCAATAAAAATCCCAGGTTTCTTCCAAACGCTTCATTTTTATTGTTTAATGCAAAGTTGTGTTGTTCTTGGAGTGTCTTCTTTTTCGTTTTCGTTTTGGTTATTCGTTTGCTTGGTTTTCTTAGTTTTCTGAATAAATTTGTGGGACCCCCTCTTTCATACATTGGTTTTCAGATAGTTTGGTTTGGATTGGAAAAGAGTAGGAAAGTTCATGCTTAAGTGTTAAAGAGAGCTTGTTTTTGACTGTGGCCCATGCTTTGTCATGCCATGCTTGATATTGTTTTGGCTTTATGCTTAGTATTCTTTGCTGTAGCATGACTTGTTATAAACAATTGAGATTGCTTAATGTGCCTTGGATGAATCATGCGTTGTTTTAGCATATTAAAGCATAGTATAGTGGTATTCTCCTTTGATGCTTTATTTGGGTTGACTTGGCACATGCTCACACCATGTTATGACTATCTCAAGTAACCATAGCCTTTATGATCCTTTAGTTTTCAACTTGTAGTAACACTTTATGCTTTGATCAATGATGTTTTGTCGCTCTGCATGATTATGGCCATTATTACTCTCTTAGTTTGTCGCTCCCAGTCTTTTGCAAGCCTCCACAACCAAGTGTGAGTTCCACTCATGCATCCAACTCCCTAAACCAAGTTATTCCAAAGAGTCCACCATACCTACCTACTAGCTTATGCTATTCCAAGTATATTCATGTTTTTGTTTACCTTCCAAATTAAACTTGTTATGAGAAAACTAGTGATTAAAGCTCTCATGAATTTGATGGCACACTTTACTTTTCTTGCACGTAATAAACTTGAACCATTGTGTCGTCTATGTTGTATATCCTTGCACTTATTTGTTGGGGATTAGCAGAACCATGCTGTCATGGGGAACGCTTTCAACATTGCACTGGTACTTTGTACCTAGTTGATATCATGATCTTTTGTCTATGGATGTCGTCGGTGTGAAATGAAAGGGGAGCTTGTAAGTCCATGGAGTTATGTATATGTGTTAGAGAAACGCCTGGGCTGCTGGTCTAATCCATGCTGACATGGTGGAAACCTGCAGCGTAACCATAATGAGCTGTCTCTGAAGCATTCTTCTTATAAAAAGAGTCCTATATTGAGAAAAAAGAGAAAAAGAGAAAAAAAGAGATTATGAAAATAGGAAAGAGAGAAAAAAGCACCATATTCCCATGGTAAATAAGAAGATTGCTGAGATGCTCGTTGTCTGCTTGCCTTGTCATTTTGACATGGGGATTCTTCCGTATCATCGGGCAAGGGGTACCCTGTTGGCGGTTCTCTATGATACACATGTACTTATGATGACAAGAACTTACCGGTGACTAAACTTGAGTAGCATGGGGAGCGGCCCTCATATACAAGGGACATGAGATTTCTAACTTATACTTCGTCAAGCATATACTTCATAGTTTGTTCACTTTAACCTTAATCACTTCAAGATGCTTATGATAGGGGCAATGAGAGCTCAAAGCTATTTAGTACCATAATTTTTGGAATCTCTTTATGAAACTTGAATCCCTACTTCCTTCTATGAAGGCCTTTCTTCCACTTATACATTGAGTCTCCACCTTCTATCTTTATGCACTTACTTTGAGAGCATAGTGGCCATTCTTAGTTCTATGTGCATTGTCCCAAGACTTGTTGATTGATGCATAATTTTGATATTGCTTGTTCTTAAACTATTTGTAGCTAGTCACTCTTATGAACTTTGAAGGTGTCCTATGCATTTATGTTTGCTACTCTATGAGGGACAAGCTGAATGCCATTATGCTATGTTTTCTTTATGTGAAACAAAGAAACGTCCTGCAAAGCATTGTTATTCATGAATCTTTTGTTTGTGCCTTTTCATGTTGCATCTTAGTTTCTTTGTCTTATTGCTAGAACTTTGTCTTTCATGATATGATTGAAGTACTATGATCCCAGCTTTCAATGGTTTACAAATACTTTGATCAAGTTTATGATGGTGCATGTCACCTCAAAAATTATTCTTTCTTTTTGTCACTTACCTACTCGAGGACGAGCAGGAGTTAAGCTTGGGGATGTTGATACGTTGCTAACGTATCCATAATTTTTGATGTTCCATGCTTGGTTTTATCTACTTTCTTATGTTTTGTCCACACTTTGGAGTACTTTTCATCTGATTTCTTGGACTAACTTATTAACAAGATGCCACAGTGCCAGTTGCCTGTTTTCTGCTGTTTTTAGTTCCAGGAAAGTCAGAAAATCAATATTCTCGGAATTGGACCGGACAAAAGCCAAAGTCGATATTTTACCGGAAGACTCACGGAGCCAGAAGACGAGACGGAGATGGGCCATAGGGTGGCCACACCATATGGTGGCGTGGGCTAGCCCTGGCCGTGCCACCAGGTGGTGTGGGCCCCCTAGCCGCGCCACCAGGTGGTGTGGCCCCCCTGGCCGCCCACCGACCTTGCCTCTTCGCCTATAAGAAGCCTCCCGATGCATAAACCCTAAATAGTTAACCAGAAATCCACGAAAACTTCCGCAGCGCCGCTGCCACCGAAGGGGAGATTCGGGGGACAGAAAGTCTCTGTTCCGGCACCCTGCCGGGACGGGGAAGTGCCCCCTGAGCCATCTCCATCGATCTCCAACGCCATCTCCATCACCATTGTTGATTCCCATGATGAGGAGGGAGTAGTTCTTCCTCGAGGCTAAGGGTTCTACCAGTAGCTATGTGTTCATCTCTCTCTCTATGCATGATCATATTGTGATCATGAGCTTGTAATCTATAGATCTACTTGCTACTCAAGTGATTTATTAGATCTCTACTCTCCCCATGTGTGTGAAGTTGACAGTGTGCACACCATGGTGGCACTTAGGCTAGAGATTACAAATACTTGTTATAAGTTATATTTCGAGTTGGATGTATTTATGAAATTGTGGTGTTTGTTGGACTCATCTAGTACTCAAGGTGATAGTGTGGGGTTATCTAGATGGGAAAGGCTTACTTTGAGGTGTGCTGTTATAGCCCTACCATCAATTAGAGTGTCCAACGGGAGAGTAGTTAAGAGTAATATCATGAAGAGAATATATTTATATGAGAGTGTTCACTAGTGAAAGTATGATCCCTAGGCCTTGTTTCTAAGCATTGATACACCGTTTGCTACTAGATCTGTTACATGTTTGCTTGCTTCTATCTTTACTTCAGTTTGCCTTTAGTGGTTTCCATGCCATCAAGCTATCTTCTATTACCGTTACCACTTATAATTATCCATACCACTTGTATTTCACTATCTCTTCGCCGAACTAGTGCACCTATACACCTGACAAGTGTATTGGGTGTGTTGGGGACACAAGAGACTTCTTGTATCTTGATTGCAGGGTTGCTTGAGAGGGAATACCTTTGACCACTTCCTCCCTGAGTTCGATAAACCTTGGGTAATCCACTTAAGGGAAAACTTGCTGCTGTTCTACAAACCTCTGCACTTGGAGGCCCAACAACTGTCTACAAGAATAGAAGTGCGTAGACATCAAGCCTGAGCAGGCGTCGAGGAAGCAGAGACGCTCACATCCCGTGGTGGAGTCGATGATTTGGTTAATTCGCGGCAGCGGGAAGTGATCCTTTGGGCAGTGCTTATCTAGGGAGGTGAAGTCCACGCACATACGCAGGATATCCGTGTATTTTAGGGTACCAGCACCGTGTTGGCGAGCCAAGTGCTTTCCTTGATCTCACGTATGAATTTGGTGTCGAGGAGTCTGTTGATCTCCATTCCGACTGCCTTTGCTCTTGGTTCAGACAGTCGCCAAATTGTCTGTTTGACTGGCCTTGCGTCTGGATTGACATTGAGTGCGTGCTCGGCGAATTCCCTGGGAACCCCTGGCATGTCCGCTGGACACCAGGCGAAGATTTCCCAGTGCTCATGGAGGAATTCGATGAGCACGAGTTCCTATGCGGAACTCAAGTTGTTGGCGATGAGGGCCGTCTTGGTCGGGTCCGTTGGGTGGACCTGGACTTTCTTCGTGTGAACCGACGAGTCGAAGGACAGGTTGGGTGAACTTGGCCTACTCAGGGGAGGAAGACTATTGTCTATTGACTCCTTTAATCTTGTGAGTTCCTCCTACATGCCGAAGGACTAGGAGATTCTATTGAATTCCGTGTCGCAGCTGTCGGACCTTTCGAAGTTTCCATTGATTGTGATTACACCGTTTGGGCCCGGCATCTTCATCTGCATGTAGGCGTAGTGTGGCACTGCCATGAACCTTGCGAACGCGACACGTCCGAGGATGCAGTGATATTGTGAGGGCCAGTCGACGACCTCGAAGTCGATGCGCTCTTGCCGAAAACTTTGTGGCGTGCCGAAGATGATGTCGAGGTTGATTTTGCCCAGGGGATATATGCTTTTCCCTGGGACGATGTCGTGGAACATCGTGTCTGAAACTTCCAAACACGTCAGAGGGATCCTCATCGCTCGCAAGGTACTCGCGGACATTAGGTTAATGTCGTTGCCGCCATCCATGAAGACGTGGCTCATGTCGAAGTCCCCAATCTGCGCCTCGAGTACGAGGGGACAGTAGCCTGGACGGGGAACTTGGTGCGGGTGGTCACGCCTGTCGAAGGTGATGCAGGAGTCGCTTCCACTGAGGTACTCAGTGGTGGAAGGTGGAGAGTTTATCGCCAGGTTGACTTGGCGAGTGATGACCTTCTGCACTCGATTTGAGGGACGCCCTTTTGGGTCATCCCCATGTTGCCCACGGGTCGTGGGTATGGTTCACCTCCGTGATTCTGGACCGGTGCAGCCGCGGGTGGTGGTAGTCCGGGCGGTGGCGGAGGAGATCCATGTGCCACGACGCCTGGGGCGACTCCATAGTTCCTGTTGACTGCGTCGCGATTCATCCGGGCCAGACCCTCGTGGAGCTTGAGAAACTTGCGGCAGTCCGTGAGAAGGTGGCTGGATTTTTTATTGCCGTCATGCTTGTCGATGTAGAAGTGCGTGTTGCACGGCCCGGACAGTTTGTCCTCGATGGTTGTTGCGGGTGCCTCTTCGTGAGTACGGCGCTGCCATACCTGTGTAGTTTTCCCAGAGTCGCGGTATCCACCGCTACGATAGCCGCTGTTGCGGTTGTCATCACGTTTGTCGGTGTAGCCGGCTACGACCATGTTGACATCATCGCGATCATTGTAGACGCGCATTCGCCGCTTGCCTCGACGGTCGTGTCTGCGCCCGAGGTCATCATCATCGTCAGAGTAGATGCGGTTTTTCACGGAATCCTCTCCATCGGCCCACCGATTCACAATTTCCATCAGGTGGTCGATTTTTTGGGCTTCGAGGGCCCAGCTCCTCCCTGAGTTCTATGCGGCGAACACCGCCATTGAACGTATCGATTGCACGGTCTTCCGAGATCTTTTCCGCGGAATTTTTGATGATGGACCACCTCTGGATGTATAAGCGTAGCGATTCACCCGACCTTTGCTGGCAGCTCCTCAGCTCTTCGATTGATGCGGGCCTTTTGTAAGTGCCCTTGAAGTTGCGTAAAAAGCTGTAGACAAGCTCTTCCCAGCTGCGAATGGATCCGCGCGGGATATTGTTGAGCCATACGCGGGCGGCGCCCTGCAGCTGTAGCTGCAGGCATTGCATGGCCGTGCTTCGACTCCCGCCATGCAGCCTGGCAGAGGAGATGTGGTCCTTCAACCAGATCTTTGGATCTTGTAGACCGTCAAACTTTGGGTTCTCCGACGGCAGTTTGAACCCTTTAGGCATTCGCTTCTTCCTGATGGCCCTGTTGAAGCATCTGGCACCGCAGAGTTCAGTCTCGTCCTCTTCGGAGTCAGTCGAACGAGCGCGTCTTGCCCTTGATTTGTCGATTTTGCACTGCGTGAGGTCACCGCGCGCATCGTAGTCGCAATCATGCCGCCATGAGTGGCGATGCCGAGACAGATCATGACTGTCATTGCTGGATGAGGGTGAGGAATAGCGTTTTGCCAAAGCTTTGCCCTTCTTTGGCTCCGGCGTTGGCTCTTTGTCGAGGGCGACCTCGACTAATTCCAAGCCCGCGATCGTAGATCGGTGCATGACGGCTCGTGGATCTCCAGCTGGTGGCTGGTTGTTGAGGAGGTACATGGTGGCCGCTGTTACCGCGACTTGCGGTGTTTTTGGGACCATGTTGCCCGCGTATCGACTGTCATAGAGCTGAAGTCAAGGACTTTTGCAGCTTCTATGCGTTCTTGCTCGGTGAGATGAGCCATACGAGATCGCCTCTTGTTGGCCACGTACTCGTTGCCTTTGGAAGAGGATCCTCCATGGGAGGAGAGCCCAGCTTGTCGAAGACTCGACTCATCCGCCGCCTTTTTACGTGCCTCGAGTTGCGTGATTGCGTGTAGCTGGCGTCTGTACTCCTCCTTTAGTAGCCAATTGTAGCCCATCAGCATGTCCTGCAGCGTGCCGGGTGGTAGAGGATTGCCTCGCAGAGCTTCTCGGCAACGGGCCCACTCATTGTCGTTGAATTTAATCACGACACGTTCACCAGTGTGTTTGTTCACCATGGTTGGTCGTTCAACTGCCCCTCCGTTGTTGACGGGCGCGCCATTGCCACCGTTGGTGGGGCCGCCATTGGGTGGTCCGCCATTAGGTTTTCCACCGTTGGGTGGATCGGTGCTAGATCCACTGCCACCATTTTCGCGATTAGCGGTGGTGTCGCTAGCATTGATGATGACGCACATGAAGTGGTTGGGAAGCTGATGCTTCTGCAAATTTCGGATCCGGAGCCGTAGACTCCATCTTTCGTCGCTAGGTCACCCAGATCGGATCCGCGAATGATGTTGCTGTCCGTGCTCCCAGCTGCTGCTGAGGTGTTGAGCTCGCTGAGGGTGCCGATTGGTGGCAAGAACCACGATGCTGGAGCAATCATGGGTGCCGTTGGCTGGTCAGGCATGCGAAGCGTGCCCATCTGACCAACCTGGAAGCGGAAGCTCCCAATCAGTAGATTGATTCCGTCGCCTAGGGACTCGAAAGTCGGGCGAGTGGCTGGCGTGTGGACGGTGAAGTCGAACGCGCCGAAGAGCTAGCGAATCTCCGCTGTTGCAGAGTTGTAGATCACGGTTGATGGGGCCGAAGAAGCCGCGACATCATCACTCCCAATTCCCACAGACGACGCCAATTGACGAGGGTTTAATTCATCAATGCCCATTGTTATGGACTTGGGTTTTGGAGAAGGAGGCATCAGTCGGATAGAAAACAAGCACACAGGGACGCAAGGTTTACCCAGGTTTAGGCCTCGTAGAGGTCCCTACTCCTGCTTGTTTGCTCTTGGAATTAACGAAGGAATCGAAGATTATAGGGGCGCGCAGATGCAATCTAGCAAGAGTTGTGGAAACTAGGGTTGCGTGTGTCCTCCTCGCCACCCCCTCCTAACCTTTATATAGATAGGCTAGGTCTCGGGTAGGAGGTCGAGTCGGTTACAAATTAGGGTTTTCCCTTTGAACTTTCTATCTTAAGCTTCTTCTTGTCTCGCAAGCAACCGAGAGTCCGTGGGCCACTCAAATTCTGTATTGGGCCTTAGTAACGTCGTGGGCTTCTGCTGTATCTAGGCCATATATACCAAACTCGATTACCCGTAGGGTATACCCATGTCAAGTAGTACTTCGAAAAGAAGAATATGTATCTTCCCGCCAACCCCCCGTGCACCTGCGAGTTGATCTCTCCTGCATCCACAGCGTGACACTGCGCACGTGTGTACCATGGTTAATTAGGGTTGCGAGCAGGATCCCGTGAAATTCGTGCTTCTAGTTCATTTGAAGATTCTATAATATTGTATATTTTTTTGAGAAAGGTTAAACTAGGAAACCTCACTATGAACTTGGAGCGGGAGTTTCGTGGGATCCCGTATGTAACCATGACCATGGTACGACGGCTCTTTGTCTGTCTATGGCGTGTTCATCAGCTGCGTAGCATTGGTGTATGATGGCCTGCAAGTGCACAGGTTCATTTGAGCATGTTTTCGCGGAAGTATTAATTTCAGTTTTTATATCGATCCTAATAAAGAGCCTAGGTAAGTGTCTTTATGCGGCGTTTCTGTCACACTCAAGGTGTCACGTGTCTTGAGTGAATTGACTGCGATTGTAGAAGGTGGAAGGGGGTGAGTGAATGATGGCTCTGAAATATAGCCATCTACGTCCACAGTTAAACTGGATATTAATCATATTCTTGATGAAATATCTCTCTAAACCCTGCCACTAATGCTAATATTCAGAGGGGTATGCAATATTTTCTTTTTTGTATTTTTCCTGCACAGATAATGTCGTTTAAAGGAGGGAATCACTACATTAA
The DNA here is from genome assembly GCA_910589775.1 of Avena eriantha. Taxonomy (NCBI): domain Eukaryota; kingdom Viridiplantae; phylum Streptophyta; class Magnoliopsida; order Poales; family Poaceae; genus Avena; species Avena eriantha. The sequence goes on along the minus strand of OU342745.1, from coordinate 316,904,611 downwards.
TGTCAAAGATACGAGATTTCCAACAACCAGATGAAATCAGGAGCCATACAACAGAGGCACACGCTTTAACGACCAACTATACGATCAGAGCAAAAATTCCGACTGTATAGCTCCGGTCGTCTAGTTGGCGCCACCACCGTTAGGTCAAACAGAACAACTTTCGTGAAGGGACCCCTATATAAAGAAGCCTCGGTCAACGAGAAAACAAGCCAGACCTCACCAAAAAGTCTCTGCCACAAACCACCAGCCGCCCCCAGATCTCCAAACCCTTCTCCATCTCCGTAGTCATATTCCACCACTTGTAATAGTAGATCTCTTCTCCGATTGGCGACATTGTAAGACTATTGCTATCAATCTTATGATTTTCATTACAATGTTTGTGATTGTTGATCTCATCTCTATGTGTGAGTAATTCTCCTTGGGCTAAGGGCTTCAGCCTAGCCATGTAGCAATTGTGCGTGTGATTTATCAAAGATGGTATCGTGTATTAGTTTGTATGACATGATGATTATTGTATCCCCTCTTACCTCAATCCAAGGACCTGTTAGGTACCCCAAGACCCTGAGGGTTGAGCCAGGTATAGGGAGAATGAGTGATGACTGGTCTGCAAGTTAGGAACCCTAGTGACAGAAGGGGTAGTACGGCTGTATGTGAGGGATTTGTTTGGGATTAACGGTGACATCACTATGCATATCATTAGTTCTCTTTCTTCTATGGATGAGACTAGTAGGTTATTGCTACAAGCGGTTGAGGAGGCAATAGCAATTATGGATGCACTCCCCACATATAATTTATCTTGCTCTAACAAGTACACACATACTTTATTTCTATCTTTTATTTCCATCAGATGTTTTGCACAGCTACAGGTGAAACCGAACGCCCTAGGACCTCTCTCTCCATCATCGACAAAAATACGCAACTATTGGTCTGGTAAAAACACAAAAGGAATTCTAAAACTCCCGAAGGTCCGTTAAAGTAACTTCACTATGCATTCGCTATCCGAGGATTCGATAACCTAGGTCTACTAGGGAAAAAGAAGCTATACTACATCCGTAATCTAGATCGAAGGTATCAACCCTTTTTCTGGCGCTGTTGCCGAGGAAGCAATAGCTAACCTGGTGAGGTTATTAGGAACCTTGCTAGTTTTAATTCTTGTTTTTAATTTTGTTAGTTTGCTTTCAGTCTTTATTTGATAAACCAAAAAATTAGTTAGTCTTTAAATTCTTGCTTTTACTGTTATAATTCTTTATCTAAGAAAACCCAAAAACATAGGAAGTATGGCTGAAAAGAAGCTTGGGGAGTTTGCTACTCCCAATAATGATTATTTGCATACTCCTATTACTCAACCAGTAATCGCTGCTGATGACTATGAAATTAAGCCCCATTACTTAAGTTTGGTTCAACAGAATCAATTTGGAGGCTCTGATGTTGAAGACGCAGGTATGCACTTGAATACTTTCACTGAAATATGTGATATGATGCGTATAAAAGATGTTGACCCTGATGCGTTCAAATTGCGTCTATTTCCTTTCTCTCTAAGAGGGAGAGCTAAAGAATGGTTGCCATCTTTGCCTAAAAATACTATTACATCATGGGTGGGATGTACTTCTTTATTTATGACTGAATTTTTCCCACCTGCAAAGACTATGCAACTTCAATCTAATATTACTGGCTTTAGACAGGAAGAGTGTGAGCCACTAGCGCTTGCATGGGAGAGGATGAAAGAATGCCTAAGAAACTATCCTAGTCATGGGCTGGAAGATTGGTTAGTCCTCCATTTATTTTACAATGCTCTTAATCCTGTGTCTAAGTCTATGCTTGATACTGCAGATGGAGGAACATTTATGGGTAAACATATTACCGAAGCAAAGCAACTGCTAGACAATATGCAAGACAACCATGCCCAATGGCATGTGGAAAAATCAAACACGAAGAAGGTGAACTCTATCTCACCATAAGAAAACGAAGATCTCAATGCTAAGTTGGATGAGCTCATACTAGCTGTAAAAGGTAAAGCTGAGCCCAATCCTGTTGAAGAACTCAAAATGATGAGGATCCAAAGGGAGGAGCCTAAAGAACTTGATTATAGGAATGCCCCTTCACCAAGCTACACCATCGAAGACCTCGTAAAGAGGATCAACATCAAAATTCCGGTAAGTGAAGGTAACGATGAAGCCATGTATCAACACTTTGTTGATCAAGTTGCAATTAAGGTACGTGAGCTTGAAGAAGAATACAAGCAAATTGTTGTAAAACTACCTATTAAACTAGATGACATATTTGAGCCTACTATTAAGATAAAGATTGGAACCAATGAGATAGCTGCACTTTGTGATTTAGGTGCAAGCGTCTCAACAATTCCAAAGAGTCTTTTTAACAAGTTAAATCTTGGTTCCTTTGAAATTACTGAATTAAAATTGCATCTAGCAGATTCTACCTACAAACAAGCTATAGGTATTAAGGAGAACACTTTAGTTTACATCAAAGGCTGTCCTGCTCTAATCGACTTCGTTATTGTTGACATGCCTAAAGATATTGTTGCTCCTATAATACTAGGTCGTCCTTTCTTGAGAACTATGTTGGGGGGATACCCCCGGGTAGGGTCACGCCGGGGTATAAAAGCCGAGTTAGCCGAGGTTCGGCAAGGCCAAAGCTGATGCAGGCCGGGTCACCTCAAGGCAGGCCGAATCACGGGGTAATCCGGACCTGGCGGCGTTCGCCTAACTAGCCCTCATCCGTCTTAAGCGGTAAGTCGGAAGTGTATGTTTTACCTGTATGCAGGAAAGGGTGTGGCCGGATGAACCATCATCCGGGTCGCAGCAAGCTTCTAGGAGAAGGAAGGAATCTTGCTGGTCAAAAGGAGCCCCGGTACGCACTACCTGAGCGAAGCAAGCAAGGACAGGACCACCGGGGCGTGGCCGACAAGCATGACGACGCCCGTGTCAGCTGAAGCATGTGTGACGCGGGGGGAAAAGCACCCCGGTCGGCTTACCACTTTGGGAGGAGGCATATTCTCAGGAATATGTCTCCACGTATGCCCTAGGCAGAAACCGAGCCTCCCCTATAAAAGGGGGGCTAGGGCTTCTATAGAAGGGGCGGATGGGTTGGCTGTTTGGCTCTTTATGATTCTGTTGAGGTCTAGGGTTTCAGGTGAGATCTGTGGGTGAGAGTAAGAGAGTTTCTTCTTCCTCCTCTCGCCAATACAACTCTAGGAGCACTTGTATCCTTTGAAGTAAATCAATACGAGTTCTTGTGTGGAGAATCACTTCACTATCCCTCCCTGGATTCCCCTAGTGAGTATTAGTCCCCACCATTAGCCTATACATGGCATCTGCCGTGACACCACCACGACAGTTGGCGCCCACCGTGGGGCTAGCGGCGCTAGCAGGGGTCAAAATCCGGACGGGAAACTTTATCGCCACCGGCGAGCGCATCGTCTCCAGGCTCGTTCAGCGCTTTGAAGCGCGGGACTTCGTTAGTGACAACGCAGGTTGCTTCGGCAAGCGCCCTCTCCCACGCAACGGCATCTTCCTCAAGCTCGGCGCACACAAGGTCTACGTTGCGGTGGACGTGTCTTGCATTCATCCGCGCCACGTCGTCGAAGCAGGCGAACCGCCCCTCACTGTGGCTCGCGGGGAGCGTATCGCTCGTTCCCCGGACCATGCAGAGGTAATGATGACAGCGCCAGGTGCGGGTGTGAGCAAAGATCCGGCGCCAGATCAGGAGGTGATGCCCAAGGCACCAAGGAAAGGTAGAGGTCCTCCGCTAGAGAGGCCGGAAAACGTGTTGAGAGAGGCAATGGATAGCTTGGCAAACCCTGTAGTAGCAGCGGTAGATCCGGCTCGTGCATAGGCCGAGCTGGAAGAAACTAGGCAGAAAATACTTGAGGGCGCAAAGAAAATAGCCGCGGCCCAACAGTCGTTGAACATGACGCTGCGTGAGTACGCTAAGGCGAACAAGGTTGATAATGTAAAAGTTAAAGGGAGAAATCTCATGAGCGAGATGAACAGAGAAGGTGACGCTGGAATCGAGGAATCAGAAAACTGTTTTTCTGTGGGGCTGCCGAGGTATAGTACCCCGGCCAAGAACCTCAGAGCGGCGGATGCAGCTGCATCCGAGTTAGAGGGACTGACGGGTGAATCCCGGCAAAGGCAGCAAGACCGGGTTAACGAGCTGGTTCAGATTGCGAATAGGCAAAACGAGGAACTGCTCAGAGCAAACCCGGAGATAGCTGGAGCCTCCAAGATCGTCCATTCGGCGGTGGGTAACCCGGAGAAATCCACTGGAGCCGCATCGTCCCCTCATGGCGGTCCAAGGAGAGAGGAGGTGGTAACCTCGGCCAGACAGAACAAACAGATCGTTCCGTATGACTCGACATGGGCAGGGAAAGAAAAAGGAGCGCAGAAAAATGATGATCAACGGAGTGAGAGCCGAGGCGAAGCTGGCCGAGGTAACCGTGACCAAGGCAATGCCGGTCAAAGGAACGTTGTCAATGGCAATGCCGGGCAGCAAAACTCAGCCAGAGCAAGACAACCGCAGCAGCGGAACATGCCAAGGTAAGAGCACAGTGCCGGCCGAGGTATGCAATAGAAGGGTGCGCCGCAAGAGCAAAACCTGTATAACGACGGTGATTCGGAGATGGCAAATGCGGGATACCCGAGACCGAACTATCATGTGATAGGGTCGAGATTGGGAAGTAGGGATTTGATGCCGGACGATGCAAGGTTGAAACTGGATCGACTATATAGGTCGGAACAGATTGAATGTCAAGGTCCACCGGGTCTAGCATGTTTTGGACCCCGGATCATGAAAGAGCCACCAGTACCAAACTTTCAGCTGCCCAGGGGCACCAAGACCTATGACGGTAGTACCAAGCCAGAGGATTGGCTGATAAACTATGCTACAGCTATAAAAATTGCCACAGGAAACCTGAGATGGGCTGTACGATATGTACCCCAAATGTTGGAAGGCCCGGCAAGGGTCTGGTTGAACAATTTTCCACCAAGAAGCATCAACTGCTGGATAGATTTCGAGGAGATGTTCATCAGCAATTTTTCGAGTACGTATCAAAGGCCAAATAGGCCACAGACCCTAGCTATGTGTAAGCAAAGACCCAATGAGACAGACCGGGAGTTTTTGACCCGGTGGTGTACCGTGAGAAACTCATGCGAGGGCGTAATAGAATCACAGGCCATAGCATGGTTTGCAAAGGGGTGCAGATATGGAAGCGAGCTGTGGATGAAGTTGCAACAGAAAATGTCGGCTACGTTGGCAGAAATGATCCGGATTGCGGATTCGTATCCGTTGGGTGACCCGACCCAACCGAGGCTCGCCTCAAATGAGTCAAACAATGAGTACTATCAGAGAGATGGATCCGGATCATCCCGGAGGAATGATTACAGAGGAAAAAGGAGAGATGATAGACCGGACCACCGGTATGGTTCGCACCAAGTTGCAGCTGTGAATCAAGATCAACCCGGAGCAGGAGGTAGCCAGCGCCAGAAAACTGGAGGTAAATGGACTCCAAGGAACGATGGGAAGAAAACTTGGACACCGGAGCAAAATAAGCAGTGGCAAGAAAGGAAAGACCGTCCGAGGTATACATACGAGTCGATGTTGGACCAGCCGTGTAAGTTTCACACGCCAAATCCGAACAACCCAGCGGGTCATACGACGAGGCAATGCGAGTGGATGCACAAGATCGAGCAAGGTGGTTCGGGGAATGCTCAGGCACCCCGGAATGATTAGCCTCGGCAGGAGTTACCCCGGCAGCAATTGCTATCCGGAGCAAACACGCAACAGCTAATGTTGCCTCCCCCTCCGCCGAGGTATGATAACAATGAAAGAAGGGATGCAGTGCATCAGGTAGAAAATCAGCATCAGCCGGATCAGAGGCACCCCGGAAATGATGGGAGAAACGAGTACAGGGAGCATCACTAGAGTTACTGTATATTTACCACAGAGGAAACTGATAGAAAAAGCTTGCAGCGTAGGCATATGGAGGTGAATGCGGTAATGCCGGCAGTGACGAGGTACATGCCTTGGTCCGATCAGGAAATCACCTGGAGCATTAGGGATCATCCCAAGCTCATGCCGAGCCCTGGTTCGTATGCGTTGGTGCTGGATCCTACATTCATTGGGCCTAGCATTAACGTAAGGTTCTCAAAGGTACTGATCGACAACGGCAGTAGCATAAATATCATGTATGCGGACACAATGCGCAAGTTGGGTATCTCGGAGAACATGCTCCAGGCCACGAGGACAACTTTCCATGGCATTATGCCTGGCATTTCTTGCGAGCCCATAGGCAAGGTCCGGGTCGACGTCTTGTTCGGCACCAGGGACAATTGCCGAACCGAAAATCTGGAGTTCGAAGTGGTGAACTTAGAAAGCGCGTATCATGCATTGCTCGGAAGGCCAGCGCTGAACAAGTTCATGGCAAGTTGTCATATCAGCTACCTGAAGATGAAATTGCCCGGACCAAATGGAGTGATTACCATTGCTGGGGACTTCCGACGTTCGATGGAGTGTGCGTCGGCCGGATCAAACTTAGCCGAGTCACTTGTGATCGTGCAGGAAAAAAGAAAAATTCAAGAGGTGGCGGCATTGGCTCAGTCCGCGCAGCAGTATATGCCCGCGCTGAGTAACCCGCATGGAACTGTCTCCTTCCAGGCCACGAAAGATACCAAGAGGGTTCCCGTTGATGACATGTTCCTAGAGTGCACCGTAACAATTGGTGCCGGGCTAAGCGATAAATAGGAAAGCGAGCTCATCAGCTTCCTCCGTGAGAATCGGGACATTTTTGCTTGGTCCACACAGGACTTGCAAGGTGTTCTGAGGGAGTTGGCCGAGCACTCTTTGGATGTGAGACCCGGAGCCAAGCCGGTGAAGCAACCTCTCCGCCGCTTCGTCGAAGATAGGAGGAAAGTCATTGGGGATGAGATAGCTCGGTTGCTAGCTGCAGGATTTATCATGGAGGTTCTCTACCCGGATTGGCTGTTTAATCCGGTGCTGGTGGAAAAGAAAAAGGATGATCCGAATGTCGCAGTGGTTTGGCGCATGTGTATCGATTACACGAACCTAAACAAGGCGTGTCCAAAAGACCCATTTCTGCTGCCAAGAATAGATCAGGTCATAGATTCAACTGCTGGATGTGAACTGTTGTCATTCATTGATGCTTATTCTGGTTTCCACCAGATACCTCTGAATCCGGATGACCTAATAAAGACTGCGTTTATTACCCCGTATGGGGCTTATTGCTATCGCACCATGCCGTTTGGTTTACGTAATGCAGGGGCAACATACCAGAGGTGTATGCAAAAATGTTTGCACGACCAAATAGGTCAAAATGTACAGGTGTACGTGGATGATGTGGTTATCAAGACCAAGGAAAGCAAAACGCTCCTTGACGATATCAGGCAAACGTTCGCAAACCTAAGGAGGTTTCGGATGAAACTTAACCCGGAAAAATGCACCTTCGGTGTCCCGGCTGGAAAATTGCTCGGTTTTCTCGTCTCCAGCCGAGGTATCGAGGTTAATCCAACCAAAATCTGGGCCATCGAACGGATGGAACTGCCGAAGTGTCTTAACGATGTCCAGAAGTTCATAGTTTGCCTGGCCTCGTTAAGTCGGTTTGTATGTCGGTTGGGAGAGAAGGCTTTGCCTCTTTACCAATTCATGAAAAAGTCGGATAAGTTCATTTGGACACCACAGGCCGATGAAGCCTTTGCCCACCTAAAGAAAATGTTAGCCACGGCACCAGTGCTAGCCTCACCACTATCAAAGGAGCCAATGTTACTCTATATAGCCGCAACCAACCGAGTTGTAAGTGCAGTGATAGTGGTGGAGCGCGACGAGGAAGGTAAGTCGGTGCAAAGGCCAGTATATTATTTGAGCGAAGTGTTGTCAACCTCAAAGCAGAACTACCCACATTATCAGAAAGTGGCTTATGGCGTGTACATGGCCACCAAGAAGCTGAAGCACTACTTTGAGGAGCATCCCATCCGGGTCATATGTGAGGCCCCCATATCCGAGATAATGAGTAACAAGGACGCAAGCGGCAGAATTGCAAAATGGGCAATTGAGCTAGCTCCTTATGCTCCGCAATATGACAGACGAGAAGCCATCAAATCTCAAGTTGTGGCAGACTTTTTCGTGGACTGGGCCGAGGTGCAGTACGAACCACCACTTCCGGATCCGAACTATTGGTGGATGCACTTTGACGGATCAAATACCAAAACCGGGCTAGGTGCCGGAGTTGTACTCACGTTGCCAAAGAAGGACCAGTTGAAATATGTGCTGCAGATCTCTTCACCGCGTCAAACAATGTCGCTGAGTATGAAGCACTTGTGCATGGACTCAAGGTAGCAAAAGAAATTGGTATACGTCGGATCATATGCTTTGGTGACTCGGATTTGGTGGTGCAGCAAGTGTTCGGAGTGTGGGACGCCCTTGACCCAAACATGGCACTATACAGATTTCATGTGCAGAAAATTTCTGGTTACTTTGAGGGATGCGAATTTCATCATGTACCCTGGGTGGAAAATGAGGCTGCCGACATGCTGTCGAAGCTCGGGTCAACCAGACAAGCAATTCCACTGGGTGTAACATTAGAGCACCTCAAGAAACCATCCATCAGGCCATCCCCAGAATCCGAGTCAATCTACGTCCCGGAGGACGCAGAATCCGGAGCTATGCCCATGGACGTTGACACAGGAAGTGGTGCGCCAAACCCGGGGACTGCTTCGCAAAACCCAGGGATTGCTTCGCAAGACCCGGGGACTGCTCAGCATGGTCCGGTTGAAGTTATGCCGGTGGATCAGATGGAGATAGATGAGGACGTGTTCCCCGTGCGGTCAATACCGGCTTGGGCAATGCCTATATTTCAATTCCTAAAGGATGGAACGTTACCCACTGAGGAGGTGCTGTCCAGGCAAACACAGAGGAGGGCAAAGGCCTACACGGTCATCAATTCCGAGTTATAAAAAAGAAGCGTGACCAATGTCCTCCAGCGGTGTGTTGACCCGGAAGAAGGGCTTGAAATCATCTGAGATATACATCAGGGGGAATGCGGGCATCACGCCTCATCCTGAGCCTTGGTAGCAAAAGCTTTCCGACACGGATTCTACTGGCCAAATGCCTTAGAGCAAGCAGAAGATCTGGTGAGAAAATGTAATGGTTGTCAGAGGTACGCTACCAAGACACATATGCCAATGTTGGAACTCAAGACCATCCCAATCACTTGGCCATTTGCCGTATGGTGCTTGGATATGGTTGGCCCGTTCAAACCAGAAAGGGGAAATATGACTCACATTCTGGTAATGGTGGACAAGTTTACGAAGTGGATCGAGGTAAAACCTATAAGAAAATGTGATGGAGCTACGGCCGTAACGTTTCTCAAAGATATCATCTTGAGGTACGGTTATCCACACAGTATCATAACTGATAATGGCACAAATTTTGCGGAAGGAGCATTCGCTCGTTTCTGCCGGGATAAGAAGATCCGGCTGGACGTGGCTTCGGTAGCCCACCCCGCATCGAACGGGCAAGTAGAAAGATCCAACGGATTAGTATTATCCGGGATAAAACCCCGGCTCATTGAGCCGTTGCAAAGATCAGCGGGGTGCTGGATAGAAGAACTACTAGCGGTACTGTGGAGTTTAAGAACAACTCCGAATCGATCAACAGGCTATACGCCGTTCTTTCTGGTATATGGGGCAGAAGTTATATTAATAGCTGACATAGAGCATGATTCGCCTAGCGTCACCCAATAAACAGAAGCCAAAGTGCAAGAAGCCCGGCAAAATGATGTTGATCTGCTGGAAGAAGCGAGAGAACTGGCATTGTCCAGATCCGTCATATATCAGCAAAATCTCCGATGCTATCATAGCCGGAAAGTGTGCCCTCGGGTCTTCCGGGAAGGCGATCTGGTGCTCCGGTTGGTACAACGTACTACTGGAATGCATAAATTATCCCCCCCATGGGAAGGGCCATTCATCGTGAGCAAAGCATTGCACAATGATTCGTACTATCTTATAGATGCAAAGCCACAGGAAAAGAATAAGGCGGACAGGTGCGGAGAGGAATCCAAGCGACCATGGAATGTAGCTCTACTTCGTCCCTTCTACACTTAGCTAAGAAGTGTATGTATCCGAGTCGGTATGTATGTCGGCAATGAGCTTATCAATGAAATGTTGGCACCTCGAACAGTAACTCGGGGACTGCCTTAATAATGTTTGTTATTTTCTGCGCATCAGCTAGAGTAAGTTATTCTACTTAGCTCGGATTAGTAGTGTGTGAGCACCAAAAACCCAACTCTTCGACTTGCTGCTGTCCAACAAGAATTGGCTTCATGGCAAGCAAGAGAACAAGTTTAGAATTGCGTAGCACATGAAAAACGACTAAGGAAAAGAATTTATTCGAGCCGACGTTTGCTTTTCGGACTAACCCAGTATTTATTTTCAAGTTATTATGCAGTTTTATTTTGGTGCTAAGTCTATAAGTTTCCCAGTACTGTTAAGACAATTTTTGAAGCTCGGATTCGTAAGTTGTAAAACCGAATCAAGGTAGACACGATCCGAGCCAAAAGATTGAACGAACAAGAAAAAGAAACTCAGGGACTACGCCCAAGTTAATCCGGCATAAGTACTTAGTAGCAAAATATCACATGTGTTTGGAATACAATTCCACCCGGCATACCGGGGATCTCACAAATTTTCGAGTGTTTTTTACTTAAGGAGCAGCGGGAGGAAGTTCGGCATCATCGCCGCCCTCTTCGATATCCGAGGCAGTGTCCTCTTCGCCTTCACCCAAATCATCTTCAACATTTTCGACCTCCTCTTCGCCTGCGACCTCCAGGAAGCTCGGACCCTCAGTCCATTCATGAATGGGGGCATATTCGATGAGGCTGTGGGCGCAAGCCTGGCGCCGAGCTACCCACTCCGGGTCATCTGTCCATTTGGATCCGGTGCACAGGCGTGTGAGGAGGCTGAGATCTATCTTTTCATACCACGTCAAAATGTGGTGAAGGACGGTATCGGCTGCCGCGCGTCCAGCGGATTCTCGCCAGAGGTCGAGCTAGGTCTCAATTTCCGACAATCTTTCAGCGAGCTGTGTGACTCTCTTCGGAGCATCATCGGCGGGCCAGAAGGCGTTGAAGACCCGGACTGAAACATCGAGGAGGTCCCTGCCGTAGTTCTTGATGATTTCCACGCAAGATGACATGCTGACCAACAGGTCCTCCATGGTAAAGGGAATGCTCTCACCCTCAGCAGTGACCGGAGTACCCCTTTCTCGGCGGAAATTGGCGACAACAGCACTTGCGATGGCAGTACCCTCTAGAAAGTGGCCTGGGAAACAAGGCACATGACAAAGTTGAGAAAACAAGACATATGAAGTAACCTGGAGAAATAAGGCGGATAAAGAAAAAGAAGTTACGTGAGATGTGACTGTGAATCTGGGTCAACTCCTTGATGCAAGCATCACGCCTCTTCCGAAGCTGCTCGAGCTCAGCATTTGCCAACTCAAGTTTGACCTCGGCTTCCTGGAGAAGCTCACGGTCCTTAGCACTTTGGAGTTTGAGGCGCTCGCGTTCTTCGGTGTATTCTTGGCCAACCCTTTTCAGCTCGGTTTGGTGCTGCGCCTTCATCTTAGCCATTTCAGCTTTGAGCTTGGCTATGTCATCATCTTTGGTCCGGAGGAGGGCGAGCTCATCATCTTTCTTCTTCATCTTGGCTTGGTGCTGTCCTGCTTGTTCGAGAAAATGCAGCATCATGTCAAGCACATGCACACTTTCTTCAAGCAATGCTGAAACCGTGTGTTGGCCCGGCAGAGCCGAGGTATGAATGTTTGCCGAGCCAAGGAGGTAAGATGATGAAAAGCACAGTAAAAACAGGCAAGAAGGACGTACCCTTGATCTGCTCCAAGTTCTTCCGCATTATTTTATTTTCAGCTTCCACCCCAGCTGCAAAAACCGAACAATCAGATCAGTTCGGCAAAGGAAGTGGAAGGGAAATGAAGGAGCGTTAAAGAAAGAAATTTACCCCTTTTCTCGTACTCCGCGATGAGTGTAGCCTGTTTCGTGCGAAGATTTTTGTGCGTATCCAACAAGCGCTGGAATTCAGCACTTCGGCGGTTGGTGGTCACCTAAAAGAGATACAGTAACTTAAGTCAATTTTCGAAGCGTACTAAAATCCGGGCCAAGCGGAACTTAACCCGGCTCTAGGTGTGTGCATGTTTGAAGTGTACTAAAATCCGGGCCAAGTGAAACTTAACCCGGCTCTAGGTGTGTGCATGTTTGAAGTGTACTAAAATCCGGGCCAAGTGGAACTTAACCCGGCTCTAGGTATGTGCATGTTCGAAGTGTACTAAAATCCGGGCCAAGTGGAACTTAACCTGGCTCTAGGTATGTGCATGTTCGAAGTGTACTAAAATCCGGGCCAAGTGGAACTTAACCCGGCTCTAGGTGTGTGCATGTTCGAAGTGTACTAAAATCCGGCCCAAGTGGAACTTAACCCGGCTCTAGGTGTGTGCATATTCGAAGTTATCATGGAGCTACGTTAGTTCTATAAAAGAGCATCCGGCCGAGTAACAAGTTACTCCCCCGGAGGCTCGGGGACTAATGGTTATTATCTACAATATGCAAAGGAGAAACGACGTACCTCCATCATTCGTCCAGCGAGGTTAATGGCCTTGGCGGCGGTATTCACCTGATCAGATTCATTGACTACCTCGGCCTTGTTCCAGTTCATGACGAACTCCATCAGGCTCGGGGGGTACCGTTCACCTGTGGGCATATGAGGCGTCACCAAACCCTTAGCATGTCCTTCCTTCCTCTCCACCAAGGCAAGGGCGGGGATGGTGTGCAGAACCAACTGCTGGGCTTCGGTTGGCTCGGCAGGCGCGTCCTTTGCCGCTGATGTCTTCTTGGGGAGCATGGACTCAAGGGTGCGTTGCCCAGGCTCGGCAGCACTGGGCTTGGCAGCGTCTTGAATCTTCTTGCCCTTGGCTTGCTGGGAAGAAGAAGCCATAGCAATGGTTTTTCCCTGCCGAGGTTGAGAGGACTCGGAAGATGCAGAGGAACTGGGCGCTGGTTCTTTCATTGCTGGACTTGGTGCCGACGCTGATGTTTTCGCTGCCGGAGTTGGTGCTGCTGCCGAGGTTGGAGTTGGTGCTGGTTTGGCTGCTGGTGCTAGAACAGATGCTGGAGTCAAAGTAGCCTTAGTGGTTGCTGGTTGTGGCGTTGCCGAGGTGGTGGGTGCCCTTGCTCTGGCCGGGCCGGTCCCCCCCGCTCCAGGATGACCCGGAGCGGCCGCAGAGCTCTCTGGAATAGGGCTCAGCGGACGTGACTCGTCGTCACGACGGGGTGAAGGGCTAGGCCGGAGAGGCGAAGAGATACTGGATCCACTTTGAGGGACCTCCACCGGAGCCCTGTAAAATCAAGTAACATCAGAAGGAAAAATTATGAAGAAGTAAGGAAGAACGAGTTACAGAAGAAAGAAGGACTTACGCATCCGAGGTTTCGGCTGCTCGGGGTTTCCGAGCCCTTCGTGCTGGGGCCTTCTTTCGCCTTTTAGTGGGCTAGGAAGGTCCAGAGGAAGAGCTTGAGGAAGCCCCGCACTTTTTCTTCGACGCCACCGGAACTGGCTCGTCCGTAGCGAGGGGAGGATCCTCGTGGATATGACCACCGGGGTGAGCTGATGGCAGAAAAGCAAAAGAAAGGGGGACAGCCTCAAAGGGTTCAATTATCTCGATATCCGAGTAATCTTCATCATCGGGCCAATCTCTAGCAGAAGAGAAGTTACCCGTGGGTCGTTTCGTGGTGTCGGTCATGGGGAGAAACATCTCTTGGTCCGACTCCTCCTCGTCCGAAGTCGCCCGGTCCGGGGCCCACTTAAGGGTCGGATCGGTGCCGTCCTCGAGCGTCTGCTGAAGGAATAGCTGAGGACAAGAGTAAACAAACGAGTCAAAAATGCAACAATAACAGACACGTGATTAGTCCGGGGTAAGTTTGCAGCATGAAACTTACCGCAGGAGGAAGCCGGTCACGGCAGAAATGCTCAATCCCCCAAGTCCAGTCAGAGGAGAAGTCCTTGTGAGTGGTGAAGAGAGCCTTAACCCGGCGAAAGATCTCCGTGTTGTTCAGTTCGAAAGATGAAGTCCGGTTGGGATCGCGGCCGTAGCTCATATGGCACACCTTGTGGGTGCGCTTCTAGAGAGGGGAGATCCGGTTGCGCACGAAAGTGATCATTGCATCCTCGTTGCGCAACCCGAGCTCCTTCAGCTCCGCGTCCCACAGATCCGTGTTCGGCGGACCCGGTGTATAGGGGAGCAACCGGATCAAATCTTCGGTGCCCGTGTTCCGGACGTAAAAGAACGTCTGGGCCCAACCTTTGCAGGACTCTAGCCCTATGACCCGGGGGAAAACAGAGAACCTCCGGGGTGAGATGGAGGCCGCTCCGAACTGAGTGAGCCTCTTGTCCTCCGGATCAGTGTGGATGTCGGGAATAACGTTGCGACGAAGGGCGAAAAACCGGATCCACAGCTCCTCCGCGGGCCATAATCCAGCGCAGCCCTCGATTGTAGAGGCGAAGGCAGAGAGAGAAGTAATGGCATTGGCTAGAAGATGGTGCGGCTGGAGATGGTAGGTACTGAGCCAATCATGGAAGAAATCGCTCACCGGGAGTCCGAAGCCCCGTTGAAAGTGAGACAGGAACACAATGAACTCCCGGGATTGGGTGAAGGAGCTAGCTCGGCGGAGGCGAGGCGAGCGGCGACGCCGGCGGGGATGCGTCGGGTCCGCTAGAGCCAGTCCAGATCGTCCTGGCAGACCCAGGAGCCGGCCCATGCGCCGTGGTCCACAGCAGCGGCGTCATCCTCCATCTCTTGCTCAGCAATGGCGATTTCTTCTTCCGCCATCTGCTCCTCGAAGCCCTCGCTGGCGCTAGAGGCGGTGGGGGACAGTGGCTTGGATTGACGAGGACCCGTAGCGGGAGATTTGTGTCGCAGTGACGGTGACACAAAGGCGCAACGGAGAAGTGCGGCGGCGACGCTGCTTTTTGGCAGTGCTGGCGGTGGCGCGGTCGCGAGGAAGACGAAGAGGAATAGCAGCGGGCAGAGGGGTGCGGAGGGGGAAAAATCCTAAGGGACGCACCCCTACGCTATTTAACCACTCCCATCAGGGGTGAGTGGGATCGCACCCTGTGGACCGGCCACACGCTGTGGCCGTGTATTACCCGCTCGGACCAATCAGTAAGGAGCCACACGGAAGGCCACAGGGCGGAGAGAGTCTTGTGACGTGACGCACTGATGCGGTAAACGAGGAGGCAGGCGTGACGTGACCCACGCACAGTGATAACCGACAATTACTGCGGCGGTTATTGTACCGTCCCTTAAAATCAGACGACATAATGATTACCCATCACATGGGCAAGCGTACGAGAGAAGGAAGTAAGACCCGGATAGAGCTGTGGTGACCCGGCCGGCAAGTGAAAACTTGCAATGTGCGAAGGGAACGTAAATCCAAGCGTCCGAGGTACAGAGGTAACTCAGCAACAACGATAGGGGTACAAAATGGAACCTGGCGTGGCCTTAGCGGCCAAGGCGGCAAAGACCGCACCAGCTTCGGGGACTAATGTTGGGGGGATACCCCGGGTAGGGTCACGCCGGGGTATAAAAGCCGAGTTAGCCGAGGTTCGGCAAGGCCAAAGCTGATGCAGGCCGGGTCACCTCAAGGCAGGCCGAATCACGGGGTAATCCGGACCTGGCGGCGTTCACCTAACTAGCCCTCATCCGGCTTAAGCGGTAAGTCGGAAGTGTATGTTTTACCTGTATGCAGGAAAGGGTGTGGCCGGATGAACCATCATCCGGGTCGCAGCAAGCTTCTAGGAGAAGGAAGGAATCTCGCTGGTCAAAAGGAGCCCCGGTACGCACTGCCTGAGCGAAGCGAGCAAGGACAGGACCACCGGGGCGTGGCCGACAAGCATGACGATGCCCGTGTCAGCTGACGAGGGCGCCGCAGTGGCTCACGTAGCTAAAGCATGTGTGACGCGGGGAAAAAAGCACCCCGGTCGGCTTACCACTTTGGGAGGAGGCATATTCTCAGGAATATGCCTCCACGTATGCCCTAGGCAGAAACCGAGCCTCCCCTATAAAAGGGGGGCTAGGGCTTCTGTAGAAGGGGCGGATGGGTTGGCTGTTTGGTCTCTTTACGATTCTATTGAGGTCTAGGGTTTCAGGTGAGATCTGTGGGTGAGAGTAAGAGAGTTCCTTCTTCCTCCTCTCGCCAATACAGCTCTAGGAGCACTTGTAACCTCGGAAGTAAATCAATACGAGTTCTTGTGTGGAGAATCACTTCACTATCCCTCCCTGGATTCCCCTAGCGAGTATTAGTCCCCACCATTAGCCTATACATGGCATCTGCTGTGACACCACCACGACAAACTATAAAGGCTTTAATTAACCTTCATGAAGGGAACGTGAAGTTGCAATTGCCTTCACGGGATCCTTTTGTTATTCATTTCCCCAGGAAAATGAAAGCCAAACATGACGAGAAGGAGGCCATCACTTTGAAGGCCAATTAATTTGGAGCGGGTGTTCCACTCATCTGGCCCAAGTGAGTATCATCAAGGTCAATCTATTGACCATAAAAGAGTGCTCCATGGGAGGCAACCCACGTGAAATAAAGGTTTGATTTAAGTTTTTAGTTTTAGTTTTAGTTTATATTAAATAAAGAGTGCTAGAAAACTCCATTCGAGGAGAAGAAGTTCGGTAGTACTTGAAATTTTACTTTATTTATGCTATTGTTGGTCGACAATATTTACTGTCAATTTTCTGTCAAAAACAAGGTATATCGCTAAGTTAGAGGAAAAGAAATAGTTTATGAAGAAGCAAATTTTTTTTGATGCACACAGAGAGTTTAACGACCAACTATACGGCGGGAATAAAAATTCCGGCCATATAGTTCTGGTCGTATAGATATCGATGCCTTTGCAAATTTTATTTTGCAGGGACAAACAGTTTAACGACTAACTATATGGCCGAAACATTTTGTTCTGCCCGTATAGTTGTGTCCGTATAGTTGTGCCGCCGGGAGGAAACCCTAAATTTTTGACAAAAGGCCAACTATACGGCCAGAACACATTGTTCCGCTCGTATAGTTCCGCCCGTATAGTTGTGTCCGACCATAAAATCGCACAGGAAGGTACTTCCAACTCCAAAACTTCAATCCTTTTTCTTTCTTCTACCTCCAAACTCTCTCAAAACCTTAAGGAATCTTCGTCTCTACTCAATTTCGTTCGATTTCCTCGCGCACGAGTAATCTACGGTATGTTTCTCCTCCGATCCTCCAATTACTTTTTGCAAATTCATCTTCGATCTATTGCCATTATCAATCTAGGGTGAGACCTACAATGGACCAATTGCCATGATTTTCTTACCTAGATTGCTATTTTGAGGAGAATTCTTTAGTGTGCTATGATGAGGAATATGATGCACTTACTGTTGTTGGATCAAAAAGTTTTATTTTTGCCTTTCTTCAATATTTTAGATGATGAACACAAGGAGCCAAACTCGTGCTCGTGCCACCGCTAGCACTTCTCGGGTTGCTGCTCAGGAACACATGGGGATATGGTTCAGGGATGAGGCCCATCGTGATCGCTTCAATAGGATCAAGAACCGTGAAGTGAAGGCCACCAAGTGGGCTTGCCCCATCATATTGAACTAACTCGGTATTTCTGATGACTTTAATTTACTTTGCAATAGAGCTAGCCTGCAAAACTTTGTGTACAATGGTGTACCTACTTATCGCCGCTTAACCATTGAATTCCTAAGTTCGTTGCAAAGCATCATTAAACAATGGCAAGGAGAGGACACTATTTCTTTCCGTCTAATGAACAACAACTACACCTTAACATCAGATGAATGGTGCGCATGCTTTAATTTGCCAAACAATGATGTTCATGATCCACGCACATCCTTTACTAGCTGACAACCTTCCCCTGAACAATACTATAATGGAATGAGTTTCACTACTAGAGTGAGCAAGGGGAAGAATATTCAACATCCTGCAATTTGCTATTTGTTCTGTGTTATTGCTAAGACCTTGCAGACACGTAATGAGTTCACGAGACTCAGCGAGGAGGACATCCTAGTCCTCACAAAGGCTACTTACATCAACTGCGGCTTGTCACTCGACTTGGGTGCCATCCTTGTGTGCTACCTGGAGCACCAAGCCTCCCAAAGCCAAGGGCCAATCACAGGAGGAGGCATCATCACCGTACTTGCCCATGCCCTAGACATCAATCTAGGTGAGTTGCAACCCATACTAGGTGAGACACGTGTTGGTTTCTCCACCTTGAGGGCCTGTGGAATGCTCACTAGGAGAGGTGGTGCTTATTACCTGCATATTGCTGGAGCTAGGCATATCTACCCAACTCCTATGCCTAATGGTCGTTTCTCTATCGAGGAAGGATGTTTGCTATATGATTCCCAGGTTGAGAAACACCAACCTGAGGAAGAGATTCCAGAGGAGGAGGAGGACCAAGAGGAGGAGCAAGAAGTTCCTCATCAAGAGGAGCAGCCACAAACCTGGTTCGCCACATACCAAGATTTCCAGGGACTGTGGAGAGGATGCATAGCCTCTCTTTGAACCTTTGAGAATCAACAAGTAACCTCTCAACTCAATTTTCAAACTGGAGTAACGACTTTTTCTCGCCACCACAATGATTTGAAGGGCTTGCTAAAGCCTAAGCTTGGGGAAGTTTCCTCAAGTATCTTTATTTGGCGTTCATTTATTTCAAGGTTGCATTTTTATTTGAGTTTATAAGCACTCGTGTTGGTTTCCCCAACACTTTATCTTTAGTTCTTTCTATTTTTCTTTCAAAATTTTCTAGCCGAGCTTTGCCGCAAATTTTCTATTCTTTAAATTCCCTCTCTTGAAAATCACAAAAAAATTCTCCATTTTTCCTTATTTTCCCTCTTTCTTTTCTTTCCGCCTCGAGGTCTTCATATATTTGCAGGAGAGTGGTCGACTTCGAGTTTCCAAGAAACAAATAAAAAAGGAAGAGAGAAGTGGAACCAAACATGAGAGGTATGCCTTATGACTCCCCACTTTTGAAGTTTGAGAAACCTATGATAGATAGTAGTAAATGTTGAGATATTATATTGGTGGAGTGAGTCTTTGTATCGTAGTAAGATTTTTCGTTTGCATCGGTATTTAATTGGGCTCATTTTGTTCCAGCTCTCGTAATTAACCAAGTCTTGCCTAAAAATTGCTAAAAAATTGTAATAAGAAAAAGTCTCACAATTGAAGGTTTGGGTGTTGTAGTGCTTAGTCTTGAAGGTTTATTTCTAGAGACACTCAACACCACTGAAAATGTTAATTGACTTGATAGATCTCTTTAAAAGGATTTGTTCGATTGAATTAATGTTTCGTGGTTTTTGTGATCATGCCAAAGTTTGACTTGTTAATCATAAGAATGATAAAGCTTTACGCGTGACAAACTTCATGGGATGCCAACAACTCCGCTGGCCTACGAACAATCTTCATAGAGGAAACTCCTAGATTTTGGCTATGAGTTGATTAAACACTTGTAGAAGTGATGCTATAGTGGGTAAGATTCTTGGCACTCCCAGGTAGATGTAATCATGATGGAATCATTCCTCTGGCTATTATGAGTAATCACTATGCAAAAGGAACAAAAACCTTAGTGATGCCACGAGTGTCCATCACAGCCCGATAAACTAATAAAAATCTTTGGCATGCTCTCAATTACTTAAAAACTGAAATTCCCTAAGGACAATGAATAGAAAAGTAGTGCTTGCAAAGTATTGATTCATTGATGTGGGAGAATTGAGATACTCTAGTATATATGCTTTACATGACAACTCTCACACTCTTTAATTTACATGATAATACTTTAATGTTCAAACGCAAGCCTATGAGTTGATTACTTGACATGGAACAAAGTTTACTCATTTGAATCATCCATGTTTACAATAATTTTTCTGCGCTATAAGGATGCATGAAACCCATATGATATGCTTGCCATTACTCTATCTATGCTGAAGTTTTTTCAAATTTATAAAGTGGAGGAAACATGAGACTACTAATCATGAGTAAGATCACCATCTCGTTATTTCAGTTTAAATGCCAAGTTCCTTTTTGATTTTGGTTTTCTTGCTTGGGACGATCAATTTTAAGCTTGGGGAGGTTGATGGGTCTGAAATATAGCCATCTACGTCCACATTGAAACTGGATATTAATCATATTCTTGATGAAATATCTCTCTAAACCTTGCCACTAATGCTAATATTCAGAGGGGTACGCAATCTTTTCTTTTTTGTATTTTTCCTGCGCAGATAATGTCGTTTAAAGGGGGGAATTACTACATTAAAGTCAAAGATACGAGATTTCCAACAAGCAGAAGAAACCAGGAGCCGTACAACAGATGTAGACGCTTTAACGACCAACTATACGGCCGGAGCAAAAATTCCGACCGTATAGCTCTGGTCATATAGTTGGCGCCGCCACCGTTAGGTCAAACAGAACAACTTTTGTGGAGGGACCCCTATATAAAGAAGCCTCGGGCAACGAGAAAACAAGACAGACCTCGCCAAAAAGTCTCTGCCATAGATCACCAGCCGCCTCCAGATGTCCAAACCCTTCCCCATCTCCATAGCCATATTCCACCACTTGTAATAGTAGATCTCTTCTCCGATTGGCGACATTGTAAGACTATTGCTATCAATCTTATGATTTTCATTACAATGTTTGTGATTGTTGATCTCATCTCTATGTGTGAGTAATTCTCCTTGGGCTAAGGGCTTCGGCCTAGCCATATAGCAATTGTGCATGTGATTTATCATAGATGGGATCGTGTATTAGTTTGTGTGACATGATGATTATTGTATCCTCTCTTGCCTCAATCCAAAGGACTTGTCAGGTACCCAAGTCCCCGAGGGTTGAGCCAGGTATAGGGAGTATGAGTGATGACTGATCTGTAGGTTGGGAACCCCAGTGACAGAAGGGGTAGTACTGCTGTATGTGAGGGATTTGCTTGGGATTAACGGTGACATCACTATGCATATTATTAGTTCTCTTTCTTCTTTGGATGAGACTAGTAGGTTATTGCTACAAGCGGTTGCGGAGGCAATAGCAATTATGGATGCACTGCCCACATATAATTTATCTTGCTCTAACAAGTACACAGATACTTTATTTCTATCTTTTATTTCCATCAGATGTTTTGCACAGCTACAGGTGAAACCGAACGCCCTAGGCCCTCTCTCTCCATCATCGACAAAAATACGTAAGCTATTGGTCTGGTAAAAACACAAAAGGAATTATAAAAGTCCCGAAGGTCCATTAAAGTAACTTCACTACGCATTCACTTCCCGAGGATTCGATAACCTAGGTCTACCAGGGAAAAAGAAGCTATACTACATCCGTAATCCGGATCGAAGGTATCAGTGAATAATAGATGAAACTTGCATAAAGGAAGAAACGATATTTAAATAACATAAAAGTAAAGGTGAGAAAAGTGTTTGAGGTTCCTACAAATGAGAAGTTTGGCGCGAAGAGAAACGATTCATGGTAATAGTGAAGGTGCCAGATGAATAAAATGGAATAAGTGATTGCGATATTCCTTATTTATAAGTGAGTAGGCAAGCAACCCATATACCGACTAGGAGACCTCATGGCCAATTCTTCCCAGTCTCAATGATCCATCTGCTTATTACCACATTAATGGTCAACACATTAATTAAGGTCTTTCGACTAGATCAATGCTTTAGTCTTGATGGTTCCTTGTTGTCCTGGAGTAACACTAGCTCCTCATTGATATCGGTCGTGTCACTCGGGGGTCGCCGATTCGCTAGCATACAAGTTCATACCTATGGGATCTATAGATCATTTTACCCGAGCCCTTAAATTGGATAACAAATATTAGGCAAACATAGATATTCATTCTCACAATATAATAATCACTACAATGATCACAAATAGATGGAAACAAAGGAGGCACACCATAACTTACCAATCCCCTACATCTCCCACACCTATGGGGATTTACTTAGACATGAGAGGAAGATAGATCAAAGGCATAATTGTATTGCAAATAGAAATCATCTCAAAGTTACTGTAGCAAGGCACAATACCGTTTGAAGATCGAATCAAATACAAACCAAGGTAGATAAAAGTATCAAACCCTAATCTTACAAGTGCAAATCTCTCTCTCTAAGTACAAATGGGGATGATGGTGGAGTGAATGGTTTAGTGGCTAGGGATCGTCAAAGAATGAGATGGTGTTGTTCTCCTTCTTCAGATCTAATCTCCCCTATTCTAGATGAGTTTGCGGTGGCTGTGTTGTGTTTTTATTGTACCCCCTCCATGAAAGTTGCTTGTATTGATATAACGTAGCTAGAGGTGGGTCGTATGGGCGGACGGTACGGGCGCATCCTGACCATACCAGTGGTCTCTATGCATTCAGGACGCCTCTAATGAAAGGGGCTCTGATTGGGGATTTGTTTCTTTAGGTGTAATTAGCCCATAAATGCCATAAGATCTTCCAAAAATGTTCATTGCCTAAAAACCATCACAAGAACCCAAGGTTTCACTAATTGCGATGTTAACATTAGTGATAGGGGTAAAATTTAGTGAAATCCGGCAATAAACAAAAGGAAAAACAATGGTAAAAAGTGTTGAAATTTGGAGCTATCAACTTCCCCAAGCTTAGTTGTCCCCAAATTTGGAGTGACAAAGCAATAATATATAATAGCGAGAAATTGAATCAAGAGTAAAAACACACAAGTTCGAGGTTGTATCATATTCCATTGTCTCAAATCCTGCAACCTTAAACATGAGCATAATATATTTGAACAATTGCACTTAAGTTCGCTTCCTAACCGCAAGTAACTCACTAGCTAATAGTTCTAAAACTCAAAAGAGACTGTTAAAAATTTGTCTAGGCTTGCGAATCTATTTTTCAGCGCCCCTCTTTTATGAGAGTAAACATATTTTCAAGCAAGGATGCTTTTAGTCAAAATTAAGGGTGTGCAAGTATATGTCAAAAGAAGGATAAACTTAGAGCTTTTCATTAACACCCACTTTGAAGTATATGGCTATATAACACCCCATCTCTTCCTTATTTTTCAAGAACTCTAGTTTTTCATTTTAGGTGGTGAGGTGATACCAATACTCTCATAAGAATTGAATATTTTCAGCTTGTATCTTGATTGTAGTTCTCTTTTTGCTCAAGTACTTGGGCCCATGGAACTAATTTTTTTCCCATAGTAGAAATGCTACAAATGTCTAACCAACGCATAACCGAAATCTAAGATGAACTCAAGATTGTTCGTAGGATAGAGGAGGTGTTAGTTCCATGAAGTTTGGGTACTCATAATTCTTTCTCAAATAAAGTATCTCTTTTCAGCTGATCAAAAAGGTTTGGCATCTCCCACAACCACCGTAAAAAGTTCATTCCATCAAAAAATTCTTTTCAGAAGGTATTATCAAGTCAAACGATTAGGGTGCGGGATTGAGTACTACTAAGATGAAGCCCTTAAGACAAAAACATGGCACCAAAGTAGTCAAAAGACACTTTCTCTTGTTCTCGAAAGTTTGGAATTATTCCAAAGGGTTGTTTTTCTAACCGATTGTAATTGTCATAAGTCTAAACCAGAGTAGTGACATTAACCTTGATATCAAGTCCTAAAAGTTAACGAGCTAAGCGTGGAGAAGAACTCAAGTGCAACTAAACAGACACAATATGTTCATGAATAAACTTATAGGAAGAGGGAAAATA
Source organism: Avena eriantha (assembly GCA_910589775.1). Taxonomy (NCBI): domain Eukaryota; kingdom Viridiplantae; phylum Streptophyta; class Magnoliopsida; order Poales; family Poaceae; genus Avena; species Avena eriantha. The sequence continues at coordinate 316,880,810 of OU342745.1, read as the reverse complement.
GCAATATGGTACCTCCTCTTGCTTGCTCATGTCCCACTTGGGTCAACACCTCGTGTTCGTCTCTATAGATAAGTCACTAGGAGTGAATAGCATGCAGAAAAATCAAAGAGAGCCGAGAGAACTTTCCACAAATCAAGATAAAAGCTAGTCTAATATTTTTGGGTTTTATTTTATCAATGAAAACTGAATGTAAACGTGCACTAGAAAGAAAACAAATAAATCAAAAGAAGAATGAAAAATATGAATTCAAAAGGTAGGGAGGATTTCAACCTCCCCAAGCTTAGGCTCGTTGGCCTATCTTGGATCAATTGTTGCCGCCATCACCGGGCGGCGGCTGCTAGTATGGAAAGTACAGGTAGCGGCTCAGAAAGTCGGTTATGAAGGTGGTAAAGTCTTGAGTGAGTTTGATGATGTTGGCGTTCACATCATGCAACGTATTTTCTATGTTGTCGATGTAATGCACCACTTGGTCAAAGTCACTCATCGGGACATAGTTGAATCCTGGCTGAGGTTGAGGCATACCTTCTTACTGGTATTGGGGAAAAGGTTATTGATGATGATGCTATTGACCATAGTCATCCTAGCCCGCTGTGTTCTAGTCCTCTCCACTTTGCTCCTCCTGCTGCTGGCCACTGACTGCGTGCTCCAAGTTGGGATGACCTCCCGGGGGCGAATTCCTCCCCGAGGAGATCAATGCTTCCTGGAACTCTTCCTCATTGAGGACCCAATTTTGTTTACCTGGAAAACCAAAATCTTGGACAAAAGGAAGCAAAACTTGCTGGAGTTCACCATTAGGCTGAAAATAAATTGATAAGCACAAAGGGAGCGTTGGGGTCTATAAAACCCCATGAATTTGGTGCTAGACATGTGTATATCATCCAGAACCTCACTACCAGCCATAGCTCTCTCTTGGGGCATGAATAACTCGCTTGCGTAAGAGATATGTGTGAGCAATGCACCACAGCGGGTGTCACCCGCATGAGCTGACCTTTGGCGACGGAAGTGCTGGATGAGAAAAGCAGCCAAGTTTACCTTGTGCTCCATCTCAGGATGGAGAGCCATATATATTACACTTATCTCGAGGCCTACCATTGCCCCGACATCTCCTTTCCCAAAAATATAATTTGCCAAGAAGGTGGCGAAGTAACGGATAGTGGGATTCTTGATTGTGGCGCTATTCTTGCACAAATAATTGGTGTCCCTATGAACAGAAATCTACTTCCAAGCATGGTAAACTCTACGATGGCATTATCATTGATGTCGAGCTCTCCCTCATGAGAGAACTAGAGACAATCACAAAATTCATAGAAGGAGAGGTTGTGGGGATCCCCATTGAGCACAAAATTTATAGTGCAATTACGCTCTTGGACCTCAAGGTCATCGTGGAACATCAATAGGAGCTCGTACGTGGCGATCTCGAAGGTGTTTGTGGAGAGGTAGGAGAAAGGGACCAGGCCAGCTTGCATGGTCATCCAGTCGAAGTCCTCCAGCAGACCCTAGTAGGAGAGAAACTCACGGCTTACCCATTTAGTGGGTAAAACCTTGTGTTCGCTCACCCTCTCATAGTCCTTGTCCATGGCTGCTCTCAAGTTGTTAGCTTTTGAGCATCTCTTCTTTGATCCATGTGGCTTAGAGGAGCCCGAGGTCCCTGCCGTTCCCGAGCCCTTGCCCGAGCGGAAAATCCTCCCAATGATATGCATTGTGATACAAAATTTTCGAAGAAAACTATAGGCATCAGGTTTTTCTATCACACAAACAAACAATTACAAGCAGAAATTACAAATCCTAACGTGATAAATTAGGTATAATCTCAAAATATGATGAAATCATCCAGATAGTCAATGTGAGGAATTCAACCATGTATTTCAGAAAATAAAACATGGATCAGATGAGAAACTTGTCGATGTGAAGATTTCCCCACTCAAAAACAAGAAATTAGAGAAGAATCAAAGGTTCTAGAGGAATAGGGGAGGTGGAGAGAGAAAGAGAAAGAAAGAATGAGGGAGGAAGAAGAAAGTGGTTGGCTGCAAGCCAGCCACCGTCGACCTTTACCTGGCGATGTAGTCGGTATGGGTGGGTGGTATGGGCGCGTCCCGCCCGTACTGGTGGTCATCACCGTTGGATCAAGATTAGGGTCTGAGATCAAACCTGGAGGGTCTGGTACGGATGGACGGTACGAGAGCGTGAGGGCTGTACAAGTGCTCGTTAACTCTTCAGTATAGTTGGAGAAAATTGTCTAAGTTCAGTATGGTGAGATGGTACGGACACCTCCGGTTGTACCAGTGCTCGTTATCAGCGCTGCATTTGAAAAGAACTTATCGACTTATTTCTCTTCAATGGAAGAACGCATGGTATGGTCACCTCTAGGCGTACTGTTACTCGTTATGTGATCTAGACCCTAATTTATTCTTCCTTCCAACTTTCTTTCACTTTTCTTTGAACTTCACATTAGTATAATTTTTCTACAAACCTAAAACTTGAACAAATTTATTAGAACATAAAAATAAAACTTCTAAGAATGGGTTGACTCCCATTAAGAAATTTATTAAGGAGGATTGCCTTAGACTAACCTACCTCCGGGTTATTAGTGTTTACCTCAAGCTGCCCTTCATGAGTGGCATATACCATTTGGATATGTCTAGGTGGTGGAACATATTTATCACAGTGCCCCTGTTTCTTTAGAAAATAACGAACAATCTGATCATCATAGATATTGAAGACAATCTTACCAGTAGAGCAATCAACATTAGCCCCAACAGTGCTAAGAAAAGGACATCCAATGATGATTGAAAGTTTGTCATCTTCGGGAACATCTAGTATGATAAAATCAGTGGGTATAACATGTTGGTCAATTCTAAGCAAACCATCTTTGATCATACCGACAGGTTGTTTAGTTCTCTTATCAGCCATTTGCAAAGTAATTGAAGTATGAGAATACTCTCCAAGGTTCAACTTCTTGAATATGGAATAAGGCATGACATTAACACCTACCCCTAGGTCACAAAGAGCATTAAAGATATTAATTTTCCCAATTGCGTAAGAGATGGTTGGTATACCTGTGTCCCCAAGCTTCGTAGGCAGCTTGTCACCAAAGCTTGTCTTCACTGCTACAGTCTTAGTTACCTTGTTTTTTCTATTAAGAATATCTCTCAAAAACGTTTTATAAGTAGGAACTTGAATCACATCAGTTAAAGGAAGTTCCAAACGAAGGCTTCCTAGGGCTTTGGCAAAAGAATCATAAATAGCTTTATCTGGTTCATATTGAACACGGTTAGGATAAGGAATTTTCTTTCTAGTGGGCATTTGATACATTGCAAATGTATCTATAATTTTTGATGTTCCATGCTTGGTTTTATCTACTTTCTTGTGTTTTGTCCACACTTTGGAGTACTTTTCATATGATTTCTTGGACTAACCTATAAACAAGAGCCACAGTGCCAGCTGCCTGTTTTCTGTTGTTTCTGGTTCTAGGAAGTCAGAAAATGAATATTCTCGGAATTGGACGGGACAAAAGCCAAAGTCATTATTTTACCGGGGAACATCTGGAGCCAGAATACGAGACGTAGAGGGGATGGGGCCCGGCCACACCACCTGGCTGCGCGGCCAGGCTAGGCCCGCGCCAGGGGGTGGTCTGGCCGCCCCAGGCACCCCCTCGGCCTCTCCTTCCGCCTATGTATTGCCTCTGATACGGAAACCCTAAGGACCCGATCAAAAATCCATGAAAGAGTCTGTAGCCACCATCATCTCCATCCCTAGGTCGGGAGGGATCTGAAGCTCTTCCCGGCATCTTGCAGGAGAGGGGAATTCACCCTGGAGGCCTTCTTCATCATCATGCAAGCCTCCGGTGTGATGCGTGAGTAGTTCATCTCTAGACTACGGGTCCATGTAGTACCTAGATGGCTAGTTCTCCTCCTTAATTTGTACTTTCATGTTTAGATCTTGTGAGCTCCGTTCATGATCAAGATCATCTATTTGTAATTCTGCATGTTGTGTTTGTGGGGATTCGTTGGATATTGAGATGCTATTTCAGATTGATTATTGATTCTATCATGTATTTGTTATTTATGTTACAAATCATCCGCACCACAAACGGTCGCTCGATGAGAACCCACCACCTTACGGGATTACTCTCGCTAAACTACCTCCACTTCCACCACAAACTCTCTCTGTCTTAATATATAGACACGCAGACCTCCTGCGAGTTCTAGAAAAAAATGTCTTTGTTATTTGTGATCTTGCATGCTTTCTGTTGTTAGTAGCTATCTTGGCCAAGTAGATGCTAGCAACTCCAAGAGTTAGTATCTATGCTCGATAGTGGGTTCATGCCTTTGGTAATCTGGGGAAGTGACAGAAATCTCTAAGGTACTAGATGTGCTATTGCTACTAGGGAGAAAACAACAATCCTTTGTTCATAGAACAATCGTATTGTTTACTTTACACGTAATTCGTAAAGCAATAATCTGTTGCTTGCAACTTAATACTGGAGGGGGTTCGGATGATAACCTGAAGGTAGATTATTAGTCATAGATGCAGTTGTGCAGGTCTACGCATTGCTACTAGCATCGGTAGTGCGCCCTGCCAAGGCTCAGCTAGCAACACCTTTGGGTTGTTTCCTTGCTCCTACTGGATTCATAACCTTGGTTTTGTACTGAGGGAAAACTTGCTGCTGTGCTCATCATACCTTGGTTCCCCAACGAGCTCGATATATTTTGGGCCATCAAGCATATTTTCTGGCGCCGTTGCCGGGGAGTCAAGGACATCTTCACAAGGGGAGTCCCTCATAACCAATCTCTTTACTTTGTTATTTTTGTTTTGCTTAGTTTACTTTTGCTTTGTTTGCTTGTTTCTTTATCAAAAATACAAAAAAAATTAGTTCCTACTATAGTTGTTATTTTCGTTGGTCGGCTATTGTCTTTCTTTATCATGCTTTCTATCAATGGTTGGTTTCTTTGAAACTGAATCTTATTGGCAAGGTGGGTTCACGGAAGAACAAAAATATTATTATAAGGAACACCGCTTGTCACAAAAAGGGAAAACTTATCGGAAAAAATTGATAAATTGTATACCATTGCTATAAACGTGTGCTCTACTTATAATGCTACTTATTGCTTTGATAAATCTTGTTGCTGTAGGAGGTATAAACACCTCTCTTTTCAATGTGAGTATATTGATAATGTTACCATATCTTCTTATGTTAAAGGAAATTATGACTTTTATGATGTGGAACAAATTGAAGAATTTATTGCTTGGAAGGGTGCATTTTAACTTGCTAGTTTGCTTGAAAATACTGATGATTCACCTTATAAATATGAGGTTTATGATATACTTAAATTTTGCTTTGATAATTACAAGGTAGAAAATGGCTATATTCTTGAATATCTTAATAGATGCTCTCCACCAGTGGTAGAGACTAATGCCTTGCAGGAGCCTATGGAAGAAGAAATTGCTAAAACTAGAAGCTCATTGGATAAAAAAGAGGAGGAGAGTGATGATCAAGAGGAGGAAGAATAGATCTACCCATCCCTACCTTCTAATGAGAGTAACTCTTTACCCCTTACATTATTTGATTGTCCCCTATGCTTACCAAAGGAGGACGAATGTCATGTTCCTGAGGATTCTTTTGAAAATGTTTATAATAAAGCTCTAGTGTTTGTAGATCATGAAAAGAATGCTTTATGTGATAGTTATATTGTTTATTTTATTCATGAGGCTACTGAAAATTATTATGAGAGAGAAAAATATGGTTGTAAAAGTTTTCATGGTACTGAAACACCTCTCTATTTGCTGAAAGTTTTGAAGTTACTCTTGTTTTATCTTCCTATGCCTTTGAATTTGTTCTTTGTGAATTTATTTGCATACAAGATTCCTATGCATAGGAAGTGGGTTATACTTAAATGTGTTTTGAATTTGCTTCTTGATGCTCTCTTTTACTTCAATTCATATTTCTTATGTGAGCACCTTCTCAAACTATCATGCCTAACTTAAAGGCGTTAAAGAAAAGTACTTATTGGGAGATAACCCAAAAGTTTTAGATGAGTCTTGGAAGTTATTAACTCAGTAATAACCGCTCCTTATCCTTTTTATTTGCTTTTTGTGCCAAGAGTAACCTCTAATGAGAGAGAAGTAATGATTGGGAAAGTTGTTGTCCCGAAACAGATTTCTATGCTTCACCGTAAAAATTCGTGTAAAATCTATGTACGTCCTTTTGAGGCGTGAATTTTTGTGCTTCTGCCCCAGGTTGTTATCTAACTTTCGTTAGATCAACACTTTTTGATTTGAGCAATAGAAGGTCTTCGAAAAGATTCGTCTTTACCTGCTGGTATGTTTTGATAGATTTCTGCCAATTTCTGCATTTGCTTCTTGTTGGTTCCTTTTTGAGTTCTTTTGGGGAATTGAGCTTTTTGAGGGAAGTACTACAGTATCTAGTGTTTTAATGGAAGTTTTATTGGTGTTATAACTGAACCTAAAAGACTTATTATCTTGAGTGCACTAATGTTGCTAATAAAGAATTTGTGAAGTTTTGTATGAAGGAAAAAATTCAGGTGTATAGAAGGAATGAGTAATGAGATGAAGGATGGACTAAAGCTCAAGCTTGGGGATGCCACACGTGTCACTCCAATAAATATCCAAGAAGTACAAGCGTCAAAGCTTGGGGATGCCCAAGGCATCCCCTACTTCATCAATAAAATCCCAGGTTTCTTCCAAATGCTTCATTTTTATTGTTTCATGCACAATTGTGTTGTTCTTGGAGCGTCTTCTTTTTCGTTTTTGTTTTGGTTTTTCATTTGCTTTGTTTGCTTAGTTGGCTGAATAAATTGGTTGGACCCCCTCTTTCATACATTGGTTTTCAAATAATTTGGTTTGGTTTGGAAAAGAGTAGGAAAGTTCATGCTTAAGTGTTAAAGAGAGCTTGTTTTTGACCGTGGCCTATACTTTGTCATGCCATGCTTGATATTGTTTTGGATTTATGCTTAGTATTCTTTGCTATAGCATGACTTGTTATAAACAATTGAGATTGCTTAATGTGCCTTGGATGAATCATGCGTTGTTTTAGCATATTAAAGCATAGTATTGTGGTATTCTCCTTTGATGTTTTATTTGGGTCGACTTGGCACATTCTCACACCATGTTATGACTATCTCAAATCACCATAAGCCTTTATGATCCTTTAGTTTTCAACTTGTAGTATCACTTTATGCTTTGATCAATGATGTTTTGTCGCTCTGCATGATTATGACCATTATTGCTCTCTTAGTTTGTCGCTCCCAGTCTTTTGCTAGCCTCCGTAACCTAGTATGAGTTCCACTCATGCATCCAACTCCTTAAACCAAGTTATTCCAAAGAGTCCACCATACCTACCTATTAGCTTATGCTATTCCAAGTATATTCATGTTTTTGTTTACCTTCCAAATTAAACTTGTTATGAGAAAACTAGTGATTAAAGCTCTCACGAACTTGATGGCACACTTTACTTTTATTGCCCTTAATAAACTTGAACCATTGTGTCATCTATGTTGTATATGCTTGCACTTATTTGTTGGGTATTAGCAGAACATGCTGTCATGGGGAACGCTTTTAACATTGCACGGGTACTTTGTACCTAGTTGATATCATGCTCTTTTGTTTATGGATGTCGTCGGTGTGAAATGAAAGGGGAGCTTGTAAGTCCATGGAGTTATGTATATGTGTTAGAGAAACGTCTGGGCCGCTGGTCTAATCCATGCTGACATGGTGGAAACCTGCAGCGTAACCATAATGAGCTATCTATGAAGCATTCTTCTTATAAAAAAAGAGTCCTATATTGAGAAAAAAAGAGATAATATGAAAAGAGGAAAGAGAGAAAAAAGCACCATATTCCCATGGTAAATAAGAAGAATGCTGAGATGCTCGTTGTCTGCTTGCCTTGTTATTTTGATATGGGGATTCTTCCGTATCATCGGGCAAGGGGTACCCCGTTGGCGGTTCTCTATGATACACATGTACTTACGATGACAAGAACTTGAATATGCTTATGATAGGGGCAATGAGAGCTGAAAGCTATAAGTAACATAATTTTTGGAAGCTCTTTATGAGACTTGAATCCCTACTTCTTTCTATGAAGGCCTTTCTTCCACTTATATATTGAGTCTCCACCTTCTATCTTTATGCACCTACTTTGAGAGCATAGTGGCCATTCTTAGTTCTATGTGCATTGTTCCAAGACTAGTTGATTGATGCATACTTTGATATTGCTGGTTTTAAACTATTTGTATCTAGTCACTCTTATGAACTTTGAAGGTGTCCTATGAATTGATATTTGCTACTCTATGAGGGACAAGCTGAATACTATTATGCTATGTTTTCTTTATGTGAAACAAACAAGCGTCTTGCAAAGCATTGTTATTCATGAATCTTTTGTTTGTGCCTTTTCATGTTGAAACATAGTTTCTTTGTCTTATTGCTAGAACTTTGTATTTCATGTTATGATTGAAGTACTATGATCCCAGCTTTTAATGTTTTACAAATACTTTGATCAAGTTTATGATGGTGCATGTCACCTAAAAAATTATTCTTTCTTTTTATCACTTACCTACTCGAGGACGAGCAGGAGTTAAGCTTGGGGATGTTGATACATTGCAAATGTATCTATAATTTTTGATGTTCCATGCTTGGTTTTATCTACTTTCTTGTGTTTTTTCCACACTTTGGAGTACTTTTCATATGATTTCTTGGAATAACCTATTAACAAGAGCCACAGTACCAGCTGCCTGTTTTCTGCTGTTTTTGGTTCTAGGAAGTCAGAAAATGAATATTATCCGAATTGGACGGGACAAAAGCCAAAGTCATAATTTTACCGGGGAACATCTGGAGCCAGAATACGAGACGGAGAGGGGCTGGGGCCCGGCCATACCACCTGGCCGCGCGGCCAGGCCTGGCCCGCGCCAGGGGTGGTCTGGCCGCCCTAGGAACCCCTCGGCCTCTCCTTCCGCCTATATATTGCCTATGATATGGAAACCATAAGGACCCGATCAAAAATCCACGAAAGAGTCTGTAGCCGCCGTCATCTCCATCCCTAGATCGGGAGGGATCGGAAGCTCTTCCCGTCACCCTGCCGGAGAGGGAAATTCACCCTACAGGCCTTCTTCATCATCATGCAAGCCACCGGTGTGATGGGTGAGTAGTTCATCTCTGGACTACGGGTCCATGTAGTAGCTAGATGGCTAGTTCTCCTCCTTTGTTCTTTCTTGTTTAGATCTTGTGAGATCCGTTCATGATCAAGATCATCTATGTAATTCTGCATGTTGTGTTTGCGGGGATCCGATGGATATTGAGATGCTATTTCAGATTGATTATTGATTCTATCATGTCTTTGTTATTTGTGATCTTGCATGCTTTCTGTTGTTAGTAGCTATCTTGTCCAAGTAGATGCTAGCAACTCCAAGAGTTAGTATTTATGCTCGATAGTGGGTTCATGCCTCTGGTAATCTAGGGAAGTGACGGAAATCTCTAAGGTACTAGATGTGCTATTGCTACTAGGGAGAAAGCAACAATCCTTTGTTCATAGAACAATTGTATTGTTTACTTTACATGAAATTCATAAAGCAATAATCTTTTGCTTCCAACTTAATAATGGAGGGGGTTCGGATGATAACCTGAAGGTGGATTATTAGTCATAGATGCAGTTGGAGGGCGGTCTATGTATAATGTTTTAATGCCCAATCGAATCTCAAAGGAGTCAAGATGATTAGTATATGCTTGTATGCTTTCTCGATGTTTGTCAATTGCCCCGCTATAATTTGTTCACCCAGCATGTTATCTATCTTAAGGAGAGCCACCTCTAGTGAAGTATGGACCCCGGTCCTTTATTTTACAATCAATCTACAAACTGTTTACTGCTTTGTGTTTACTTTCTGCAAACTATTACTTCCTTCCATTCGATACGTTTTATCCTGTTTTTTTAGCAAAACCGGTGAGATTGACAACCTCACCGCAAGTTGGGGACAAAGTTCTGTGGTTGTGTTGTGCAGGTCTCCACATTGCTACTAGCACCGATAGTGCGCCCTGCCAAGGCTCAGCTAGCAACACCTTTGGGGTGCTTCCTTGCTCCTATTGGATTGATAACCTTGGTTTCGTACTGAGGGAAAACTTGCTGCTGTGCTCATCATACCTTCCTCTCGGGGTTCCCCAACGAGCTCAATATATTTTGGGCCATCAGTATTACCTTCTCCTTTACCTTTGCCACTGGTTCAACATCCTTTTTAGTTTTCTTCTTCGTTGGAAGTTTTTGCTTATCGGCACGTTTTTCACTTGGGGCGATAGCCTGCTCTTCTTGTTCCTTTCTAAGATCGGCCTCTTCTCTTGAGTCGACCGTCTTAGCATCTGAATCATATTTTTTATGTTTATCTCCGACTTTTTTTCTTATTTATCATTAGAAGTCTCGTGCTCTCTTTTCTGGGCTTCGTAATCAATATCATCTTGATGATCCACAAGGTCCTCTTCTTCTTGACTCATTTCTTGAGTCTTTCTTGCCTTGCGAGCTTGTTCTTTTTAATAACAAGGTGGCCCCTGGGGTTCCTATGTCTCTGTACCATGTCTAGTGACAATGTTAGTAGAAACAGTATTATAATTAAAATTACCTTGATCTAATATCAAAGCTTGAGTTTCATTTATTTGATCACATTGAGTTTTAACCATACTCAAGTATTTATCCAAATGCCTCGTGGCATGTCCTAAGTCATCAAAGACTTCAGTTAATTCTTTTATATTATTTTCTTGAGTCATTAGACATTTATAACATTTTTCACGGAACTGATTTTGTTGATATCTAAACCTTTGCATTACAAGATTTATTTCATCTTCTATAACATAAGCTTGAAGAATATCTAATTTATTTGCTTCAACAAGTTCTGTTGCTATTCCTTTTTCTTCCATGGACTTCTTAACTTCAAGCATAAGTTCTTGGGGTATGTGATCATACCTTTTCGTGGTTTAACATCCTCAACATGGTTATATTGTTCATCATTAAAGGATCTTACCTCAAAAAACTTAATGCATTCTGGCAACATCAACTTGCTAATAGCTCCCCCTATAGATAAGTCAATCATTTCTTTTGTATCTTTAAGCCCATTATAAAAATATTGGATATTTAAATAATCCTACAAAACATGATTTGGGACTTTCATAATCATTCCATAAAATCTATTCCATGCTTGATAAAAGTTTTCTCCAATCTCTTGAAGAAAGTTTGTAATGCTACATTTGATTTGCATGATTTTAGTAAATGAGCAATATTTATGCATAAAATCTTGGATGCAATCTCCCCAGCTTTTTATAGTGTGATTGGGTAACAATTGTAACCAAGTAAAATCTTTATCTTTGAGAGACCAGCAAAAAAGTTTAAGGAGTACAAACTCTATTGGTAGTCTTGCTAGTTTAAGAGTAACACAAAGGTCATAAACCTTCGTCAAATGATCACTAGGATCTTCGTCTTCTTTCCCTCCGAAAGAAATATCTTTCATCATATAGATTAGCTTAGGATATATTTCAAATTCCTAACTTTCAAGCTCGGGACAAAACATAGGCATTTTTCTCAGGTGCCTAGATGGATTCCCATATTCTCCTAATGGTAGCTCAGGCTCTTCGGTCCCCTGGGTGATGGTTAAGTATGCCATCAAAGGAATCAAATGGTTCATGTCTACACTACATGAGTTAGAAAATCTTTTAATAAATTCTAGGCGTCTTTCAGTTGGAATACGATCAATATATGGAGGTAAATAAGTTCTTCTAGAACGACTAGTACCTTTGTCTTCAACTGAGATCATGGATGGTGTCAACAATCACTTATGTCAAGAAAAAACACTTAGCGCTTAACTCCTCGGAAACGGCGCTAGAAAATAGCTTGATGGTCTGCAAGTGCACATGTTTGTCAGAGCATGTTTTCATAGAAGTATTAATTCTAGTTTTTATATCGATCCCAATAAGGAGCCTAGGCAAGTGTATTTATGCGACATTTCTGTCGCAATCAAGGTGTCACGAGTCTTGAGTGAATTGACTGCGGTTCTTTAAATAACATAAAGTTAAAGATGAGAAAACTATTCGAGGTTCCTACAGATGAGAAGTTAGGCACGGAGAGAAATGATTCATGGAATAGTGAAGGTGCCAGATGAATAAAATGGAATAAGTGATTCTGATATTTCTTATTTATAAGTGAGTAGGCAAGCAACCCATATACCGACTAGGAGTACTCATGGCCAATTCTTCCTAGTCCCAATGATCCATCTACGTGTTACTACCACAGTAATGGTTAACACATTAATTAAGGTCTTTTGACCAGATCAAGGCTTTAATCTTGATGGTTCCTTATTGTCCTCGAGTAATACTAGCTCCTCATTGATATCGACCATGTCACTCAGGGGGTCGCCGATTCGCTAGCATACAAGTTCATACCTATGAGATCTCTGGATCATGTTACCTGGGCCCTTAAATTGTATAACAAACAGTAGGCAAACATAGATATTCATTCTCACAATATAATAATCACTACAACGATCACAAATGGATGGAAACAAAGGAGGCACAACACATCTTACCAATCCCCTACATATCCCATGCCTATGGGGATTTACTCAGACATGAGAGGAAGATAGATCAAAGGCATAATTGTATTGAAAATAGAAATCATCTCAAAGTTACCGTAGCAAGCCACAATACCATTTGAAGATCGAATTAAATACAAACCAAGGTAGATCAAAGTATCAAACCCTAACCTTACAAGTGCCAATATGTCTCTCTAAGTACAAACAAGGATGATGGTGGAGTGAATGGTTTAGAGGCTAGGGATCTTTGAAGAATGAGTTGGTGTTCTTCTCCTTCTTCAAATCTGATCTCCCCTCTTATGGATGAGTTTGTGGAAGATGTGTTGTGTTTTTCGTCGTCTCCCCTTCACAAAAGTTGCTTGTATTGATATAACGGAGCTAGAGGCGGGTCGTACAGGCGGATGGTACAGGCGCATCCCGACTGTACCATTGGTCGTTATGCATTCAAGACGCCTCTAATGAAAGCGGCTCCAATTGGGGATTTGTTTCTTCAGGTGTAATTGGCCCATAAATGCCACCAGATCTTCCAAAAATGTTCATTGCTTGAAAACCATCTTAAGAAACCAAGGTTTCGCTAATTGCGATGTTAACATTAGTGATAAGGGCAAAATTTAGTGAAATCCGGCAATAAACAAAAGGAAAAATAATGGTAAAAAGTATTGAAATTTGGAGCTATCAGTGTAAACATAGGAAGGAACCACTTTGGGCCTTGGGTTGGGGCACCGGAAAAAAGAAGTAGCCATGCATTCAAACAATGGTAAAAATAAGTAGCCATGCATTCAATCTTTTCTGGTGTACGATGATGACCTCCAACTCCCTTCATCCCTGCCAAGAGTGCGGAAGTAGATCTCTAGCTTGGAATCCCTGCAGCACAACGGCGTGTTGTATGTGCGCCATCTCCTTCCTGTACTATCCTTTCTTGGGACCATGCCAACACAAGGATACAACTATAGAGAGAGAGGAATTCTCTAAGGAAAATGCCTTAGAGAACATCTCAAATTGGTGTGCCGCCCATGGGCACCACTTTATATAGGGGAAGGGAGGTGTGCCCTCCCCTTTGGGTTTCTCGTGTGGGACTAAACAAGGGAGAGAGGGGGTGGTGCCATGGGCCTCTAGGGCACCATGGTCTAGCCGGCCAGGGGGGCCCCACCCCCGCGCACAGCCCAAGGCTAGCGAGTGGGACCCATGTGGCGTCTAGGCTTGGCCCCTTTGGCCCTTGGCCCTTCCCTCTAGCAGTTTTCCCTCATGGGCCATTTTCCCTAGGAATTTTGCCCATTTGTGGAATACCCTTTCAAATTAGATTTTAATATTATATTTTGTACTAATTATGTTAATTAATATGTTAATACATATTACAAAATCCAATTTGACCTGAAACACCTTTCAGTTCCCTTTCGATTTCCTCCGAACGACTTTGGAACTTCCTAGAATGATTTCAGTTCTCTCATGGAACTTTTCCGGTTCTCTCACATAACTTTTCTGGTTCCCTTTTCTCTTTCATATGGTGATTCCAACTTACAGAGTATCTCTATCTCATCGTACCCTTAAGTGTATTTCCCCACAGCTCGGGAATGGCACATACATGATCCCATCAATGATCAATAGCGGGACTGGGATGCCCATAATGTCCCTTGTGCATTCCACAATGACAATGTCGTTTGAATGCAAAACATCGAGTCCAATTCCCTTTGTTTCTCTGATACGGCTTGTTCGAGATCCAATCATTGGTATCACATACCTTGTTCAATCTTATTACTGACAAGTTCGGTTTTAGTTGTTACCACGATATTACATCCCCATGACCTAGTCACATGTTGCATCATTTATGGATGTAATCTCACCAAGCCGGCCGTATGTATCTTACCTGTCACATGGGTGAACTTATCCTGATCTTGATGCACAATGCCTCTACATGCCCCTTTGAAAACCTGAACATACCTACACAAGTGATGTTTGATGCTATCTAAGTATTATCGGGTGACAGTGATTGATATGATCTCACGATCTAAGGAGTAGGAGACTATGTTTCTAACTATTGCAACAATGAACTCTGTGACTTAATCGTGTCACAATCTTTTGTGTAATGTCCATCACATCATTCACCAATAATATGACCTTGTATTCAATTGACATAAATGCTCCATGATCAAGAAACCTTGATCATCGGTTACCCAACAAACTAGTATAAATAGAGGCTACTAGGGTCTTGGTTTGTTTCATACCAAACTTGTATCAATGTTTATTATTGATATAGTTATAGCACCGTATGAAACTATTACGAACTAATTGAGATATGACAATAAAAACCCATTTATTATTTGCCTCTAGGGCATATCTCCTTCACTTTCTACTTCTTTCTAAGTCAAGAGACAAAGTCTCACACAAATATATTCTATTCTAAATACCAACTTTGAAACAATTCATTTTTTCATAAGCTTGCTTATGTTACACATACACACCTTGCAAATGCACTCATGTTTGCTTAATTGTCCATAGTACTCTATGCGTTTACTATTTTGCAAGCTTTACTTATCATTCTACATTCATGAAGTAAATATCATTGAAACAATATGTTATGATTACTTTCTATTGTTGATTTGATTATGAACTATGTTACTTTGTGAAGCAATGATCGCGACTTCATATTATCTATTAACAACAAACTCCAAAGTCCATGTTTAGTTTTATCACTTCCATGCTCGAGGACAAGCATGCGTTAAGCTTGGGGGTGATGCATGTAAAATGCATACGTGAACTTTGTAGTTTATTGTCATTTATTCCAACATATTATCATGTTATTTACTATTATAAACATGTATGCATTGATTTACGGGGATTTCCCAATGATCCCCTTTATTTTGTTTATAACCATGTAGGGTAGAAAACCCTGTTTTCGTTTTTTTAAGTTTGAGCGACTAATACTGAGTCAAATTAGACAAGGATTTTTTTCTAAAGCATTTTTTATCAAAGGATAATACCTGGGATTTTGCAGCATCACAGGGGAGCTATTGGGCCAGGATGGCCTAGGTGGCACGGGCCCATCCCTGGCAGCGCCACCTGGTCCATCTAGGGCCTCGAGCGTCCGCAACCGTTTGTCTTCATCTCAAGATCTGTGCCTTAACCTAAATAGCCTATAAAATACCCCTCGAGGTGTTCGCGAGATGGAGGTGGTGAAAACATATAAACCACGAAACAGAGCCAGAATCAACGAAGATTGAAGAGGGGACGCCACCGGAACCAATCTCCGGTTGCATCTCCACCCTTTCCCCAACATCTCCACTAGCGCCTCCATGATGAGATGTGAGTAGTGAACCCCCAGAGTACGGGTTTATGGGAGTAGCTTGACCTACATCTCTCTCTCTCTCCTGTGCTATGATAGTACTAGATCCATGTGAGCTGCATAACATGATCATGGACATCTATGTGTAATTTCTATGTGGTGGATCTTGATCTTATGATATGATATTTGAGATTGCGATTCTTATTCTAAAGTTTGATGTATGAGTAGATGCATATTACTATCCCATTCTTAATTACTTGTCATGATCATACTTGTATTTGGGAGTGTGTGTGGGAGAACATGTGCATTAGATGGAGTAACATGGTAGTGGTGATTGGCTAGTGACGGCAAATGTGAGATCAACTATGTTTTTTTACCGTTATTTTCTTACATCACTAGGGAGAAAGTAGATGCATGCGCTACAACCATCTAGTGACAGCAATACATGATTCTTATTTGTTCAAGGTAGAATATTTGATATCTAAACATCATGTCAAAGTGCCTCAATCTATACTCTTGTAATTAAATCTAGATAGCATGGAGTTTTCCCTTTCTAGAGGAGTATAAGTGAGATGTGTTTCATCATATTTAAATTAGGACGTGATGCCCATATGAATGTGAATCAAACACTGATAACACCCAAGTACAGGGGATCACCATTGTACAATTCGATAAGTATTTGAGTGTCGTACCCACGAGGAGAAGAAGGTAACCTATCTATTCTCCAAAGCCCTATAACCCACTTTTATGGCTTTCTACAATGCTAAGAATTAGAGTGTGTATAGTTGTTTTTACTACTAACTAGAAAATAATAATGATGAGGGGTAACCTAGGCAATGTCCATGTTATGGACTTAGGGTTTCGAGGAAAAGAGAACGCTAGGGATTTCGTCGGTTGATCAGACAAACAAAGGAGTTGAAGTTTCTTGATTATTGATGAATAAAGATTACAGATTGCTGGGGAGTTTTTTGTACCTCTCTGACATAGGTACAGTTATTCGGGTGCTTATGATTTACTACCCTAATTACGTAAAAGGCATGGCCCATGAAGATTCAAGATGACAGCCCAAAGAAGTAATTGGTGAAAGATTTATTTGTATTAGGAAAGGAAATATGAACCGACATTGTGTTGGAGTTGTAATTGTACATATGTATCCTATCCGTATACAACTTTGAGACCCGACCTATTATATGTAGGACACAATAAGCCTAGTAGGAGGTACCGAAAACCCCCCAAGCAATCTGTAATAGTGTGATTCATCAAGTATTCAGGCGACTTCAACTCCCTTGTTTGCCTGACATTCGACGAAATCCCCAGCGTTCTCTTTTCCGCAAAACCCTAAGTCCATCATCATGGGCATTGCCGAGATTATAGCTCGTGAATTCGCGCCGTCTGTGGGAAACTGATGATCCACAAGTATAGGGGGTGTATCGCAGTATTTTCGAGGGAAGTGAAACCCAATTTATTGATTCGACACAAGGGGAGCCAAAGAATATTTATAAGCCTTAACAACTGAGTTGTCAATTCAGCTGCACCTGGAAACAATCTTGCTCACAACAGTTTATCAGTAGCAATAGTTTTGTAGTAGGAATACTAAACTAACAACAGTAGTAAAAGTAAAGACAGTAGTAATAATTGTAGTAAACTGTAGGATTAAAGCGCGCTAGGCATAGGGATGGATGGACGAGCGTTGCATAGACAAGACAATTCACATGGCAATCAAGACATAGGGCAATTGAAGATAAATAAGATAAAGCATCCAAGTACTAGATAATCATCGGCATGTGTTCCATATATAGTCATACGTGCTCGCGATGGGAACTTGCAAAACATCTTTTGTCATTTCAGCCAGTTTGCAGAGGGGTCTCAATGGAACTACTGGCAATTAAGGTGCTCTTTTTAATAGAGCACCGAAGCAAACCATTAACACTCCATGAACACATGCGATCCTCACATCAAAGCCATTCCCTCTGGTTATCCCAATTGCTGTCACTTCGGGGCCTTTGGTTCCGGACAACAACATGTGTATACATCTTGCAGGTAAGACCATAAACAATACTATCATAATGAGTCAATAACATGTTCAGATCTGAAATAATGGCACTTGGGCCCTAGTGACAAGCATTAAGCATAACAAGTCACAACAAAGTCAAAAAGCACTAATAGAAGATACTAGGCACCATGCCCTAACAATCTGATGCCATTACATGAACGATCTCATCCTATCCCTATCATCCCCATAGCCTACAACGGGGGATTACTCACTCATAGATGGGGGAAACATGGATGGTCGATGGAGAAGCGATGGTGATGATGATGGCGATGATCTCCTCCAATTCCCTGTCCCAGCAGGGTGCCAGAATGGAGTTTCTGGTTCCGAATCGCAGAATCTGGTGGTGGCGGTAGAGCGGAACTCTTTCTGGAAAAACGTCGAACCCCCCTGAGTTTTTAGGTCAGAAGGGAACTTATAGGCAAAGATGGAGACTGAGGGGGTGTCTGGGGCGGCCAAACCACCCCCTGGCGTGACCAGGCCTAGCCCGCGCGGCCAGGTTGTGTGGCCAGGTCCCAGCCCCACTCTGTCACATATTCTGGCTCCATGAGTCTTCTGGCGAAATAGGATTTTTGGCATATTTTCCGGGATTTTTCCTGATAGTTGATTTTCTACACAAAAACTAGACACCAAAGTAATTCTGCTGAAAACAACGTCAGTTCGTGTTAGTTGTATCAAAATCACACAAGTTTAGAGGAGAAACAATAGAAAAAGTGTTCGGGAAAGTAGATACATTTTGGACGTATCAACTCCCCCAAGCTTAGCTTATTGCTTGTCCTCGAGCAATTCAGTTGAAAACTGAGTGCGATAAAATAAACTTTCACGAACACATTTGCTTCATATGATGTATATATTCTCAGTATGTGATCAACTACTTAGATAATTCATAATAAGGAGTATGCAACTAAGTTTACTTAATAGGCATTGCAAGCTATGAAGAGATTCCAACTCAAAAATAATAAGTAGCATGAAACATAAACATAAGAAACATTACAAATGCTCATAACAAGGTATGATAGAGTGGTATCTCGCTTGCCTTTGATTGTGAATGCCAAGGCACCTCTAAATTTCAAGTGAAGACTAGAAGTACAGATATCAAAGATACAAACATCAAAGTCATAACACAATTAATCTAGTAATGAGACAAGCATATTGTACTAAGAATGACAACTATGCTCTCAAGAAAGTGCTCATAGAATAGGTGATGACTCAACAAGGAAATGAAAAAGTTTTGAATAGTTTGAAAGGCTTCCAAATGCTGAAAGTATGGTACTCATTAGCTTTGAGCTCTCATTGCCCCTATCATGAGCATCTTTAATATGGTTAAGGTGAAAGTGAGGTCCAATCTGAGTTATATGCTTGTCAGACTATAAACTAGAAATCTCATGTCCCTTGAGTACGAGGGCCGCTCCTCATGCTACTAAACTTTAGTTACCGGTAAGTTCTTGTCATAGTAAATACGTGTGTATCATAGAGAACCGCCAACGGGGTACCCCTTGCCCGATGATACGGAAGAATCCCCATATCAAAATGACAAGGCAAGCAGACAACGAGTATCTCAGCAATCTTCTTATTTACCATGGAAAAATGGCGCTTTTTCTCTATTTCCTCTTTTCTCATATCTCTTTTCTCTCTTTTTTTCTCTTTTCTCAATAGCTATCTCTTTTTTATAAGAAGAATGCTTCATAGATACTCATTATGGTTACGCTGCAGGTTTCCACCATGATTAGGCATGGATTAGACCGGCGGTCCAAGCGTTTCTCTAACACACATACATAACTCCATGGACTTACAAGCTCCCCTTTTATTTCACACCGACGACATCCGCAAACAAATAGCATGATATCAACTGGGTATATATTTAGAGGTGTTGAAAGCGTTCCCCATGATAGCACGGTTCTGCTAATCCCCAACCAATAATTTGCAAGCATATAACTTTCATGGACAGTCACAATGGTCCAGGTTTATTAAGTGCAAGAAATAAAGTGTGCCATCAAGTTCGTGAGAGCTTTACTAACTAACTTTCTCATAACAAGCAAACATTTTATTCGGAAGAAAACAAGGCATATTGAATATGCGTGGAACAACAAATGATGCTAATAGGTAGGTATGGTGGACACTTTTGGCAATATTTGGTTTTAGGGAGTAAGAAACACGAGTAAAACATACTTAGTGTAAGTTAAGGCTAGCAATAGCAAGGGAGCGACAAACGAGAGAGCAATAGCTGTCATAATCATGCTTGGAACAAAACAGGACTAATCATGGCATGAAAGTGATTCAAGACCCTCAAGGCAAAATAATTCATCGAGGCTTAACTGATTACTTTAGTCATATGCATGCGTGAGCATGTGCCAAGTCAATTCAAGTGAAACATTCAGAGGAGGATACCATGGTGTCATACCAAGTTATGAATAGAGTAATGCATGTAAACATTCATATGACATGCTAAAATTATTAGCAGGCTGGAGCTAATCATAAGAAAGCAAGAACTACTAAGCATCCATAAATAACATACACCCTACACGAATAGGCTAAGCATGCCCACAATGATGAGTATATGTACAAAAATGAAAAGAAATAGAGTTTGTTACCAGCCTCTTACCACACCTCAAGTTGTCATTAATCCTCATTATTGCCCTTCATTTGTGTGGCTTGGATAATAACATGAAACCAAATTCCACTGAGGACTGCTGAATCCTGCAACAAACTCACAAAACCAAAGAAGAACAACAAATATTTTTGGTGTTTTTGATTTTTAAAAACAAGAACCAAAAAGGAAGAACAAGCAAAGTAAAATCTTTTTGGGTTTTTCAAATAGTTCAAACAAACCAAAAAGGGAAAAGCAAACCAAGGCAAAAAGAAAAAGAAGCAAACAAAGAGAAACAACAGAAATATTTTTGCTCTTTTTGTGTTTTAGAAAGAAAAAGCAAAGAAAGAACGAAAACTAAAAATAGAACGAAACATGAAGATACAAAGTACCGACACAAATGATATGGAGATGAGTGCGATGTCGGTGTACCTCCCCCCAAGCTTAGGATTTTGGTCTAAGTGGGTATCAATCCAAATATGAGTAAGGGTTCCAAGCAGGTGGGTCATTGTAATAATGATTGTAGTTAGGCCCTTGGGAAGAAGAAGAAGCTCCCCAATCATAGGTAGGCTGCTGATACGAAGATTCCCCCTCATTCGAGGGATGGACCGAATCATCTGTGACCTCCCTTCTAATATCCTGCTCCTGTTGGGAGAGCTCTCCCAAGTATGTATCAAGATCCTCCTCCGTGAGGGACCATCCTACTCTATTATCAAGGTTAAACAAAACAGGTGCAGGAAAAAGAACAACTCGCTCGGACTTTCTCCTTCTCCAACCATCCTTGAGAAAGGTTATTTCATAAGACAACTCACTCAAATTAGCCCAAGAAGAAACAAATTTATGTTGTATCATGGAATTAATATCAAGCCTTTCTATGGGAAACTGTAGGTCTAGATGACGAGGCACTAAACCATGCAATGCTAGTAAACGAGAAGCAATGAGGCCTCCACAAATTCCACCTTTCTTGCGGTTAGCAGTAAGACGGAAAGCTATCAAAGCACCCAAGTTGTAAGTCCTATCTCGTTTTAAAGCAGCTGAGATGAATGCTAGATCATACGAGGATAACTTGTTGGCAGTTTTCCTAGCAAGAACACACTTGGCAATAAAGTAAGCAAAGCAGCGAATAGAAGGGATATGAATGTTACGGATTTTCCCGTTCTCCTTCGAGAAGCTGCTCCCTTGGCAAATTTCTGTGTATAAGTCCATGAGTGGTGCAGGTCGCTCTTTAATCCTTCCACATGATCCCCACTGAGGTACCTTAATAGCCGCACAAAAGTAGTCAAGAGAAAGGTCGATAGCTATATTGTAAATTTTATAGTGGACCATGGGGTTAGGAAAAGAGTGACTAAATTGAAAGTCCTGCACTACAGACAGAGTTAGTTTCACAAATTGATAGGGTTCATCCTCCACAAAGTGCTCCAATCCTACATTAGCAACCAAAGTATGGAAGTCCTGGGAAATTCTTGCGGCCCTCATGAATTCGGAGCATGGATAGATGGAAGGAAAAACTTCCTCCTCTCGGTGAACCTTCATAAACTCAGGCACTCTCAGTTCATTTGGTTGAGTTGATGCTCATTCATCTTCTATTCTGAAATTTAAACATCCATTACACAAGTGATTGCAAAGTGAATATATAATGAAGGGCACTACTCATAGGGACTTGTAGAGGCCTAAACATGCATCAAAACTATATCTCTAAGCATTGAACAAGCTTACAAGCTCTCATAACCTGTCACCTACAGCAGCAAAATACTCAAGATATAAACCACTAAACAAAAATCTACTTGGACAAGCGGAGGAGTCACATACCGGAGAACAAATGCTCCAAATTTCAGCAGCAAAGATGGGCTGAGCAAGGAGATCGAAAAATCGAGGGCAAGAACAGCAAGAACGCGATTTCGAGCAATGAACTGGTGTTTTCTCGGGAGAGAGAGAGAGTAGTGGCAAGTGAGAGAGTGAGTGGAGGGCCAGGGGTGGCCCACACCATGGCCAGGCGCGCCCCTAGGCTGGCCGCGCCACCAGGTGGTGTGCCTTCCTGGTGGCCCCCCTGGTACCTTCTAGGCACTTCTCTGGCCCTTTTTTTACGTAAAAATTTAATATGATTTTTCTGGAATTTTTCGAGACACTTTATTTTTGAGCAATTTTCAGGTATAGATAAATGATTTTCTGACAGAAAAAGGTTTTTGGAAATATGCAATGACAAAACAAGGCTAAAACTCCAGAAGTTCTAAGACACTCTAACATGCAAGCAAGTAACAATAGAAAAGTAAACTAAACGAAAGCAAAAACTAAAATGGATGGAGTAGAAGTAAGCGGAGATAATCATGGTGAAAACATTGTTTTGTTCAATGAAATCCTTTTGTTAACAAGGTTGATCAGGTCTTGTTACCAAAACAATTTTATATGAAACAAAGCTTTGTATTCCACTAATGATTATGTTACCTCAACCTTGATAGCAATGGTCCCAATCATAATAGTTTCAAATATTTCTCATGGTATGGGACAATATATTTCTCCAACTTGAATGCCCTCAACATGTTCAATTGAATTCAAACCATAAGTCCTATCAATCTTCTTGGGGAAATAGACATTATGCTTTTTAGGTTCTTCTTCAACTTTTTCTTTATCAGGAACATCATTTTCTTCATTACCACTTTCAGTTTCAGCATCAGAGACAGATATACTATTAGGATCTCTAGCAGGTTCAGAAGTTTCTTCAATAGTTTTATGTTTCTTTTTTCTTTTCTTACGAGTATTACCACTATTTTCAGCTTGTTGAGAATCCTGCTCAATTCTTTTGGGATGCCCCTCAGGATATAAAGGATCCTGGGTAGCAGCACCACTTCTAGTTCTAATTTCATAAGCATGTGTTTCTTTGGCAGCATTAACTAGCAAGTCTTTTTGCACTTTAATAAGTTGATCTATTTGAGTTTGAACAATTTGAAAATGTTTAACAAGCATTTTAACACCATTAGAGGTTCTTTCCACAATATCTTTTAACTCAACAATAGCTCTAGTGTTTTCCATTAGATGATTTTGCACACTTTTATTAAAATTATCTTGCTTAACAACAAAAATATTGAATTCTTCTAAGCATTGATCAGGAGGTTTAGAGTAAGGGATATCACCTTCATCAAAGTGTTGAAGAGAGTGTACCTCAATAGTGGATGAGTGGGGGATAGGCTTACATAATTCTTCTATAGGAGGTAAATTCTTGACATCTGCAACTTTAATTCCCTTCTCCTTAAGACATTTCTTAGCTTCCTTCATCACTTCATCATTCAATTCAATAACTCCCCTCTTCTTAGATGATGGTATAGGCGCCGGTATAGCTGGTTCAGGTATAATTGTTTCAGGTATAGCTGGTTCAGGAGGAGTCCAATCTTCATAGTTCTTGCTTATTTTAGCCATTAATTCCTCGGCTTCCTTGGGAGTCCTATTCCTGAAAACACAATCAGCACAACTATCCTGGTATGTCCTCGATTCTTCGGTTAGTCCATTATAAAATATACAAGAAGCTCATTCTTAGGTAATGGACATCCAGCATGTGCATGAATCAAAGCACAAAACCTTGCCCATGATTCAGGCAATATCTCTTTTTCTCCCTATTTAAAATCAAAAAGTTCCTGCAAAATAGCACGTCTAGCACTAGGAGGAAAATATTTTTGCAAGAAAGTACTAATCAAGCAATCAGGGCTATCGATAGATCTAGGAGGTAAATTATTAAACCAAGTTTTAGCTTCTCCTTTCAGTGAAAAAGGGAAAATCTTAGCAACAAAGTAGGTTCGCATCTTAATATCATCAGAAAACAAGCCACTCATGGTAGAAAGCTCAGTCATATGTGCTACCGCACTTTCATTCTTAGTCCCACAAAAAGGTTCTTTCTCAACAATAGCTATGTAAGATAGATCAAGAGAGAAATCATAATCTTTATCTTTCATGTTTATGGGAGATGCAGCAAACTTAGCATTAGGAGACAATTTGGGTTTAATAGTACGCCTCTCAAGGAGACTCTTAGCAGCACTCCTATCATGGGTGTTTTGACATTCTTTAATAAATTCATCGGTCATCTCAATATAACCGTCTTCAATATCATAGCTCTCTCTAGACTCAAGTGAACTAACAGGTGTAGTAGTGTCTTCATTAGCAGTTTCAGTATTTCTAGCTATAGTTCTAGCAACCGTAGCATCTAGGAAAGGACCTAATAAACCACTCTTATCAAGCACAGTAGAGGCAACATCATAAGTATCAGAAGTTTCAGATTTAGTAGTAGTAGCTGTGTGTGTAACATGTGTAACATATGTATGTGGTGGTGTAAGGAGCTTACTCATAACATAGGGTGAATTAAGAGCAATAGAGGTGTTCAGGACCGTACCTCTTCTTGTAGTGGATGGTAAAATAGGAACCTTTCCATCACGAGACTTACCCATGATGTACGGAAAGAAGCGAACAATAATGATTCCAAGTGGACTTGATAAATAAAGCTATGGTCCTCGGCAACGGTGCCAGAAAATAGTCTTGATGACCCACAAGTATAGGGGGTGTATCGCAGTATTTTCGAGGGAAGTGAAACCCAATTTATTGATTCGACACAAGGGGAGCCAAAGAATATTTATAAGCCTTAACAACTGAGTTGTCAATTCAGCTGCACCTGGAAACAATCTTGCTCACAGCAGTTTATCAGTAGCAACAGTTTTGTAATAGGAATAGTAAAGTAGCAGCAGTAGTAAAGTAAAGACAACAGTAACAATAGAAGTAAATAGTGGGATCCGAGTGCGGTAGGCATAGGGATGGATGGACGGGCGTTGCATGGACAAGACAATTCACATAGAAATCATAACATAGGGCAATTGCAGATAAATAAGATAAAGCATCCAAGTACAAGATAATCCTAGGCATGTGTTCCATATATAGTCATACATGCTCGCGATGAGAACTTGCACAACATCTTTTGTCCTGCCTGCCTGTTTGCAACGGGGCCTCAAGGGAACTACTATCAATTAAGGTGCTCCTTTTAATAGAGCACCGGAGCAAAGCATTAACACTCCATGGACACATGTGATCCTCACATCAAAGCCATTCCCTCCGGTTATCCCGATTGCTGTCACTTCGGGGCCTTTGGTTCCGGACAACAACATGTGTATACAACTTGCAGGTAAGACCATAAACAATACAATCATAATGAATCAATAACATGTTCAGATCTGAAACCATGGCACTCGAGCCCTAGTGACAAGCATGAAGGATAACAAGTCGCAACAAAGTCAAAAAGCACTAATAGAAGATACTAGGCACCATGCCCTAACAATGTGATGCCATTACATGAACGGTCTCATCCAATCCCTAACATCCCCATAGCCTACAACGAGGGATTACTCACTCATAGATGGGGGAAACATGGATGGTTGATGGAGAAGCAATGGTGATGATGATGGCGATGATCTCCTCCAATTCCCTATCCCGGCACGGTGCCAGAACGAAGTTTTTGGTTCCGAATCGCGGAATCTGGTGGTGGCGGCGGAGCGGAACTATTTCCGGAAAAACGTCTACCCCCCTGAGTTTTTAGGTCAGAAGGAAACTTATAGGCGAAGAGGAAGACGGAAGGGGTGTCTGGGGTGGCCAGACCACCCCCTGGCGCGGCCAGGCCTAGCCCACGTGGCCAGGTGGTGTGGCCAGGGCCCAGCCCCCACTCCGTCTCGTATTCTGGCTTCGTGAGCCTTCTGGCGAAATAGGATTTTTGGCATATTTTCCGAGATTTTTCATGATAGTTGATTTTCTGCACAAAAACTAGACACCAACGTAATTCTGCTGAAAACAGCGTCAGTCCGTGTTAGTTGTATCCAAATCACACAAGTTTAGAGGTGAAACAATAGAAAAAGTGTTGGGGATTTTTGATACATTTTGGACGTATCAGAAACCTGTACGCTGGAGCCATGGATTCGGCAGACCCCTTTCTTCAAGCAACAAACCAATGGAAGCGGAACCACGCCCGCCCACCCCTGTTTTGGTACCCGCCAATGGCGGATCCGATCTGATCATCAGAAGTTTCCGTTTCCAAGTAGACGATCCTGAAGAATCCCACCCCTCGGCTCTGGTCTCATCAGGACCGTTGGTCGAAAACATTGCGCCTACGACAATAGCTGCATAATACGTCGGATCTTCCACAGAAGTCACGATGAAGATCAATGTAGATGAAGAAAACAAGGAAATCACGATAGGTCTAGGGGATCTTGATGGTCTGTAAGACGATCTCTCCTTTGGATCAGATCAATAGCCAACCGTGCCACACGAGTCAAGCCCGATAAACGCGGAATCTGAAGAAAGTGACGAAAGCATCGACTTCAGAATTAGGATGGCTGAAATTTACCCAAAACAGAAAATCCAGGACTTGACTGATCCTCCAGACAGTGTCTCCCTCAACTCTGACGATGATGTCACTAGTCCATATGCAAATCAAAATCAAGTGTGTGTAATTATCGCGGACACTTCAACTCAGGAAGACTCCAACGGTAACCCTATTTTTTGACCCTGATGATATCTTATTACATGATAATGCAGGAGATCGTGGAAACAAAGGAAACTACAGAGACTCGACGAACAACAACATAACCCCGGGGAGAGAAGAACCACGTGGAGGCGAAAGGCAACACCTCCGATTACTAGCCAAAGCATGGCGAAAAGCGAGGGCAGCAATTTTAGGTGCAATCCCAATGACATTCGAAACCACCGCGAAGATTTGCTGGCATACCAATACCTCCTCCATCACAAGAAAAGCGACTTGCTAAGGATGCAAAGACAACTCGATGAAAGTAAAAGGATTGTCGACGAATCCAGTCTAAGACAGGCATAACTAAGCTCCACTCGAGGGATAGGAAGCGTAACGAGGGGAGCACCGCCAAGGAGAGGAGCATCACGGCTGCAGAACATACCCAAAGCTGAAAGAAACAAACTGACTCAAGAACTTGACCTGTCAATCATGACAGTGGATCCAACAGGATACATCAAGGAAAAAACAGCCCAAGCCGTAAGCGTGGCCACACAAACATATCTTATCACAACCCATCCATCACCCGATGACCCTCATGCAGCTCTCCACCGCTCCGCTTTGATGAACCTCGGCATGGTAGGGGCATCTCTCGCACAAGCAGAATAAGGAATCACACGACAACCCGACAGATCCCCATGCCGTCGCAACAACCCTTGGCAAACGGGTCACACCCAATGATCACGATCGCCACATCGGGTCCACTTCTCAGGGTCAGAGCCGTGAAACGATGCGAGAGATGATATCACACAGCCAGGATCGATAGATCCAGGGAAGAGCATGGTAGCCGAAGATATTACGATGGCGAAAGCAAAGATGAACACGAACTATGTGGAGCTAGTTGATTTACCTGACAAGTTTGCAAAACTCCAGTACCAAAGGACTTCAAATTGCCTCACGATCGTCAAAAGTATGACGGTCTCCAATAGCCCGAGGCCTGGTTGGCAGATTATCTAGCAACAGTGAAATTACAGGGTAGCTCCAAAGCCACCTCAATGCAAAGCTTGCAGCTACACTTAACTGGCGCAACACATTCTTGGCTAAGACAACTACCCAAAGATTCCATCAGTAGTTGGAACAATCTTGAGGACAAATTCATCAAAAACTTCCACTCTATGTTCAAGCGACTCACGTCTTTGGAACAATTGTGATCATGTAAGCAAAAACTAGGAGAACTAATACGTGCCTTCATCTAGTGGTGGAACATTATAAAAACTCGGCTGAAGCTATATCCGATGAAAAGGCAATCGACGACTTTAACGATGGGCTCCGTTGACAAGAATTCATAGAAGAATTGGGGCAAATCAAGCCAAAGACAATCTCATAGCCGATGGACATGGCCAACCGCTAGGACGACAGAGAAGATGCATTACACAGTAAAAGAGCCCGCTCACCCGAGGAAGACAGGGACATGCACAATAATGATAGAAGATGACAAAACAACGATAGATACATCGGACCAAGTTATGTTGCGGCTGGCTTCTATGGAGGATACAACCAAAGAAGTGATGACTACAACAATGGGTATCGAAGTAGCAGGGACGACGTTGGAGGAAGCCAGCCACAACAGTTATATTAGCCAAAAAATCAAGACCCACGAATGTTAGCAGGGAAAATGCTAAAAGGACCCTACAATATGCACTTGTACGTCGATTCAACAGGAAAAAGGCGATCCAATCATCTCCTGAAAGATTGCTGACATTTTTAAAGATGTGGGAGCTATGCAATGCAAGGGCAACGGAGGCAGCAAATCGAGGCTATGCTACCACACCTAGAGCTTTGCCCATTGATGCACCACCACCACCGTCGGGGCATCTGCCAGTTGGATAGCCGCAGAACACAACACACCAAGATGATGAATATCCTAGATCAAAAGGATCAATGTCGAGGATCTAGAAAGGATGGCCCTCTAATAGGACATAGAAGCTAATTACCAGACAAGTGAACATGGCAGTAACGGAGCCACCCCCTACACCTGAGTATTTGCACTAGTCCGAACAAAAAATTACCTTCAACAGAGCTGATCATCTACTATGGGTCCCTCGACCGAGCCAGATAGCGCTAATAGTAGAAGCACAAATCAACGAGTTTGACATGAGCAAGGTTTTCCTGGACGTACGGAGCAACATCAACCTGATCTACGCCAAAAATCTGCAGGCAATGAATTGGTCCATGACAAATCTAGTGTCTACAGACACAACTTTTCACAGGATAGTTCCAGGCAAAGCCAAAATTCCGCTGGGCAAAGTCCACCTTGACATAGTCTTCTGGTCAAGGAACAACTTCAGACGAAAAAAACTAGAGTTCGAAGTCATGGACTGGCCATCTTAGTACCACGCGATCCTAGGCGACCAACCTTCGTTAGATTTATGGAAGTACCCCACTATGTATATCTGGTGCTAAAAATGCCAGCCCCCAATGGGGTCATAACAGTGAGAGGAAGCTTCAGCCACTCAGATAGCTATGATCGAGAATTCAACAAAATATCAGAATCTTTCGGGATGGAGACAGAACTTGGGTAGCTGAAAATAGCGGATGAAGAACTACTATACGAAGGACACATTGCCAGCAAGCAAACCTCGGGAGAGCAGGTACACCACGCACCCACAAAAGCTACCTATTCGGCCTCCACTACAGGTCCTGCATAGGAAGGCGCTCGTGGAAAAGACGGAACCCCCTGCAAATCAACACAGAGTGTGATGGAGCACCTCAAGATAGAAGCCGAAGTTTTTAAAGAAAAGTCTTTAATTTTATGCATTTTATATTCAATAAATGCCAATGGCCAGGCAAACACGCCAATGCAATGTATCCCCTTACATTCATCAATGAATAAAGAAGTACTTCCTGACATAAAGTTTTCAAGACACATGCAGGCACCAACAATTATGGCAAGCACGCCAAATCATCGAGTCCTATTCCAAGGATGTATCACACAAGCAAACAAAATATCGTATAAACATACTAGCTCTATACAATATTTCTTCCAACAAAGGTACAAAATGGAAGAAAAATAGTCAGATAGCAAAGTTTACAAAAAACTCTTCATCTACCTCTAGGCACCTCTGGACAATCCTAATGGCAGGTCTACCGGCGGTGGCATAATGAGGTGCCATATCAACAAGACCATCGTCAGGAGGGGGAGGCAACCCTGATGATAAAGCATCCAAGTCCAATGTCGGATAATGCGCATGCACCCAAGAAAGCGCAAGTTTGGCACCCGCCACAAGTTGAAGCTTCACGAAATGATGAATCCTTTCACCCTGTCAAAACTTCTTAAGAAAATCAGCTAAAGTATGAGGCTAGAGATCCCGAGGAAACATGGCATTGTAAACAATGCCCAATGATCTGCGGCAGCACTCGACAAACTGCTCCACCTCGGATACGCGGTCCTGAAGCAAAGCCACGACATAAGCACAACGGTGATCAATCCAAAAGTACATCTCAGAATTTTGGGAAGCAGACACAAGAGCTTGAATTTGGTTACACAGACATTAGGTTTCCTTCCTCTCGTGCAATCGAATGCCTACAAAAGAGAGAGAGAGAAAACATTGACATCCCGCAAAAGGGAGCAACACAAGGTAACACAAAGGACTTACAAACCATCTTCTCACTCACCCTGGAAATTTCTTCCAATAAGTATGCTTCACGATCGAGGGCCTGGCGCATTTTTGGCTGAGAAACATCCACCATTGACTGAATAACCCAAAGTTTCCTTGCAAGTTTCTTGACCTGCTCAATTTTTCAGCATACAACGATGGGTCTACTATGCATACAATGGAATTATTGGTTTCACCCATTCCAAATGAGGATGGGGTTGCATCCAACGTCTGCACAGGCGCAGGAGGAGCCACCGAATCATTCAAAATCTGGCACAACACACGAAAGATATATAGCCTTCAACATACAAAGAGCAACTCATATGCATATGTACAAAAGTTTCTTCTCATCAAAAGGAAGCATTGAGCAATAGGATAAGTTAAATATTCATTACAATAGCAGCAAAAGAGACACAAAAGACTACAAAACAAAGCTACAGAGCTAAGTTCTCCAAGGACAAAGTCGCACTAGCAGAAGGAGCACAGTCTACAAGAATAACATGTGTAGCAGTTGAAGAAGGGGCAGTAGCCGAAGAAGGGACACCAGTCGAAGAAGGGGCAGCTGATTTCTCTGGACCTGAGCCTATGCCCAAAAGCAGACGGGAATATTTCTTGGCCCTCTTAATAAAAGGCTTCAAATCAACTGATTGGCCTTTGGAAGTGACTGGGACAGAGGAGCTAACCTTCTACCGATCGACTTTCTCGCCATGCGCCGTCGCCAATGCCATTGAATTTTCCGTGCCATTCTTCGACCGCGTCAGACTATAGCCAACAAGCGGGCTTGGATTAGCACCAAAGATTGCGAAAAGATCATTTAGATCAGCCGGCACCTCCTTTTATGGAAAAACTTCGTCGTGCAAACTCTTGAAGGCACGACATGAGCGGACAAGGAGGTTACGACCATGGACATTGTTAGCCTCCAAGATGCTAACAACATCTGATAAAGGGTCGACTTTCTTATCTTCGTCCAGTAGTAAATTCTAGCCTGTCAGCTCTACACATAAAAAATAAGAGGGCTAAGAACCTGAAGAGAAAGATAAAAGAGGGACTGAAACAGAAATTTTTCCTTGACAACAAAAAACTTATGAGTTAAGGAAGCATTGAGGGTCTCCAAGCTCTTCCAAAGATTTTCATCTCGGATGGCAACTTGCTTGGCCTTCTCCTGAGCATTAGCGCTAGCTTTCTGCTTGGCCTCCTCCAAAGCTTTCTTGGCAACCCGAAGTTTGTCCTCCAGATCATTAGCACGTTTCATCGCCTCGCCCTGGATGACCTTGGACTCTTTAGCAGCGGCTGTAAAAAGATAGAAAAATGGGGGGAAGTGCAAAAGTCATAAAAGATGAAAATATACCTTTCAGACTTTCATCCTCATTATGGATCTTGATGAAGTGAGAAGCCATGTCAACCATCTCATGCATCACAGGCTGCAAAGAAGCACATCAGGAAAAACAAGCAAAGGAGAAGCCATGACCAAGTTCAAAGCACAGATACACTTACGTCTTGCATATCCACCTCGACAAGATTTTTAGACATCACCACGCCTTTACCAGCCGATCTTTTTTTTTGCGGCGGCGGTTTCGGAGAAGTGGCAACATCTTTCTGAATAATTTGACCTGTGGGAGATGCATGCACCTCCTTGGGTTCCGTGGATGGCTGTAGAGATCTTGCAGAAGGAGGGGCAACGTATGTGCCAGGAGGAGAAAGGGGAGGATCTTCCCCATCATCACTACTGCAAAAGAAAACACGAAAAGATCAATCGACGTGCTCGTCCAAAAAAGACAATACAAGGGCACAAAGTACTTACAAAGAAACGTTATGTGTAAAGCAGAACAGGTTCATCTGGGGAGGAGCTGATGAAACTAGGATGGCATGCGGAGGCTTTGAGCTAGTGGAGTCATCCGAGGATTCAATCATCTCTGCTGTAGAGCGCTTTCTTTTCTCGCCAATGGGTGCCATGCAAAAATCCTCAGAACGAGCCGACGGAAGAGATGGTGTCCTCGAGGAAGATTCTACAGCAGATGACTCCATCTCCTCGTCCGCAGTAGTCCCGGTCATAGGAAGATCGTCAGATGCAGAAGGATCAGCTAGGAGCTCGCCGTTTTTAGGGAGAGGAGGCAAGGAGGATAGATGATCATAATCCTATATGACAAAAGATCAGCAATTACAAAGGAGGATAATCAAAAAAGAACAAAAATAAGTTCAGACAAATTAGCAAGCTATGGGAAATTTACCTCTGGAAGGCGGTTTTTCTTGCCATATGGTTCCACACGGAAATTCGAGGGAATCAAGTTTTTCTTGGTCATCGTGGTGAAGTTCCAGACCCTTTTTCATAGGTCTTAAGGGTAAGATCATTCGGTGAAATCCTCATCGGGTCCTTCTTGCTAGTATATGCCCACATACCAGAAAGCCTTGCTTGAAGAGGCTGCACACGTATTCGCAAAAAATATGCCAGGATTTGGAGACCTGACAATTCCTTGCCAACCTCACGACGCAATTTAGCAATATGAGCAAGAAGGGGTTCAATCTCCGTCATTTCTTTGGGAGTGCTACGCTGGTCCCAAGAATCAAGTTTTCGACAAGGCTTTTTTGGGTCAAAGGGGGCTAAGCCTAAAGATTGTCCCTCGACTGCCTGATCCTTGATGTAAACCCACTTGGATTTCCACCCTTGGATAGAATTAGTGATCTTAAAATCAAAATAATCGGCATCAGAGCGAATAGATAAAATGATGCCACCGACATCATGAACGATGGCGTCGGTGGCATTCCGACAAACATAGAAGAAATACTTCCAGGGATGGATCCCGAGGAAGCATTCACAAAGAGTAACAAAGCAAGCAACATGAAGGATTGCATTCACAAAGAGTAACAAAGCAAGCTCCCATAGACGAAAAGGAGACCACGAAGGAATTCATGGACCGGAACAGAAATGCCATGGAATAAAAAAGAGAGAAACATTACCCTCCAGCCTGATTCGAGGATTGGAGCAGCTTCATCCCCAGGGAGCTTGAAGGTGCCCTCCTCCTGAAGGTCGGAGTTCCATGCCTCGCACAAATCGTGCGTAGTGCACTTCGAAGGGGCCCATCTGATATCCCTCTTTATGGCGGCCTTGCCAACAGTGGCGGAAGTCCCCACCTTACTCTTGCCCAAGATGATGGAGGAACAACACTAGCACGCCGAAGAATAGCCAGAATAGGAGAGAGACAGAGGAAGCAAGGGCGCAAGGAAGATGATGAAGCTAGCAAATAAGGGGTAAAAAGTAGTAAAATAAATCCCCTTCCTGTTATAAAGAGCAAAGGCACATAGCTTGGACCATCTGATGTAAAATCGAACCGTCGGAAACACACACGGTGGTGGCACGTGTCAACAGATTCCGTAAAGGAAAAAATCTTAAGCAGTTATTACTTATGTAAAAACGGGAGAACAATGCATGACACCTCGATCTTTATGCGAAAAAGGGGACATGCAATCAAAAAACTCTGCTGAACATGCCACCACGCGTCATCATTACTGCTGCATGGTCCCACGTTCGAAACGTCCCATCGAGACGTGTCTTCTGGGAATCAACAACATTAATTTGCCATTAGTGACGTCATAGAAAAACAAATCATGACAAGAACTGTGGCTCTGTAGAAAGGACAGGGACCCAAAGAAAAGAAAATTTGGAGTTGAAGAAAATTCCTCCATGAAAAAGATTGAGACTATAATCAAATACAAAATATCTCGACTGTAGCCTCGGGGGCTACTCCTATCGGGAGCGCTGGTCGCGCACCCGACAAAATCTAAAAGAACACTAACGCCATAAATATAGTACAAATTTTCGAGCCTATGTACCGATGCATACGTCCGAACATAGCTTTGGTGACTCCCTTGTTTGCCTGACATTCGACGAAATCCCTAGCGTTCTCTTTTCCGCAAAACCCTAAGTCCATTATCATGGGCATTGCCGAGATTACACCTCGTCACTCTCCGTTGGCTTTTCCCAGCCTATATATAATAGGTTGGGTCCCATAGTCATATACGGATAGGTTACAGAATCATGGTTACAACACCAATACAATGTTGGTTCCTATTTCCTTATCTAGTAAAATTATATTTTCCGTCGGATGCTTCCTGGCCTTCTTCTTGATATTCATGGTCCGTGAGCCTTTATACAGCTAGGGTAACCAAGCATAAGCACCCGAGTAATCATACCTATGTCAGTAGCCCCCGATACTCCATCTGAATCATAGTTTCAGGTTGAGTCTCAAAGATATTTTCAGTATTTATGATCCAAAGTTTTGACGATATGTCGTATTTTTTTTTTAATTTGTAGGGATTTGGTACAACAGGCATGATGCATCCCACGAATTGGGAATAAGTTAATTTCTCTTGGGCAAAAACACTGTAGACCTACATCAAATTCCAGTCCCTAGGATTGAATTTAGAATTTTAATGGCGTAATTCAATTCGAGCCATTGAGGCCTTATTGAATACTGAATTCCAGTTCTATTATATCGGGTACCCAACGCGTCTATCGGGATTTTTCATCGTATCATTAATACGGATAATTTACTGGCAGTGTGCATTCTTGTGCGATTACCAAGCCACATAGGACGAATCCTGGGGTCTTACTTTCATGTCATGGACATGGCATTCAGAGTTTTATCGCATTGGGCGTGATCCGAGAATTTTGTATGATTTTTCGACTGCCTTTGTTTGGATACTGGAATTGCTGAAGTTACCAACACTTTACTTTTTCGGATGATATTTGTACATACTCCCGATGGGAGTAACTGTTTGAGGATACGCTGATGTAATACTCATAGGTTTTCTGCTTTGCCTAAAGATTTAAAATTTATCGGGTGTGTTTTACCACACGAGGATAATTATCCTTTGTATCTTCTCTGTTTTGGAACAAAATATTCTATCGGGTGTGTGGCAGCGCTCCCGATGGGAGTAGCCCCCAAGGCTATAATAGGATGTTTGCATCGAGACACAGGCTCGAAGTTTCTAGTCATCCACTGAAGTCTGTAATGTATTTTCTGAAATCTTGTCAAGATATCTTTGTCAAGTTGCGCGGCTAGCTCTCCTGATGTGAGTATCCCCTGAGGCTACAGTCAAATATTTATATTCAAGTTTAGGCTCAAGTCTTTCATCTGAGGAATTTACTTCGACTCGGGTCTCGTAGTTACTTTATTAGGTTCTTTTCTGTTTAACGAAAGCCAAAGTTTTGTCACTGCATTTCATGACGTCATTGTTGATGAAGTTTATTGTGTCGTGGCTTCTGCGAGACAAGACCCGATGGGACGTTTCAGTTGTGGGCCCATGCTACAATTATGATGACGCTTGAGTGGCACGTTAGCGGAAATTTTTGACCACACGTTCTCCTTTACGTGCAAAGATCGAGGCGGTGTGCAAATTCCTCCGTGTTTACCGTGTAATAATTTCCCATGATTTTTATCCTTCTTTAAACCTTTGACATGCGTCATCATCCTATGTGTTTTATCGGTTCGCTGTCTTGATCCAATGGCTGATCTTTGCACATATTCTATTTATAAACGAGGGGGAACTCCTTTTACTGTTTTACTACCTCCCCTTTGCTGCCTTCTTCTTCTTCCTTGCACTACACATCTGTTTGCTGCTGTTCCCCATTGCCTTCTTCTTGCTCACCTTTGTTGCTTCCTAACCACCAAGAAGAAAAGCAAGGTTGGAACTTCCACTTATGCTACCAAGACCCCAAAGAGGAGGGCCCTCGGATGGCCTTCCATAAAGTGTACTCCGCATGATTTGCATGAGGCACGCAACAACAATCTCCTTGAGGAGGGCTCCTTCAAGATCCCAGGTGATGAAGCTGCCCCCACCCCTGAATCTGGCTCCCGGGTAATGTTTCTTTCCTTCGATTATCGCGGCCTCTCCCTTCCTATCCATGAATTCCTCCATGGTCTCCTCCTTTTCTATGGCATGGAACTTTACCAGCTCACGCCCAATTCCATCCTTCACGTTGCC
The DNA here is from genome assembly GCA_910589775.1 of Avena eriantha. Lineage (NCBI taxonomy): Eukaryota > Viridiplantae > Streptophyta > Magnoliopsida > Poales > Poaceae > Avena > Avena eriantha. The sequence continues at coordinate 316,844,196 of OU342745.1, read as the reverse complement.
TGTTTTATCACTCTTTGCGAGTGCTTCCTCGGGATTCATCCCCATTGGGTATTGTGGAAGTATTTTTTTATGTCCACCGCAATGCCAACAATACTCTTGTCCATGATGTTGGTGGTGCTACTTTCTCTGTTTGTTCTGTGGTTGATTATTTTGACTTCAAAATTTCGGATTCTGTTCAAGGGTGAAAACCAAATGGTTTTACATCAAAGACCAGAAAAACAAGGACCAAACCTCCGGGTTGGCCCTGTTTGACCCCACAAAGACCTGTCGTAGACTTGAATCATGGTACCAGCGCCCAACTCCCGAAGAAATGAGGAGATCAAGCCCTTGCTAGCATGGATAGAAAAACTGCGTACTAATGTTGGTAAAGAGCTGCTAGTGCTGTAGATCCTGGCATACTATCTTCGAGTGCACATCTAGCCTCTTCAAGTAAGGTTATCTGGCATGTGGGCTTACACCGGTAGGAGGGATCCTATGAGGATTTCATCATATGACCTCTCCCTCAAAATATATGAGAAGAGGGTTCGCTCCTTTACCACACTAACCAAGAAAAGCCCATTTCCTTCAAATTGTAGGTGGAGCCCTTTGGCAAGAAGAATCGTCTTCCTAACATAAGTTTCCATTGATTTCCCTTTTTACTTTTCAGGTCATCGTTCTCTGTTGCTTATATGTTCTCTCCCCTTGATGGTGTAGGATTATGATCACCTCTCTGCACTTCCTCATGTTCCCGAGGGTGGTGAGCTTCCAACCAACCCTTCTTTATCTGAAGATTTTACTGGAGCTGGAACTGCTGCTGATGAAGAAATACAGGCATCTATTGGTGAATCAGCTTTGCATACCTAGTATATTGCTTCGGCTTGGTCGGAAGATTTACGAGTAGAGCCTGCTGGCGAAAAAATGAAACGAATTGCGGCTATGGAAACAGTTGAAGATTCAGATGATTTGACTGGCTCAAAGCCGCTTCACCAAGGATGTTGCCACTTCACTGAGGTCGTCGCCACAAAAAATAAGGAAACTTGTGGACAAAGGTGTGGCGATATTTGAAAATCCTGCCGAGGTTTACATGTAAGATGTGAGTACTTTTTCGAATGTTATTTCTATAGGTTGTCCTTGTTCCTGTTTTTCTGACTGTCTGCTCTTTTGTATTCATAGCCACTGATGCACGAAATCGTTAACATGGCCTCTCGCTTTATTAAGATCCGCAATGAAGACGAAGAATCTAAATGTTTGTTTCTGTCATCCATGCAGAAAACTTTTGTGCCCTTTTAACTTCTATTGATTTTGTGCCCCTTTTGTAAATGTCTAGCTGCTGCCAAAGAGTCCGAGGTTACTCGGGACGAGGCAATAAAGCGTGCCGATGATTTGGAGGCCAAGTTGCGGGTTGCTGAGAAAGCTTTGAAGGAGGTGAAGAAAAAGGCCAAGGCCGATGCCGATGAAAGGGAGAGATAAACAGTCGCACTTGCCGATGGAGATGAAAATCTTCGGAAGTGATTGGAGACTCTAAACACTTCTTTGGCTCGTGAGTTTTACCTTGAAGGATAATTTGTATTTTTGTCTCTGATTTCTTTGGTTCTTAGTTATAAACTTATGTGCCACAGAGCTCTCTGGCTAGTCTCTAATGTTGGAAGAAGAAAAGAGGGTTGACCCTTTATCGGATGTTGTTAGTACTTTAGAGGCCAACAATGTTCATGGGTGAAATCTTCTGATTCGGTCGCACCGCGCCTTCAATAATCTTCACCAAGATTTTCCCAAAGAAGGAGGTGCCGGTGGATCTGAACGATCTTGTTGATGTCTTTAGTGCTGACCCAAACCCATTGGTGGGCTACAGCATGATGCAGTCGAAAAGCGGCACTGAGACTTCTATGGCCTTGGCAATGACGCATGGTGAGAAGATTGACTGGCAAAAGGTTAGCTCCTTGATGTCTACGCACTTCTATTCTTGTAGACAGTTATTGGGCCTCCAAGTGCAGAGGTTTGTAGAACAGCAACAAGTTTTCCCTTAAGTGGATCACCCAAGGTTTATCGAACTCAGGGAGGAAGTGGTCAAAGGTATCCCCTCTCAAGCAACCCTGCAATCAAGATACAAGAAGTCTCTTGTGTCCCCAACACACCCAATACACTTGTCAGGTGTATAGGTGCACTAGTTCGACGAAGAGATAGTGAAATACAAGTGGTATGGATATAAGACAATGTTGCTAGAAAATAGCTTGATGGCGTGGAAGAGACTAAAGGCAAACTGAAATAAAGATGGAAGCAAGCAAACATGTAATAGATCTAATAGCAAACAGTGTTTTAGTGCTTAGAAACAAGGCCTAGGGATCATACTTTCACTAGTGAACACTCTCATATAAATATATTCTTCTTTATGATACGACGCTGAACTACTCTCTGGTTGGACACTCTAATCGGTGGTAGGGCTATAACAGCACACCTCAAAGTTCGCTTTCCACATCTAGATAACCCCACACTATCACCTTGAGCACTAGATGGTTCGAACAAACACCACAATTTCATAAAGACATCCAACTCCAAATATAACTCATAACAAGTATTTGTAATCTCTAGCCTAAGTGCCACCATGGTGTGCACGCTATCATGTTCACACACATGCGGAGAGCAGAGATCTATTAAAGCACTTGAGTAGCAAGGTAGATCTACTTGATTACAAAGCTCATGATCACAATATGATCATGCATAGTGAGAGAGATGAACACATAGCTACTGGTAGAACCCTTAGCCTCGAGAGAGATCTACTCCCTCCTCATCATGGGAATCAACAATGGTGATGGAGATGGTGGTGGAGATCGATGGAGATGGCTCTGGGGGCACTTCCCTATCCCGGCAGGGTGCAGGAACAGAGACTTTCTGTCCCCTGAATCTCCCTTTTGGTGGCGGCGGTGCTGTGGAACTTTTCGTGGCTGGTGGCTGGATAATTTAGGGTTTTTGCATCGGGAGGCATCTTATAGGAGAAGAGGCAAGGTCGGTGGGCGGCCAGGGGGCCCACACCACCTGGTGGCGCGGCCAGGGCTAGCCCACGTCACCACATGGTGTGGCCACCCTGTGGCCCCTCTCCATCTCGTCTTCTGGCTCCGTGAGTCTTTCGGTAAAATATTGACTTTGGCTTTTGTCCGTTCCAATTCCGAGAATATTCATTTTTTGACTTTTCTGGAACCAAAAACAAAAGAAGACATGCAGCTGGCACTGTGGCATCTTGTTAATAGGTTAGTACAAGAAAGTGTATAGAAATACTACAAAGTTGGAACAAAACACAAGAAAGTAGATAAAACCAAGCATGGAACATCAAAAATTATGGATACGTTAGCAACGTATCAACATCCCCAAGCTTAACTCCTGCTCGTCCTCGAGTAGGTAAGTGATAAAAATAAAGAATAATTTTTGAGGTGAAATGCACCATCATAAACTTGATCAAAGTATTTGTAAAACATTGATAGCTAGGATCATAGTACTTCAACATAGCATGAAAGATATAGTTCTAACAATAATTCATAGCAACTATGTTGCAACATGAAAAGGCAAAAACAAAAGATTCATGAATAACAATGCTCTGCAAAACGTTTGTTTATTTCACATAAAGAAAACATAGCATAGTGGCATTCAGCTTGTCCCTCATAGAGTAGCAAACATAAATGCATAGGACACCTTCAAAGTTAATAAGAGTGACTAGATACAAATAGTTTAAAAAAAGCAATATCAAAGTTATGCATCAATCAACAAGTCTTGGGACAATGCACATAGAACTAAGAATGGCCACTATGCTCTCAAAGTAGGTGCATAAAGGTAGAAGGTGGAGACTCAATAAAAAAGTAAAAGAAAGGCCTTCATAGAAGGAATCAGGGATTCAAGTTTCATAAAGAGCTTCCAAAAGTTATGGTACTTATTAGCTTTCAGCTCTCATTGCCCCTATCATAAGCATCTTGAAGTGATTAAGGTTAAAGTGAACAAACTATGGAGTATATGCTTGACAAAGTATAAGTTGGAAATCTCATGTCCCTTGAATACGAGGGCCGCTCCTCATGCTACTCAAGTTTAGTTACCGGTAAGTTCTTGCAATAGTAAGTACATGTGTATCATAGAGAACCGCCAACGGGGTACCCCTTGCCCGATGATACGGAAGAATCCCCATATCAAAATGACAAGGAAAGCAGACAACGAGCATCTCAACAATCTTATTATTTACCATGGGAAAATGGTGCGTTTTTCTCTCTTTCCTCTTTTCTCATATCTCTTTTTTTCTTTTTCTCTTTTTTCTCAATATCTGACTCTTTTTTTATAAGAAGAATGCTTCATAGACAGCTCATTATGGTTACGCTGCATGTTTCCACCATGTCAGCATGGATTAGACCAGCGGCCTAGGCGTTTCTCTAACACATATACATAACTCCATGGACTTACGAGCTCCCCTTTCATTTCACACCGACAACATCCATAGACAAAAGAGCATGATATCAACTAGGTACAAAGTACAATTGCAATGTTGAAAGCGTTCCCCATGGCAACATGGTTCTGCTAATCCCTAACAAATAAGTGCAAGCATATACAACACAGACGACACAATGGTTCAAGTTTATTAAGGGCAAGAAAAGTAAAGTGTGCCATCAAGTTCGTGAGAGCTTTAATCACTAGTTTTCTCATAACAAGTTTAATTCGGAAGGTAGATAAAAACATGAATATACTTGGAATAGCATAAGCTAGTAGGTAGGTATGGTGTACTCTTTTGGAATAACTTGGTTTTAGGAGTTGGATGCATGAGTGGAACTCATACTTGGTTGTGGAGGCTAGCAAAAGACTGGGAGCGACAAACTAAGAGAGCAATAATGGCCATAATCCTGCAGAGCGACAAAACATCATTGATCAAAGCATAAAGTGATACTACAAGTTGAAAACTAAAGGATCATAAAGGCTTATGGTGACTTGGGATAGTCATAACATGGTGTGAGCATGCGCCAAGTCAACCCAAATAAAGCATCAAAGGAGAAAACCAGTATACTATGTGATACATTGCAAATGTATCTATAATTTTTGATATTCCATGCTTGGTTTTATCTACTTTCTTATGTTTTATCCACACTTTGGAGTACTTTTCATATGATTTCTTGGACTAACCTATTAACAAGAGACACAGTGCCAGCTGCCTGTTTTCTGCTGTTTTTGGTTCAAAATGAATATTCTTGGAATTGGATGGAACAAAAGCCAAAATTCCTATTTTACCGGAAGACTCACGAAGCCAGAATATGAGACGGAGGAGGGCCTGGCCAGACCCCCCAGGTGCGGGTACCCCCAGGCCACGCCAGGGCATGGTGTGGGCCCCTCCGGCACCCCCTCGGTCTCCCTCTTCGCCTATAAGATGCCTTCTGACCTAAAAACCGAGGGGGGTTCGACGTTTTTCCAGAAGGAGTTCCGCTCTGCCGCCACCACCAGATTCCACGAAACAGCACGAGAAACTCTGTTCTGGCACCCTGCCGGGATAGGGAATTGGAGGAGATCATCGCCATCATCATCACCATCGCTTCTCCATCAACCATCCATGTTGCCCCCATCTATGAGTGAGTAATCCCCCGCTGTAGGCTATGGGGATGGTAGGGATTGGATGAGATCGTTCATGTAATGGCATCAGATTGTTAGGGCATGGTGCCTAGTATCTTTTATTAGTGCTTTATGATTTTGTTGCGACTTGATGTGCTTAATGCTTGTCACTAGGGCCTGAGTGCCATGATTTTAGATCTGAACATGTTATTGATTCATTATGATAGTATTGTGTATGGTCTTATCTGCAAGTTGTATACACATTTTGTTGTCCGGAACCAATGGCCCCGAAGTGACAGAAATCGGGATAACCGGAGGGAATGGCTTTGATGTGAGGATCACATGTGTTCATGGAGTGTTAATGCTTTGCTCCGGTGCTCTATTAAAAGGAGCACCTTAATTGACAGTAGTTTCCAATGTGAGTATAATGATAATGTTACCATATCTTCTTATGTTAGAGGAATTTATGACTTTTATGATGCGGAACAAATTGAAGAATTTATTACTTCGAAGGGTGCATTTGAACTTGCTAGTTTGCTTGAAAATATTGATGATTCACCTTATAAATATGTGGTTTATGGTATACTTAAATTTTGCTTTGATAATTACAAGGAAGAAAATGTCTATATTCTTGAATATATTAATAGATGCTTTCCACAAATGGAAGAAACTAATGCCTTGCAGGATCCTATGGAAGAAGAAATTGATGAACCTGAAATCTCATTAGATGAAAAAGAGGAGGAGAGTGATGAACAAAAGGAGGAAGAATGGATTAGCTACCCATGCCTACCTTCTAATGAGAGTAAATCTTTATCCCTTACATTATTTGATTGTCCCCCATGCTTATTAAAGGAGGATGAATGTTATGTTCCTGCGGATTCTTTTGAATTTTTTTATAATAAAGCTCTAGTGCTTGTAGATCATGAAAATCATGCTTTATGTGATAGTTATATTGTTGAGTTTATTCATGAGGCTACTGAAAATTATTATGAGAGAGGAAAATATGGTTGTAGAAGTTTTCATGGTATTGAAACACCTCTCTATGTGCTGAAAGTTTTGAAGTTACTCTTGTTTTATCTTCCTATGCCTGTCACTTTGTTCTTTGTGAATTTATTTGCATACACGATTCCTATGCATAGGAAGTGGGTTAGACTTAAATGTGTTTTGAATTTTCTTCTTGATTCTCTCTTTTACTTCAACTCATATTTCTTATGTGAGCATCCTCTCAAACTATCATGCCTGAAAATGATAATATGTCTATTATTCTTGGGAGACCTTTTCTTAAATACTGCATGAGCTGTTATTAATTGTAATCAAGGGAAGGTGACCTTCAATAATAATGAGAAGGAATATACTGTCTATTTCCCCAATAAGATTCAAAGGACTTATGGTTTGAATTCAATTTAACATGTTGTGGGCATTCAAGTTGGAGGAATATATATTGTCCCATACCAAGAGAAAAATTTGAAACTATTATGATTGGGACCATTGCTATCAAGGTTGAGGTAACATAATCATTAGTGGAATACAAAGTTTTGCCTCATATGAAATCTTTTTGGTAACAAGACCTGATCAACCTTGTTAACAAAAGGTTTCATTGAACAAAATGTTTTCACCATGATTATCTCCGCTTACTTCTATTCTACCCATTCTAGTTTTTGCTTATGCCTAACTTAAATGCGTTAAAGAAAAGTACGTATTGGGAGATAACCCAAAAGTTTTAGATGAGTCTTGGAAGTTATTACTTAAGTAATAACCGCTCCTTATCCTTTTTATTTTCTTTTTGTGCCAAGATTAACCTCTAATGAGAGAGAAGTAATGATTGGGAAAGTTGCTGTCCCGAAACAGATTTCTGTGCTTCACCGTAAAAATTCGTGTCAAATCTCTGAACGTATTTTTGAGGCGAGAAATTTTGTGCTTCTGACCCAGTTTGTTATTTAACTTTCGTTAGTTCAACACTTTATGATTTGAGCAATAGAAGGTCTTCGAAAAAATTCATCTTTACCTGCTGGTCTGTTTTGACAGATTTCTGCCATTTTCTGCATTTGCTTCTTGTTGGTCCCTTTTTGAATTCTTTTGGGGAATTGAGCTTTTTGAGGGAAGTGCTTCAGTAGCTAGTGTTATAATGGAAGTTTATTGGTGTTACAACTGAACCTTAAGACTTATTATCTTGAGTGCACTAATGTTGCTAATAAAGATTGTGTGAAGTTTTGTATGAAGGAAAAATTTCAGGTATATGGAAGGAATGAGTAATGAGATGAAGGATGGACTAAAGCTCAAGCTTGGGATGCCACGCATGTCACCCCAAGAAATATCCAAGAAGTACAAGTGTCAAAGCTTGGGGCTGCCCAAGGCATCCCCTTCTTCATCAATAAAAATCTCAGGTTTCTTCCAAACGCTTCATTTTTATTGTTTCATGCACAGTTGTGTTGTTCTTGGAGCGTCTTCTTTTCCGTTTTTGTGTTGGTTTTTAGTTTGCGTGGTTTGCTTAGTTTTCTGAATAAATTGGTTGGACCCCCTCTTTCATGCATTGGTTTTCAAATAGTTTGGTTTGGATTAGAAAAGAGTAGGAAAGTTCATGCTTAAGTGGTAAAGAGAGTTTGTTTTTGACTATGGCCTATGCTTTGTCATGCCATGCTTGATATTGTTTTGGCTTTATGCTTAGTATTCTTTGCTGTAGCATGACTTGTTATAAACAATTGAGATTGCTTAATGTGCCTTGGATGAATCATGCGTTGTTTTAGCATATTAAAGCATAGTATTGTGGTATTCTCCTTTGATGCTTTATTTGGGTTGACTTGGCACATGCTCACACCATGTTATGACTATCCCAAGTCACCATAAGCCTTTATGATCCTTCAGTTTTCAACTTGTAGTATCACTTTATGCTTTGATCAATGATGTTTTGTCGCTCTACATGATTATGGCCATTATTGCTCTCTCGTTTGTCGCTCCCTTACTATTGCCATCCTTCACTTTCACTGAGTATATTTTACTCATGTTTCCAACTCCCTAAAACCAAATATTGCCAAAGTGTCCACCATACCTACCTATTAGCATCATTTGCTACTTCCGTGCATATTCAATATGCCTTGTTTTCTTCCGAATAAAATGTTTGCTTGTTATGAGAAAGTTAGTTAGTAAAGCTCTCACGAACTTGATGGCACACTTTATTTTCTTGCATTTAATAAACCTGAACCATTGCATCCTTCTTTGTTGCGTATATGCTTGCGCTTTATAAGTTGAAGTTAGCAGAACCATGTATCATGGGGAACGCTTTCAACATAGCATTGGTACTTAGTACCTCTTTGATATCATGTTCTTTTGCTTATGGATCCGGCGGTGTGAAATAAAAGTGGAACTTGTAAGATCATGGAGTTTCTATGTATGTTAGAGAAACGCCTAGGCCGCTAGCCTAAGCCATGCCTAATCATGGTGGAAACTTGCAGCATAACCATAATGAGCATTCTATGAAGCATCCTCAATAAAAATCTATGCACATAGTAAATAAAAAGATCGCTGAGATGCTCATTGTCTACTTGCCTTGTCATTTTGATTATGGGATAGCTCCTGTGTCATGTGCAAGGGGTACCCTGTTGGTGGTTCTTTATGATACATATATACTTACAATGACAAGAGCTTACTTGTGACTGAAGTTGAGTAGCATGAGGATTGGTCTTCGTAAGTAAGGGGCATGAGACTTTGATTTATAACTTGTCAAGCATATCCTCTTAGTTGTGTCACTTTAACCTTAACCATTTAAAGATGCTTATGATAGGGGCAATGAGAGCTCAAAGCTAATGAGTACCATACTTTCAGCATTTGGAAGCCTTTCAAACTTTTCAAAACCTGTTCATTTCCTTGTTGAGTCTCCACACATTCTATGAGCACTTTCTTGAGAGCATAGTAGCCATTCTTAGTTCTATGTGTATTGTCCCCAGACTTGTTGATTGATGCATACCTTGATATTGCTTGTTTTAAACTATTTGTATCTAGTCACTCTTGTAAACTTTGAAGGTGTCCTATGCATTTATGTTTGCTACTCTATGAGGGACAAGCTGAATGCCACTATGCTATGTTTTCTTTATGTGAAACAAACAAACGTCTTGCAAAGCATTGTTATTCATGAATCTTTTATTTGTGCCTTTTCATGTTGCATCGTAGTTTCTTTGTCTTATTGCTAGAACTTTGTCTTTCATGTTATGATTGAAGTACTATGATCCCAACTTTGAATGTTTTACAAATACTTTGATCAAGTCTTTGATGGTGCATCTCACCTCAAAAATTATTCTTTCTTTTTATCACTTACCTACTCGAGGACGAGCATGAGTTAAGCTTGGGGATGTTGATACATTGCAAATGTATCTATAATTTTTGATGTTCCATGCTTGGTTTTATCTACTTTCTTATGTTTTGTCCACACTTTGGAGTACTTTTCATATGATTTCTTGGACTAACCTATTAACAAGAGCCACAGTTGTAACTACCTTGGTGAATTACGCTCTTAGTTACATGCCTGGATGAACGAAAGTGGTTAAAATAGTACGGTGGGGCCCAGGGCCACTCACGGTAGACCTTTCGGCCGTCCTAACCACTTTCAGATCATCGGGACAAGAACGAGCGGCGTAATCGGCAGGCGAAGGGATCAACTACATACACAAATGAGTATGTATGCAAGCCACATACAACAGTCCTCAGAGCCATTCCATCTAAAAGAAATAGAAATATTGCAACGCCATATGGCAAGATTCAAATATCCTAGATAGAGATAATAATTTAGGATAGCTCCTCATACAACAAACATCAGAGTATCAGGCAGAAGCGGAAAACAAGATCCGAGTACGGATAAGAAGCAAATCGGCATAAGATGCCACATAAATAAACACATCCCGCCCATAGATCTCACGGATCCCCGTTCCTGGAATCTCTACACCGAATGATCGTTGCCAACATCATCTGTCTCTTCCACCTAGTATCCATCTTGCGGGTACACCTGTTCATCTGAATCAAACAATTTATCGTGTGAGACCCTAGGGGTACTCATCAAGTCTTTATGCCACTAAAGGGGTCACAACCTGGGGTGATGCAACTACAGCAAAAGATAATATCCAACAATTCTACAGATACTCGCTAACCTTCCGCCTAACCAATGATAGACGGAAGTCCGTGAATTAAGAACAACAGTTATAACAATATAATTAACAGGTCCATCCTCCTCCTCGCTTACCAACAAGGAATCGGACGAACAACCCCCCATCCGTTGGCAGTTTTATTAACCATTCCATGAGTATTGCACTATTTACTAGTCAAGTACTTAGTCAAATTAAAAGCGGTACTTTAGTTATACTTGTCTATGATCGAGAAACTGTGCTCCAAGTCATCCATAACCGCGGACACGGCTTTCAGAAAGATTTACCCTGCAGGGGTGCACAAATAGCAACACACACTCGATCAACCTCGGAAAAACCAAATCAAAACCCAACGAGGCATTCACGACAAAGCGATCACAGGATTCAGAAAGATTTCAGGGGGCCACCCCATTAAGCTACCCGCAACGAAGTTGGCCGGCTTCGAGACGGACCCAAGGTTTGTGTGGACGGCGGTAAACGACTGGGAACCCGAAAATGTGACTGGGCTTGTCGATACAGCGAAAACGTGTCACGATCCAAAACAGTACAGGTGCTCCTCACACAATCTTAAATAAGGCAGTAACATGGCATAAGTACAGGATAGTAATAAAGCCCCAAACTAATTGTGGCCCCAAGAAATAAGAATGAATCAAGCTCTGGCTCAAGGGGGTCCATAAGGCCTCCCGGATGTGGATAGTACGAATAGTCAAGGAACAGGAATCAAGTACTCGGGGTCCTACGGGACACAAGTGAGCATGAAAAACCAAATAGCAGATATTGCTCACCGGTGCCTCTTTCATTAGTTATCCCATTACTACTCAGGTTAAGTTAATTAGGTACCTCATTATCCATCAGACACTCACATACCCTACACATGCTTTTCTATGACTCACATGGCTCAAACAACTCCTGTAGTAATGGCTCATGGGATGGGGGAACAAGCTTTGGTGGGGTTTAAAAGTAAAGGCTATGCAGTGCTTGGGATTCAATTTAATGCAATCGCGACTCAATGATGCAAGAATAAGATAGAGGCAATAGGTACTATATGTATGCAAGCATGTGGTAGTGCTTGACTGGAAGCACAGTTGAAGCGAGAGATGGATCTGGGTAGTACTCCTGTGATTCCTGGTAATTCTCCTGCTGGGCGTCTATTCGAAGAAGATCCAAACAAATAAGGGCCAACATAAATAAAGTGCACAAGCATAGGAAATAAAATGCGACAAGCAAACAAGCATGCCATGATGAATGATGCACAATTTACATGGCAATAAAGTAGCATGGCAAGGGTGAGGTGTGGGGTACAAGAATAAAGCATTTTATTAATTATTTGGCCAAGTTTTGTTGTCATAAACAGTTCAGATTTTTAATAATGACATGATGCATGCTTCAATTCAGAACAAGGACTGCATAGATAGAACGGGCTCGTCGCGCTGATCGATTTAGACATATTATTTGTCAAATTTGGAGTTATGGATTTAAAGTTATTAATTTATTAAGAAAAGGGCATTTTATTGTAATTTTAATCATCTCGAAATTTTAAAGTGGTCAAACAATATTTTGAAGGGCATATTTGAATTCCTCACATTTTTCTGATTCTAAAACATATATTATATGTATTGTTTGGATTTATAATTTGAAAGTTATTTAAAATCTGATTTGAATTTGAATTTAAACATTTTGAATTTGTTTTATTAAAACAGATAAACGGAATTACTTTTGTAACCCAGCCCTTCTCTAGCCCCAGACGCTGACGGGTGGGGCCGGTCTGACTGGCGACGCAGCACGCGGAAAAATCTTTTTACACCGCGGGTTAGCCTAGCTGCTGCGGTTGACAGGTGGGCCAGCGGACTAGGGCCCATGTGCCAGAGGCCGAACCCCGCAGCGGCTGACGGGTGGGGGCGTACTGGAGCGCGGGTTGAGCCGGCTCAAACGCAGGTGCCTTTTCAAAAAGAATACATGGGCTGACAGGTGGGGTTAAGGGGAGCGCGGGTTGAGCGGATTAAAAAGCTGGGGGGTTTGACGCAAAGTGACAGCGCTACTGTGGATCTTCTCTGTCGATCTGACGAACCTGACGGTGACAGCACGCGCGGCGCAGGACGGGGGACTCGAACCGGGGACCTGGGCATGCGCGTGGAGGCGGTAGCCACTGGGACAGGCAGGGGATGCTGTTAGGAGGGGGAAGGGCGGCTAGTTAGGTCGCGATGCGTCGCGGCGACATGCAGACGTGTGCGTCCACGGCGCACTGAGAGTGCTCGGTGAAACGCCGGCCACGGCTAGGGTTTTACGGCGAGGCGGAGAATGTCCAGGCGGTAGAGGGGCTCACCACGGGGTGGATGGAGGGCTCAGATCGGGGTGGGGTGCAGCAGATCGACGACGAGGCTGGCGGCCAGAGATCTAGGGTTTCGTCGGGGCGGCGCTGGTCCTGGCGATCTTGGTGCTCCTCCTCCTCGTTGGCGCGTACAGGGCGATGCAAGGGACCTTCCTTGGTCTCCTCGACCACCTCCACGTCAACCACGAACGCTGGAACGATGGAGCGGCGGTGTTGCTAGCGGCTGACCGGCGAGAGGCGTTGGCGACGGTGAAGAAGAGAGAGGGGAGAGGCAGGGGCTCTGGGTGGATCTGGGCGATGCCAGGAGGCGTAAGGAAGGAGGTAAAGCGAGAGAGAGGGAGGAGGGTGCCATGTGGGAGCGGGTAGAGATAAAGGTGGTCTCGGCCACCTTTGCTCCTCCTCGTTCACGTGCTGGCCACGGGCAGGCAGGGCAGGCGCAAGGTGGAGGCTACCAGGTGGGCCAGGGGTGCCGGTGGGGTCGGTGGAGCCGACTGGTAGAGAGAGAGAGATCAGAGAGGGGAGGCTCGGTTTAGGCTAGGGTTAGCCTCGGGTAGGGTTAGAGGGGAGGCTCAGGTTGGGGCTGGTTAGATGGGGTAGCTGGGGTGTGGGACCAGGGAGAGTGGGTGGTTAGATGGGGCCAGCATGGTAGAGAGAGAGAGAGAGAGGTTAAGGTTAGGGTTTAGTTAAGAAAAACTAGGGTTTGAGGAGAGAGGGTAGGTGTTAGGGTTTGGTTTAGAATTTTTAGGTTTCTAACACAAGCTTATAGATCAAGTCAAGATGAAGGGTAAGGGAGTGTAGGGATTAAAAGAGGCATGATCATGACATGGGCAAGTGTAAAGGAGAAAAGAAAAGCAATGTGGATAGTTTCTCATATGATCATGTAAGAAGAAAATTAATGGTGTTGATGAGATCATGGGGATGGTGGAGAGAGATGGAGATGATTCCATAAAGGAAGAATCACTTAATCCAAGAGAAAAGCAAATGGCTAAAGGTGGTGGTACTCTTGCATGGCCCATGCAAAATAATTAATGCCATGTTTTATCCTTGTGAATACAATCATAATGATATGGCATTATTCTTATGCATTCCCAAGCAGTGGAATAAAGGCCAAGTAAAAGAATTTATAGAATTAGATCCACCCCACCCACATGAGCTAGAATAAATATCAAAAGAAAAAGAATTACAAGCTCATGGATAATGGGATGGTGGAATTATAAGGTGGTGAAAAGAAAGGTGATGGAGTTGAATAAAAGATATGCCCCCAACTCAACTTGGGCATTAAACAATATATCAATAACCAAATACAATACCAAGAGGCAAATACAATTAATAATGCATATGAGAGAAGAACCAAAAGAAAAGGGTTTTATATGATGCTCAAATGCAAGGTGGCATGATGGCATGAGCATGATATAATTATGATGCAACAAATATATATAATAAGTAGCAATTATATCACTAGACCAAGTAGCATTACAATTGTTAGACAATTGGGATGCTACAACAGTGCCAGCTGCCTGTTTTCTGCTGTTTTTAGTTCCAGGAAAATCAGACAATGAATATTCTCGGAATTGGACGGGACAAAAGCCAAAGTTCCTATTTTACCAGAAGACCCATAGAGCCAGAATATGAGATGGAGGAGGGCCAGGACTTGGCCACACCCCCCAGGCGCGGGTACCCCCAGGCCGCGCCAGGGCATGGTGTGGGCCCCTCCGGCACCCCCTCGGTCTCCCTCTTCGCCTATAAGATGCCTTCTGACCTAAAAACTGAGGGGGGTTTGACGTTTTTCTAGAAGGAGTTCCGCTCCGTTGCCACCACCAGATTCCACGAAACAGCACCAGAAACTCCATTCTGGCACCCTGCCGGGACAGGGAATTGGAGGAGATCATCGCCATCATCATCACCATCGGTTCTCCATCGACCATCCATATTTCCCCCATCTATGAGTGAGTAATCCCCTGTTGTAGGCTATGGGGATGGTAGGGATTGGATGAGATCGTTCATGTAATAGCATCAGATTGTTTGGGCATGGTGCCTAGTATCTTTTATTAGTGCTTTATGACTTTGTTGCGACTTGTTGTGCTTAATGCTTGTCACTAGGGCCCGAGTGCCATGATTTCAGATCTGAATATGTTATTGATTCCTTATGATAGTATTGTTTATGGTCTTATCTGCAAGTTGTATACACACGTTGTTGTCCGGAACCAATGGCCCCGAAGTGACAGAAATCGGGATAACCGGAGGGAATGGCTTTGATGTGAGGATTACATGTGTTCACGGAGTGTTAATGCTTTGCTCTGGTGCTCTATTAAAAGGAGCATGTTAATTGCCAGTAGTTCCCTTGAGGCCCCGCTGCAAACAGGCTGGCGGGACAAAAGATGGTGTGCAAGTTTTCATTGCGAGCCGTATGACTATATATGGAACACATGCATAGGATTATCTAGTACTTGGATGATTTATCTTATTTATCTGCAATTGCCCTATGTTCTGATTCCTATGTGAATTGTCTTGTCCATGCAACGCCCGTCCATCCATCCCTCTACATTCCGCACTCGAATCCCACTATTTACTACTATTGCTACTGCTGTCTTTACTTTACTATTGCCGCTACTTTACTATTCCTATTACAAAACTGTTGCTACTGATAAACTACTGTGAGCAAGATTGTTTCCAGGTGCAGCTGAATTGACAACTCGGTTGTTAAGGCTTATAAATATTCTTTGGCTCCCCTTGTGTCGAATCAATAAATTGGGTTTCTCTTCCCTCAAAACTACTGCGATACACCCCCTATACTTGTGGGTCATCATGCAGCCAGCCTTAGCCGTGCCACCAGGTGGTGTGGGCCCCCTGGTCATCACTATGCTTTAATATGCTAAAACAACGCATGATTCTTCCAAGGCACATTAAGCAATCTCAATTATTTATAACAAGTCATGCTACAACAAAGAATACTAAGCATAAAGCAAAACAATATCGAGAATGGCATGAAAAAGCATAGGCCACCGTCAAAAACAAGCTCTCTTTACCACTTAAGCATGCACTTTCCTACTTCTTTTCCAATCCAACCCAAACTATTTGAAAACCAAATGTATGAAAGAGGGGGTCCAACCAATTTATTCAGCAAACTAACCAAACCAAGCAAACGAAAAACCAAAACGAAAACGAAAAAGAAGACGCTCCAAGAACAACACAACTGTGCGTGAAACAATAGAAAATAAGTGTTTGGAAGAAACCTGTGATTTTTATTGATGAAGAAGGGGATGCCTTGGGCATCCCCAAGCTTTGACACTTGTCCTTCTTGAATATTTCTTGGGGTGACACGCGTGGCATCCCCAATCTTGAGCTTTAGTACATTCTTCATTTCATTACTCATTCCTTTCATACACCTGAAATTTTTCGTTCATAATAAACTTCACACAATCTTTATTAGCAACATTAGTGTACTCAAGATAATAGGTCTTTAGGTTCAGTTCCAACACCAATAAAACTTCCATTAGAACACTAGCTACTGTAGCACTTCCCTCAAAAATCTCAATTCCCCAAATGAACTCAAAAAGGAACCAACAAGAAGGAAATGCAAATAATAGCAGAAATTTGGCAAAACAGACTAGCAGGTAAAGACGAATTTTTTCAAAGACCTTATGTTGCTCAAATGAAAAAGTTTTGAACTAAGGAAAGTTAGATAACAACCTGGGGCAGAAGCACAAAAATTCACGCCTCAAAATGACGTACAAAGATTTTACACGAATTTGTACGGTGAAGCACAAAAATCTTTTTCGGGACAGAAACTTTCCCAATCATTACTTCTCTCTCATTAGAGGTTACTCTTGGCACAAAAAGCAAAAAAAGGATAAGGAGCGGTTATTACTGATGTTATAACTTCCAAGACTCATCTAAAACTTTTGGGTTATCTCCCTATAAGTACTTTTCTTTAACGCCTTTAAGTTAGGCATGATAGTTTGAGAAGATGCTCACATAAGGAATATGAATTGAAGTAAAAGAGAGCATCAAGAAGCAAATTCAAAACACATTTAAGTCTGAACCACTTCCTATGCAAAGGAATCTTGTAAAGAAACAAGTCTTGAAAGCACAAAGCAATAAACATAGGAAAGCAAAACAAGTGCAGCTTCAAAATTTTCAACATAAAGAGGGGAAACTTAATATTGTTGAGATACATAAAACCATGTTTCCCTCTCTCATAATAACTTTTAGTAGCATCATGAATAAAATTAACAATATAACTATCACATAAAACATTCTTATCATGAGCCACATGCATATAATAATTATTACTCTCCACATAAGCATAGTCATTCTTATTAATTGTAGTGGGAGCAAATTCAACAGAATAGCTATCATTATTATTCTCATCACCATAATAATCAAATATAGGAGGCATATTGCAATCATAATTAATTTTCTCCTCAATAGTAGGTGGACTGAAAATATCATACTCATCATTGTAATCATCATATATTGGAGGCATAGTATCATCAAAGTAAATTTTCTCCTCCGTGTTTGGGGGACTAAAAAGATCATTTTCATAAAAACTAGCTTCCCCAAGCTTAGAATTTTCCATAGCATTAGCAATAATGGTGTCCAAAGAATTCATACTAACAACATTGCTATTAGCATGCAAATAAAGTTCCATAGGTTTTTTAATTTTCTCTTCAAACACTTTATGTCCTAAGTCAAGTTAAAGACTATAAAGCTCTCTATTTTTTTATTGTTTTCCATTAAGCCTCACTAGTGAAAACAAGAAACAAAAAGACAAAATTGCAGAATCTAAAGGAAATAACTTCGAGAACTCACACCGAGGATGTGAGTACCTTTTACCTTAACTCCCCGGCAACGGCGCCGGAAAATAGCTTGATGTCTACGCACTTCTATTTTTGTAGACAGTTGTTGGGCCTCCAAGTGCAGAGGTTTGTAGAACAGCAACAAGTTTTCCCTTAAGTGGATCACCCAAGATTTATCGAACTCAGGGAGGAAGTGGTCAAAGGTATCCCCTCTCAAGCAACCCTGCAATCAAGATACAAGAAGTCTCTTGTATCCACAACACACCCAATACACTTGTCAGGTGTATAGGTGCACTAGTTCAGTGAAGAGATAGTGAAATACAAGTGGTATGGATATAAGACAACTGTGCTAGAAAATAGCTTGATGCGTGGAAGAGACTAAAGGTAAACTGAAATAAAGATGGAAGCAAGAAAACATGTAATCGATCTAATAGCAAACGGTGTTTCAGTGCTTAGAAACAAGGCCTAGGGATCATACTTTCACTACTGAACACTCACATATAAATATATTCTTTTTTATGATACTATGCTGAACTACTCTCCGGTTGGACACTCTAATCGATGGTAGGGCTATAACAGCACACCTCAAAGTTCGCTTTCCACATCTAGATAACCTCACACTGTCAACTTGAGAACTAGATGGTTCGAACAAACACCACAATTTCATAAAGACATCCAACTCCAAATATAAGTCATAACAAGTATTTGTAATCTCTAGCCTAAGTGCCACCATGGTGTGCATGCTATCACTTTCACACACATGGGGAGAGCAGAGATCTATTAAAGCACTTGAGTAGCAAGGTAGATCTACTTGATTACAAAGCTCATGATCACAATATGATCATGCATAGAGAGAGAGATGAACACATAGCTACCGGTAGAACCCTTAGCCTCAAGAGAGATCTACTCCCTCCTCATCATGGGAATCAGCAATGGTGATGGAGATCGATGGAGATGGCTCCGGGGGCACTTCCCCGTCCCGGCAGGGTGCCAGAAGAGAGACTTTCTGTCCCCCGAATCTCTCCTTCGGTGGCGGAGGCGCTGTGGAACTTTTCGTGGCTGGAGGCTGGATAATTTAGGGTTCTTGCATCGGGAGGCATCTTATAGGCGAAGAGGCAAGGTCGGTGGGTGGCTAGGAGGGCCACACCACCTGGTGGCGCGGCCAGGGCTAGCCCACGCCACCACATGGTGTGGCCACCCTATGGCCCCTCTCTGTCTCATCTTCTAGCTCCGTGAGTCTTCCGGTAAAATATTGACTTTGGCTTTTGTCCGGTCCAATTCCAAGAATATTCATTTTCTGACTTTTCTGCAACCAAAAACAGAAGAAAACAGGCAACTGGCACTGTGGCATCTTGTTAATAGGTTAGTCTAAGAAAGTGTATAGAAATACTCCAAAGTTGGAACAAAACACAAGAAAGTAGATAAAACCAAGCATGAAACATCAAAAGTTATGGATATGTTACCAACATATCACTCCTCTGGCCCACTCACCAATGATGGTCAAGAAGTTAACTTAAAGCCTTTCATTAAGAAGGCGAAGAAATACTCTCGGCTGCTGCTAGGCATAGGTGTAGAGCCAAAAAAATCCACTGCACATTCTTAGGCTGGCGCTCTTTCAGCGAGTGCCGCTCCAATTGTTACTTATTCAGCTGAAGCTCCATATGCTAGTGCCACCTTGTCTGCCGAGAAATCTGCCTAGTAGTTTTATCTTGTAGTTGTAGAGGTCCCTGTTTTACCATGCTTTGTAATGAAACTGGATCCTTTTGCTGTATTGCTCCTTTTTATCAAGAAGCTTTTGTCTTCACATGTGAATGATGTAACTATTGATGTGCATGTTTTTTTGTCTGTTTTCACTGAAATTCTTGCATCTTTTATCGGCTCTGCCAAATATTCCTTGATTCGGCGGCTCCTTCTAGGTCAATCCAAGCTTCGTATGCGCAGCCATCTTCTTCTAGGATGGCTGCATCCGAGGCTACTACTGTTCATGTTGTCGATCTGCCACTGTACGTGGAAAATATTGAATAGGTGAAGAATCTAGAAAGTAATCTTCGGGTTGTGCAATCGATGGTGGACATGTCGCAATCGAAAATGTGCAAGGCCCTGGATCGTGAGACATATCTTTTAGAAGAGGTCTCCAGGGCGAGCGAAAAATGCTCTGTAGGCTTCCTTTGTAAGGTCCCAAAATCTTATTCTATGCTCATCTGCCAAACGTAACTTTGTGCTTTTTCCAGGTATTCGATTGTGCGAGCGAGAAGAAACTCAACACTTGTGGACCCGATGAATGCATTGATTGAAGCTTCTCAAGGGTCCGGTAGTGATTTCTGGCTTGACCATCGTCGCGCGCATTGATGACCCACAAGTATAGGAGGTGTATCATAGTATTTTCGATAAGTCAGAATGTCGAACCCAATGAGGAGCAGAAGGTCTTGACAAGTGGCTTGGAGCAGGAATTCTCTGTAAATACTTACCAAACAGATTTTTAGGATTTTTAGATAATGTAGATAGATAAAGTGCGAGTAAATAAAAGACAATAATAATAAATGTAGCAAGTGGCCCAATCCTTTCTTTAGCAAATGACAAGCCGGTTGTATTACTTAAGATGACCAAACGTTCTCGAGGACACACATGAATATCGTCAAGTGCTTTCCCTTCATATAGTTGATTAATCTTCTTTAGTTTGATAAGTGTTGTGTGGTGAACCTATGCTAATCTACCGACCTTCCTAGGACTAATACATACTTGTGATTATACCCCTTGCAAGCATCCGCAAGTACAAGAAAGTAATTAAGATATAAACCTAACCACAACTTTAAATTCTAAGAACCTAACGTCCCTTGTGCAAAGGTTTCCTAACGGGGGTTCAGGTTTCTGTCACTACGGCAACCCCTACGATTAGTAGCCAAATACACAATGCATTCCCCTAGGCCCATATAGGTGAAGTGTCATGTAGTTGATGTTCACATGACACCACTAGAAGAATAACACCACAACTTAAATAACAAACTATTGAATCTTTCTCAACATAATTCCACTACTAACAACATGACTTCTCCCATGTCCTCAAGAACTAAACGAACTACTCAGGAGACATCATATGGATCAAGATCAGAGATGATATAATCATAAGTAACAATCTGAACATAACAATAATTCAAGGGTTCCACTTAATAGCATCAACTACAACAAGTAATCAACATCGAGAAAGTTTCCCCTAAGAATTATGCAACATTCAACCCAATTGTTACAGCGGTATGGAGTGGTGATGATGGTCCTGGGGGAGATGATGATGATCCCGATGAAGTCCAGCTTGATGGTGGTGTTGATGGCGACGATATCCCCTCTCCGAGAAGGAATTCCCCCAGCAGAATTATGTCTGTCGGAGAGATCTTTCTATCTGTATAGTTTTCCGCCGTGTAGAGGCAGCGGAATCTTTCTGTGGTTGCCCCCAGATATTAGGGTTTCGTGGGGATAATATATGCCAAAGGGGAGAGCCAGGAGTGGGCCAGGGTGGCCACACCACCTAGTGGCGTGGCCTAGGGTTGCCCGCACCAGGGTGGTGTGGGCCCCCGTGGCTCATCTCCACTCCCCCTTCTGGCAATCTTCGTCTTCTGGAAAAATAGAATTTTCCATGTATTTTCCTAGATTTTCTGATCTTTGCGAATTACGCCTCCAAACAGCACCTTTTCCATCAAAATCGTGACTGTAGAGGTCCATGCTCCAAAAGTCATCAACCATGCAAAAACAGATGAAATAACATAAGTATCATCTCTTAATATGAAATATATCAATGAATAACAGTAAGTTATGATGTAGAATATTGATGCAAAATGGACGTATCACGCATACTTTGGCTCTTCTTCAGGATCGTGTATCGGAGGTGGAGCAGTTTGTCATGTGATGTCGCAGGTCTTTGGCCATGGTGTATAATGCCATGTTCCCTCGTGATCCTCAGCCTCAGGGCCTTGCCAATTTGATGAATTTTTGTTGACAAGGTGAGAGGATTTACCACTTCGTCAAGCTTCAGCTGGTGGCGGGTTGATGGCTTTGAAATATAGCCATCCATGTCCATGTTTAAACTAGATATTACTCATGTTTTTGATGAAATATCTCTCTAAAACCTACTAATGCGTAATGACCAAAGGGATATGCAATCCTTTCTTTCCATTTTCCCTGTGCAGATAATGACATTTGATGATGGGAATCACTACATTAAAGTCAAAGATACGAGATTTCCAACAACCTGAAGAAACCAGGAGTCGTGAAGTGGAGACACACGCTTTCAAGACCAACTATACGGCAGGAATAAAATTCTGGCTGTATAGTTCGGTCGTATAGTTGCCATCAACACCGCTAGGTCAAACAGAACAACTTTCATGAAGGGACCCCTACATAAAGAGGCCTCGGGCGACGAGAAAACAGAGCTCCTTCAGATCATCAGCCACCCCAGATCTCCATCCACAACACTGAAGAGCCGCCGGAGAAATAGACTTAGATCTAATATCCAAACCCTTGTCCACCACCATAGCCATATTCCACCACTTGTAATAGTAGATATCATCTTCGATTGGCGACATTGTAAGACTATTTGCTATCAATCTCATGATTTCCACTACAATGTTTATGATCTTTGATCTCATCTCTATGTGTGAGTAATTATCATAGGGCTATGGGCTTCGGCCTAGCCATGTAGCTTTTGTGCATGTTATTTATCATAGATGGGATCATGTATTAGTTTGTATGACATGATTAATCCTCTCTTGCCTCAATCTAAGGATTTGTCAGGTACCCAAGACCCCGAGGATTGAGCCAGGTATAGGGACTGTGAGTAATGACTAATCTGCAGGTTGGGAACCCCAATGACAAAAGGGGTAGTATGGCTGTATGTGAGGGATTTACTTGGGATTAAACGGTGAAACCGAATGCCCTAGGTCCTCTCTCTCTCCATCATCGACAATAACAAAATACACAAACTCTTGGTCCGGTAAAAAAAGAAAAGGAATTCTAAAACTCTCGAAGGTCCGTTAAAGTAACTTCACTATGCTTCTTCTTCCCGAGGATTTGATAAACCTAGGTCCACTAGGGAAAAAGAGCTATACTACATCCGTAATCCGGATCGAAGGTATCAAACCTTTTTCTAGCGCCGTTGCCAGGGAAGCAATAGCTACCCTGGTGAGGTTAGTAGGGATCTTTCCAGTTTTAATTCTTGTTTTTAATTTTGTTAGTTTTCTGATACGTCCATTTTGCATCACTATTCTATGTCATAATTCACGGTTATTCATTGATATATTTCATATTAAGAGGTGATGCTTATGTTATTTCATCTGTTTTGCATGGTTCATGACTTTTGGAGCATGGACCGCTGCAGTCAGGATTCTGATGGAAAAGGTGTTGTTTGGAGGCAAAATTCGCGAAGATCAGAAAATCCGGGAAAATATACGGAAAATCCTATTTTTCCAGAAGACGAAGGAACCTAGAAGGGGGGCTGGAGATGGGCCATAGGGGGCCCACACCACCCCCCGACGCGGGCCACCCTAGGCCGCGTCACCAGGTGGTGTGGCCGCCCCGGTCCACCCCTGGCACTCCCCTCTGGCGTATATTATCCTCCCGAAACCCTAAGACTCAGGGGGCGACCACAAAAAGATTCTGCCGCCTCTGAGGGGCGAAAAACACCGAGAGAGAAATATCTCTTCAGCAGACAGATTTCTGCCGGGGGAATTCGTTCCTGGAGAGGGGAGATCGTCGCCATCAACACCACCATCAAGCTGGACTTCATCGGGATCATCATCATCATCATCATTATCGCCACCATCATCACCATCAGCACCCTCATCACCATCTCCATATTGCTGTAACAATTGAGTTGAATCTTGCATAGTTCATAGGGGAAACTTTCCCAGTGTTGATTACTCTTTGTAGTTGATGCTATTGAGTGAACCATTGAATTATTGTTTATGTTTAGATTGTTATACATCATTATTCCATCTCTGATCATGATCCATATGATGTCTTGTGAGTAGTTCGTTTTGTTCTTGAGGGCATGGGAGAAGTCATGTTGTTAGTAGTGGAATTGTGTTGAGACAGATTCAATAGTTTGATATTTAAGTTGTGGTGTACTTCTTCTAGTAGTGTCATGTGAATTTCGACTACATGACACTTCACCTATATGGGCCTAGGGGAATGCATTGTGTATTTGGCTACTAATCATAGGGGTTGCCAGAGTGACAGAAACCTGAACCCCCATTAGGAAACCATTGCACAAGGGACGTAAGGGTCTTAGAGTTTAAAGCTGTGGTTAGGTTTCTATCTTAATTACTTTCTTCTACTTACAGATGTTTGCAAGGGGTATAATCACAAGTATGTATTAGTCCTAGGAAGGTCGGTACATTAACACAGGTTCACCCACACAACACTTAGCAAGCTAAAGAAGATTAATCAATTATATGAAGCGAAAGCACTTGACAGTCTTCCCATGTGTCCTCAAGAACGTTTGGTCATCTTAAGTAATACAACTGGCTTGTCCTTTGCCGCATAAAGGATTGGGCCACTTGCTGCATTTATTCCTACTGGCTTTTATTTACTCGTACTCTGTTTACTTGCTTTATCAAAAACCCCTAAAAATCCATTTTCTAAGTATTTGTAGAGAATTCCTGATCAATACCACTAGCTAGCACCTTCTGCTCCTCGTTGGGTTCGACACTCTTACTTATCGAAAATACTGCGATACAGCCCCTACACTTGTGGGTCATCAAGACTATTTTCTGGCGCTGTTGCCGGGGAGTGAAGCGCTATTGGAGAGTGGAACTGGTAAAGGAAACTTTTACTGTGAGTATTGTTTACTTCTGTTAGTTGCTTTATTTTTGTTATGGATAATTCACTGAGTTTCTTATTTGGTAATGCTACTACCACTGCTAAGGTAGTAGATAAGCCACGACCTGCTGAAAATGATGTTTTTAAAATACCTACAAGAATTATTGATCGTGTTATGGATAACTACTATATCGGGGATGGAACTGTCCATCCCGGTGATTATTTACTCTTTATACACGAAGTATGCGGGTTGTTCAAGTGTGCAGGTATTACTAAAGATCAAGTTAAGAAGAAGTTATTCTCATTGTCACTGAAAGGAAGAGCTGAGGAATGGTATAAGCTGCTGAAGAATGGTCAAGCTCTTGAATGGGAGGAAATAGTGCCTCTCTTTTATTCAAAATTTTATCCTCCTAGTGAGATTCATAAAGATCGGAATCAAATATACAACTTTTGGCCTCTTGATGGAGAAAGTACAGCTCAAGCTTGGGGGAGACTGAAGTTACTAATGCTCAAATGTCCCATTCATGAGCTCCCCAACAATATTATTATCAACAACTTTTATGCAAGGCTCCCTCTACATGATAAGGATTTATTGGATGCTTCTTGTGCTGGATCATTCACTCGCATGGAAGAAGAAGCTAAATGGGATCTTCTGGACCGTATTCAAGACAATGCTAAAGCTTGGGAGAATGACAAAGGTAGAAAGTCAGGTATAAATTATGATTGTGAATACATTGAATCTTTTATGGGAACTGATGACTTTCAAAATATTAAAAATGCTTATGGTCTAGACTCTCAAGCTATTTATTCTTATTTTAAGGCTTTTGCTTCCTATATTGAAGTGCCTAAAAAGAAGTGGAATAAGTATCATGAACCTTATAAAGATGTTACTAAGAGTGTTCCTGCAAGAAATACTGAAGTTTATACTGCTAATCATGTCTTACCTGAACCTTATATTGAGAAAATGCCTTTCCCAGTTAAGATAAAGGAACATACTATGATAGCTCTATGGTTAATGAAAGTACACATAAAGCTGTTGAACCTCATAAACAAATGGTTGATGAACCTATAATAGAAAATGTGAAAGACTTTGTCACTAAATATGAAGAAGAGGGACACACTATCCTTTGTAAGGATACCTCTAATATTGTTTCACAAAGTAGTATTATGAGAGCTAGTATTCCTGTGTTTTCTATTAGAATAAGTGATCATTGCTATGATGGTTCTTGTGATAGTTATATTGTTAAGTTTATGCAGGATATTGAAAGTTACTATGAGAGAGGGAAAAGTGTTCTTATGTATCTCAATAATATCAAGTTTCCTCGTTTTATGCTGAAAGTTTTTATGTTGCACTTCTTTTGCCTTCCTATGCTTGTAGCCTCTGGTTTCAACAACTTGTTTGTTTACAAAATTCCCTTGCACAGGAAGTGGGTTAGACTTAAATGTGTGTATTTTTTCTTCTTAATGCTCTCTTTCACTTCAAGTCATATTCATGAGTGAGCATCTTCAAAATTATCATGCCCATCTTAATGGCTATAAAGAAAGAGCTTTTTGGGAGACAACCAAATTTATTTTTTTGCTTTAAGTTTGTTTTTGTTTCTTTGAGTCTTGGAAGCTATTACCTTGGTAATAATATCTCCTTAACCTTTTTGTTTGGTTTTTGTGTCAAAGATCAACCTCTAATGAGAGAGAAGTAAGATTTGGGGAAGTTGCTATCTCGAAACAGATTTTTAAGCTTCACTGTAAAAATTCGTGAGAGATCTCTATATGTCGGATTGAGCTGTAATTGTTTATGCTTCTGACCCAGGTTGTTATTTAACTTTCGTTAGTTTTGCACTTTTTGATTTTAGCAACAGAAGATTTTCGAAAAAATTGATCTTTACCTGCTGGTCTGTTTTGACAGATTTTGCCACTCTTGCATTTGCTTCTTTAATCGATTTCCTTTTTGAATTCTTTTTGGGTTTTCAGAAGGAGTCGCTGCAGTAGCTTATGTTTTGATGG
Organism: Avena eriantha; assembly: GCA_910589775.1. Lineage (NCBI taxonomy): Eukaryota > Viridiplantae > Streptophyta > Magnoliopsida > Poales > Poaceae > Avena > Avena eriantha. Next base: position 316,817,587 of record OU342745.1, on the reverse strand, counting down.
TTTTCAGTTGAAGTTGAACTCAAAAGGTTTTATCACTTCACTTATAGTAATGTTGCTAATGAGAACTGTGTGAAGTTTTGTGTGAAAGAAATTTCCAGGTTAGTGGAGATAATGGTGTAATGAGGAAGTGAAAGGTTTTATGACTCAAGTAATAAGTATATGAAGATGAATATATTGATGTTATTCAAGTGGTGACTCTGGAAGAATCTACTAGATACCAAATTCAGAGACCTGCAGAGTCTGTTTTCAAATAGGTAACAGTTCTTGTAAGAAAAGTTCCGCGAAAATACTATCCAACTATATTTTTGCAGTTTTTAGCCAATAAGGAAAGTTACGAAGCGAAAGAGGGACGGAAACGGAGCCAGGGTGGCTCACACCACCCTGTGGCGTGGGCCCACCCCTGGCCGCACCACCAGGTGGTGTGGCCACTCTGGACTCCGCCTCAGACCCGTTTTATCCCAGTACCTTCCTTTTGTTGTGAAACTTCGTAATATATAATCCCCCAGATCCCTCGAGGTTCGTATATCGTGTTTTCGTCATGTTTTCGTTTCGATCTGTTTCTGCCAGGACATACTCTTTGAAGGTTTAGAAGCACAATGGTGTCCACCAAGGATAAAGGGAAGGAGCCTATGGAGGAAGACCTCCAAGACCCCGGGCAGGAGAAGGAGATCAAGAGTGAAGGTGAAGAGGAGGCAAAGCACACTGACACTACCATTGAAAGCATTGGAGTGGTGGCGAACCCTGCCAGGATTAGAAGGACTACACGGATGCAGACTAGGAGGAAAACTCCTCGTCATTGCTTGGCTCCACGGTCACTTCCTCCATGCACCAAGAATCCTTTCCATACCCTTATCCATGAGCATCAATACCAGAATATGCCCAAGGGGAAATTACCCTCCAATTAGGATTTGCCTCGTTCTAGCCATGCAGGAAAATAAGACTTCAAGGAGGAAGAGTGGGGAAAGAATAGCAAGAGCTAGAATTCTCAACCCGACATGATGATGAGCCACATTGAGCAAAACTCATAGCTAATTCGTAATCTCACCTTCGAGATCGAGGACTTGGGGAAACTTCATCGAGAGAATACCACCACCACCACCGAAGGAGTAATTCGTCATCAGGTTTGGCATCCCCTTGGTTTGTTCCAAGCTTGGGGGAGTGCCGCGGTATCACATCACTTTCTTCTATCTTTTTACCTTATTAGTAGAGTCATATCATGAATAGAGAAGTTATCATGTAGGATGGTTTGCATTATGGAAGTGTCCCCTCTCTCGTTAGATATGTATCCCTTGGTGTGAGTTGCCGTTATGGATTATTAATGAGAAATTCTATCATTTACTCTTTTGCATAGCTTATATTAGTTTTCAATTCGTGGTTATATGATTGATCTTGTTGTTAGTATTGGTATCACTTTGGGATCATTGAGTTAATTTTGTTGGTTTGGGCAAACCTGGCTCGGTCAGTAGCAACACTATTTTTGAGAGTTGAATGAAAAGATAAAAGTACTCTAAAGAAATATAATTTCATCATATTTCTTTCTTGATTTGCTCATAAGTTTAGTATTCTCTAGTTAAGATATTTTGTGCTTCCAAGGAAGATTGCATGTTTGATTTTATCACTTGTATGTTTGTTTGTTACCTTGAACTCTTATACTTGCTACCCAGCCTTGCTAGCCAAAAACCTGTACTGAGAGGGAATTCTTCTCGTGAATCCATTCCTTTGAACCAAAACCCATGACATTTGTGTCCACCATACCTACCTATTAGCATTATTGCTATTCCAAGTAAATTCTTGTTTTATCTACCTCCCAAATTAAACTTGTTATGTGAAAATTAGTGATTAAATCTCTCACAAACTTGAGGGCACACTTTACTTTCTCGCATTTAATAAACTTGAACCATTGTGCTCACCTATGTTGCGTATATGCTTGCTCTTTGTAAGTTGTGAATTAGCAGAACCATGTTGTCATGGGGAACGCTTTCAACATTGCATTCATACTTTGTACCTAGTTGATATCATGTTCTTTTGTCTATGGATGTCGTCGGTGTGAAATGAAAGGGGAGCTTGTAAGTCCATGGAGTTATGCATGTGTGTTAGAGAAACGCCTGGGCCGCTGGTCTAATCCATGCTGACATGGTGGAAACCTGCAGCGTAACTATAACGAGCATCTATGAAGCATTCTTCATATAAAAAAGAGTTAGAGATTGAGAAAAAGAGAAAATAAAAAAAGAGATATTATGAAAAGAGGAAGGAGAGAAAAAAGAACCATATTCCCATGGTAAATAAGAAGATTGCTGAGATGCTTGTTGTTTGCTTGCCTTGTCATTTTGATATGGGGATTCTTCCATATCATCGGACAAGGGGTACCCCGTTGGCGGTTCTCTATGATACACATATGCTTACGATGACAAGAACTTACCGGTGACTAAACTTGAGTAGCATGAGGAGCGGCCCTCGTATTCAAGGGACATGAGATTCTCAATTTAGAACTTGTCAATGCATATCCTCATATTTGATCACTTTAACCTTAATCACCTAAAGATGCCTATGATAGGGGCAATGAGAGCTGAAAGCTAGTAAGTATCATAATTTTTGGGAGCTCTTTATAAGACTTGCAATCCCTGCTTCCCTTTGTGAAGGGCCTTTCTTTTACCTTTTAGTGCAGTCAGTAAACCTATTCCCTTCTATCTCAGCAAGTATTTTGAGTTGTTGTGTTTCATTCATTCATATGATGATTTATTCAATCATGTTTCTTATGTTCCTTGTTTTGCACATTGCTCTTATCTTGATGTTTACTACTTTGAAAGCTATCATTGAAAACTAGTTATTTGTGAACTCCAGCAAATTATCAACTATTCTTCGACCAAGAGCTAAGTGTGCCATAACCAATTATGATTTACTTCATGTATCTTTATTGTGTTTCTTTTACTTATTGCAAGTAAGTTATATAATAGTGAGTTGTCTTCTATTATGATCTATGTATTGATGAATCTGATGCTTCTTGTCCATATTCTTTTATTGACTCTTCACTCCATAAAACTGAGGTCATGTTTATTGAGCTCAGTTTCGCTTGGGGACAAGCGAAGTCTAAGCTTGGGGGGAGTTGATACGTCCATTTTGCATCACTATTCTATGTCATAATTCACGATTATTCATTGATATATTTCATATTAAGAGGTGATACTTATGTTATTTCATCTGTTTTGCATGGTTGATGAATTTTGGAGCATGGACCGCTGTAGTTAGGATTCTGATGGAAAAGGTGTTGTTTGGAGGCAAAATTCGCGAAGATCAGAAAATCTAGGAAAATATACGGAAAATCCTATTTTTCCAGAAGACGAAGGAAGCCATAAGGGGGGCTAGAGATGGGCCATAGGGGGCCCACACCACCCCCTAATGCGGGCCACCCTAGGCCGCGTCACCAGGTGGTGTGGCCGCCCTGGTCCACCCCTGGCACTCCCCTCTGGCGTATATTATCCTCCCGAAACCCTAAGACTCAGGGGGCGACCACAAAAAGATTCCGCCGCTCTGAGGGGCGACAAACACCGAGAGAGAAAGATCTCTCCGGCAGACAGATTTGTGCCGAGGGAATTCCTTCCCGGAGAGGGGAGATCGTCGCCATCAACACCACCATCAAACTGGACTTCATCGGGATCATCATCATCATCATCACCACCATCATCACCATCAGCACCCTCATCACCATCTCCATATTGCTGTAACAATTGAGTTGAATCTTGCATAGTTCATAGGGGAAACTTTCCCGGTGTTGATTACTCTTTGTAGTTGATGCTATTGAGTGAACCATTGAATTATTGTTTATGTTCAGATTGTTATACATCATTATTCCATCTCTGATCATGATCCATATGATGTCTTGTGACTAGTTCGTTTTGTTCTTGAGGACATGGGAGAAGTCATGTTGTTAGTAGTGGAATTGTGTTGAGCCAGATTCAATAGTTTGATATTTAAGTTGTGGTGTACTTCTTCTAGTGGTGTCATGTGAACGTCGACTACATGACACTTCACCTATATGGGCCTAGGGGAATGCATTGTGTATTTGGCTACTAATCATAGGGGTTGCCAGAGTGACAGAAACCTGAACCCCCGTTAGGAAACCATTGCACAAGGGACGTAAGGGTCTTAGAGTTTAAAGTTGTGGTTAGGTTTCTACCTTAATTACTTTCTTGTACTTACGGATGTTTGCAAGGGGTATAATCACAAGTATGTATTAGTCCTAGGAAGATCGGTACATTAGCACAGGTTCACCCACACAACACTTAGCAAGCTAAAGAAGATTAATCAACTATATGAAGCCAAAGCACTTGACAGTCTTCCCATGTGTCCTCAAGAACGTTTGGTCATCTTAAGTAATACAACCGGCTTGTCCTTTGCTGAATAAAGGATTGGGCCACTTGCTGCATTTATTCCTAAAGTCTTTTATTTACTCATACTTTGTTTACTTGCTTTATCAAAAACCCCTAAAAATCCGTTTGCTAAGTATTTGTAGAGAATTCCTGATCGATACCACTAGCCAGCACCTTCTGCTCCTTGTTGGGTTCGACACTCTTACTTATCGAAAATACTGCGATACACCCCCTATACTTGTGGGTCATCATTTGCTTTCAGTCTTTATTTGAAAAACCAAAAAAAATAGTTAGTCTTTAAATTGTTGTTTTTATTATTATATGTCTTTGTTTAAGAAAATCCAAAAACATAGGAATCATGGCTGTAAAGAAGCTTGGGGAGTTTGCAACTCCCAACAATGATTATTTGTGTACTCCTATTACTAAGCCAGCAATTGCTAGTGATGACTATGAAATTAAGCCCCATTATTTAAGTTTGGTTTAACAGAATCAATTTGGAGGCTCTGTTGTTGAGGACACAGGTATGCACTTGAATACTTTCACTAAAATATGTGATATGGTGCGCATAAAACATGTTGACCCCGATGCAATCAAATTGCGCTTATTTCCTTTCTCTCTTAGAGGAAGAGAAAAAGAATGGTTGATATCTTTGCCTAGAAATACTATTACATCATGGGTGGAATGTACTTATTTATTTATGACTAAATTTTTTCCACCTGCAAAAACTATGCAACTAAGATCTAATATTACTGATTTTAGATAGGAAGAGCGTGAGCCACTAGCTCTTGCATGGGAGAGGATGAAAGAATGCATGGGAAACAGTCCCAATCATGGGATGGAAGATTGGTTAATCCTCCATCCATTTTATAAGGCTCTTAATCCTGTATCTAAGTCTATGCTTGATACTACAGCTGGAGGAACTTTTATGGGTAAGCATATTACCGAAGTAAAGCATCTGCTAGACAATATGCAAGACAACCATGCCCAGTGGCATGTGGATAGATCAAACATGAAGAAGGTGAACTCCGTCTCACCACAAGAAAATGAAGAACTCAATGCTAAGCTGGATGAGCTCATATTAGCCGTAAAAGGTAAGGAAAACCAGGTAAGAGCTATCCCCGAAACTAATATTGAAGAAATAGACTTCATAGCTCGTATTGATTACAACCCTGCATGGAAGAAGAATTATAATCCTAATTTTCAAAAACACTATTCTACTCATCCAGGCAACTCTAATAATAATATGGGATCAAGTAATGGTAGACTCTAGGAAACACTTAAGTCTTTTATAGACTCACAAAACGAGCAAAACAATATCCTTGTTAAAATAACGGAGAACCATGATGCTATGCTTGGTAAATTATCTAACCAAGCTATAAGTTTGAGGAATGATTTGTAGGCCCTCCAAGAAAGAACAGGGATTGTTGAGGCATAGCTAGGTAAGATAACCGAGAGTCAAACTCTCATTCTAGCTAAATTTGTAGGTAAAGCTGAGCCCAATCCTATTGAAGACCTCAAGATGATGAGAATCCAAAGGGAGGATCCTGAAGAACTTGATTATAGTAATGCTCCTTCACCAAGTTACACTGTTGAAGATCTTGTAAACAAATCAACATCAAGATTCTGGTAAGTGAAGAAAATGATGAAGCCTTGTATCAACACTTCGTTAATCAGGTAGCAATAAAGGTACATGAACTTGAAGAAGAATATAAGAAAATTGCTGAAAAATTACATGTTAAGCTTGATGATAATTTGAGCCTACTATTAAGATTAAAATTGGGACAAATGAGATAGCTGCACTTTGTGATCTAGGTGCAAGCGTTTCAACAATACCAAAAAGTCTTTTCAATAAGTTAACTCTTGGATCTTTTGAAATCACCAAGTTAAAATTACATCTTGCAGATTCTACCTACAAACAAGCTGTAGGGATTAAAGAAAACACTTTAGTATACATTAAAGGTTGTCCTGCTCTTATTGATTTTGTTATTGTTGACATGCATGAAGATGCTACTACTCCTGTTATATTAGGTCGTCATTTCTTAAGAACTATTAGGGCTTTGATTAGTCTACATGAAGGGAACGCGAAGCTTCAATTGCCGTCATGGGATCCTTTTGTATTCATTTTCCCAGGAAGAAGAAAGCCAAGCATGATGAAAAGAAGGCCATCACTTTGAAGGCCAACTATTTTGGAGTGGGTGTTCAACTCATCTGGCCTAAGTGAGCAACATCAAGGTCAAGCTATTGACCATAAAAGAGCGTTGCATGGGAGGCAACCCATGTGAAATAAATGTTTGAGTAAATTTTTTAAGTTTTAGTTTAAGTTTATTTTTAATAAAGAGTGCTAGAAAACTCCAATTTAGGTAAAGAAGTTTGGAAGTACTAAAAATCCCTCTTTATACATGTTGTTGTTGGTGGACAAGTTTTTCTGTCAACTTTCTATCAAAAACAAGGTATTTCGCTAAATTTCAGAATAATAAATAATTCTCGAAGAAACGGAATTTTTTTGATGGCTACAGGGAGTTTAGCGACCAACTATACAGCGGGAATAAAAATTCCGGCAGTATAGTTCTGGCCATATAGATATCTTTGCCATCGACAATTTTTCTTCCAAAAGTACTGTTGGTTTAATGACCAACTATATAGCGGAAATACAAATTCCGGCCGTATAGTTCCAGTCATATAGATATCGATGCTTTCGTACAATTTCTTTTCCAGGTACAGAGGGTTTGACGACCAACTATACGGCGGGAACAAATTGTTCCGTCCATATAGTTCTAGCCGTATAGCTGCACTGCCAGGTGGAAATCCTAAAATTTTGACAGCAGACCAACTATACGACGGTAACACATTGTTCCGGCCGTATAGTTTGCCCGTATAGTTGCGTCCGACCACAAAAACGCCATGGGAGGTAGCTCCAACCCCAAAACTTCAATCTTTTTCTCTCTTCTACCTCCAAACTCTCTCAAAACCTCAAGAGATCTTCATCTCTACTCAAGTTCGATTTCCTCATACACAAGTGATCTACGGTATCTTTCTCCTCCGATCCTCCAATTAATTTTTGCAAATTCATCTTCGATCTATCGTCATTATCATTCTAGGGTGAGACCTACTATGAACTATTGCCATGATTCTCTTGCCTAGATTATTATTTTGAGGGGATTCTTTAGTGTGCTATGATGAGGAATATCTTATGCTTATTATTGTTGGATCAAAAAGTTTTATTTTTATCTTTCCTCGTTATTTTAGATGATGAACACAAGGATCCAAACTCGTGCTCTTGCCGCCGCTAGCGCTTCTCGGGCTGTCGCTCAAGAACGCATGGGGATACAGTTCAGGAATGAGCTCCAACGTGATCGCTTCGATAGGATCAAGGACCGAGCAGTAAGGGCAACCAAGCGGGCTTGCCCCATTATATTGAACCAACTCAGTATTTATGATGACTTCAATTTACTTTGTAATAGGGTTGGCCTGCAAAACTTTATATTCAATGATGTGCCTACCTATCGCCGGTTAACTATTGAATTTCTAAGTTCGTTGCAAAGCACCATTAAACTATGGCATGGAGAGGACACAATTTCTTTCCGACTTATGAACAACAATTACACATTATCACTAGATGAATGGTGCAGATGCTTTAATTTTCCAAATAGTAATGATAATGACTTGCATGCATCATTTGCTGTCTTACCCTTCCCCTGAACAATATTATAATGGAATGAGATTCACTTCTAGAGTGAGCAAGGGGAAGAATATTCAACATACTACAATTCACTATTTGTTCTATGTTATTGCTAACACTTTGTAGGCACGAAATGAGTTCACGAGACTCAATGAGGAGGACATCTTAGTCCTTGCAAAGGGTGCTTACAACAACTGCAACTTTTCCCTCAACTTGGGCGCAATCCTTGTGCGCTACCTGGAGCACCAATCCTCCAAAAGCCAAGGACCAGTCACAGGTGGAGGCGTCATCATCGTGCTTTCCATTTCCCTAGGCATCAACCTAGGTGAGTTGCAGCCTGTGCTTGGTGAGCGACATGTTGGTTTCTCTACTTTACAAGCTTGTGGAATGCTCACTAGGAGAGGTGGTGTTTATTACTTGCACATTGCTGGAGCTGGGCGTCTCTACCCGACTCCTATGCCTAATGATATTTTCTCTATCGAGGAAGGATGTTTTCTATATGACTTGCAGGTTGAGCAACACCAACCCGATGAGGAGATTTCGGATGAGGATGAGGACCAAGAAGGGGGCAAGAAGTTCCTTATCACGAGGAACAGCCACCAACCCAGTTCGCTACATACCAAGACTTCCAAGAACTTGGAGGGACTATGGAGAGGATGCATATCCTCTCCTTGAACCTTCGAGAATCAACTAGTAATTTATCAACTCAATTTGCGAACTGGAGTTCTGACTTTTTCTCGCCACCACAATGATTTGAAGGGCTTGCAAAAGCTTAATCTTGGGGAAGTTTCCTCATTTATCTTTATTTGGCATTCATTTGCTTTTATTTATTTTGAGGTTAGGTTTTTAATTCGAGTTTATAAGCACTCGTGTTGGTTTTCCCAACACTTTATCTTTAGTTATTTCTATTTTATTTCAAGATTTTCTAGCCGAGCCTTGATGCCAATTTTCTATTCTTTAATTCCCTCTCTTAAAACAACAAAAATATTTTTCCATTTATCTTTATTTTCCCTCTTACTTTTCTTTTTTGCCTCGAGGTTCTCATGTATTCGTAGGAAGAGTGATTGACTTCGAGTTTCCAAGAAATGGATCAAAAAGGAAGAGAGAAGTGGAACCAAACATGATAGGTACGCCTTATGACTCCCCACTTTTGGAAGCTTGATAAACCCATGCTAGTTAGTAGTAAAAGTTGAGATATTGTATTGGTGGAGTGAGTCTTTGTATTGTAGTAAAGTTTTGTTTGCATGGGTATTTAGTTGGGTACGTTTTGTTCTAGATCTTGTAGCTAACCAAGTCTTGCCTAAAAATTTGCTAAACAATTATAATAAGAAAAACTCACAATTGAAGGCTTGGGTGTTGTAGTGTTTAGTCTTGAAGGCTTATTTCTAGAGACACTCAACACCAGGAATATAATGATTGACTTGATAACTCTCTTTAAAAGGATTTGTTCAATTGAATTAATGTTTAGCGATTTTTGTGAGCATGCCAAAGTTTGACTTGTGAATCATAAGAATGATATAGCCTTACGCGTGTCAAACTTCATGGGATACCAACAAATCCGCTAGCCTACGAACGATCTTCATGGAGGAAACTCCTAGATTTCGGCTATGAGTTGATTAAACATATGTAGCAGCACTGCTATAATGGGTAAAATTCTTGGCACTCCCAGGTAGCTGTGTTCATGATGGAATCACTCCTCTAGCTGTTATGAGTAATCATTGTACAAAAGGAACAAAAACCTTAGTGATGCCACAAGCGTCCATCACAGCCTGATAAACTAATTTAAATCTTTGGCATACTCTCAATTACTTAGGATCTGAAATTCTTGAAGGACAATGAATAGAAAAGTAGTGCTTGAAGAGTCTTGATTTATTGATGTGGGAGAATTGAGATACTCTAGTATATATGCTTTTCATGACAACTCTCACACTCTCAATTTTACATGATTATATTTTATTGTTCAAAGGCAAGCCTATGAGTTGATTACATGACATGGAATAAAGTTTATTCATTTGAATCATCCATGTTAACAATAATTTTTCTGCACTATAAGGATGCATACAAACCCGTGTGATATGCTTGCCATTACTCTATCTATGCTGAAGTTTTTCAGATTTACAAAGTCGAGGAAACATGAGACTACCAATCATGAGTAAGATCATCATCTCGGTATTTCAGTTTAAATGTTGAGTTCCTTTTTGATTTGGTTTTCTTGCTCGAGGACGATCAAGTTTAAGTTTGGGGAGGTTGATGGCTCTGAAATATAGCCATCCACATCCACATTTAAACTGGATATTACTCATGTTTTTCTTTCTATTTTTCCCTGCGCAGATAATGACGTCTGATGATGGGAATCACTACATTAAAGTCAAAGATACGAGATTTCCAACAACCCGAAGAAACAAGGAGTCGTGAAGTGGAGACAGACGCTTTAATGACAAGCTATACAACAGGAATAAAATTCCGACCTTATAGTTCCGGTCGTATAGTTGCCATCGACACCGCTAGGTCAAACAGAACAACTTTCGTGAAGGGACCCCTACATAAAGAGGCCTCGAGCGACGAGAAAAGAGAGCTCTTTCTGATCATCAGCCACCCCCAGATCTCCATCCACAACACCGAAGAGCCGCCGGAGGAATAGACTTACATCTAATCTCCAAACCCTTCTCCACCACCATAGCCATATTCCACCACTTGTAATAGTAGATCTCATCTTCAATTGGCGACATTGTAAGACTATTAGCTATCAATCTCATGATTTCCACTACAATGTTTATGATCTTTGATCTCATCTCGATGTGTGAGTAATTCTCCTTGGGCTAAGGGCTTTGGCCTAGCCATGTAGCTTTTGTGCATGTTATTTATCATAGATGGGATCATGTATTAGTTTTTATGACATGATGATTATTGTATCCTCTTTTGCCTCAATCTAAGGACTTGTCAGGTACCCCAAGACCCCGAGGATTGAGCCAGGTATAGGGAGTATGAGTAATGACTAATCTGCAGGTTGGGAACCACAGTGACAGAAGGGGTAGTACGGCTGTATGTGAGGGATTTACTTGGGATTAAATGGTGATGTCACTATGCATATCATTAGTTCTCTTTCTTCTATGGATGAGACTAGTATGTTATTGCTATAACCGGTTGCGGAGGCAATAGCAATTATGGATGCACTGCCCACATATAATATATCTTGCTCTAACAATTACATGCATAATTTATTTCTATCTTTTATTCCCATCAGATGTTTTGCATAGCTACAGGTGAAACCGAATGCCCTAGGCCCTCTCTCTCCATCATCGACAATAACAAAAGACGCAAACTCTTGGTCCGGTAAAAACCCAAAAGGAATTCTAAAACTCCCGAAGGTCCATTAAAGTAACTTGACTATGCTTCTACTTCCTGAGGATTCGATAAACCTTGGTCTACTAGGGAAAAAGAGCTATAATACATCCGTAATCGGATCGAAGGTATCACAGGTGCCAATCTTGCTCTTTCATAGGTGCATATACACTATCTGATGCTTGATTTTGATGCTGTATCACAGAGCCTACCTTCTCCTCCCAAAGGTGGGCTTATTAACATGGAACCTCATTACGAAGCTACCCGTAGGTGTAACACCCTCGAATCGGCCCTATGCAAATTTAGCGGTTCCTTCCAAACCCGCATAGAAATGACTGAAAGATGCCCACTAGGCACTTGCGTGCGGGTGGAAAACGAAGTAATACCATTACACAATAGTTCACGATGGAACCCATAGAATATATATATACAACAACGACTTCATGAGTCAAGAATACAAATATACAGTGCAAAGATCCAAATCACCTTGAAAATGATACAATGTCTGAGTACTGACAAGATGAAAATGGGGCTAAGAGCCCTGAAGAATAATCAATGGTGTCCATAACCCTGCCCAGGCCAAGCTAGAGGGGTAACCTTGCTACCGACGTTGATTTCAAACCTGCTAAAAACGAAAGGGGTGCCAACAAAGGGCAAAGGAAAAAGAGAGGTCAGTCCTGAGGCTAGTACACGACGAGTCTAGAATTCGGCGGATCTCACCTACATAGGTATGGTGGACTGAAGCGACAGCGAAACATGTACTAAACAACCTATAGAGACTCGATACAACTATCGGCTATTAGAGAGGATTAAGAATGACCTATTCGGAAGAGTTAAATACACCACTAGTCCCAATAGTTGTCCACTAGGTGCATTTTAGTCCCACTAGTTGTAAATTGGGGTGGAGTAGTCCCAATAGTTGCAGCACAGTGCAAAACTCATCCCAAGTGACCCTTGTGCTAACATGTGACAGTGGTTATTTTGCAAAAACGCCCTTTATTTTTTTTATCTAGGACATATAATTTATTGTTGCCTGCTCACGTGTGCCCGACCTGCAAGAAAAAGAATAGGAGAATTAACATATTTATATGAGCAGCTGGGGACCTCGAATGAGAAACCAACTAATTGGTTCATATTTCAATACCTTTAGTCTTTTATATATTGTACTCGCGAATTTTTCAGAGGGAGCTTTAGAAACTACGGCTCGTTTACTGCCTACCTCCGCTCTTGTGCTTGCACGTAGCTTGCCAACACCAAAAGCCTGCGTCCAAGATAATGGCCCCACACCCACTTACACATACGCTCAGTGTCGCACAGAGATAGAGTTGGCTATACACCTATGAGCACGTTGTTGGTGGCCTCGCGAACCAAGGAGTCGACGACGTAGCCATAGCGCATGCAGCCACCAACCGCGCAGGGTCCAGCGGCTTGAGGGCGACACCCATATGGAGAGCCAGGTGAAGATGGGTCTGGCGGAGAGCACGACGGCGACCTGCTACGATATGTCCATTAGTGTCAACACCGTCTCAACGCAGTGAGTAGAAGCAACATCGACCTCCACCACATGTCATTTGGTTTGCGCGTCAGAGCCGTGCGAGGTGTGTTTCAAGTGCCATTATCAAGAAGTGAGTCGACTTATGCTAATGTCGCCACCGCCGTAGAGTCATGATCTAGGCTGCCTTCAGGCCTTGGTTACAAGGAGGTATATCCCTACCTAACGATCGGGGACACTCATGAGACGGTAAAACTATCTCTAGTAACTAGCTCCTAGAGACCGTGGGGTCGGACACTCTCCGCGAGTTCCTTCGTGCCAAGGAAGTGTACAGCATGACCCCCCCCCCCCCGAATGTACCGGGTGCAGGCCTGGAGCTGTAAGACAGCGAGCGGCATGGCATGCACCCACTCGTCTTTTCCATAGCACGTGCACACTAGCGCCCTAGCCTTGTCGTCCCCCTCTCTCTCCATACCGGCAGGACGCACAGAAGGCAGCAGAAGCTATTGGTCAGGTTACCAGTCATCAGTAGCACGAGAGTAGTTAGCATAAAAGTTCCACTTTACATGTCAAATTTCCGAAATGGTACCAGTCGACCTCCAAATCGCATAAACTACCACATCGGAATTAAATTTTCGCAAAATGCATGGGTTCACGTTTAATTGCGAATTGACGCCGAAACTGACAGTGGGACCCACTTATAAGTGTCAAAGTTGCTGAGGTGGAGTCGGCCCCAGCTGCCTGTAAGTCCTATTAAAATTAATTAAAATATAAAAAAGTAAGGCGGAAAGTGGGACGATGTTGACCCATCCAATCCATAATCCGTCGGCTCACCCCACCGCCATACTCCGGCGAGCTCCCTATCGCCGCCCCTCCTTCGTGGTGTTCGTGTCCGCCACCGGCATGCCCCGCTCCATGCCGCCGTACTCCGGCGAGCTCCCTATCGCCACCCTCCCTCGTGGAGCTCGCGTCCGCCACCGGCATGCCCCGCTCCCTGTTGCCATACTCCGGCAAGCTCCCTATCGCCGCCCACTCCCTGGCGGAGCTCACGTCCACCACTGGCATGCCCCGCTCCCCGCCGTCGTACTCCGGAGAGCTCCATGTCGTTGCCCCTCCCTCGTGGAGCTCGTGTCCGCCACCGGCATGCCCTGCTCCCCATTGGCTCCTTCCCGCACCGAGCTCCCCTTGCTCATGGAGCTTGCGACCGCGGCCGAGCTCGTGGCGGGACAGGCGGGGGCGGCGTCGGTGGTGGACTAGGTAGGCAGGGACGGCGACGAGGCACTATCGTGGCTACCCACACACCAACGAGGAAGGAGCTCTGCCACGAGGGGCGCAGCGATGATGGCGAGCAGGCGACGGCGACGTCGAACAAGGCTGGCGACAGGATAGTTAGGGGCTGCGGGGGCTGGTTAGGGCTAGCGGTGGTCAACAGGAAGAGAGAGGATTTTTTTATTTTTCTAATGTTTTTAGATTTTTCTTAATTGTGCTGACATGTGGGGCCTGGTCCACGTCAGCAAATAGCCCCCGACAAGTGGGGCTCACCTGTCAGATTCGTTGTCAATTCACGATCAACCCACGATTAGTGCATTTTGCAAAAATTATGTAGTTCTGATGTGATAATTTTATGCGATTTGGAGATCGATTGGTACCATTTGGAAAATTTGACATGTAAAGTGGTAGTTTTATGCTAACAACCCGTAGCACGAGGATGAGGGTATTGGTCAGGTCGCACACGCTCACTCACCACCGCATGTTGTACCTGCTTCTATTCATTTGTAAATAAAATCAGTGACCTACTAATCTACACTTTGAGATAAACGCATATGGGTTGTTGTGGTTATTCCATATTGTTTACAACCTGTAGATCCCTGTTCGAGATTCACCCAGCGAATACTTTTTTAATTAATTCTACAGGTGAGATCGACTGGATAAGCTTTATGTGATATATGTGCTATAAAAGAATTATAGTGGTGTTTTCGCAAAACAACCACACCACGTGTCAGCATTAGGGTCACTTGGGATGAGTTTTGCACCGTGTTGCAACTATTGGGACTACTCTACCTCAATTTACAACTAGTGGGACTAAAATGCACCTAGTGGACAACTATTGGGACTAGTGGTGTATTTAGCTCTATTCGGAACCAACCTGATACTAACACCAATCATACCCATCCTGGTATTTCCCCCTCGAGACGAAACGAGGAAGTCATGCCGAGGAAACTCACACGGTTGGAAGTTTTATTCTTTCTTTCCATGGTGGTTATCCAACTTACTAGTCATATCAGATACAAGTCAAGATTATAACAATAAACTTTAGTTATAGTTGCCTATGATAGAGAAACTGTGCTCCAAGTCGTCCATAACCGCGGACACGGCTTTTCGAAAAGATTTAACCCTATAAGGGTGCACCAAAGTGTCCACAAGCACTTCAACCCTTTTGTCTAGATCAATTAACATACTTCCATCGATATGTCGGTGGAGCCTCAGATACGACGCTTTCCTAGACCCAAAGCAAGTACATGGGGGGCACCCCACTAAGCTACCCATAACAAAGTCGGCCAGCTCCGAAGATGGACCCAGAGGTTGCGAGATTGACCATGAGATCAGAGGCCATAGGTATAATCCTCAACATAATGACCCACATCCTAAACAATACAGTAGTAAATGCTCATTGAGCAACAGATATTAAACATGGCATAACATAGCATACATGGCATAACATGGCATGAAAACATTAAACTAGTTTGTGGCCCCCGGGTACAATACCTTGAAATCAGGTAATAAGCCAATAGGGGTTCCCATTTACCCCACATGTGGTTAGCGCACTGAGTCTCAGAACAGGTGTTAAGAATTAGGGTCCTAGGTGGACACTAGTGGGTGGGTAAAAACCAAATAACATCTATTACCCACCGGTGCATATTATATCTATTCCCAGCATTTTATTTGACAAGTTATAATGAAAGCCATGATCATCTCCACCATTAATTATATGCCAACCTCCCAATAATGGTGCAACAACATCGACACGAAGCAGCACCTGAGCAAGAAACTATGACTCGCAAGGCCGACTGTCTACCAATCAACAGGCAATAGGATGTGTCCAAGGCAATATAGAGGCTACAAGGGATATAAACGGTCCACAGAAACTAAAGCATCACAACACAAATAACAATAGATCAACATGAGGAAGTAAAGACTATAAATGCAAAATAGGTAGAAAGGGGGAGAATGCTTGCATGGGAAACACTACGTAGATTCATCGATGAACGGTTCAAAGCTTGCATCAACTCAACAGCCTAATCCATGAAGAAGCAAATCACTAAAAGAAACAGCGGATTCACTATTTAATACTATGTCAGAAGATCCGACATGATTATGATATGATGCATGGGATGGAAAAAATACGGTGCAATTAGGCAATATTAAGCGAAACCGGGGTCCCGACAATTAATTATACGGTTCAAGTTGATTAGATACCCCATGATGACCCACAAGTATAGGGGGTGTATCGCAGTATTTTCGATAAGTAAGAGTGTCGAACCCAACGAGGAGCAGAAGGTGTTGACAAGTGGTTTGGATCAAGAATTCTCTGTCAATACTTAGCAAACGAATTTTTAGGGGGTTTTGATAATGCAGATAAATAAAGTGCGAGTAAATAAAAGACAATAATAATAATTGCAGCAAGTGGCCCAATCCTTTCTTTAGCAAAGGATAATCCGGTTGTATTACTTAAGATGACCAAACGTTCTCAAGGACACATGGGAATATTGTCAAGTGCTTTCGCTTCATATAGTTGATTAATCTTCTCTGGTCGGATAAGTGTTGTGTGGGTGAACCTATGCTAATGGACTGACCTTGCTAGGACTAATACATACTTGTGATTATACCCCTTGCAAGCATCCGCAATTACAAGAAAGTAATTAAGATAAAAACCTAACCACAGTCTTAAACTTTGAGATCCTACACTCCCTTATGCAAAGGTTTCCTAATGGGGATACAAGTTTCTGTCACTCCGGCAACCCCACGATTAGTAGCCAAATACACAATGCATTCCCCTAGGCCCATAAAGGTGAAATATCATGTAGTCGACGTTCACATGACACCACTAGAAGAATAACACCGCAACTTAAATATCAAACCATTGAATCTTTCTCAACACAATTCCACTACTAACAACATGACTTCTCCCATGTCCTCAAGAACTAAACGAACTACTCACGAGACATCATATGGATCAAGATCAGAGATGAAATAATGATAAGTAACAATCTGAACATGAACAATAATTCAATGGTTCCACTCAATAGCATCATCAATGTAAGCATATTTAAGATCATCAGGTAAAGGTTTTAGATCAAAAACCGGATCCTTTTTAGGTGGTAATGTGGTACCCAAATCTTCCATAGGTAAGTTATGCTTAAGCATCTTGGGTTGATGAAGGAGGATTCTCGTCAATCTCATTTCTTTCTTCCATGAAGATCTCACTTTCGTGGTCTTCCATAAATTGCTGCAAAGCATTGTTAGGAGCAAGAGAAATATAAGCAA
Source organism: Avena eriantha (assembly GCA_910589775.1). Taxonomy (NCBI): domain Eukaryota; kingdom Viridiplantae; phylum Streptophyta; class Magnoliopsida; order Poales; family Poaceae; genus Avena; species Avena eriantha. The sequence continues at coordinate 316,800,162 of OU342745.1, read as the reverse complement.
GTTGTTCAACTCTAAAATCCTCATCAGGCAATTCATTTTCATAAGGAACTTTAGCAAATTTTGAAAAATTAAACTCACCTAATTCTCGATCAAATTTTGTTAAAATTTTCTCCCTCTTACAATCTATAATGGCTCCACAAGTGTTCACGAAAGGTCTACCAAAAATGATAGGACAAGTTTTGCTAGCAGCTGAACCAAGTACTAGAAAATCAGCAGGATATTTAATCTTACCACAAAGAACTTCCACATCTCTTACAATACCAATTGGAGAGATGGTCTCTCTATTGGCAAGGTGGATAACTACATCAATTTCTTTGTAAAGCTCATAAGCAATAGCACTTGAACTTCCACCAATATCACATAAACCATAATAGAAATGATCACCAATTCTAACGGAAAGCATAGGGACACTAGCTTTCCTAGTTCTACTAGGATGTGAAACAATATTAGAAGCATCCTCACAAAAGATAATGTGTCCATCTTCTACACTTTTAGTGACCAGGTCTTTCACAATTGCTACTGCAGGTTCAACGTTTATTTGTTCATCGGGTTTTATAGCTTTCTTTGTACTTTTGTTAACCACACTAGTTATCATAGAATGCTCTTTTACCTTAACAGGGAAAGGTATTTTCTCGATGTAAGGTTCAGGTAAAATATGATCAACAGTATAAACTTCAGTATTTCTAGCAGGAACACAATTAACAATATCCTTATGTGGTGCATGATACTTGTTCCATTCCTTTTTGGGAATTTCAAAATAAGAGGCAAAAGCCTTTAAACAACTTGCAAGAACTTGAGAATCAAGACCATAAGCAACACTAAAATTATGAAAGTCATCAGTTCCCATAAAATATTTAATGCATTCATAATCATAATCTATACCTGACTTTCTTCCTTTATCATTCTCCCATGCTTTAGCATTGTCTTGAATACGGTCTAGAAGATCCCATTTAGCTTCTTGTTCCATACGTGTAAATGATCCAGCACAAGAAGCATCCAGTAGATCCTTATCATGAAGAGAAAGCCTGGCATAAACGTTATTGATAATAATATTGTTAGGGAGCTCATGAATAGGATATTTGAGCATTAGTAACTTCAATCTCCCCCAAGCTTGGGTGGTACTCTCTCCATCATGAGGCTAAAAGTTATATATTTGATTCTGATCTTTATGAATCTCACTAGGAGGATAAAATTTGGAATAAAAGAAAGGTAAAATTTCCTCCCATTCAAGAGATTGGTCATTCTTTAGCAGCTTATACCATTCCTCAGCTCTTCCTTTCAATATAACGAGAATAACTTCTTCTTAACTTGATCTGTTGTAATACCTGCACACTTCAACAATCTGCATAATTCATGTATAAAGAGCAAATGATCACCGGGATGGACAGTTCCATCTCCAAAATAGTAGTTATCCATAACACGATCAAGAATTTTTGTAGGTATTTTAAAAGTATCATTTTCAGCAAGTGGTGGTTCATCTACTACCTTAGCATTGGTAGGAGCATTACGAAATAAGAAACTAAGTGAACTATCCATATTGAAAATAAAGCAACAAACAGGAGTAAACAATACACATAGTAGAAGTTTCCATTACCAGTTCCACTCTTCAATAACGCTTCACTTCGCGGCAACGGCACCAGAAAATAGTCTTGATGACCCACAAGTATAGGGGGTTTATTGTAGTATTTTCGATAAGTAAGAGTGTCAAACCCAACGAGGAGCAGAAGGTGTTGACAAGTGGTTTGGATCAGGAATTTTCTATAAATACTTAGCAAACGGATTTTTAGGGGGTTTTGATAATGCAGATAAATAAAGTGCGAGTAAATAAAAGATAATAATAATTGCAGCAAGTGGCCCAATCCTTTCTTTAGCAAAGGACAAGCCGGTTGTATTACTTAATATGACCAAACATTCTCAAGGACACATGGGAATATTGTCAAGTGCTTTCGCTTCATATAGTTGATTAATCTTCTCTGGTTGGATAATTGTTGTGTGGGTGAACCTATGCTAATGTACTGACCTTCCTAGGACTAATACATACTTGTGATTATACCCCTTGTAAGCATCGGCAACTACAAGAAAGTAATTAAGATAAAAACCTAACCACAACCTTAAACTTTGAGATCCTACACTCCCTTATGCAAAGGTTTCCTAATGGGGGTTCAGGTTTCTGTCTCTCCGGCAACCCCATGATTAGTATCCAAATACACAATGCATTCCCCTAGGCCCATAAAGGTGAAGTATCATGCAGTCGACATTCACATGGCACCACTAGAATAACACCACAACTCCATTGAATCTTTCTCAACACAATTCCACTACTAACAACATGACTTCTCCCATGTCCTCAAGAACTAAACGAACTACCCACGAGACATCATATGGATCAAGATCAGAGATGAAATAATGATAAGTAACAATCTGAACATGAACAATAATTCAATGGTTCCACTCAATAGCATCAACTACAACAAGTAATCAACACCGGGAATGTTTCCCCTGAGAACTATGAAGATTCAACCCAATTGTTACAGCGGTATGGAGTGGTGATGATGGTGCTGATGGAGGTGATGGAGATGATGGTGGAGATGATGATGAAGATCCCGATGAAGTCTAGCTTGATAACGGTGTTGATGGCGATGATCTCCCCTCTCCGGGAAGGAATTTCCCCGGCAGATTTCTGCCCGCCGGAGAGCTCTTTCTCTCTCTGTAGTTTCCGCCCCGCAGAGGCAGCGAAACCTTTCTGTGATTGCTCCTCGAGTCTTAGGGTTTCGAGGGGATTATATACGCCAAAGGGCGATGCCAGAGGTGGGCCAGGGTGTCCACACCACCTGGCGGCGCAACCAGGGGTGGCCCGCACCAGGGGGTGGTGTGGGCCCCCTGTGGCCCATCTCCACTCCTCCTTCTGGCCTCCTTCGTCTTCTGGAAAAATAGGAATTTCCATATATTTTCTGGGATTTTCTGATCTTTACCAATATTGCATCAGGATAGTGCGTTTTCCATCAGAATCCCGACTCCAGTGGTTCATCCTCCAAAAGTCATCAATCATGCAAAAATAGATGAAATAACATAAGTTTCATCTCTTAATATGAATATATCAATGAATAACAGTAAATTATGATATAGAATAGTGATGCAAAATTGACATATCAACTCCCCCAAGCTTAGACCTCGCTTGTCCCCAAGCGAAAACTGAGCTCAATGAACATGACCACATGTTTATGGAGTGAAGTGTCGATAAAGATAATACTGACAAGAAGCATCACATTCATCACTACACAAATCATAATAGAAAACAACTCACTATTATATAACTTAACTTGCAATGAGTAAACGAAACATAATAAAGATACACAAAGTAAATCATAATTGGTAATGGCAAACTTTGTTCTTAGTAAGAAAACGGTTAACAAATTGCAGGAGTCAAACATAATGGGGTTTTAAATGATAGCTTTCAAAGTAATATTCACTAAGATAAGAGAAGTGTGCAAAAGAAGGAACATAAGAAACATGATTGAATAAATCATCATATGGATGGATGAATCACAACAACTCAAATACTTGCTTAAGATAGAAAGGAACAGGTTTACTAACTCAACTAAAAAATAAAAGATAGGCCCTTCCCAGAGGGAAGTAGGGATTTCAAGTTTCATAAAGAGCTTCCAAAAATTATGGTACTTACTAGCTTTCAGCTCTCATTGCCCCTATCATAAGCATCTTGAGGTGATTAAGGTTAAAGTGACACAAATATGAGGATATGCTTGACAAGTTATAAGTTGAAAATCTCATCCCCTTGCTTACGAGTACCGAACCTCATGCTACTAAACTTTAGTCACAAGTAAGTTCTTTTCATTGTAAATGCATGTGAATCATGGAGAACCGCCAACGGGATACCCCTTGCCCCATGACATAGGAGCTATCCCATATCAAAATGACAAGGCAACAGAAAATGAACATCTCAGCGATCTTTTTATTTGCTATTTCCATAGGTTTTTATTGAGGATGCTTCATAGAATGCTCACTATGGTTATGCTGAAAGTTTCCACCATGATTAGTCATGGCTTAGGCTAGCCGCCCAGGCGTTTCACTAACCCATATATAAACTCCATGAGCTTACAAGTTCCCCTTTTATTTCACACCGTCGGGATCCATAAAGAAAAGAACATGATATCAACTAAAAAATAAGTGCAATGTTGAAAGCATTCCACATGGTAACATGGTTCTACTAATTCACAACTTATAAAGCGCAAGCATATAAGCAACATAGATGGACACAATCGTTCAGGTTTATTAAGTGCAAGAAAAATAAAGTGTGCCATCAAGTTTGTGAGAGCTTTAATCACTAATTTTCACATAACAAGTTTAATTTGGAAGGTAGATAAAAACATGAATATACTTGGAATAGAAATAATGCTAATAGGTAGGTATGGTGGACACAAATGGCATAGGTTTTGGTTTAAGGATTGGATGCACGAGAAGCATTCCCTCTCAGTACAGGTTTTTGGCTAGCAAGGCTGGGTAGCAAGCATGAGATTTGAAGGAAAAAAACAAACAAACATACAAGTGATAGAAACAAACATGCAATCTTCCTTGGAAACACAAAAGATCTTAACTAGAGAATACTAAGCTTATGACCACAACAAGAAAGAAAGATGATGAAATTATATTTCTAAAAGTACTTTTCTCTTCTTCATTCAATTCTCAAATGGTGTTGCTACTGACTAGAGCCAGGTTTGCCAAAACCAACTAAATTTACTTAATGATCCCAAAGTGATACCAATACTAACAACAAGATCAATCAAATAACAGAAATTGCAAACTAAAATAAGATGTGCAAAAAGTAAATGATAGAACTTCTCATTAATATTCCATAACGACAACTCATACCAAGGGATACATGATATCTAACTAGAGGAGAGATACTTACACAATGCAAACCATCCTATATGATAACTTCTCTATTCATCATATGACTCTATTGAAAAGGTAAAAAGATGAAAGATAATGATGTGATACCGCGACACTCCCCCAAGCTTGGAACAAACCAAGGGGATTCCAAAACCTGCTGACAAATTACTCCTTCAGTGGTGGTGGTGTTTTCTCGTCACCATCCGACTTCCAAGGTAAGGGATCCCCATCAACAAAGGACATCTTGGTTTCCAATATCCTGAAACTGGCAGCAGAACTTATGTGTTTAAACCTAGCCTCATACTCACAGTTTTGATTTTGCACGTTGTAGAGCTGTGCTTGTAGTTTGTTGATTGTTCGATGGAGTGAGAGAATTTCATCCCTAAGCTCAGCAGTCTCCTTCTTGTGCTCAGCGATAAGTTCTAAACTAATCTTATGGATGATATACACTTCGTGTTCCACCATCTTCTTGTACCTAAAGACTTCTTGCTCCAATGCTTCCATCCTGTCCTCCAGACTACCTTCTCCTTTAGGGCCCTGAACCTCTTTTATCGGTATCTTCCCATCTTTGAGCAACAACTCCTATGGGTGAATCTTCAACTCATACATGTACGGGTTGATGATGTCCGTGGAGGAATCCTCCCTGGGTGATCCAGAGGAAGACATTGCAGCTCCAAGACTGAGAATCTGCCTATCAGAAACAGATCGAAACGAAAACACAACGAGAACACGATATACATACCTCGGGGGATCCGGGGGATTATATATTACAAAGTTTAACAACTAATGGAATGTACTAGGAGAAAACAGGTCGGAGACAGGCTCCAGGGGGCCACGCCCCCTGGTGGCGTGGCCAGGTGGGCCCGCGCCAAGGGGTGGTGTGAACCCCTCGGGCTCCGTTTCTGTCCCTATTTTGAATCATTATCTTCCACGTTAGATAAAAACTGCAAAAATATAAATTGAAAAGTTTTTCGTGGACCTTTTCTTACCAGAACTGTTACCTATTCGAAAACAGATTCTCCAGGTTTCTGAATTTGGTCTTTAATAAATTCTTCCGGAGTCACCACTTGAATAACATCAATACCTTCATTGTAAGAATCTCCAGTAATATAGTTCTTGAGTCTTTGACCATTCACCGCTTGTGTAGTGTTGTCTCTTAAGGAAGAAATTTTTATTGCACCTGAACAATACACCTCTTCAATAACAAAAGGTCCTTCCCATTTTGAAAGTAGTTTTCCTACAAAAAATCTGAGACGAGACCTATATAATAGAACCTTCTCACCAACATGAAACTCTCTCTTAAGAATTCTCCTATCATGCCATCTTTTAACTTTTTATTTAAAGAGTCTAGCATTTTCATAAGCCTCGCTTCTCCGCTCGTCTAAAGAACTCAAGTCAAGCAATCTTTTATTACCAGCAAGTTTAAAATCTAAATTAAGTTCTTTCACTGCCCAATAAGCTTTGTGTTATAATTCTAAAGGCAGGTGACAAGATTTTCCATAAACCATTTTGTAAGTAGACATTCCCATAGGATTTTCCTAAGAAGTTCTATAAGCCCATAAAGCATCATTCAACTTTTTAGCCCAATTTTTTCTAGATCTATTAACAGTCTTTTGCAAGATAGATTTAATTTCTCTATTTTATAGTTCTACTTGCCCACTAGTTTGGGGATGATAAGCTGAAGAAATTCTATGATTAACGTCATATTTAGCAAGGGTCTTCTTAAAACCACCATGAATGAAATGTGAACCTCCATCAGTCATAAGATATCTAGGCACTCCAAACCTAGGAAAGATAACATCTTTAAGCATTTTTAAAGAAGTCTCACCATCAGCATTTTTGTAGGTATGGCTTCTACCCACTTAGTAACATAATCGACAGCAACAAGAATATGAGTATAACCTTTTAAATGAGGAAAAGGACCCATAAAGTCAAATCCCCAACAGTCAAATGGTTTAATAATAAGAGAGTAACCCATAGGCATTTCATTGCATCTAGAAATATTACCAACTCGTTGACATTCATCACATGATAAGATAAACTTTCTTGCATCTTTAAAAAGGGTAGGCCAATAGAAACCTGATTGTAGAACCTTTTGTGTGGTTCTATCTCCAGCATGATGCCCTCCATAGGCACTACCATGACATTTCCGCAATATCTCTTTTTGTTCATATTCCGGAACACATCTTCGCATAATACCATCCAGTCCTTCTTTATATAAATGCGGGTCATCCCAAAAATAGTGCCTCAAATCATAAAAGAATTTCCTTCTTTGTTGGGCTATAAAAGTTGGAGGCAAATACTTGGAAACAATAAAGTTAGCATAATCAGCATACCAAGGACTCTCTCGCGAGCTTACCCCTATTGTAGCTAATTGTTCATTTGGAAAACTATCATTAATAGGCATAGGATCAAAAGAAATGTTTTCCAATCGAGATAAATTATCAGCAACAGGATTTTCAACACCTTTTCTATATACAATATGTAGATCGAACTCTTGTAAAAGAAACACCCATCTAATAATCCTAGGTTTAGCATCTTTCTTTGTCATAAGGTACTTAATAGCAGCATGAGTATGAATGGTAACTTTTGAATCCACAATATAAGGTCTAAACTTATCACAAGCAAAGACAATAGCCAAGAACTCTTTTTCAGTAGTAGCATAATTCTTTTGAGCAGCATCAATAGTCTTACTAGCATAATGGATAACATTCAACTTTTTATCTATTCGTTGTCCAAGAACAGCACCTACAGCAAAATCACTAGCATCACACATAATTTCAAAGGGTAAATTCCAATCAGGCGGTTGGACAATAGGAGCAGTAGTTAAAGCTTTCTTTAGAGTTTCAAAAGCCTCCTTACAATCATCATAAAAAACAAAAGGTACATCTTTTTGGAGAAGATTGGTAAGAGGTTTCAATATCTTGGAGAAGTCTTTAATAAAACTTCTATAGAAACCAGCATGACCAAGGATACTACGAATACCTTTGACATCCCTAGGATAGGGCATTTTCTCAATTGCTTCGACTTTGGCTCTGTCAACTTCAATGCCTCTTTGGGAAATTTTATGTCCAAGGACAATTCCTTCATTAACCATGTAGTGGCATTTCTCCCAATTAAGAACAAGATTAGTTTCTTCGCATCTCTGCAAAACTTTATCAAGGTTGTGCAGAAAATTATCAAAAGAAGTTCCATAGACGAAAAAATCATCCATGAATACTTCCACAATTTCCTTACAAAAACCATGAAAGGTAGCGACATGCATCTTTGAAAAGTAGCTGGAGCATTACAGAAACCAAAAGGCATACACCTATAAGCATAAGTTCCATAAGGACACGTAAAAGTAGGTTTATCTTGATCCTGTTGTTTAACAGCAATTTGAGAGAACCCAGAGTATCCATCAAGAAAGCAAAAATGAGTCTTCTTAGACAGCCTTTCTAACATTTGATCAATAAAAGGCAGCGGGTAATGATCTTTATTACTAACTTTGTTAACCTTTCTGAAGTCAATACACACTACAAGTAAAGTTTCCTTCCGCAACGAATTGACTCGACGGTCATCGTAGAAGGCGCGTCTTCCGCCACGAAATTCTCGACTTGGCCATGGCTGATGGAATTTTTTTTTCCGGTTTCGCGGCCCTCTACTACGACGGATCAGCTAAAAACATGGAGGAAGCTCGGCCAGCGCGTGGCAGAAGCAAGATTTTTGTTTCCTCGCGCGATGTTGACTCGCATAAGTCTTTTGAGGCGTGCGGGTCCCGGATGTCAGTGTCTCTAACGGACCATACTTTTCGGTCGTGCCTCCCTGATTTGAACTCAATAACGTTTCTCGAGGCGTCTGCTGTTTAGTCAGGTTGCGAGGTCCCACATTTCAGCCTCTCATTTGAAGGATCGTGTGTATCATGGAATTTTTTTCCTTCGCTCTCGCTACCCTGCTCCGAAGTTGATAGCGCTGCTCGATGCATCTGTCGTATAATCAACCTCCTAGGACCCACATGTCATCCTCTCATTAGAAGAAACGTGTGTATGATGGAATTTTTTCCTTCGCTGGCACTACCCCGTTCCGAGTTGATAGCGCTGCTCGATGCATCTATCGTTTAACCAACCTCCTAAGTCCCACATGTCATCCTCTCATTAGAAGAAATGTGTATATGATGGATTTTTTTTCCTTCGCTCACGCTACCCTGTCCTAAACTTGATAGCGTTATTCGATGCATCTACCGTTTAGTCACGATGTTGGGGCCCCACATGTCATCCTCTCATTAGAAGAAACGTGTGTATGCTGGATTTTTTACCCTCTATCGCGCCTTCGTGTTCCGAACTTGATAGCGTTGCTCGCTGCATCAGCCGTTTAATCAAACTCTTGGACACCACATGCCATCCTCTCATTAGAAGAAATGTGTGTATGATAGAATTTTTTCCCTCAGTCGCGCCTCCGTGTTCCGAACTTGATAGTGTTGCTCGCTGCATCAGTCTTGCTGGTGGGTTCCTTATGTTAGTCTCACATTAGAAGAATCGTGGGTATGACGGACTTTTTTCACTCTAGCGCCACCCTGTTCCTAACTAGATAGTGTTGCTTGACGAATATGTCGTTTGGTCACGCAGTTGGGTCCCACATGATAGCCTCTCATTAGAAGGATCGGTTGTATGATTGACTTTTTTCTCTACTCGCGCATCCTGTTTCGAACTTGGAAACGTTGCTCGATACAACACTAGTATAAGGCCGCGCTAGTGGGACCCACATGTCGGTCTATATTTAAATGAAATGTGTGCATCTATGATAGACCTTTTTTCGGCCGCATCTGCTGTTTTGGACTTCCAATAGATTTAAATTGTGTGTGTCGCCACTACACCAAAGATATTTATATAAAATATATTATTAAACATTCCTTAGTACCTTCAAGTTATGTTTTAATGTTTTTAAAAAGATGTCGTGTGTCTGTTTTTATATTTTAAAAAATAAAAGGGCAGCCTCCTAGCATTTCAATTTATAAAATGCCACATATATAATGGACTAGTTTCTTAAAAATATTGTGGAGTTTTTTTTAAAAGGTGGGGGGCAATGCTCAAAAGGCCGAATTAAAAATATTTTGGGCTATTCTACATGATCCATCTACATGTGCTATACTCCATGGGCTCCTTTCTTAAATTTCACTGGGCTGTGCTAAGTAGTCCCTTAACCCTAACAAGGCCGAATCAAAATGTTCTTGCATATGCTCCATGGGATCTTTTCTCAAATTTCACTAGCCTATGCTCAGCAGTTCCCTGACCCTACGCTAAAAAAACAGCTCCCTGACCTCGAAAAGGCGTGTGTGTATGTTGGACTATTTTTTTGGGTCGAACTTGATAACGTTGTTGGGTCCTCCATGTTAGCCTCTCACCACGCTGGAATTTTTTCTCGCTCGCGCCTCCCTATTTTGAACTTGGCAATGTTGCTCGATGCAGCATCTCTATTAGGCCACGCTGCTGGGTCCCATGTGTCAGCCTCTCTGTAAATGAAACATGCGCATGATGGACTTTTTCAGCCCCGTCCGCTGTTTTGACATTGGTCCGTTGCTAGGTCTAAATATACATGGTACAAAGTAAAGGACCAAATATACACACATACTATATAGATGTCGATCAAATTTTTTTTTTGAAAATTATCTATTATAATTTTATATAGTGATGATATGTCATATGTCTATTATCTGTTTCTCACGTGCAGGGTACATGGAACTTACTAGTAATGCAGTAGTTTCAACAAAACAACATAGGTAGGCAGAGCTTTTTCTAGGGGGGGTGGGGAAGGGGATGACCATAAAGGCCGAATCAAAAAGATTCTGGGAAACTGGGGGTGGATGCCCTATTCTTCATGGGCTCACTCCGAAACTGAATGCACTATGGTTGGCGGCCACAAGACAATGAAAAGGCCGAATTGAAGGTTTTGGGCTATGATTGGGTCTGATAGGCTAATTTCATTGGCTCGGCAATAAAAATTCCAGACTTCAAAAAGGAAGAAAAAAAGAGGGAGAAAATTTTGGCCGATATTTTCACGTGAAAATTGTTGACAACCAGGACACATATCCCGCATGCGCCAGAACTTTCCCACTCGCGCCTTCCAACTCGCGCCTTCACTCCAGCAGCCAGCTACTGTCTCTTTGTGCCATTCTTTTGGAGACGCACAGACGGTCAAAACCACAAGCCGCGCACCAAAACATTCACACTCCGTCTATCAGCTGGGGAGGCCTGACACCATTGTTGGCGGCGCCATTCTTTTCGAGACGCACATAGGCCAGCGGTCAGCTGGTCGATCCCCACGGTACGCTTATAATATCCTTAGTTTGGTCAATCATTCCCTAGAAGTAGTTTCATACTCGATCTGCTCGTTTGACATTGTTCTGCACTTGATCTGTTTGTTCGAATTGGTTGTCATTTTGTGCTCGGTCGATCTGTTCTCTCAAATATGTAACATAGTTCTGCACACAATTTCTGAAATAAGCTGAAATTACATGGCATTTATAGTTTTATATTCAATTAGGTTGCTCAGATATCTTGGCTTAATTAGATCTGTAATCAACCTGTTTGGTGAAATATCATGAAAGCTTCTGACCATCTCGATCCTCAACAGATGGATAGATATTGCATACTGAATGGAAAAAAGCAACACCTTCATATTGGGAAGGTGTTAATTAATTCATGAAGTTTGTTAGACAGCATAACGGCGACTTAGATGTGTTTTGCCCATGCCGACGATGCCTTAATTATAAAAAGCTAAGTCAGAGCAGAGTCGTAGACCATACTTTCGTTAATGGGATGCAACACTCATATATTAGGTGGACTAAACATGGTGAACCATATGATCAGCCTATTCTTGATCCTCTAGCTGATGCTGATCCGCCTGAAGCTCATCAGATCAAGGATGAGGACCTTTCGGGTTTGTTAAGGGACCTGTACCCCACTACAAGCAAAAAAGGCGCTCCTTCTCTTAAAAGATCACTTTTCTCTGACCTGATAGAAGATGCCAAGTGTTCAGTGGACCTTGATTCTTGTTTCTCAAGATTCGAACTGGTAATGAAATTACTAAAGGAGTTGTTCAACAAGATTACCAACAAAGCTTTCGATTCAGTGATTAAGGTGTACAGTGAGTGAATCCCTAGGGAAGGACTGCCAAAATCCTTTTATGAGATGAAACAGTACATCAAGGTACTTGGACTATCATATGAGAAGATCCATTTTTGTCCAAATAACCATGTACTATTCTAGGAGGATTATGAAAACCTCGATGAATGCCTAGTATGTAATGAATCAAGATGGAAAAATGGTGATAAAAAGAAGAAAGATCCTTGTAAGGTTCTGAGATATTTTCAGTTATAGATAGATTGAAGAGGTTGTTTCAGTCAGAACAAACATCTAAGGAAACAAGATGGCACAACGAGATTCTCAAGACAAACGATTACTTACTCAGACATCCAGCTGATGGCGATGAATGGAAGGACTTTGACAAGGCCCATCCAAGATTTGTAGCGGATCCAAGGAACCTGAGACTTGGCCTAGCTACAGATGGATTTAACCCATTTGGCAACATGAGTAACTCATACATCATGTGGCCAGTACTTGTTACAATTTACAACCTGCCTCCCTAGGCATGCACTGATCAGTCGAACTGCTTGCTGGTTTACTCATCCCAGGTCCCAAATCACCTGGGAAGGATTTTGATCGGTTCATGCAGCCTCTTATATGAGACTTGCAGGAACTATGGAAGGGTGTCATGACTCCTAATATCCTTGCCAGCAACCATGAAGATGCCAAGTTCCCTATGCGTGCTGCTGTGTTATTCTGCTCCCATGATTTTCCAGCTCTTCGCACTATGTCAGGTCGAGTGACAACAGGTTATAACACATGTGTTTGCTGTGAGACAAAATAGGTCACAGTGAGGCTAAAAAATAAGACTGGTTTCCTTGGCCATCGGGTTTTTCTTCCTCGAGACCACAAATTCCGAAAAAACTTGAAAAAATTGCAGTTCTATGGAAAGAGGACTGAATATGGCATTGCACCACAAAAGTTCACTGCAGCTAAGTTGCAGGCACATTTACAAAAGGTCAGAAATGTCAAACCAGGAAAACAACCAGCTGCTAGATGAGGGAAAAGAAGGAATACAGAAGATGCACCGACAGTAGGAGCAGCATCCAAAAGGAAGAGAGCAGAAGAAGTAGCATCAGATTCCCAAGGGAAGGGAAGGAACCGAGAATATTTTATAAGCACAGATCCACTCTATGGGACTTGCCGTATTGGGCTCGTAAGACACTTTGACATAATATTGATGTCATGCACATGGAGAAAAATATATATGACAGCATTATAGGCACATTACTCAACATTCCAACTAAGACAAAAGATATCTATAATGCTAGGCTTGACTGCGAAAAACTCAATGTTAACAACAACTTGAAGCTGCATCCTGAAGATACGGTTGATAAGGGCGGTGAAAAATATTACAAATTTCGAGGTGCAGAATTTACCTTGCCGATGAATAAAAGGGTACTATTTTGTGACATCCTCCGAGGTGTGAAGTTCCCATCTGGATTTGCTTCCAACATTTCAAATTGTATCAATGCAGAGGGGAACAAGCTCCAAGGGTTGAAAACTCACGATTGCCACATCCTACTACAAAGGCTTTTAGCTCTTGGCGGTAAAGGTTTAGTGAACAAGGATTTGTACAATATGCTTGCAGAGTTGGGAAAGTTTCTTTAGGGAAATCTGTAGCAAAACTCTGTACAAAAGAGTTGTAGCGCGTCTTCAAACGGACATAGCAGAAATCCTATGCAAGCTTGAGCTGATATATCCACCAGCCTTCTTTGATGTGATGGTGCATTTGGTTATTCATCTGACTGAAGATGCACTTTATAGAGGTCCCGTACAGTACGGATGGATGTACCCTATAGAACATCGACTTTGCACTTTCAAGGGTACTATCAGGAACAAGGCTAGAGCAGAGGCTTGCATTGTAGAGGCATACATTGCTGCTGAAGCATTTGCATTTTTCTCAAGATACATTCCTGATCGTAAAATAAGATCCAGTATGGGTGGCAGAATTGAAGAAGTTGAAAATTTTGTTTTTAACCATAGTGTTCGCCTAGTAGGAAAGAAGGAACATAGAACATTAATGCAGCATGAATATGACCAACTTACTTGGTATGTGCTGAATAACGCTGATGAGGCTGAAAAATTTGTTGCCTATGCACTATTTATACATATCCTCACATATATGAAATGAAACTTGTAGCAAGATATGTTCAGATGTCTTACTTGAGTATCGTTTTTGTAGGTTATAGAAAGCAACCAAAGGAAAAGATTATGCTGCACCAGTATGTGGGGGTGGGTTTCAGGAATGGTTTAGGAATCATGTAAGATGGTCAATTGAACTTTGAATTGCATACGAATTGTGCACATGAGATGACCTCTTGATTATTTTGTATAACCACAGATCACGAAGCCGCGTGAAGAGAATCCGTGCGATGTTAGTGATGGTCTCTATGCCCTATCACGTGGTCCGGCAAAGAGGGTGCAGACAACTTCAGCTTGCAATGATGATGTATCCACTACAGCACTTATGAGCGTGGAAACATCTGAAGACACAAAACAGTGGCATCACGACTAGTGGAGAGCACTTGACTGCCAAAATGAAGAAGTCAGATGACTATGATCATTATGGTCACATAAAAGAGGTTACTGCGTTGAATTATAACGACAAGACTGGTGGTCGATCTATGGTTCTATTCAAGTTTTATTGGTATGACCAAGATCCAAACAAGAAAAGAGGCCCCAGAAATGATGGGAATTTCATATCGATCAATACTACTACCAAGTGGTACAAGGAGGAACCTTATATTTTGGTAACTCAAGCTTCCAAGGTAATTTTCTTGGATGACAGAGATAGTAAGGACTGGCAATATGTGCAAAAGTTTGAGGCAAGGAGCACTATGATGTGAATGAGTATGACGAGCCAGTCACCACGGATGTTGCCCACCAAGATGATCCTAGTGGTTGTATGGTAACTGAACAGGCTGATGTCGATGAACATTTGATTGCCAGAGGCGGCTCTGTGCATGATGGACAAGTAGATTTCACTATCGAGGTTAGTGTAGTCGACAAAGAGAGGAATAAACTGGTTCTACCTGATGAATCTCAGGACATGTATGATGAATGGCAAGGGGAAGAAGATCCAACCTAGTGGGAATATGTGGATCTAGAACGCGGCGGTGCCAAAAGCGATGATGGTGATGATGATTAGCTGTTGTTTCATATTATGCAGTGATATGATGAACAGTGATTCGTATTGGTTTTCTCTTTGTAAAATGTATGAGACATGATGAAAAATTCCTATTGGATTGTAATCCTAGACTAATTGTTTTCCCTGTCTAAATTGGATTAAGCTTAATTCGACAAGTGCAAACATATATAGAACAGGTTCACTTGGCGTGCAGCAGAAACATTGGTTCAGTACATTAATTAATTATCAACCACAGGACCAGTTTCATACAGAAGGGGGCATATGCACCTCGTGTCAGTAGAGATGGGCGAGCACATTGTCTCGACAGATAGGGTAGTTGGTGTTGGTCTCAAACCAAGTGAAGATGCACTTGTGGTGGTACGGATGGTTGCATCCCCGGAGACGCACCGTTGTGCGCTTCGATAGCGCCTGCATGCATATGCTGCAGTGGCCATCCTCCTGCTCAACCAGGTACCAACTGTCTTGAAGCACTGACAAGTTGACGATGAGCCGGAGATTTAGGATAAGGGCTAGGTCGAAGTGGAACCCGTTGACCCACATACATGCCTCAAGCTAGAGTCGGTGCAGAATATCGTATGGCATGATGATGTCCCACTCCTCCGCCGTGAGTTGCAGGTTCTTCAGCAGCCATAGACGGCCAAGAACCATGCACATAGTTCCCATGACCTTGCTCGCTCTTCGTAGCTTGCTGGGAGGCAGGCTGAGATTCAACACTTCCTCTTTCTAGGGTGTGGTCGCGATATCGTCCTCCTCCAGAGGGGCTGGGATGGAGCCAGGCATCCTCCTGAGCTCGTACGTCCTCGAGAAGAAGATCTCCAGTGTCATTGTGTACAGCATCGCCACGTTAACTAACTGCGGCTCAAAGATGGAGAAGTCAGTTGTGGATGCGGAGACGCGGCAGGTACGGAAGACATGGGGGCCAGACTCGATGATGCGCTCCTGTGAGGAGCGCTCTAGTTCCGGCGGAGCCGCCATTTGGGGATTTTTTTGGGGGGTGGGGGAGGGGAGGGCGACGGGAGGGGTGGGGGCTAGTCCATGGTGCTGGCCTAGATGAGGGGGAAGAGGCCAGGGGAAATGGGTGAGGGTCTGTTTGATTTGTAGGATAGGAAAATCGGAGGAATAGGAAAAATGTAGGATTGGATTGTCATGTTCACTCCAATCCTATAGGAATTCATATGCACCAAAGTGTGTTTGATTCCACCATAGTAGGAATTTAAAAAATAGGTATGGGTGAATGTTTGATTTCCTATGAAAACTAGTACCGTACAAAGGAATCCTTAGAAAAAAATCCTATGGGAATCAATCCTACAAATCAAACAATCGTCATAGGAAAATTTCCTATAGGATTTAAACCTACAAAATTCCTAAGCAAATCCTTGGAATCAAATGGACCTTGATAGTGGACTACTCGAACAAAAGGTGGGGCCGTGCTACCTTGTCACTCCCCAATGTCATCCCTACCTCGTCCTCGCTTCATGGTTCTATTTAGGTTCGTCATAGTGCTAGTGGGAGTAATTTGGCTAGTACTACATAGTCCTACATGTATTGCCAACTAAGCATTTAGATGGCATGGCATGCAATTAAATGATGAGAGAGAGCCTTGGGGTAACTAGCTATGTTACCATAAGGGCGTCTCCAATGTGAAAATAAGGTCGGCTATAAGACACCTGTGGTCGATCTTAGTGGAATTTAAACATTGTAGCACTCGGTCTTAAGCAGACCATACTAGTATGACCCGGCCATAAGAGCTAGAAAATCATTTTTTCTCTCTTCACTACACAGTGCACTTGTGACAGAATTTCAAGATAAAATGAGTCTACATTGCAATAAATGATACTTTGCATGATACCACACGTATGTTACTTTTCACTATGGATGTAGTAACTTATTTTATTTTATTTTGCAAAAATGGAGGTAGTAACTTAGACTAGTAACATATGCATGTTAAGTTACTTCCCACCATCACTATACGAAATGTGTTAACTTGTGACCTTCTCATATTGGCCGTAAGAAAATTGTCATAGATCTATGACCATTTCGAACCAGATGGTCGTAGGACATTTGGGACGGTCCAAACCCGAAAAAACTATGACCAATTTTGTCAGGAAGGTCATAACTTACTTAAATCCATTGGTCATAACATACATAACATTGGGCTACGACCTTAACTTTAGGCGATCACGACCAATTTAAATAGTCATCGCTGCTAATTCACAATGAATTAAAATGACCGATCGGCCACCTTAGAAGGTTTGTCTATATGTCGTATCCATGTGTAAACTTACGCTGATGTGTCTACATAAGTGTCATACTCCCTCCGTAAGAAGGCTGAAGGCCTTTTTTTTTTTTGAAAAGTCCCTTTTACAACATATTCTTGTTAAATGCTTTATAAAAGCCTCTTTTTATACTTAAAAAATAAAACACGAGAGATGAGATGCGGGCCGTTGGATCAAATCCGAATGGACGGAATAGATTACATATAATGGACTTAGCATAGATCGATGATGTGTCGTCCACCCTACCGAATTCATCGCGCGGACCCACTCCATCGTCTCACCCTACACCCACGCACCCGAAGCGAACGGAACCATATCGCCTACCTACGACTCACCCGACCGAACCGAACCACAGCCAAACCCTAGAACTCGCCATTGTCTGCCCCCCTCCCCACGCCGCCATCGCTCCTCGCGAGCTCCTCCTCCTCTCTCGTCATTTCCCTTCTCTCCACTATCGGCCCCGAGCGCCGCCGCTCGTGTGAAGCCCCGCATCGCCGCCGCTCATGGGAACGCATCGTCGCCGCCATGGTGCCCCCTACCCGCAACCAAAATCACCGCCTCGGATCCCCGCCCCAGATCCCCAACCGCTAGCTACCCAGCTAGCGTCAGGAGGAGTAGGTAACGTTAGCATTAGCAGGAGGTGGGATGGAGAGCCTGTCGCAGCGCGCGGTGCTGCTGCGGGAGTTGTTGGGGAAGGGCCAGGCGGCCATGGATGCTGCCGTCTCTATCCTCGGCTCCTTTGACAGCTTCCTGCGCTCGACGCCGCCATGCGCCCCGTCCAGCTATGGACGCACGTCATCCGCACCGCGCACGAGAACATCGACCGCACCCTCCTCTCCGCTGACATCATCCTCGCCCAGTCTGACGATACCAGAGCGGTAAAGCCCGATCTCCCATCCCCGATCAAATCCCCTCAAGCTCAGCTGCCGTGTACGCTCTCTACACGAGCACAAGATATATGTAGCCTGTGTTTTTCCTATCGCTACTATTCCAATGTGCAACTGTCATGTATTTGCCTATAGCTACGGTTCCAATTTCAGTCTAAATGGTATAGTCTAGAACATTTGATTTTCGTTTTTCAGTTGATGAGCCATGGAATGAGAAATCATATAGATGTAGCCTGCACACGAACACTGTCTCATATAGCTAAGTTCTCTTTTAGGGTATACACTATACCTGACAAATCTACTATGCTCTCTTAGACAAATCTACATGACATGTAATTGTACTATATGCTGATCCAAACATGACAGTAGGGTGTTTAGTTTTTTTTCCTTTTCTACAGACTGAATTCAAGTTGTCACTCACATATGCATTTCAAAACTTAGATGTAGTATTGAGATCATGGTTATATCTAATTTGAGCTCTCGCATAGCACTCTTTTATTCCTTTTATATGTGCCACATGTGAGCACATGCTAGCAGAACACGTTAGGAAACTAGCTTTCAACACTAAACTAAAACCTTGGGTGTGAAGCATGATATGTGCACTGTCTAGTTCTATTTTCTTTTACCTTCAACTCCATTGAGTGGATGCCAATCCTTTTTGAAGACTTTAGCTGCCTGAAGCATTGCAGCCACTTGCAATATATCTACTGTTTGTGTTCAAAATTCATATGACTGAAACAAGATTTGTTTGTCTAAATTGCAGCCGGAGCAGGTCGAAGAGGCTTGCCAGAGGTCGTTGTGGGTGGAGGAGGTGGCCAGGGAGCGGGTGGCAGATCTGGTTAATGTAAGCTTGTGTTTTTGTCTAAAAAATGCAGTAAGCATCATAGCACCTTGAGAGATGATGTGTCTTACTCAAAATGTGCATTGCATATTTTAGAACTACAGTGGTGTCACCTTGACTGAACCAATCTATCTTTTAACCCTTTTCTGGGATGCTCTTAGTTCACATGAAATTTCGGGAATGCTCTACATGGTCGCCACTATAATCCCACTCGAGCACATAATATATCTTTTCATTACTGCAACTTAAACATGTGACTGTGGTCTGCTCCAAATTCTATTTTATGAACTGTAATCTTCTTACCAACAATTGAAATACTGTATTTCTTTCTACTGTCAGGTAATCCACTTGGGATGACATTACATAGGGCTAGGAGTGGCGCTGCGTTCTTGAGCGCCAGGATGCGGTCGGTGCTGAGAGGGGTGGATGCCAAGCAGCTGGAGAAACAATGTGAACACGAGTACATGCCCATCTCTGTATTCAGAGGCTTATGTGCACTGTTCTAAGACTAAATATTTATGTACTAGTGTATGTTTGAACCGTTTGTCTCCTCTCCCTCACTGTATATATGCAGTATGTGATAGATAATACGTCTGATAAGATATTCTTGTGGTAATTAAGATGGGTCTTTCTCATTGCTTGGTTACAGTAGTAGGTTCATGTTATTGCTTTCAATTAGCCTAGTAATACCGATGTACTTTGATGTACTAACGTGAATCCTTCTTCAATTAGCCTGTACTAATGCGTCTCTTTCTTCAATTATTTGTAACCTTACTAACTTGTACAAGCGAAAATACATATGACAGTTAGTATAAATTACGGTATATTACAGCAGTATGTGCTGAGTGTAGAAATAGCTCTCACCCAAGAGTTATGTTGTTTGGCTTCTTGCTTCTTGTTAGGATTGATGCTTGGCTTGATTCATGTTTGGCTGCTGCTTCCTTTTCTATTATTATAGCCAAGCATTATAGTCAAGCACTAGACTCTGCTTAATTCATATTAGGCTTTATTAAAGAAATGCATAAATTGCTTATCTGTATGCAAAAGAATTATGTACCTGACTATCATCATGTGTTTGTTGTTGGTGCGCAAGCAACTTCAGTATGTGGATGACCACTGATCATCTCCCTTCCAAGGCGTCGCTGCGGGTGAGGTCGTGGCTGCGGGTGCCGCCGTGCCATGAGAGGTTGTCCCGTGGGGAGGATGGGCTACTGCTCGCCCCACTGCGCTGACTAGTGACAACCGACTTCACCTCCAGCGAGTTCGCGGTAGGGGGAGGCCGTGGACGTGTACAGATTTGCAGGTTCTCTATAGAGGTATATGGGTCTGATGTCGATGCATCTACTTACTTATCTATCCATTGTGTGAGACTAATCTGAGTTAAGCAGATTGTCCATGTTCAGATGGATGTACTCATGTGTACTTCTAGATTCTTGTGATGTTATTTTGTTCAGTAGTCTGTATGTTGTGCTAGATCCATGTGATGTCAAAGCTCGGTAGTGGTTTATGTATTGATCTGAAGATGATCCTTGCACCTTTGTGTTCATGTGTACTACTAGATTCGCATGGCTATTTTATGCATGGCTTAAGTACCATTTATTCTAACTAATATTTCTGCATATGTGATTAGGTCCACATGATGAAGCTAGTAGAATTACAAAAGCATGTATGTATGTTCAGATCGATGTACCCATGTTATATGGTTTGTTGTATACTGGAAGCTCCAAGTTATATGTTTTTAGGACTATACATGCTTATGGGAAAGACTATGATGTGATATAAATCAAATACTGGGAGTGTCTTCTAGCCAAACTATAGACGAGTGTCTTCTTCTTTCTTCCTTTACATTTACTACATGTTGTTGCCGTATAAATATAAATTAATTACCATGGTTTTAGGTGCTGGAATGGTTACAACCATGGAATTACCAGCTAGTTAAGAACAGTTAATTAATTTACGTTACCCTGTTAGCATGCTAGATGTGTACCCTGTTGCATGCTAGTTTATTGACTGCAAATTAACCGTTAGCTACTATTTTTTTCATGAGACGTTATCCTGATTCATTGGATTCATTGGTAACGTCAGATCGAGTGTGAGGAAAACTGGGAAAGCCAGATCAAGGACATCGACTTCACAGCCAAGCTTGAAGGGTCTGGAAGAGTAGTCCGAAGAGAGCTGGAACCAACCAAAGATTTCTATTTTGATAGCTTGTTGTAGTTTGAATTTTTTTTTTTGGTAGCTGGATATAATTGTGCATGATTGTAATGTAGCACTGTTGTATGAAATGATATTCATTAATTGGCCATGTTGAATTAGATAAATGTCATGTATCTATCGGTTATGATAAAATCATTTGTTGTTAATCTGATTTGAGCATCTGACAATTGGGACCTACTGACTAGTGGGACCGGACTAAATTAAAAGGATAGAAGAAATTGTATGTAAAAAGGCCACAACCCTAAAATAAAAAGGTTGAATTGGGCTTGGCCCATGTAGGTGACAAAAATTGATAAACAATAAATAGACAGATTGTTGGGCTAGGCCCATTTAAAAGGCTGAATTGGACTGGGCTGAATTTGTTGCCACGTCAGCTTCCACGTTAGATTGGCTTACGTGGACAGGCCAGAATGTCATGACCAAAATTTTGGTCATGGACACTATGACCATCTATGTTGGTCATAGTAGTCCATGACCAATTCAATAAAAAGGTCGTGAGTTGTCTATAGTGACGCTCGCTATGTGACCTATTACTTTTAGTCATAGAAAGGTCATAGATGGACTACTATGAACTTTATATGACCAATATTTGAGGTCACTAGTTAGCATATTTCTTGTAGTGCATGACCAGCCTAAATATACTAGTAACTTGCATATGTTATTGTGTTCATAGTGGGTGATAACACGTGTGTGGTGTCATGCAAGACCTAATTAATTAGGTTTTAGACTCATATAAATGTGTGATGTTATGGTAATACCTTCCTCTTTTTCATCATTAATTATCATGTCATGTCACCGATACATGCAAGTTAATACTCCCGCGTGATGAGAGGGATGGCTGTTGTCTCTACCTTAAATAGAGGAAGGGTTGTTGAGCTGGACAGGGAAGACACATATTTTAACATATCCTTGGTTTTTTTGGCATCGTCTATGCAGCGTAGGCACCGGTGCCGGATGGATAAGAAGTGGTTTGGGCACCGATATTTGCATATGCTATGGAGGGCCACCCAAGTTCTATGGGTTTCCAAGCTTTTTAGCTAAAAGAGAGCAACTATATAGATGCACAGGCTGGTGGTACTCACCCTTGCTATCGGTAAAAGAGAGAAACTATGTGGATGCGATGATGATTTAATTTATTTATATAACATAACTAGTATAGATACAACACAACCACGGCTGAAACGAAACCATACTCTAGACGGAATCAGCACACACATAGACACCCGAATATCATATGGTTCTTTTTTGTCAAGAACCTATGTCGCCCTCTGCCCGTGCGGGCACGCCGTCTGGTGTTCGATGAATAGAGGCAGCTGCCAGCCATGTCGCAACCTTTGTTGCTGCACTTGAGCTTCATTCCCGAGGACATCTGATCCATGGTAGTGGTTGGTTCAAAGACGCCTCCGTATTCACATCCCGGGCACTGGCCTTCGGATAATTTTCCAAGACATTGTGCGCATGCAATGTGCATCGCGGTCTTGCCAAAGCACTACTCATGCAAGGAAAAGAGATTTAGTCCAAAAACAAGAGTTTTATCGAACCAGTCGATACATTGCAAATGTATCTATAATTTTTGATGCTCCATGCTTGGTTTTTTTCCACTTTCTTGTGTTTTGTCCACACTTTGGAGTACTTTTATATGATTTCTTGGACTAACCTATTAATAAGAGCAACAGTGCCAACTGCCTGTTTTCTGCTGTTTTTGGTTCCAGCAAAGTCAGAAAATGAATATTCTCGCAATTGGACGGGACAAAAGCCAAAGTGCCTATTTTTCCAGAAGACTCACGGAGCCAGAATACGAGACGGAGGAGGGCCAGGGGCTGGCCACACCACCCCTAGGAGCGGGCTGGGCCTGGCCGCGCCAGGGCATGGTATGGTGGTCCCAGGCACCCCCTCGACCTCTCTCTTCGCCTATAAGAAGCCTTCTGACCTAAAAACTCCGGGGGGTTCGACGTTTTTCCAGAAGGAGTTCCGCTCCGCCGCCAGCACCAGATTCCACGAAACAGCACCAGAAACTCCGTTCTGGCACCCTGCCAGGATGAGGAATTGGAGGAGATCATCGCCATCATCATCACCATCGCTTCTCCATCGACCATCCATGTTTCCCCCATCTATGAGTGATTAATCCCCCACTGTCGGCTATGGGGATGGTAGGGATCGGATGAGATCGTTCCTGTAATGGCATCAGATTGTTAGGGCATAGTGCGTAGTATCTTTTATTAGTGATTTATGACTTTGTTGCGACTTGTTGTGCTTAATGCTTGTCACTAGGGCCCGAGTGCCATGTTTTCAGATCTGAACTTATTATTGATTCATCATGATAGTATTGTTTTGGGTCTTATCTACAAGTTGTATACACACGTCGTTGTCCGGAACCTATGGTCCCGAAGTGACAGAAATCAGGGTAGCCGGAAGGGAAAGGCTTTGATGTGAGGATCACATGTGTTCACGGAGTGTTAATGCTTTCCTTCGGTGCTCTATTAAAAGGAGCACCTTAATTGCCAGTAGTTCCCTAGAGGCCCCGCTGCAGACGGGCTGGCAGGACAAAAGATGTTGTGCAAGTTCTCATTGCGAGCACGTATGACTATATATGGAACACATGCCTAGGATTGTCTAGTACTTGGGTGCTTTATCTTATTTATCTGCAATTGCCCTATGTTCTGATTGCTATGTGAATTGTCTTGTCCATGCAACGCCCGTCCATCCATCCCTATGCCTACCGCACTCGAATCCCACTGTTTACTGCTTTTGTTACTACTGTCTTTGCTTTGCTACTGCTGTTACTTTAGTATTCCTACTACAAAACTGTTGCTACTGATAAACTGCTGTGAGCAAGATTGTTTCAAGGTGCAGCTGAATTGACAACTCAGTTGTTAAGGCTGATAAATATTCTTTGGCTCCCCTTGTGTCGAATCAATAAATTGGGTTTCACTTCCCTCGAAAATACTGCGATACACCCCCTATACTTGTGGGTCAGCAAGACTATTTTATGGCGCCGTTGCGAGCATAGCTTTATTTATCAAGTTCACTTGGATTGACTATTGTTCAAGCTAAGTTTATCTTTCTCCTTGTTTGCTTGTTTTTTTATCAAAAATACAAAAAAAAATAGTTCCTACTCTAGTTGTTGTTTTCGTTGGTCTGTTATTGTCTTGCTTTATCATGCTTGATGTCAATGGTTGGTTTCTTTGAAACTGAATCTTATTGGCAAGGTGGGTTCACGGAAGATCAAAAAGATTATTATAAGGAACACCGCTTGTCATAAAAAGAGAAACACTTATGGGAACAAATTGATAGATTGTATACCATTGCTAGAAACGTGTGCTCTACTTATAATGTTACTTATTACTGTGATGAGTCTTGTTGCAGAAAGAGGTATAACACCTCCCTTTTCAATGTGAGTATAGTGATAATGATACCATATCTTCCTATGCTAAAGGGTGCTTTTGAACTTGCTAGTTTGCTTGAAAATATTGATGATTCACCTTACAAATATGAGGTGTATGGTATGCTTAAATTTTGCTTTGATAATTACAAGGATGAAAATGACTATATTCTTGAATATTTTAATTGATGCTTTCCACAAATGGAAGAGACTGATGCCTTGCAGGATCCTATGGAAGAAGAAATTGATGAACCTGAAATCTCATTAGATGAAAAAGAGGAGGAGAGTGATGAACAAAAGGAGGAAGAATGGATTAGCTACCCATGCCTACCTTCTAATGAGAGTAACTCTTTATGATTGTCCCCCTTGCTTACTAAAGGAGAATGAATGTTATGTTCCCGAGGTTTCTCTTGATAGTGTTTATAACAAAGCTCTAGTGCTTGTAGATCATGAAGAGAATGCTTTATGTGATAGTTATATTGTTGAGTTTATTCATGAGGCTGCTGAAAATTATTATGAGAGAGGAAAATATGGTTGTAGAAGTTTTCATGGTGTAGAAACACCTCTCTATGTGCTGAAAGTTTTGAAGTTACTCTTGTTTTATCTTCCTATGCTTGCCACCTTGTTCTTTATGAATTTATTTGCATACATTATTCCTATGCATAGGAAATGGGTTAGACTTAAATGTGTTTTGAATTTGCTTCTTGATGCTCTCTTTTACTTCAACTCATATTTCTTATGAGAGCATCCTCTCAAACTTTTATGCCTGAAGATGATAATATGTCTATTATTCTTGGGAGACCTTTTCTTAAATACTACAGGAGCCGTTATTAATTGTAATCAAGGGAAGGTAACCTTCAATGAACACATTGTCTATTTCCCCAAGAAGATTTAAAGAACTTATAGTTTGAATTCAATTGAATATGTTGAGGGCATTCAAGTTGGAGAAATATGTTGTCCCATACGAAGAGAAAAATGTGAAACTATTATGATTGGGACCATTGCTATCAAAGTTGAGGTAACAAAATCATTAGTGGGATACAAAGTTTTGTCTCATATGGAATTGGTTTGGTAACAAGACCTGATGAACCTTGTTAACAAAAGGATTTCATTGAACAAAACAATGTTTTCACCGTGATTATCTCCGCTTACTTCTATTCTATCCATTTTAGTTTTTGCTTCTTATGCCTAACTTAAAGGCGTTAAAGAAAAGTACTTGTTGGGAGATAACCCAAGAGTTTTAGATAAGTCTTGGAAGTTATTACCTCTGTAATAACCACTCCTTATCCTTTTTATTTGCTTTTGTGCCAAGATTAACCTCTATTGAGAGTGAAGTAATGATTGGGAAAGTTGCTGTCCCGAAACAGATTTTTGTGCTTCACCGTAAAAATTCGTGAGAGATCTCTGTATATCGGATTGAGCTGTAATTGTTTGTGATTCTGCCCCAGGTAGTTATCTCACTTTCGTTAGTTCAACACTTTTTTATTTGAGCAACAGAAGGTCTTCAAAAAAATTCGTCTTTATCTGCTGATCTGTTTTCATAGATTTCTGCCATTTTCTGCATTTGTTTCTTGTTGGTTCCTTTTTGAGTTCTGTTGAGGAATTGAGATTTTTGAGGGAAGTGCTACAGTAGCTAGTGTTATAATGGAAGTTTATTGGTGTTAGAACTGAACCTTAAGACTTATTTTTCTTAAGTGCACTAATGTTGCTAATAAAGATTGTGTGAAGTTTTGTATGAAGGAAAAATTTGAGGTATATGAAAGGAATGAGTAATGAGATGAAGGATGGACTAAAGCTCAAGCTTGGGGATGCCACGCGTGTCACCCCAAGAAATATCCAAGAAGTACAAGCGTCAAAGCTTGGGGATGCCCAAGGCATCCCCTTCTTCATCAATAAAAATCTCAGGTTTCTTTCAAACACTTCATTTTTATTGTTTCATGCACAGTTGTGTTTTTCTTGGAGCATCTTCTTTTTCGTTTTCGTTTTGGTTTTTAGTTTGTGTGGTTTCCTTAGTTTGCTGAATAAATTGGTTGGACCTGCCCTTTCATACATTGGTGTTCAATTGATTTGGTTTGGTTTGGAAAAGAGTAGGAAAGCTCATGCTTAAGTGGTAAAGAGAGCTTGTTTTTGACTCTGGTCTATGCTCTATCATGCCATGCTTGATATTGTTTTGGCTTTATGCTTAGTATTCTTTGTTGTAGCATGACTTGTTATAAACAATTGAGATTGATTAATGTGCCTTGGATGAATCATGCGATGTTTTAGCATATTAAAGCATAGTATAGTGGTATTCTCCTTTGATGCTTTATATGGGTTGACTTGGCGCATGCTCACACCATGTTATGACTATCTCAAGTCACCATAGCTTGTATGATCCTTTAGTTTTCAACTTGTAGTATCACTTTATGTTTTGATCAATGATGTTTTGTCGCTCTGCATGATTATGGCCATTATTGCTCTCTTAGTTTGTCGCTCCTAGTCTTTTGCTAGCCTCCACAACAAAGTATGAGTTCTACTCATGCATCCAACTCCCTAAACCAAGTTATTTCCAAAGAGTCCACCATACCTACCTACTAGCTTATGCTATTCCGAGTATATTCCTACTTTTGTTTACCTTCCACTTGTTATGAAAAAACTAGTGATTAAAGCTCTCACGAACTTGATGGCACACTTTACTTTACTACCTCTAATAAACTTGAACCATTGGGTCCTTCTTTGTTGCATATATGCTTGCGCTTTATAAGTTGAAATTAGCAGAACCATGTTTCATGGGGAACGCTTTCAACATTGCACTTGTACTTTGTACCCTGTTGATATTATGTTCTTTTGCTTACGGATCCCGACGGTGTGAAATAAAAGTGGAACTTGTAAGATCATGGAGTCTGTATATGTGTTAGAGAAACGACTGGGCCGCTAGCCTAAGCCATGCCTAATCATGGTGGAAACTTGCAGCATCACCATAATGAGCACTCTATGACGCATCCTCAATAAAAACCTATGCAAATAGCAAATAAAAAGATCGCTGAGATGCTCATTGTCTGCTTGCCTTGTCATTTTGATTATGGGAAAGCTCCCATATCATATGCAAGGGGTACCCCGTTGGCAGTTCTTAATGATACACATATACTTACAATGACAAGAGCTTACTCGTGACTGAAGTTGAGTAGCATGAGGATCTGTCTTCGTAGGTAAGGGGCATGAGATTTCGTTTTATAACTTGTCAAGCATATCCTCTTAGTTGTGTCACTTTAACCTTAATCACCTTAAAGATGCTTATGATAGGGGCAATGAGAGCTGAAAGCTATAAGTACCATAATTTTTGGAAGCTCTTTATGAGACTTGAATCCCTACTTCCTTTTACAAAAGGCCTTTCTTCCACCATTATATTGAGTCTCCACCTTCTATCTTTATGCACTACTTCGAGAGCATAGTGGCCATTCTTAGTTCTATCTGCATTGTCCCAAGACTTGTTGATTGATGCATACCTTGATACTGCTTGTTTTAAACTATTGTATCTAGTCACTCTTATGAACTTTGAAGGTGTCCTATGCATTTATATTTGCTACTCTATGAGGGACAAGCTGAATGCCACTTTGCTATGTTTTCTTTATGTGAAACAATCAAACGTCTTGCAAAGCATTGTTATTCATGAATCTTTTGTTTGTGCCTTTTCATGTTTCTTCATATTTCCTTTGTCTTATTGCTAGAACTTTGTCTTTCATGTTATGATTGAAGTACTTTGATCCCAGCTTTGAATGTTTACAAATACTTTGGTCAAGTCTTTGATGGTGCATGTCACCTCAAAAATTATTCTTTCTTTTTATCACTTACCTACTCGAGGACGGGCAGGAGTTAAGCTTGGGGATGTTGATACATTGCAAATGTATCTATAATTTTTGATGCTCCATGCTTGGTTTTATCCACTTTCTTGTGTTTTGTCCACACTTTGGAGTACTTTTCATATGATTTCTTGGACTAACCTATTAACAAGAGCCACAGTGCCAGCTGCCTTTTTTCTGCTGTTTTTGGTTCCAGGAAAGTCAGAAAATGAGTATTCTCGGAATTGGACGGGACAAAAGCCAAAGTGCCTATTTTTCCAGAAGACTCACGGAGCCAGAATACGAGACGAAGGTGGGCCAGAGGCTGGCCACACCACCCCTAGGCGCGTGCTGGGCCTGGCCGCGCCAGGGCATGGTGTGGTGGCCCCAGGCACCCCCTCGACCTCTCTCTTCGCCTATAAGAAGCCTTCTGACCTAAAAACTCCGGGGGGTTCGACGTTTTTCCAGAAGGAGTTCCGCTCCACCGCCACCACCAGATTCCACGAAACAGCACCAGAAACTCCGTTCTGGCACCCTGCCAGGACGAGGAATTGGAGGAGATCATCGCCATCATCATCACCATCGCTTCTCCATCGACCATCCATGTTTCCCCCATCTATGAGTGAGTAATCCCCCACTGTAGGCTATGGGGATGGTAGGGATCGGATGAGATCGTTCCTGTAATGGCATCAGATTGTTAGGGCATAGTGCCTAGTATCTTTTATTAGTGATTTATGACTTTGTTGCGACTTGTTGTGCTTAATGCTTGTCACTAGGGCCCGAGTGCCATGTTTTCAGATCTGAACTTATTATTGATTCATCATGATAGTATTGTTTTGGGTCTTATCTACAAGTTGTATACACACGTCGTTGTCCGGAACCTATGGTCCCGAAGTGACAGAAATCGGGGTAGCCGGAAGGGAAAGGCTTTGATGTGAGGATCACATGTGTTCACGGAGTGTTAATGCTTTGCTTCGGTGCTCTATTAAAAGGAGCACCTTAATTGCCAGTAGTTCCCTAGAGGCCCCGCTGCAGACGGGCTGGCAGGACAAAAGATGTTGTGCAAGTTCTCATTGCGAGCACGTATGACTATATATGGAACACATGCCTAGGATTGTCTAGTACTTGGGTGCTTTATCTTATTTATCTGCAATTGCCCTATGTTCTGATTGCTATGTGAATTGTCTTGTCCATGCAACGCTCGTCCATCCATCCCTATGCCTACCGCACTCGAATCCCACTGTTTACTGCTTTTGTTACTACTGTCTTTGCTTTGCTACTGCTGTTACTTTAGTATTCCTACTACAAAACTGTTGTTACTGATAAACTACTGTGAGCAAGATTGTTTCAAGGTGCAGCTGAATTGACAACTCAGTTGTTAAGGCTGATAAATATTCTTTGTCTCCCCTTGTGTCGAATCAATAAATTGGGTTTCACTTCCCTCGAAAATACTGCGATACACCCCCTATACTTGTGGGTCATCACCAGTGTGGAAAACATCATGAAGAAAGAAGTAGTAATAACCATGCACGCGAGAGGACAAACAATTTGAGAACACACCCTACAGCTGAAGGCCTGCCTTATTGCACTCATGTCAATCATAGCTTCAAACCACTCGTCCGCCATAGAGCTGTCTTCTTCAAATGCGGCGGATCTAAGAGGGGTTTTGAGACCGAGCGAGAGAGTAGAGGGAGGAGCGTAGATCTGAGAGGGTTGATGAGAGTGAGCGAGAGAGACTGGTACAATAGTTAAATACTAGGAGTACTAGACTCCTCATCTCACTCTAGGCAATATCGTCCATCCATCCAAATTCAACGGCCATGAACCGATACCTTATCTCTTTGGCAAGAGACATGCGCGGAGAAAACTAGGGAAGCATTGTGTTTCCTGATTAATTATCTCCCTCTGACCCGGTGTACATGTCTCTTTGATGACCTAGGGCTACATGGAAGACTAAATACTGTACTCCAGTACTACTCTGGGATGGAGGTACTAGTACTACTATACCTCTGTTTGGGATGAGAGTATGAGACTAGCCCCAATGGGGGTATCATGTGGTACGTATTGTATCATGCATTAGACTGGTCACAATGGGGAGTATCATATAGTAGTATCATGTATATGATACTACTATATGATACCATCTCCGCAATGCATAGTATCATGTAGTAGTATTATAGTCTTAGTATATTAATTATTTTGTATAATCTCAATATAAAACTATGTACAAGATTTATTTGAGATTAGCTTTTCTAGTTCTACGTGCTATGATTCCGTATCTACCTATGATACCAACACAATCTCTTTCATCATTAATTAGTATGCCACGTCAGAATTTTGCCAACATGGCATGCATGATACTACCTATGATACCCCCATTGGGGCTAGTCTTAGGCCTTTCACAATGGGGTGTAGATTACCATAGGAGTTATAAATACCTAATATACAACCTCTCCAATGCATTGTATTTTAGAGGTTGTATCTTAATTTAATGTTTTTTCTATCATGCATGCATTTTATTGGGCAATTAACTCTTTTTGCCTATGATTACGTGCAAGGGGTGTATCTTAGCTACTACTAGTAATTGATATGCCACAAAAGCATTTTGCCTAGTATGCCGCACTAAGAGACTCCCCCATTGTCAAAGACCTTATTACATGCATGGAAAATGCTTATGTATCACGACAATTAATGATGAGGTGTTGGTATCACTGAAAAATAATTATAATTTTGAGCCACGTCCATAAAGTATAGGGTGTATAATTGGTTCTTGTACCTTGTCTCATGTAGAAATCAACCTACTATAATGATGAAAGAGATTGTGTTGGTATCACTGAAAAATAATTATAATTTTGAGCCACGTCCATAAAGTATAGGGTGTATAATTGGTTCTTGGACCTTGTGTCACTATACGGTCAGGCATGTGCAACTTATTACTACTGTATACTGGAGTACATACTCCAAGAATTTACCATACTCGTTGTTCAAGATGCCAGCTGCTCGCCACCTCTATTTCGAGAGTGTATAGTACTACTACTCCTACTATCTGATTAGACTGCGGCCAGCTGCAAGTACGGCCGCTACAAGTACCGATATGACATTTCTCTTGTGAGTTAATGCCCCGGATAACCACCAACTGCGAAAGAGTCATGCGCCGCCAAGCGGTCACTCTGCATACTCCTTGGAGCATCTAAAAAAAGTACTCCTTGGAAAAATGCTGGGTCAAAACTGAGTAGCACCGCTAGTAGTACTACTAGTACTATAATTTCTCCTTCATTCTAGTCTCTGACAAAAAAAATTCTTCCACCAAAGGCATGTTACCCTCACAAATACTTGAAGGAATCCCGGTGGATTGGATGCATCGTCCTCGGAGGTCTGCTTCGGCTCGAGGCTAGGCCCCGAAACAGATCATCCAGCGGGAACACACCACCGTTGGAGCCGCCTCTATAGAGTGCCTAGTCGCCCGCGGTAAACGTGTGTTGGGCCTGCCGGCCGACAACGCGATTTTGGGCCCCCTCGAGGCTACCGATCCTGCGTTGGCCGCGTCACGGAGGCGTCAGCATGACAGGTGAACAAAAGTGGACCTCTACAACAAAGCACCGGTCCTGGTGGGCCTCCCTTTCGACTGTGATGGAGCTGCGTCCAGGCAGGCGCACTGGCTGGACATCAACCGTGGCCAAGTTAAGCTCGTGCAAGACAGCGGCCAATCCTTCCGCCGGGAACCTGCAGCCAGCGATAATGCGACCGGAGCAGACAACTCGGGTGGGCGCTAGGTTGCCGTGGCCGTGGCCGATGCCTTCCTCGGTCCCCTCGAGCCTATCGATCCTATGCTGGCCCTTGCTTATGATCAGGACATGCTCGAGTTCGAGCTCGCGCGCGAGGATCCTGTGGCAAGCGAGCATGCGACCGAGGTAGACAACTCTGGTGGGTGCCATGTCGCCATGACCGTGGCAGACGACGCCATCCTGGGTCCCCTCGAGCCTATCGATCCTAAGCTGGCCCTTGCTCACCATCAGGACATGCTCAAGTTCGAGCTCGAGCGCGAGGAACCTCTGGCCAGCGAAGGTGCGGCTGGGGGAATCAACTCGGTATGGGGGCAGTGTGCTCCTCTACTCGTTCCGAGCAATCTCGTCCCAACCATGATCAACACGCAGATGCGCGCTGTGTTTCGTGTGTGACGCAAACAGTAGTAGCAAGAGTATGGCTCAGCTGCTCGGTTGAAATTGAGCCGGACCCGACTGCCTTTCCAAGCTAATTTTTAGGGGCCTTTGTGCCAATTGTATGGACTTGGATGCAATTCTCTATTTTTTGATGTAACCTTTTAATTCCACCGAATGTGTTGATTGAAGCATGATGCACTTTCGGGTGAAATTATCTACTCCCTCCGACCCAAATTAGTTGACTTGGATTTGTCTAGATTCATGTATCTAAACTTTTTTCAATGTTAGATACATCCGAATCTAGATAAAACTAAGTCAACTAATTTGGGTCGGAGGGAATATAAAATTAAGCTTGGAAAATATAACATGTAATTTATCCAACAAATTCATGTAGTGCTAGTAGTAAACTAGTAAGTTGCACATGCCCTGCATGTGAGACTCAGATAATAGACGTATGACATATCATCACTATATAAAATTATAATAGGTAAAGCAGAAAAAAATATAAATTTGATCAACATCTATAATATATGGGTGTATATTTGGTTCTCGTAGTTTGTTTATCATGTAGAGTGAACGATTATTAGCTAATCTAAAACTTCAAAATTTGGTAACATGGTCTGGAGAAACGAGGGAGAAGATTCTAGAATGATGGAGAAGTGTTTTGAGGTTCCCATGTTTCCGGACATAGCGAACCACCCATGTTTTACTTGTGATTCCTAGGTTCTTTGAGTTTTCAAGGTTCGTAGATAAATTAACCCACTTAAATTACACTACTGTCCCTGATTCAAATTAATGTTCTCAGATTTGTCTAGATTCGGGTATATGCATCTAGCATAGAAACATGGCTAGATACTACCTCTGTTTGGGATTATTAGTCCTAAGGGCCAAGTTGCTAATACCAAGACACTTCATAACTCTCCCTCATTTATATATACATGCACCAATAGTTTTACATGCATGAGAGAAGTGAGAAGAAAATGAGAACATGTAATGGACGAGAGAGACAAATAAATGAGATAGTCCTTATAATCTCAAACAATATAAAAAAGCTCTTAGGACTAATAATCTCGTTGAATCTATGAACATTAAATATGGATCGGAGGGAGTCTGTCAAAATTATGTCAAATTATTTCGAACCACATGTGAGCTTCCAATTTCTCTTTAAATTCCACAAATATCTTTTGAAGTTGCCCACCAGACAGCCAATATATGGAGAACATGACCAAGAGTTTTCAAAGATTCAACTTCTTTCTAGACTTTGCGTGCCGGCAAAGTTGACCCTGCTTTGAAAAAAGAGAGAGATATAGGCCACAAAAACAGGGGGACTCATGCATGGCGTCCTTTTTCTTGTACTACCTTCCATGAAAAATAATAAACATGAGTTTTTCACAACTTTTGAAAATAGTTGCTTCACAAAAATGGCCTACCATGTATAAGTAGGAACAGGTTTCAGGACGAGCGACCAAGCAAGGTCACGGACATATCCATGTTTATGGGAATTTTGTAGTAGTACTACAAGAAAGTAGATGTGCGCATCTTGGCGTTGGTAAACATCTTTGCCAATGGGAGTTCCCAGATACTAGGAAAAGTAACAACTCCAATTTTCTAAACGATGGAAATGTTTTTCTGTATAAACCAAGGTAGAACTCCACTTCTGTAATAGTACTACTCGAAAAGGGAGGCGGCTCCTTCTCCAAAAAAAAGGAGGTAACGCGAGAGCAGCGGGAGGAGGAATCGGAAGGCGGTGCGATGTCAGAGCAAAGCTATGATGGGTTGCTGACACGATGTACACTCCACTAGTAGTAAATATATGGATCTACTAGTAGTAATATGCATGCAAAGCAAGTTGTGTTTTCTCTCTCCTTCGCTGGCTCTCACCATCCATCCTCCGTCGATCTCTTCTCTGCAGCCACGGGTGCACAGTCCGGCTTGTCTCTTCCTCGTCCACACCGATCTACTTCCAGCACCCCCCTCCCCGAAATTCAAGCCATCTACTGGATTAATAATCATCTTGTTTTTTATGAACATGTTTCAGGCCAAGCAACCTCGCAAGGTCATGGCCATATCCACATCATAGTTTATGGTAAATTTCCTATATTTGGTAGTACTACAAGCAAGTAGATGTGCATATCTTGCAATTGGTAAACAATATATGAACAACTTTGAATATTGACCGTTGGATCAAGACTCGCGAATCCCAATATTTCTAGCCGTTGGCTATTATTTTCCATTATTCTAGCATCTAGAAGATTCCACAAAACTCAAAACACACTTCTCCATCATTCTAGAATCTTCTGCCTCGTTTCTGTAGACCATGTTACCAAAATTTTATAGTTTTAGATAGCTAATAATCGCTGACTTCTACATGACATACAAAATACAAGAACCAAATATATACACCCATACTTTATAGATGTTGATCAAATTTATATATTTTTTGGTTTTCCTATTATAATCTTATCTTACCACTATATAGTGTATGAATAAGTTTGAATATTGACTATTGGATCAAGACTCATGAATCCCAACATTTCTAGCTGTTGGATCTTCTTTTCCATTCTAGCATCTAGAAGATTCTATTTGTTTGAACAGTCTAGAAGATTCTATTGATAGTCTTCATCAAAGTGAATGCTATGCACAAAACTCAAAACACACTTCTCCATCATTTTAGAATCTTGTCCCTCATTTCTCAAGACCATGTTACCAAAAATTTCATGTTTTAGATTGAAACGTTGCAAACGTATCTATAATTTTTGATGTTCCATGCTTGGTTTTATCTACTTTCTTATGTTTTGTCCACACTTTGGACTAATTTTCATATGATTTCTTTGACTAACCTATTAACAAGAGACACAGTGCCAATTGCCTGTTTTCTACTGTTTTTGGTTCCAGAAAGTCAAAAAATGAAAATTCTCAGAATTGGACCGGACAAAAGCCAAAGTCATTATTTTCCTGGAAGACTCACGGATCCAGAAGGAGAGTGTCAAGACCCAAACCTGGCTTGGTTTGAATCCTTGTGATTACAGTGCTAGTCCCTGGATCGAATAGCTAGCACCCACAGTTTAAGATGTAATATCAAGATACAAAGGTCATATTACATCGTATGATCCAGAATATGAATACTTTATTACATACTCATAGCCATAGGCTATCTTATTACAAAGCAGCAGAATACAAGTAAAGCATGGAGTCCTTCATCTTCATGTGCCACAGGAAAACATGTTGGGTGTAGACTCATAACTCCTATCATCAATCCTCACTCATTAATAGAATAACCTGCAACATGATAGGTTGCAGCCACAAAAAGGGTCAATACTTTGAATGTATTGGCAAGTATCACAAGTTGGTCAATATAAGTTGGACTATCACTACATGCATATTTAGCTAAGTAGATCTTAGGCTCATTTGCAGAAAGCAACATGGTTTTATCCTATCTTTGCAAAATAGTTTTGATCTTTCAACAACATTCTGAACTCCTTGGCAAACTCAAAGTGCTTCTACTCTCTTGTTGTCACCATCAAGTTTTACTTTGAGAAATTAGAATGTCGAGATCTTCCATAGCTTCAGGACTTAGTTGCTCAGAGTTGTCCATAACCGGGGACACGGCTAAGTACTTAGAATTTAATCTTCTGCAGAAGTTGTACACTTTACCCACAAGACACAATCTCGTCTTGACGCCACCAGTGGCCGCTGGATTAGTACTCACCAAGATGGAGTACCGGCATATCGAGAATGTGACAAAGTCTTTCCATAGAAGTCCTCCCAATACATAATGCCAGCACATCTACCAGGCACCAATGCAAGGATAAACCTCCAATGCATAATTCTAGTTAACCTGAAGAGGTACCAATGCATGGGTCTCCCACTATGTAATTGACTAGGCAAGAGCCCATTTGGCATGTGGCTGTACACGAAAGCCATTGTACGAGAAACATGTCCAATCTCTAAGTTCCTGGGTGGTATTCTCCTAGTGCACACACGAAAGAGAATAGCCATAGACATGGTTCTCATCGTTGCCACCTTATTCTCAACTGAGTATCCACTTTTCACCCAGGTGATTCATTGAGTACTTGTTTTATTATACAAAACATATATTTTCCAACTCTTCATATAATCACAATATGGTATATCCCACCCTGAATCTATAGCAGAGCTAAGCATACTACAACTACAGTATTTCCACTAAGGAAGATATAAAGGATATCCTAAATAGGACATAGCATAGCATCATAGTAGTCCTATCATGCACACTACAAAAATCCACTAAGTGTAATGAAAATAGTAGGACATGGATGATAGTGTCGCTTTCCTTAGTATTTGGTGGTGTTGGTACACTCTTTGCAGTAACACACTTGGCAATCCACACAAACTATCAAACAAAACAACCAAGACAAAACAGGCACAAGATCAATACTAATGGCAATATAAAAATCATGCAAAATATGCAAGCATGCAAGATGGCAATCTTTATTGTACAAATAATTATAACAAGCTTTTTGAACACTAATAAGTGTTTTCTGAACAATTGACAATTGCAAGATTACAAATGCAACCATTTGTGCAATTGTAATAATTAGCAATAATTTCTAGTATTTGGAAAGGCTAGACTCAATAAATAATTTCCATGCTATTAGGTATAGTCAACCAAATTTATATTTTGGTCTTACTGGACAGAGGGTTCAATTTGCAATCCATAGCACAAGGATTCACCCAAAAATAATTTACAAAACAATTTTTATGGGTAAAATACTCCTAAAAGGGTTCTGCCTAAAACTTCTATTTTACAGAAGCTAAAGGGTGAAATAAGGCCTCTATAATAAAGGTCTTATTTTTCTGAATCCATATACACCAAATTTGTATTTTTCTGAATTGTGGATCAAAAGTTATGAAATTTCTAAGTTTAATACTAAATCTGCCTATTTTCTAATTTAAACAATAGTCTGGGTGACTTGGCATGTTCTTATTGGCTGGTACCGGTTCGGTCGGATCGGCAACGTGGGCCGTTGGATTTAAGTGATAACGAGCGGATCAGATCAATAAGTACCCATTCGATTAGTGATCTAATCTTAGCCCTAGAATCTAGATCCAACGGATCTCAGTGCTTGGCCACGGACTGGCGGCGCTGGCGACGGTGCGCAGCGGCGGTGCGTTGGGAGGGTGGCACTCCGGTGGTTCTAGAGGGGCAGGGAGACCGTGGACTATTACCAGCAATCGCCACGGTCGAGGTGGTCTCAGGGATGGTCGCGGTGGACGGAGGGGCACTCAGAGTCGCCGGGGATTCCTCGCGCGGAGTACCTGCTGACGGTGGAGCTCGCGTCTCCGAGTAGGTGTCGTCGACCTGGGGCTTGAACAGGGAAAACAAGGAATCAGGGAGGTGCGCCAGGTCATGTAGAAGTTGGATGTGGCCAAAAGAGGGCGGCGGGAACCTGCGACTCACCGGAACTCGTCGGAGAACGGCGGCGGCAGAAAAGCTCCGGTGATGACTGTGGCGTCGACCTGGGGCATGCCAACACAAATGGGGGGGTTAGCAGATGCGCTTGAGGATGGTGAATCTAACAGGACAGAAAAGAGAGCGCGGGGCATCGGGTTCTCGCTGGAATCGTCGCCGGAGCTCATCGGGGTCTGCGGTGGTCTGAGCAAGATTCCGAGCAGCCTAGTGGCTCTCAGGTGGCGGTGTCTGAGGGGAAAACGAAGAGGAGGGGGTGGCGGTTAAGAGGGCGTCGTCGGAGTGGGGATTAATTCGCGGAAACGCTCGAATTCGGCCGGTCTTGGTAACGGCAGAGGGAGGGAGATCGTCTGCTCGTCCCGCGGTGGAAGACGGTGAGGTGGAGGTGACGTGGAGGTGGGGTCGAGCCGTCAGCGAGGGGGTGTGAGGAGGGGTCGGTGAGAAAAAGAGGGGGAAGGGGAGTGCCGGGTGGGCTTAGTGGGCTAGGTTTGGGCCGAGCTGCTGCTGCTGTGTTTTTTTTTCTTGCAGTTTTTCTTTTTCTTTTTTCTTTTTTCTTAATTAACTTTTGATTTAATGATCCAATTTGAATCAAACAAATTTCTAAAAATTTGTAAAACTCAAATTAGGTTTTTAGGGCATTACAGAACACATTTACTTTCTAACTCAAATTTTTCTAACCAAATTTATTCACTTTGGCTTTAATAGTTAATATTGCCTTTCTTAATTCTATTCTCAAAATAATTCATATCCTTTTATCCATGGCTCCAAATTGGATGAAACCAATTTCTATTGATTTATTGTTTTGCCCTTCATCTTTTTATCTCACATAGGAGTTCTTTTGTTTAATATGGAGTATATCCATATTATTGTGTTGTTCTTAGTCTTAACAAATAATTAGAGTTTTAGGGTTTGAGATATTTTCACTTCTCTTAGGTTTTTTTTTAAAATGCAACCAAGTCAAGATGCTCATGCATGCTTCATGATTTGGGATTTTAAAACATGCACACCACTTCACAAACAAAATCATTTTGTTTGGCTTGGGTTTTGGAGGCATTATATTAAATGTTCCAAAAGTATTTGTTCCTTCTGAATTTCAAAGAACTTGGTTCTTTATTTTGTTTAAAATTTTCACATTTCAAAATTTGGAAAATTTTGGGATGTGACAGACTACCACCCTTAAAAGGAATCTCGTCCCGAGATTCGAGAAGGCTAGAAAGAATAGGTTGGATTTTAGGATAACATGGGTGCTACCACCCTTAAAAGGAAATTTTGTTGGGTTTCATTCGATGGTTCACTAGGCTAAGGATTCAAAAGATTGATATCCAAGGTTGTTAACATTTCTCCATCTTGAGATCCTTATATCACTGAATTGAGTTAGATTAGGCTTACCATCCACATCATCTAGTTCTTCAAGGGTTCCATACATGTTGATGTGGTTCACATGTCCTTTCTGGGTCACATTGTAATTGCTTCCATTAGAGTCTCCAATATTCTCATTCTTCTTCTCAGGACAGTTTGCTGCAAAGTGTCCAAATTGCCTACAATTGTAACACTGCAACTGGCTAATGTCTTTCTTGGGATCACTATGTTGGTTCTGACCAAGGTTATCTCCATTGTTAGTATCATTCACATTGTCACTACCACTTCCATTGTTGATGTGGTGATTCTTATGGTGATGGTGATTATGTCCATTACTTTCATGCTGATGTGATCCAGAATCCCCATTATCCTTTCTGAATGAACGCATCTTCTTTGATGATCCTGAGTGATATTTGTCAAGGTTATGCTTCCTCTTCCTGTTTTCAACTTTATCCTTCTTACTCTCTAACATTCTAGCTTTGTCACATAGTGATTGATAAGTTGGAACATAAGCAACTGATAATTGCATGGAAAGTTCATCATTCAGTCCATCTAGGAACTTTTCCTTCCTCTTAGCATCAGTATCAGTATCATCTGGAGCATACCGTGATAGATTGTTGAATTCCTCAATATATTCAGCAACGCTGCGGTGACGCTGTTTAAGGTTGTGAAACTCCTTCTTCTTCAGACTCATCACGCCTGAAGAGATATGATTAGTGCGAAAACCATCTTCAAATATTTCCCAAGTCACTTCTTCAATGGGGTGAGTGACTTGAAAGTTGTCCCACCATGTAGCTGCAGGTCCTTCAAGCAAGTGTGCTGCAAATCTCACTTTCTCAGCATCAGAGCATCCAATAGTTAC
Source organism: Avena eriantha (assembly GCA_910589775.1). Taxonomy (NCBI): domain Eukaryota; kingdom Viridiplantae; phylum Streptophyta; class Magnoliopsida; order Poales; family Poaceae; genus Avena; species Avena eriantha. The sequence goes on along the minus strand of OU342745.1, from coordinate 316,759,731 downwards.
TAGATCCCTGTTTACTGAACGTAACCAGTCATCAGCTATCATTGGATCAGAAGTACACAAGAACTTTGCAGGTCTCAACCTCAGAAATCTAGTGAGCATATCCGGAGGTGGTGGATTGTTGTTGTTATTGTTGTTGTTCTGATTCTGATTGTTGATGGTTGCCATGAATTGTGTCATCATCTGCATTAGCTGAGTCTGTGCAGTCATCATCTGTTGCATCTCATTTCCATTGTTGTTGTCTCCATTGTTATCATGGTCGTTGGTGCGTCTTGGAGGCATCTGTTGATTTAATAGGGATAAGTAAGGGAAGATAGATAGATAGGTCTAAGGGGTTCTAACACACTCAACCCAAAACAAACCAGTTCAATCAAACATTCACCAAGCAACCAATCACTTAGCAACTTCTGACTTTAACTCATTATAGAAGAAAACAACAAGTTTTCTTGAAACAAGAAACCTAGTATAGTCATACCACATAGGTCGGCATGATCCATACGCTAACACGATATCGATAACGCAAACATGATAATTGGTAGGCAATCTAATGTCTCATGGGTCGCACTATGATAACATCAGTGGGAGCTCTCTTTCGAGTTGGGCAATCATCGGTGAAGTGTCCAATCTTCCGGCAGCGATGGCAAAACACTTTTATCATGTCTCGAGTACTTTTTCTTGAAGTGTTGTTGCGGTTTTCTTGAACTTCCTTCTCTGGGCATTCATTGATATTGTGTCCTTCTTTCTTGCATTTAGAGCAGGTGATATGGCTAAGGTTTTCTTCAGTCTTCCTAAGAGCTTGATACATTCCATCCTTGACTTGTTCTTTCACTTGTTGCACTATGAAATCGAGATGGCACTTGGCAGGAATGTGGTTGGTTCCTTCACATAGGTAACAAGTGACTTGAGATGTGGTGCATTGTCCAACTGGATGGTCGTGATCACAAAAGGGACATTGATCTTGATGTTCCTTAGAGGTGTGGCCTACTTCTCCACATATTTTGCAAGCTCGAGGACTTGTCGCAACTTGTATCTTGATCTCCTTGTTGGCATGATCCATCCTCAAGGTCCTTAGAGAAAGCAAAGGCTGGTCCTCTACATGTTTGAAGGAGAAGAGATTCAATAAGGAATGATCAAGGTATACGAGAAAATCTAATAAGTATATAAAAAATATAAGTTCATTCCTAACAAGGGTTTTGTCCAATTCCTAGGGTTACGAACCTACAGGCAACACAGTGCTCTGATACCATCTGTCAAGACCCAAACCTGGCTTGGTTTGAATCCCTATGATTACAGTGCTAGTCCCTGGATCGAATAGCTAGCACCCACAGTTTAAGATGTAATATCAAGATACAAAGGTCATATTACATCGTATGATCTAGAATATGAATACTTTATTACATACTCATAGCCATAGGCTATCTTATTACAAAGCAGCAGAATACAAGTAAAGCATGGAGTCCTTCATCTTCATGTGCCACAGGCAAACATGTTGGGTGTAGACTCATAACTCCTATCATCAATCCTCACTCATTAATAGAATAACCTGCAACATGATAGGTTGCAGCCACAAAAAGGGTCAATACTTTGAATGTATTGGCAAGTATCACAAGTTGGTCAATATAAGTTGGACTATCACTACATGCATATTTAGCTAAGTAGATCTTAGGCTCATTTGCAGAAAGCAACATGGTTTTATCCTATCTTTGCAAAATAGTTTTGATCTTTCAACAACATTCTGAACTCCTTGGCAAACTCAAAGTGCTTCTACTCTCTTGTTGTCACCATCAAGTTTTACTTTGAGAAATTAGAATGTCGAGATCTTCCATAGCTTCAGGACTTAGTTGCTCAGAGTTGTCCATAACCGGGGACACGGCTAAGTACTTAGAATTTAATCTTCTGCAGAAGTTGTACACTTTACCCACAAGACACAATCTCGTCTTGACGCCACCAGTGGCCGCTGGATTAGTACTCACCAAGATGGAGTACCGGCATATCGAGAATGTGACAAAGTCTTTCCATAGAAGTCCTCCCAATACATAATGCCAGCACATCTACCAGGCACCAATGCAAGGATAAACCTCCAATGCATAATTCTAGTTAACCTGAAGAGGTACCAATGCATGGGTCTCCCACTATGTAATTGACTAGGCAAGAGCCCATTTGGCATGTGGCTGTACACGAAAGCCACTGTACGAGAAACATGTCCAATCTCTAAGTTCCTGGGTGGTATTCTCCTAGTGCACACACGAAAGAGAATAGCCATAGACATGGTTCTCATTGTTGCCACCTTATTCTCAACTAAGTATCCACTTTCCACCCAAGTGATTCATTGAGTACTTGTTTTATTATACAAAACATATATTTTCCAACTCTTCATATAATCACAATATGGTATATCCCACCATAAATCTATAGCAGAGCTAAGCATACTACAACTACAGTATTTCCACTAAGGAAGATATAAAGGATATCCTAAATAGGACATAGCATAGCATCATAGTAGTCCTATCATGCACACTACAAAAATCCACTAAGTGTAATGAAAATAGTAGGACATGGATGATAGTGTCACTTGCCTTAGTATTTGGTGGTGTTGGTACACTCTTTGCAGTAACACACTTGGCAATCCACACAATCTATCAAACAAAACAACCAAGACAAAACAGGCACAAGATCAATACTAATGGCAATACAAAAATCATGAAAAATATGAAAGCATGCAAGATGGCAATTTTTATTGTACAAATAATTATAACAAGCTTTTTGAACACTAATAAGTGTTTTCTGAACAATTTACAATTGCAAGATTACAAATGCAACCATTTGTGCAATTGTAATAATTAGCAATAATTTCTAGTATTTGGAAAGGCTAGACTCACTAAATAATTTCCATGCTATTAGGTATAGTCAACCAAATTTATATTTTGGTGTTACTGGACAGAGGGTTCAATTTGCAATCCATAGCACAAGGATTCACCCAAAAATAATTTACAAAACAATTTTTATGGGTAAAATACTCCTAAAAGGGTTCTGCCTAAAACTTCTATTTTACAGAAGCTAAAGGGTTAAATAAGGCCTCTATAATAAAGGTCTTATTTTTCTGAATCCATAGACACCAAATTTGTATTTTTCTGAATTGTGGATCAAAAGTTATGAAATTTCTAAGTTTAATACTAAATCTGCCTATTTTCTAATTTAAACAATAGTCTGGGTGACTTGGCATGTTCTTATTGGCTGGTACTGGTTTGGGCGGATCGGCAACGTGGGCCGTTGGATTTGAGTGATAACGAGCGGATCAGATCAATAAGTACCCGTTCGATTAGTGATCTAATCTTAGCCCTAGAATCTAGATCCAACGGATCTCAGTGCTTGGCCACGGACTGGCGGCGCTGGCGACGGCGCGCGGCGGTGGTGCATTGGGAGGGTGGCGCTCCGGTGGTTCTAGAGGGGCAGGGAGACCGTGGACTATTACCAGCAATCGCCGCGGTCGAGGTGATCTCAGGGATGGTCGCGGTGGAGGGAGGGGCACTCAGAGTCGCCGGGGATTCCTCGCCGGAGTACCTGCTGACGGTGGAGCTCGCGTCTCCGAGACGGTGTCGTCGACCTGGGGCTTAAACAGGGAAAACAAGGAATCAGGGAGGTGCGCCAGGTCGTGTAGAAGTTGGCTGTGGCCAAAAGAGGGCGGCGGGAACCTGCGACTCACCGGAACTCGTCGGAGAACGGCGGCGGTAGAAAAGCTCCGGTGATGACCGTGGCGTCGACCTGGGGCATGCCAACGCAAATGGAGGGGGTTAGCAGATGCGCTTGAGGATGGTGAATCTAGCAGGGCAGAAAAGAGAGCGCGGGGCATCGGGTTCTCGCCGGAATCGTCGTCGGAGATCGTCGGGGTCTGCGGTGGTCCGAGCAAGATTTCGAGCAGCCTAGTGGCTCTCAGGTGGTGGTGACTGAGGGGAAAACGAAGAGGAGGGGGTGGCGGTTAAGAGGGCGTCGTCGGAGTGGGGATTAATTCGCGGAAACGCTCGAATTCGGCCGGTCTTGGTAACGGCAGAGGGAGGGAGATCGTCTGCTCGTCCCGTGGTGGAAGACGGTGAGGTGGAGGTGACGTGGAGGTGGGGTCGAGCCGTCAGCGAGGGGGTGTGAGGAGGGGTCGGTGAGAAAAAGAGGGGGAAGGGGAGTGCCGGGTGGGCTTAGTGGGCTAGGTTTGGGCCGAGCTGCTGCTGCTGTGTTTTTTTTCTTGCAGTTTTTCTTTTTCTTTTTTCTGTTTTCTTAATTAACTTTTGATTTAATGATCCAATTTGAATCAAACAAATTTCTAAAAATTTGTAAAACTCAAATTAGGTTTTTAGGGCATTACAGAACACATTTACTTTCTAACTCAAATTTTTCTAACCAAATTTATTCACTTTGGCTTTAATAGTTAATATTGCCTTTCTTAATTCTATTCTCAAAATAATTCATATCCTTTTATCCATGGCTCCAAATTGGATGAAACCAATTTCTATTGATTTATTGTTTTGCCCTTTATCTTTTTATCTCACATAGGAGTTATTTTATTTAATATGGAGTATATCCATATTATTGTGTTGTTCTTAGTCTTAACAAATAATTAGAGTTTTACGGTTTGAGATATTTTCACTTCTCTTAGGTTTTTTTTTAAAATGCAACCAAGTCAAGATGCTCATGCATGCTTCATGATTTGGGATTTTAAAACATGCACACCACTTCACAAACAAAATCATTTTGTTTGGCTTGGGTTTTGGAGGCATTATATTAAATGTTCCAAAAGTTTTTGTTCCTTCTGAATTTCAATGAACTTGGTTCTTTATTTTGTTTAAAATTTTCACATTTCAAAATTTGGAAAATTTTGGGATGTGACAGAGAGATAAAGGGGGGCCACAGGGTGGCCACACCACCCCTAGGCTCGGGTCCCCCAGGCCACGCTAGGGCATGGTGTGGGCCCCCTAGCTGGCCAACGACCTTGCCCCTTTGCCTATATATTCCTCTCGATGCAAAAACCCTAGATCGTCCAGCCTCCAGCCACGAAAAGTTCCGCAGTGCCGCCGCCACCGAAGAGGAGATTCGGGGGATAAAAAGTCTCTGTTTCGGCACCCTGCCGGGACGGGGAAGTGCCCCCGGAGCCATCTCCATCACCATTGCTGATTCCCATGATGAGGAGGGAGTAGTTCTCTCTCGAGGCTAAGGGTTCTACCGGTAGCTATGTGTTCATCAATCTCTATGAATGATCTTATTGACATCATGAGCTTGTAATCTATAGATCTACCTTACTACTCAAGTGCTTTAATAGATCTCTGCTCTCCCCATGTGTGTGAAGTTGACAGTGTGCACACCATGGTGGCACTTAGGCTAGATATTACAAATACTTGTTATGAGTTATATTTGGAGTTGGATGTCTTTATGAAATTGTGGTGTTTGTTCGAACCATCTAGTGCTCAAGGTGACAGTGTGGGGTTATCTAGATGGGAAAGATGAACTTTGAGGTGTGTTATTATAGACCTACCATGGATTAGAGTGTCCAACTTGAGAGTAGTTAAGAGTAGTATCATAAAGAGAAGATATTTATATGATAGTGTTCACTAGTGAAAGTATGATCCCTAGGCCTTGTTTCTAAGCATTGAAACACCGTTTGCAACTAGATATGTTACATGTTTACTTGCTGCCATCTTTATTTCAGTTTGCCTTTAGTCTCTTCCACGCCATCAAGCTATTTTCTGGCACCGTTGTCTCATATCTATACCACTTGTATTTCACTATCTCTTCGCCGAACTAGTGCACCTATACACCTGACAAGTGTATTGGGTGTGTTGGGGACACAAGAGACTTCATGTATCTTGATTGCAGGGTTGCTTGAGAGGGGATACCTTTGACCACTTCCTCCCTGAGTTCGATATACCTTGGGTGATCCACTTAAGGGAAAACTTGTTGTTGTTCTACAAACCTCTGCATTTGGAGGCCCAACAACTGTCTACAAGAATAGAAGTGCGTAGACATCAAGCTATTTTCTGGCGCCGTTGCCGGGGAGGTAAGGTAAAAGGTACTCACATCCTTCGGTGTGAGTGCTCGAATTTATTTCCTTTAGATTCTGCAATTTTGTGTTTTTGTTTCTTGTTTTTATTTTTACTAGTTAGGCTTAATGGAAAACAACAACAAAAATTGAGAGCTTTATAGTATTTATCTTGAGTTAGGACATGAAGTGTTTGAAGAGAAAATTAAAAAACCTATGGAACTTTATTTGCATGCTAATAGCAATGTTGTTAGTATGAATTCTTTGGACACCATTATTGCTAATGCTATGGAAAAGTCTAAGCTTGGGGAAGCTAGTTCTTATAAAAATGATCTTTTTAGTTCCCCAGCTTTGGAAGATAGCTATTATATTGCTTATGATGATACCAAACCTCCAATATATGATGATTACAATGATGAATATGATATTCTCAGTCCACCTACTATTGAGGAGGAAATTAATTATGACTACAATATGCCTCCTATATTTGATGATTATGGTGATGAGAATAATAATGATAGCTATTTTGTTGAATTTGCTCCCACCACAATTAATAAGAATGACTATTCTTATGTAGAGAGTAATAATCATTTTATGCATGAGACTATTCTTAAGAATGTTTTATGTGATTGTTATATTGTTAATTTTTTTCATGATGCTACTGAAAGTTATTATGAGAGAGGGAAACATGGTTTTATGTGTCTCAACGATATTAAGTTTCCCCTCTTTATGTTGAAAATTTTGAAGTTGCACTTGTTTTGCTTTCCTATGCTTGTTGCTTTGTGCTTTCATGACTTATTTCTTTACAAGATTATTTTTCATAGGAAGTGGGTTAAACTTAAATATGTTTTGAATTTGCTTCTTGATTCTCTCTTTTACTTCAATTCATATTTTCTATGTGAGCATCTTCTCAAACTATCATGCCTAACTTAAAGGCGTTAAAGAAAAGTACTTATTGGGAGATAACTCAATAGTTTTAGTTGAGTCTTGAAATTTATTACCTCTGTAATAACCGCTCCTTATCCTTTTTATTTTCTTTTTGTGCCAAGAGTAACCTCTAATGAGAGAGAAGTAATGATTGGGAAAGTTGCTGTCCCGAAACAGATTTCTGTGCTTCACCGTAAAAAATCTTATAAAATCTGTGTACGTCGTTTTGAGGCGTGAATTTTTTGGCTTCTGCCCCAGGTTGTTATCTAACTTTTGTTAGTTCAACACTTTTTGATTTGAGCAACATAAGGTCTTCTAAAAAATTGGTTTTTACCTACTGGTCTGTTTTGACAGATTTCTGCCATTATTTGCATTTGCTTCTTGTTGGCTCCTTTTTGAGTTCTTTTGGGTAATTGAGCTTTTTTAGGGAAGTGTTACAGTAGCTTGTGTTTTAATGGACGTTTTATTGGTGTTGAAACTGAAACCAAAGACTTATTATCTTGAGTGCACTAATGTTGCTAATAAAGATTGTGTGAACTTTATTATGAAGGAAAAATTTCAGGTGTATGGAAGGAATGGGTAATGAGATGAAGGATGGAATAAAGCTCAAGCTTGGGGATGCCATGCGTGTCACCCCAAGAAACATCCAAGAAGTACAAGCTTCAAATCTTGGGGATGCCCAAGGCATCCCCTTCTTCATCAATAAAAATCCCAGGTTTCTTCTAAACGGTTCATTTTTATTGTTTCATGCACAGTTCTGTTGTTCTTGGAGCGTCTTCTTTTTCGTTTTTGTTTTGGTTTTTTGTTTTATTGGTTTGCTTAGTTTGCTTAATAAATTGGTTGGACCCCTTCTTTCATACATTAGTTTTCAAATAGTTTGGTTTGGACTAGAAAAGAGTAGGGAAGTTCATGCTTAAGTGGTAAAGAGAGCTTGTTTTTGACTATGGCCTATGCTTTGTCATGCCATGCTTGATATTGTTTTGGCTTTATGCTTAGTATTATTTGCTTTAGCATGACTTGTTATAAACAATTGAGATTGCTTAATGTGTCTTGAAAGAATCATGCGTTGATTTAGCATATTAAAGCATAGTATTGTGGTATTCTCCTTTGATGCTTTATTTGGGTTGACTTGGCGCATGCTCACACCATGTTATGACTATCCCAAGTCACCATAAGCCTTTATGATCCTTTAGTTTTCAACTTGTAGTATCACTTTATGCTTTGATCAATGATGTTTTGTCGCTCTGCATGATTATGGCCATTATTGCTCTCTTAGTTTGTCGCTCCCAGTCTTTTGCTAGCCTCCACAACCAAGTATGAGTTCCACTCATGCATCCAACTCCTAAAACCAAGTTATTCCAAAAGAGTACACCATACCTACTAGCTTATCCTATTCCAAGTATATTCATGTTTTTATCTACCTTCCGAATTAAACTTGTTATGAGAAAACTAGTGATTAAAGCTCTCACGAACTTGATGGCACACTTTACTTTTCTTGCCCTTAATAAACTTGAACCATTGTGTCGTCTGTGTTGTATATGCTTGCACTTATTTGTTAGGGATTAGCAGAACCATGTTGCCATGGGGAACGCTTTCAACATTGCACTTGTACTTTGTACCTAGTTGATATCATGCTCTTTTGTCTATGGATGTTGTCGGTGTGAAATGAAAGGGGAGCTCGTAAGTCCATGGAGTTATGTATATGTGTTAGAGAAACGCCTAGGCCGCTGGTCTAATCCATGCTGACATGGTGGAAACATGCAGCGTAACCATAATGAGCTGTCTATGAAGCATTCTTCTTATAAAAAAAGAGTCAGATATTGAGAAAAAAGAGAAAAAGAAAAAAAGAGATATGAGAAAAGAGGAAAGAGAGAAAAAAGCACCATTTTCCCATGGTAAATAAGAAGATTGTTGAGATGCTCGTTGTCTGCTTTCCTTGTCATTTTGATATGGGGATTCTTCAGTATCATTGGGCAAGGGGTACCCCGTTGGCGGTTCTCTATGATACACATGTACTTACTATGACAAGAACTTACCGGTAACTAAACTTGAGTAGCATGAGGAGCGGCCCTCGTATTCAAGGGACATGAGATTTCCAACTTATACTTTGTCAAGCATATACTCCATAGTTTGTTCACTTTAACCTTAATCACTTCAAGATGCCTATGATAGGGGCAATGAGAGCTGAAAGCTAATAAGTACCATAATTTTTGGAAGCTCTTTATGAAACTTGAATCCATGATTCCTTCTATGAAGGCCTTTCTTTTACTTTTTTATTGAGTCTCCACCTTCTACCTTTATGCACCTACTTTGAGAGCATAGTGGCCATTCTTAGTTCTATGTGCATTGTCCCAAGACTTGTTGATTGATGCATAGCTTTGATATTGCTTGTTTTAAACTATTTGTATCTAGTCACTCTTATGAACTTTGAAGGTGTCCTATGCATTTATGTTTGCTACTCTATGAGGGACAAGATGAATGCCACTATGCTATGTTTTCTTTATGTGAAACAAACAAATGTCTTGCAAAGCATTGTTATTCATGAATCTTTTGTTTGTGTCTTTTCATGTTGCCACATAGTTGCTTTGCCTTATTGTTAGAACTCTGTCTTTCATGTTATGATTGAAGTAATATGATCCCAGCTATCAATGTTTAAAAAATACTTTGATCAAGTTTATGATGGTGCATGTCACCTCAAAAATTATTCTTTCTTTTTATCACTTACCTACTCAAGAACGAGCATGAGTTAAGCTTGGGGATGTTGATACGTTGCAAACGTATCTATAATTTTTGATGTTCCATGCTTGGTTTTATCCACTTTCTTATGTTTTGTCCACACTTTGGAGTACTTTTCATATGATTTCTTGGACTAACCTATTAACAAGAGCCACAATGCCAGTTGCCTATTTTCTGCTGTTTTGGTTCTAGAGAGTCAAAAAATGAATATTCCCATAATTGGACCGGACAAAAGCCAAAGTCATTATTTTCCCGGAAGACTCATGGAGCCAGAAGGAGAGACGAAGGGGGTCACAGGGTGACCACACCACACCTAGGCGCGGGTCCCCCAGGCCGCGCCAAGGCATGGTGTGGGCCCCCTGGATGGCCACTGACCTTGCTCCTTCGCCAATATATTCCTCCCGATGCAAAAATCCTAGATTGTCCAGCCTCCAGGCACGAAAACTTCTGCTGCGCCGCCGCCACCGAAGAGGAGATTCGGGGGACGGGAAGTCTCTGTTCCAGCACCCTACTGGGACGGGGAAGTTCCCCCGGAGCCATCTCCATCGATCTCCACCACCATCTCCATCACCATTGCTGATTCCCATGATGAGGAGGGAGTAGTTCTCTCTCGAGGCTAAGGGTTCTACCGGTAGCTATGTGAGCATCTCTCTCTCTATGCATGATCTTATTGAGATCATGAGCTTGTAATCTATAGATCTACCTTGCTACTCAAGTGCTTTAATAGATCTCTGCTCTCCCCATGTGTGTGAAGTTGACAGTGTGCACACCATGGTGGCACTTAGGCTTGAGATTACAAATACTTGTTATGAGTTATATTTGGAGTTGGATGTCTTTATGAAATTGTGGTGTTTGTTCGAACCATCTAGTGCTCAAGGTGACAGTGTGGGGTTATCTAGATGGGAAAGATGAAGTTTGAGGTGTGCTGTTATAGCCCTACCATGGATTAGAGTGTCCAACCGGAGAGTAGTTAAGAGTAGTATCATAAAGAGAAGATATTTATATGAGAGAGTTCACTAGTGAAAGTATGATCCCTAGGCCTTGTTTCTAAGCATTGAAACACCGTTTGCAACTAGATATGTTACATGTTTGCTTGCTGCCATCTTTATTTCAGTTTGCCTTTAGTCTCTTCCACGCCATCAAGCTATTTTCTGGCACCATTGTCTTATATCTATACCACTTGTATTTCACTATCTCTTCGCCGAACTAGTGCACCTATACACCTGACAAGTGTATTGGGTGTGTTGGGGACACAAGAGACTTCTTGTATCTTGATTGCAGGGTTGCCTGAGAGGGGATACCTTTGACCACTTCCTCCCTGATTTCGATAAACCTTGGGTGATCCACTTAAGGGAAAACTTGCTGCTGTTCTACAAACCTCTGCAATTGGAGGCCCAACAACTGTCTACAAGAATAGAAGTGCGTAGACATCATAGATCTCCACTACTATAATGGAGCAATTTAGAATTGGATCCATAGCACCAATCCTGATCGTTGGGCTGTTAGATCCAATGGTCCAAAGCAGCTAGATTCGTGTTGAATAGTACCTAGAGCAAATTCCACCATGTTCTAGAACCATCATGTCACCACCCCCAAAATTTCATAGCATAATAGGTTATATTCTAAATATGTGTATATAATTATTATTAATAGACTTAATTTATGCATTTTTTCTCTAATGTATGAAATGTGATTTAACAAAAATTGAGTTGTTATTAACCAATAGTCTTGTTAGAGAGAAAATGCATATACATTAAGTGTATTAATAATAACTATATCTACACATATTGAGAATACAACCTAATAATGTGCTATGAAATTTTGGGGCTGGTGACATGATGGTTCTAGAACATGGTGGAGTTTTCTCTAGGTACATACTATTCAACACGAATCTAGATGCTCTGAACCATTGGATCTAAGAGCCCAACGATCAGGATTGGTGCTATGGATCCAATTAAAAACTGCTCCATTATAGTAGTAGAGATAATACATCCTACTGTGCTATGAAATTTTGGGGTGGTGACATGATGGTTCTACAACATGCATGGTGGAGTTTGCTCTAGGTGTTATTCAACAAGAATCTAGCTTCTCCAAACCATTAGATCTAATGGCACAATGGTCAGGATTGGTGCTATGGATCCAATTCCAAACTGCTCCATTATAGTAGAAGAGATAGAACCACTATATAGTGTATGAATAACTTTGAACGCTGACCGTTGGATCAAGACTCGTGAATCCTAATATTTCGAGCCGTTGGATCTACTTTTCCATTCTAGCATCTAGAAGATTCTATACATAGTCTTCAACATAATGAATGATATGCACAAACCTCAAAACACACTTCTCCATCATACTAGAATCTTCTCCCTAGTACGGAGTAGCTAATAATCGTTGACTTCTACATGATCTTATCTTATCTTACCACTATATAGTGTACAAATAACTTTGAATGTTGACCGTTGGATCAAGACTCGCGAATCCCTGTGTTTTTAGCAGTTGGATCTGCTTTTCCATTCTAGCTTCTAGAAGAATCTAGTGATAGTCTTTAACATAATGAATGCTATGCACAAACCTCAAAACACATTTCTCCATCATACTAGAAGCTTCTCCCTTTTTTCTCTAGACCATGTTATCAAAAATTTCATGTGTTAGGTAGCTAAATAATCTTTGACTTCTACATGATGATACAAAGTACAAGGACCAAATATACACCCATACTTTATAGATGTTGATAAAATTTATATTTTTTGTGCTTTACCAATTACTGTAAGTTGCACGTGCCTTGCACGTGAGACTCAGATATTAGATGTATGACATGCATCACTATATAAAATTATAATTGGTAAATCACAATAAATTATAAATTTGACCAAGATCTATAAAGTATGGGTGTATCCTTGTACTTTATATGCCATGTAGAAGTCAAATATTATTAGCTACCTAACACATGAAATTTTTGATAACATGTTCTAGAGAAAAAAGGAGAAGATTCTAGTATGATGGAGAAGTGTGTTTTAAGGTTTGTGCATAGCATTCATTATGCCAAAGACTACAAATAGAATCTTCTAGATGCTAGAATGGAAAATAAGATCCAATGGCTAGAAATACTGGGATTCACGAATCTTGATCCAACTGTCAATATTTAAAGTTATTTGTACACTATATAGTGGTAAGATAATTGTATATAGTGATATGATATGTCATACGTCTACTATCTGAGTCTCACGTGCAACTTAGTAGTAGCTAATAATCGTTGACTTCTACATGATCTTACCACTATATAGTGTACAAACAACTTTGAATATTGACCGTTGGATCAAGACTCGCGACCCAACATTTCTGGACGTTGGATCTTCTTTTCCATTCTAGCATCTTGAATATTCTATTGATAGTCTTCATTACAAACCACTATACAGTGTATGAATAACTTTGAATGTTGACCGTTGGATCAAGACTCGCGAATCCTAGCCTTTCGAGCCATTGGATCTTCTTTTCCATCCTATCGTCTAGAAGATTCTATTGATAGTCTTCGGCATAATGAATCCTATGAACAACCGCAAACACACTTCTCCATAGTACTAGAATCTTCCCCCTTGTTTCTCTAGACCATGTTATCAAAAATTTCATGTGTTAGGTAGCTAATAATCTTTGACTTCTACATGATGATACAAAGTACAAGGACCAAATATATACACCCATACTTTATAGATGTTGATCAAATTTATATTTTTTGTGCTTTACCAATTATAATTGTATATAGATATGCGTCTACTATCCGAGTCTCACGTGCAAGGAACGTGCAACTTACTAGTAGCTAATAATTGTTGACTTCTACATGATCTTACCACTATATAGTGTACGGACAAGTTGAATATTGACTGTTGAATCAAGACTCGCAAATCCCAACATTCCAGCCGTTGGATCTTCTTTTCCATTATAGGATCTTGAATATTCTATTGATAATCTTCATTACAATGAATGCTATGCACAAAACTCACCTCTCCATCATTCTAGAATCTTCTCCCTCATTTCTCTAGACCATGTTACCAAAATTTTAAAGTTTTAGATAGCTAATAATCGTTGATGTACTTCTACATGATATACAAAGTACAAAAACCAAATATATATACACCCATATTTTATAGATGTTGATCAAATTTATATATATTTTGCTTTACCTGTTATAATCTCAGCACTATATAGTGTACAAATAACATTGAATATAGATCGTTGGATCAAGACTCATGAATCCCAACATTTCCAGCCGTTGGATCTTCTTTTCCATTCTAGCATCTAGAAGATTCTATTTTTTTAACGGTCTAGAAGATTCTATTGATAGTCTTCATCACAATGAATGCTATGCACAAAACTCAAAACACACTTTCCTCATCATTCTAGAACTTCTCCCTCGTTTCTCTAGACCATGTTACCAAAAAAATCATGTTTTAGATAGCTAATAATAGTTAACTTCTACATGATCTTATCTTAGCACTATAGTGTACGAACAACTTTGAATATTGACCGTTGGATCAAGACTCGTGAATCCCATCATTTCGAGCTATTGGGTCTTCTTTTCCATTCAAGCATCTAGAAGATTCTATTGATAGTCTATATCACAATGAATGCTATGCACAAAACTCAAATAACACTTATCATTCTAGAATATTCTCCCCGTTTCTCTAGACCAACAGTTACCAAAATTTTAAAGTTTTATATAGCTAATAATCGTTGACCTCTACATGATATCCAATAGCTAGAAATACTGGGATTCGCGAATCTTGATGCAACGGTTAAAATTCAAAGTTATTCGTACACTATATAGTGGTAAGATAAGATAAGATAAGATCATGTAGAAGTCAACGATTATTAGCTACGAGGGAGAAGATTCTAGTATGATGGAGAAGTGTGTTTTGAGGTTTGTGCATAACATTCATTATGCTGAAGACTATCAATAGAATCTTCTAGATGCTAGAATGGAAAAGAAGATCCAACAGCTGGAAATGTTGGGATTCATGAGTCTTGATCCAACGGTCAATATTCAAAGTTATTCGTACACTATATAGTGGTAAGATATCTCTATCTCTTAATGGAGTAGTTTTGAATTGGATCCATAGCACCAATCCTAACAGCCCAACGGTTAGGATTGGTGCTATGGATCCATTCAAAACTGCTTAATTATAATAGTAGAGATAATTTTATATAGGGATGATATGTCAGACGTCTATCATCTGATCTCACGTGCAGGGCATGTGCAATTTACTAATATTGGTAAGATATGAATAACTTTGAATGATGACTGTTGGATCTATACTCGTGAATCCCAATACTTCCAACTATGGATCTTCTTTTCCATTCGAGCATTTAGAAGATTCTATAGATAGTCTTCAACAGAATGAATGATATGCACAAACCTCAAAATACACTTCTCCATCATACTCCTAGAATCCTCTCCCTCGTTTCTCTAGACCATATCACCAAAAATTTCAAGTGTTAGGTAGCTAATAATCTTTGACTTCTACATGATGATACAAAGTACAAGAACCAAATATACACCCATACTTTATATATGTTGATCAAATTTATAATTTTTTGTGCTTTACCTATTATAATTTTATATAATGATGATATGCCATATGTCTATTATCTGAGTCTCACGTGCATGGCACGTGCAATTTACTAGTAGCCTACAATGTATGAACATTCTTGGGTTTCAGTCCGAAGGACCAATAAGGTCATGGCCATATATATCGATACCCTAGCTACACTTTATGATACGGTTCTCACATCAGGTAGATGGGTGCATCTTGGCGTAGTAAACAATGTTGACCGTGGAAGTTTCAGACAATTATGAATGAACATTTTTCACTTTTCCAAGTGATTACGAGGATGTTTCGTACTAGTAAACAAAATCAAAAGAATTTGGCCGGAATGCGACAAGCGCGCCATGTTTCCGGACATTGCGGTGCATGCATGTTTTCCTTGTGATTCCTAGGTCTGTCTGCCTAAATTAGTTCAAATGAGTTGCATATGCATATGCGCACTGTTTAGCTAAGAAACCCAAGTTCACTCAGTTTGATCACTACAGTATATGTGCCCCATTCATACAAATAACTTTGAATGCTCACTATTGGATCAATTATTTGATGTATTTACACAAATTTGAAATGTTTATTTATTTTTTATGAGGGCCACGGCTGGCAGCCAGCACCACCCCAATTTTTTTTCATTTATCCGCTGCCGTACTAGACTTCGACTTTTCTTCACAAGCTGCACACGCCACTGTCCCATCGCATTCGATGCGTGCTGCTATTCGAGCCTTCCTTTTAATACTACTCGGGAGGTGAGCCAAGCGCGATTCAACACTAAATTTTCCCGTGATATTGGCGGGATCTTCAAGTTCAAAATTTTAGAGGATTATTGGTGGGACCCTCCCTTCTACCTTTCCAAAATTTAACCCTTCCTTCACTTCTTAGTTCTCAGCAAACGCTAGCTACCTCCATACTGACGGGGCCTCTCGCTCGCTCGCCCGCTGACTCCACAATCCATACTCACATAGTCCTCTATCCCATCCCTCCTTAGCCGACTTCCAGGTCGCCAGATTCTACTCAGCGACGCCGTCATCCACGCTACCGTCATTGCTTCGTCGCATCTGCTTCCCCCACTCAAAGTGTCAACTTCCCCACCACCCCAACCGAGAGATGTGTACGCCACGCGGACCCCTCACCAGGGCGATGGTTAGAAGTTCGTACAACCGAGATGAAGGTTGCTGCACACTTACTATGCCCGCTTTCCTTGCACTTTACTACTACTACTTCCGAATGTAGTTCATCGCTTCCTTGCTGTGCCTTCTCATTACCAATTATTTCTAATGCATGCTAGTTGCAGTACCGCGGGAACGGTTCAAAGAGAAAAGAAGAACTGCTAGTCGTCAAGCCAAATTGGTTATCTCGCACTAGTACGAAGCCTTGCTAGCCCAATGATAACCCCCAACAATCCTCCCCAGACAATGGTTTGCTTCCATTATGCATATACGCGCACTATCATTATGTATTTTATTTTTGAGAGTAGTTCAACCTTTGCTTGCCCTGTCTTGTCATACTAGTATATTTTTTTAAGGCATGGAAGATGATGTACTGCTGAAACATGCCCTGTCTTGCCAAGGAATCCTGAAGAGTTTTGGACATGCGGATCTAGCCCCGCTCGGCACAACACAACTGGTATAGAAACAAGGCATGGTCGAGTACCCTAAACATGGCTATTTGTTGCATCTTGTGTGTTATTTACTGATTGATTTGCTGCATTGCATGATCATGTCCCTACCAAGGAGGTTCGCAACATAGATATTCAGCGTGCTAGTGATACGGCCATTTCTACGAACAAAACCGAAGTATGGTGCATGTCCGAAGCTAAGATTAGGCTTCTCCAAAAGGATTTGGACACGGCCACTCGGCGGATCAGAGAATTGAACCAAGGATGGATTTGTACTATTGAAGATAGCCTTGATGCTTCTGCTGATCTTCAGAAGTTAGTCGCTGAAAATCGTGTTCCCAATTCGGCTGATGCAGATGTCAATGAGATCAACGTGACAGTTTTGGAACAGGTCAAAGCACGAGCAGAGATTCTCCATGCATCTTTGCAGGCAGATGAATTTTGAAGGGTAATGAAAGAGCCACCATGCGAATAGATTGTTATTTCGAATAATGAGGTTGACTTTTGTTGTGTTGTCAGCCTGATATTTTCTTTGGCACGCTGTATGAAACTGTATTGTACCTAATTGCTTCATCTGGACAATGTATCTTGATAAATTGCAAATGTATCTATAATTTTTGATGTTCCATGCTTGGTTTTATCTACTTTCTTATGTTTTGTCCACACTTTGGAGTACTTTTCATATGATTTCTTGGACTAACCTATTAACAAGAGCCACAATGCCAGTTGTCTGTTTTATGCTGTTTTTGGTTCCAGGAAAGTCAGAAAATGAATATTCTCGGAATTGGACGGGACAAAAGCCAAAGTCATTATTTTACCGAGGGACACCTGGAGCCAGAATACGAGACGGGGAGGGGCTAGGGCCTGGCCACACCACCTGGCAGCACGGCCAGGCCTGACCCGCGCTAGTGGGTGGTCTGGCTACCCCAGGCACCCCCTCAGACTCTACTTCTGCCTATATATTGCCTCTGATACGGAAACCCTAAGTACCCGATCAAAAATCCACGAAAGAGTTTGTAGCCGATGTCATCTCCATCCCTAGATCGGGAGGGATTTGAAGCTCTTCCCGGCACCCTGCCGGAGAGGGGAATTCACCCTGGAGGCCTTCTTCATCACCATGCAAGCCTCCGGTGCGATGCGTGAGTAGTTCATCTCTGGACTACGGGTCCATGTAGTAGCTAGATGGCTGGTTCTCCTCCTTTGTGCTATCATGTCTAGATCTTGTGAGCTCTGTTCATGATCAAGATCATCTATTTGTAATTTTGCATGGTTTGTTTGTGGGGATCCGATGGATATTGAGATACTATTTCAGATTGATTATTGATTCTATCATGTCTTTGTTATTTGTGATCTTGCATGATTTTCGTTGTTAGTAGCTATCTTGGCCAAGTAGATGCTAGCAACTCCAAGAGATATTATTTATGCTTGATAGTGGGTTCATGCCTCTGGTAATCTAGGGAAGTGACAGAAATCTCTAAGGTACTAGATGTGTTGTTGCTACTACGGAGAAAACAACAATCCTTTGTTCATAGAACAATCGTATTGTTTACTTTACACACAATTCGTAATGCAATTACCCGTTGCTTGTAACTTAATACTGGAGGGGGTTCGGATGATAACCTGAAGGTGGATTATTAGTCATAGATGCAGTTGGATGGCGGTCTATGTATAATGTTGTAATGCCCAATCAAATCTCAAAGGAGTCAAGATGATTAGTATATGCTTGTATGCATTCTCGATGTTTGTCAATTGCCCCGCTGTAATTTGTTCACCCAACATGTTATCTATCTTAAGGAGAGCCACCTCTAGTGAACTATGGACCCCAGTCCTTTCTTTTACTTTCAAACTACAATCAACTATTTACTGCTTTGTGTTTACTTTCTGCAAACTATTACTTTCTTCCACTCAATACGTTTAATCCTTTGTTTTCAGCAAAACCGGTGAGATTAACAACCTCATCGCAAGTTGGGGACAGAGTTCTATGGTTGTGTTGTGTAGGTCTCCGCGTTGCTGCTAGCACCGGTAGTGCGCCCTGCCAACATTCAGCTAGCTACACCTTTGGGGTGTTTCCTTGCTCCTACTGGATTGATAACCTTGGTTTCATAACTGAGGGAAAACTTATTGTTGTGCTCATTATACCTTCCTCTTGGGGTTCCCCAACAAGCTCGTTAATACACTAGTCAGCAAGTACTCTTTCTGGCGCCGTTGCCAAGGAGTCAAGGACATCTTCACAAGGGGAGTCCCTCATAACCAATCTATTTACTTTGTTATTTTTGTTTTTCTTAGTTTACTTTTGCTTTGTTTGTTTGTTTCTTTATCAAAAATACAAAAAATTAGTTTTACAAGTTTGCTTTCTTTATCAAAAACACAAAAAAATGACTACTCTTGAAAACACTAAGTTGTGTGACTTCACTAGCACCAACAACAATGATTTTATGAGCAGACCCATTGCTCCACCTGTGCCTGAAGCTACTTTCTTTTAAATAAAACCTGCTTTGCTCAATCTTGTTATGAGAGAACAATTTTCTGGTATTGGTAATGAAGATGCTGTTGCTCATTTAAATAACTTTGTTGAACTTTGTGAGATGCAAAAGCATAAGGATATAGATGGGGATATTATTAAGCTTAAATTGTTTGCTTTCTCTTTGAGAGGAAAAGCCAAAGAATGGTTGAATTCCTTAACTAGGAATAGTATTGATTCTTGTACTAAATGCAAAGATGCTTTCATTAGAAAATACTATCCTCCTACTAAGATTATATCTATGAGAAGTGAAATAATGAAGTTTAAACAATTTGATAATGAACATGTTGCTCAAGCTTGGGAAAGAATGAAATCTTTCGTAAAGAATTGTCCCACTCATGGACTGACTGCTTGGATGATTATCCAAACCTTTTATGCAAGATTGAACTATTCTTCAAGAAATCTATTGGATTCTGCTGCTGGAGGTACCTTTATGACTATTACTTTGGGTGCTGCAACAAAGCTTCTGGATAATATGATGGTTAACTATTCTGAATGGCATACTGAGAGAGCTCCACAAGGTAAGAAGGTAAATTCTGTTGAAGAAACCTCCTCCTTGAGTGATAAAATTGATGTTATTATGTCTATGCTTGTTAATGGGAAAGCCCATATTGATCCAAATAATGTTCCTTTAGCCTCTTTGGTTGCTCAAGAAGAGCAAGTTGATGTGAACTTTATAAGGAATAATAATTTTAGCAATAATGCCTACAGGACTAATTTTGGTAACAACAATTATAAGCCATATCCTCCCAACAATGGTAATGCTTATGGAAATTCCTACAACAACAACATGAGTGCTCCCTCTGAACTTGAAGTTATGCTTAAAGATTTTATTAGTAAACAAACTGCTTTCAATAAAACTATTGAGGAAAAACTTTCTAATGCTGAAAGAAATATAGCATCTTTGGTTGAATCTCAATCTTCTTTGAATAAAATGGTAGCTAAACCTGAAACTAATGATAATCCCTTTGCTGCCACTAATGCCATACAAGTTAGAATTGATGAAAATGTTAGACTATTAGCTGAATTGCATGCTAAGTGGGAAAGAGAAGATGAAAATGCTAGAAATATTAGTGTTTCTACTATCACTACCACTAGTGTTGAGGTAAGTAATAGCTCTACTACCTTAGATGATAATTGTGATTTTGATCTTGATGGTTGCAACATTTCTGAAGTGATTAAGTTTCTACAAAAGCTTGCTAAAAGTCCTAATTCCAGTGCTATGAATATGGCCTTTACAAAACACATTACTGATGCTCTCATAAAGATTAAAGAAGAAAATATGAAATATAAAGCTTCTATTCCTATAAAACAAGAAGATGGTTGGAACCCATCATCAATATGAAAGTGAATGATTTTGATTTTGAAGTTTTATGTGATCTTGATAGTAGTGTTTCCATTCTGCCTAGAAAGATTTATGATATGCTTGATTTGCCACCACTTGAAGATTGTTATTTGAATGTCCCACTTGATGATAATGCTAAAAAGAAACTCATGGGGAGTATTAATGATGTTCTTATTATGGTTAACGATGCCTATGTCCCTGTTGATTTCTATGTTTTGGATGTTGAAGGCAATTCCTCTTGTCCTATTACTTTGGGAAGACCTTTTCTTAGAACTGTTGGTGTCATTATTGATATGAAAGAAGGCATCATTAAATATCAACTCCCACTCAAGAAAGTTATAGAACACTTCCCTAAGAAGAGAGAGAAGATTTCTTGTGCATCTCCTATGAAAACAAAATTTGCTCTTAATGCTTCTTCATTTGAGAACACTTGATTCTTTGTCTTGCTTCTTATGCCTAACTTAAAGGCGTTAAAGAAAAGTACTTATTGGGAGATAACCCAAAAGTTTTAGGTGAGTCTTGGAAGTTATTACCTCTGTAATAACCGCTCCTTATCCTTTTTATTTGCTTTTTGTGCCAAGAGTAACCTCTAATGAGAGAGAAGTAATGATTGGGAAAGTTGCTCTCCCGAAACAGATTTTTGTGCTTCACCATAAAAATTCGCGTAAAATCTCTGTACGTACTTCTGAGGTGTGAACTTTTGTTATTCTGACCCAGGTTGTTATCTAACTTTCGTTAGTTCAACACTTTTCGATTTGAGCAACATAAGGTCTTCAAAAAAATTCGTCTTTACTTGCTGGTCTATTTAGACAGATTTCTGCCATTTTCTGCATTTGCTTCTTGTTGGTTCCTTTTTGAGTTCTTTTGGGGAATTGAGCTTTTTGAGGGAAGTGCTACAGTAGCTTGTGTTTTAATGGAAGGTTTATTGGTGTTAGAACTGAACATAAAGATCTATTATCTTGAGTGCACTAATGTTGCTAATAAACATTGTGTGAAGTTTTGTATGAAGGAAAAATTTCAGGTGTATGGAAGCAATGAGTAATGAGATGAAGAATGGACTAAATCTCAAGCTTGGGGATGCCACGCGTGTCACCCAAAGAAATATCCAAGAAGTACAAGCGTCAAATCTTGGGGATGCCCAAGGCATCCCCCTCTTCATCAATAAAAATCTCAGGTTTCTTCCAAACGCTTCATTTTTATTGTTTCATGCACAGTTGTGTTGTTCTTGGAGCGTCTTCTTTTTATTTTTAGTTTTGGTTTTTTGTTTGCTTAGTTTGCTGAATAAATTGGTTGGACCCCTTCTTTCATACATTGGTTTTCAAATAGTTTGGTTTCGATTAGAAAAGAGTAGGAAAGTTCATATTTAAGTGGTAAAGAGAGCTTGTTTTTGACTGTGGCCTATACTTTGTGATGCCATGCTTGATATTTTTTTGGATTTATGCTTAGTATTCTTTGCTGTAGCATGAATTGTTATAAACAATTGAGATTGCTTAATGTGCCTTGGAAGAATCATGCGTTGTTTTAGCATATTAAAGCATAGTATTGTGGTATTCTCCTTTGATGCTTTATTAGGGTTGACTTGGCGCATGCTCACACCATGTTATGACTATCCCAAGTCACCATAGCCTTTATGATCCTTTAGTTTTCAACTTGTAGTATCACTTTATGCTTTGATCAATGATGTTTTGTCTCTCTACATGATTATGGCCATTACTACTCTCTTAGTTGGTCGCTCCCAGTCTTTTGCTAGCCTCCATAACCAAGTATGAGTTCCACTCATGCATCCAACTCCTTAAACCAAGTTATTCCAAAGAGTCCACCATACCTACCTACTAGCATATGCTATTCCAAGTATATTCATGTTTTTGTCTACCTTCCAAATTTAACTTGTTATGAGAAAACTAGTGATTAAAGCTCTCACGAACTTCATGGCACACTTTACTTTTTTGCATTTAATAAACTTGAACAATTGCGTCCATCTTTGTTGCGTATATCCTTGCTCTTTATAAGTTGAAATTAGCAGAACCATGTATCATGGGGAACGCTTTCAACATTACACCTGTACTTTGTACCCCGTTGATATCATGTCTTTTGCTTATGGATCCCGGCGGTGTGAAATAAAAGTGGAACTTGTAAGATCATGGAGTTTGTATGTGTGTTAGAGAAACGCCTGGGCCACTAGCCTAAGCCATGCCTAATCATGGTGGAAACTTGAAGCATCACCATAATGAGCACTCTATGAAGTATCCTCAATAAAAAACTATGCAAATAGCAAATAAAAAGATCACTGAGATGCTCATTGTCTGCTTGCCTTGTCATTTTGATTATGGGATAGCTCCTGTATCATGTGCAAGGGGTACCCCGTTGGCGGTTCTTTATGATACATGTGTACTTACAATGACAAGAGCTTACTTGTGACTAAAGTTGAGTAGCATGAGGCTCGGTCTTCGTAAGTAAGGGGCATGAGATTTCGGTTTATAACTTGTCAAGCATATCCTCTTAGTTGTGTCACTTTAACCTTAATCACCTTCAAGATGCTTATGATAGGGGCAATGAGAGCTGAAAGCTAATAAGTACCATAATTTTTGGAAGCTCTTTATGAGACTTGAATCCCTAGTTCCTTCTATGAAGGCCCTTCTTTTACTTTTATGTTGAGTCTCCACCTTCTACCTTTATGCACCTACTTTGAGAGCATAGTGGCCATTCTTAGTTCTATGTGCATTGTCCCAAGACTTGTTGATTGATGCATACCTTGATATTGCTTGTTTTAAACTATTTATATCTAGTCACTCTTATGAACTTTGAAGGTGTCCTATGCATTTATGTTTGCTACTCTATGAGGGACAAGCTGAATGCCACTTTGATATGTTTTCTTTATGTGAAACAAACAAATGTCTTGCAAAGAATTGTTATTCATGAATCTTTTGTTTGTGCCTTTTCATGTTGCAACATAGTTTATTTGTCTTATTGCTATAACTTAGTCTTTCATGTTATGATTGAAGTACTATGATCCCAGCTTTGAATGGTTTACAAATACTTTGATCAAGTTTATGATGGTGCATGTCACCTCAAAAATTATTCTTTCTTTTTATCACTGACATACTCGAGGACGTGCAGGAGTTAAGATTGGGGATGTTGATACATTGCAAGAGTATCTATAATTTTTGATGTTCCATGCTTGGTTTTATCTACTTTCTTATGTTTTGTCCACACTTTGGAGTACTTTTCATATGATTTCTTGGACTAACCTATTAACAGGAGCCACAATGCCAGCTGCCTGTTTTCTACTATTTTTGGTTCCAGGAAAGTCAGAAAATGAATATTCTCGGAATTGGACAGGATAAAAGCCAAAGTCATTATTTTACCGAGGGACACCTGGAGCCAGAATACGAGACGGAGAGGGGCTGGGGCCCGGCCACACCACCTGGCCATGCAGTCGGGCCTGGCCCGCGCCAGGGGGTAGTCTGGCCGCCTCAGGCACCCCCTCGGCCTCTCCTTCCGCCTATATATTGCATCTGATACAGAAACCCTAAGTACCCGATCAAAAATCCATGAAAGAGTCTGTAGCCGCCGTCATCCCCATCCCTAGATCGGGAGGTATCTGAAGCTCTTCCCAGCACCCTGCCAGAGAGGGGAATTCACCCTGGAGGCGTTCTTCATCACCATGCAAGCCTCCGGTGTGATGCGTGAGTAGTTCATCTCTAGACTACAGGTCCATGTATAACTAGATGGATGGTTCTCCTCCTTTGTGCTGGAGGGGGTTCGGATGATAACCTGAAGGTGGATTATTAGTCACAGATGCAGTTGGATGGAGGTCTATGTATAATGTTGTAATGCCCAATCGAATCTCAAAGGAGTCAAGATGATTAGTATATGCTTGTATGCTTTATCGATGTTTGTCAATTGCCCCGCTGTAATTTGTTCACCCAACATGTTATCTATCTTAAGGAGAGCCACCTCTAGTGAACTATGGACCCCAGTCCTTTCTTTTACTTTCAATCTACAATCAACTGTTTACTGCTTTGTGTTTACTTTCTGCAAACTATTACTTTCTTCCACTCGATACGTTTAATCCTTTGTTTTCAGCAAAACCGGTGAGATTGACAACCTCATCGCAAGTTGGGGACAAAGTTATGTGGTTGTGTTGTGCATGTCTCCATGTTGCTGATGGCACCGGTAGTGCGCCTTGCCAACGTTCAGCTAGCTACACCTTTGGGGTGTTTCCTTGCTCCTACTGGATTGATAACCTTGGTTTCATAACTGAGGGAAAACTTACGGTTGTGCTCATCATACCTTCCTCTTGGGGTTCCCCAACAAGATCGTTAATACACAAGTCAGCATATCCCAGTCTCATTCTAGCCATTCAGAAAATGGAAAAGCCTTATTTGGCACTTTCATTTAGATCTATAGAAACACGTTTTGCCAAAAATTAACACATTACCATGAAAGGTAGTTTGTGCCCATTACTGTGAATAAATCCGTGCACTATATACTTGTGTGGCCCTAAAATCAAACTTTTAGACTGCAGTAGTAGATCGAGTATAAAAAATCAACTGAGCGACAAACCTCAAGCCAAAATCACCTCTTCCACCAAGTAGTGCGCTAGAAACACCCTCCGCAATGGGCTCCTGCGTCCAAAATTCAAACGGTACTAAATTTTCATCTCGCCCTTTGGTCCACAAACAACGCGCCAAACTCCATTCCTCAAAATTGTTTCTCTTGTAAATTCTCACGCGCCACACAATTCAAAGTTTCAAACATTCTAGTACCACCCGCGCCCTTCAGGCCGAATCCGTCGAGATCACCTTGCATGACCACGGCCGTGCTCCTTCCGTCCCATCTCCCCTTCATAGCCTCTCCACCGGCATGCCACCGTAGCGACCGCGAAGATGTTTTACTAGCACCCGATGCTGGCCCGCACCAGATCAACTCCTCTGTACACGAGGTCCACGGCGTCGGATCCAGCTTTGCAACGCCAACGCAGCTTCGTTGGATCCACTTCCCTGACTCCACGGCACCGGATCTGCTTCCTCGACCTTGTCCATGGCACCGGAGAGATGGGGAGGCAAACCCGCTCAAGGGCGAACGGCGAGGTCGTAGCTCACCAAAAGTACATCAAAGGCACGTGAAGGAAATCGCGTAATCGCGGTCACAAAGGTTGCCGCCATACACTTCATATGCTCTTTACACATTTGATGTCTGAAAGTAGCTCATCGCTTATTTCACTACATTCTCGCATTGAGTTTTTATCTTGTACTCTGAGATTTCTTGTCGAGGCATAGTATAAGCAATTAAGCATATGTCTGTCATTGTTCCTTCAGAGCTTTCAATTGCTTGATAGCACTATACTAACTTCCTCTTCTACACACACCTCGCTCTTAAATCTCATAAGATATTTTTTTTCTTGATGCATGTAAGGTGATTTGCGGCCGCCTGATGAGGAAGAACGGAAGATTAGGGAACATAGATTATTAAAGAATTCCAAATATGCAAGGTCACTCGGCCCACTGAGAGTTAGATCTCTCGTAGCTACCACCACCAATCATGAAGGCCAGGATTTTGATGCAGAATTTTATCCTCAAGATCAACAAAACCCAGAGGGAGACCTGACTCAGGAAGATGGATCGGTCGAGAACCCCCTCCCTAATCCGCATGCTTGTCCACTGCCCAAGGTGCTTCCTCTATCTTGTCATTGCGATATTTGTTTCATCTTCCATGTTTTGTACCTCAATTCCCACCAAATGTTGTGCAATGCCATCTGCTTAGTTCATGCATCATATATGTTCAGCATATCTTGCCTTACTGTTCTTCTGTTCTATCCGCGTCTCATTTTACATAGGACTTTGATAGATTAATGTATCGCTTATGTGTGTCAGGAATCAGCTGGTTCACCTAAGACCCTTCCAGGTACCAGCAGGGAGAAAAACTATGATCGGCAAGTGTCTGATTCAGCATTAGTTTCTATTGATGAACAGTATTTCGAGGGAGACCTGACTCAGGAAGTTGGCCCGTCGAGGACCTCCCTGCTAGTCCGCCAGCTTGTCCACCCCCAAGGTGCTTGCTCTATTTTTTAATTGTGATATCTGTTGCATTTTCCATGTTTTGTATTTTAATCCCACCAAATACTTTGCACTGTCCTCTGCCTAGTTCATGCATCATATATAGAGCACATTTTGCCTTACTATTCTTCTGTTCCATGTACATCTCATTACATATAGAACTATAACAGATTGAAGTATTGTTTATGTGTGTCAGGAATCAGCTGGTTCATGTAAGACACGTTCAGCTACCAAATGCGAAGCATCGACAAGAAGTCTTACTAATGCTACTAGTGGAACACAAACACACGTCGTGAAATACAATAAATGAAAATCAGGAAACTCACATACGGCTAAAAATTGTCGTCTTGGCGGCACACCACAGGTTCCAACAGTAGTAGACGCAGCAAATACCATCCCATACATTCCACAATCACCAATTGCCAATCAAGATACCTAGCAACAATTGACAGCCGAATCAGTTTTGACCTCTACTTGCCTAACACTGCTGGCACGACACCAACAAGCTAGAGATGATCACCAACCTGTTGATCAGCCCGTCGCCAAACAAGGTATGTGTTCCAAGGATTATCGATGCATGCTTCCTTATATATACCGTGCAAGCTTGATGTAATGGTTGAATTGGCAGATACACGAAGATTTAATAAAAGGGGGCCAATGGTAGGAAAAAATCTTGAAGCTAAAATTTTCGGAACGCAATCTAGATATTGCATCAATTCTATTATGCCTGGAAAGCGAAGGCCAGAAGATCCAGAAGAATCTGCCTTTATAGCATACGAAATAGGCGTTTTTGTCAGGAATGATATTCCCATCTTCGCATCGTTCAAGCTCCACCAACAGACCCCTGACCATTACAATTCATTACTGCAGAAGTTACATGTAAGTCATGGTGCTCTGTCCCATGCATTCAAGCTTGCTCTTGGTTATATTCTAAGTCACATTACACATCAAATGTTCCATTCTTGCCGACTGACAAAATTCAACTTCGATCAGGATAATGATGATGTAGAGTATGTTCTCATGGACATGTTCTCCTGTTCTTTGCGCCAGCAGCGCCATAGGCTAAAGAGTAAATACTTTGATGGTAAGGCAAGCAAGGATATTCAAAGAACGACTCCTATGGAACACACTATGACTGACCAACACTGGATAGATCTTCTCGATCACTTGTTTGATCCAAAGATTACGGTATGGTTTGTGAAGACTGATACCATATCACATTCAAAATTCCTATTTGCACATATGTATCACTAGTCTCCTTTTGCAGATGAACGCTGAGAAAACCAATAGAAACCGTGTCGCACAATGCTTAACAAACCGAACTGGATCTCGTGCATTGGTTGGCCACCTGAGCGCAATAGTAAGAATAATTAATTTTTAATATTCTACAGACGTTGTGCTTCTTATATTTTGATAATGTGTTCTGCCCACTTTGCAGGAAGGTGCGGTAAGTCTGCGCAAAAAATCCAGGCATGCCAGACGAGCAAAAAAGAAGGGCTCAATCCCTCTGCCGAGAGTGTTATTGTAAGTCTTCTGTTCGATTGATATTTTGTGATGACACACCTGCAATGATTTATATGTATAGTTAAATGTGCAACACTGCCTGAACTTTTGCCTGGTTTTCTTTTTAATTTAAGTACTAGATTATTTCCAACTAGTGTGAGTTTCAGTTTTCAGCTGTACAAAGAGTTGTCTTGTGTATATCATGCACCCAACGATGAAGAAACATACAGATGCCATGTTGGCATAGTCCTGTTATTGCGTGCTAGTGATAAAATTCTTATCAGTGTGAACAGATAGCTATACTTTTACTACAATATATATGATGCAAAATCACCCATGCCAACTTGTAAGATTTGTTCATAGACAGGTTAAATGTGTTGTCTACATGTTTCTCTGTATTAGCTTTTCTTATCTCACCCATGTCTACCAACTGATAACCTTACAGATTAAGTTGAATGAGGAGATGGCAAAACCTGGGAAAGATGGTCTGGAACAAACCCAACAAGAATGTCTAGAAACATTTAAAATGGTACTAAAACGTGAAGGTCATCGTAAAAGCACGTTCCTGCGTAATGTTGGGTTGTGGTAGTGCAAGTCCAAGTCCAAGTCCAAGTCACCGTATTTGTCTAGTCAGGAAGAAATTGTAGCACTACGGGATGAACAGGAAGTGCATAAATGAGCAATCGATGATATGAGACAGAAAGCATTACCATGTGATGCAGAGTTGAAGATGTTACGAGATCGGCAGAATTCTCGAGAGCCCATAGATGAAGAGACTTGTCTAAATTGAAGATGAACCCTGACAATGAAAGGTGAGTACAATGGTCCTATGAAATGGTTCCTGCTACAGAGCCCGGGTTGTGTTTGGGACCATGTAACTAAAACAGAGGGAGTATTTGTTTCGCATCATGCTTTTATCTGTTTACCATATGCTCGATCCACAAAAATCCTATGCCCTAACCTCACTCTCTCAGTCTTGGATTCATGAACCACATAAAGGTTTTTTCTTCTTTGGACAACCGCAAAATTCAAAATCTCAGTCCATTGACAAATCCTACCGCCTACCCCGTTTGAATCGGAGATTATGTATCCAATTTCTTTGCTAATATGGTAAGTATTTTGATGATCAATTGATGTGAATCAGCCTTAAATTCGTACCAAGGGAGTATCATTAATGAAATTAAAAAATCTCAGTCGAGTGGCAAAACCTGTAGCCAACCCTGTTTGAATTGGAGTTATCCAATTTTCATTATGGATGATAAGTTAATGTCACTCTCGGCCTTCAATTCCTGAATAGGGAGTACACCTTTTATCCAAATGTTGCCTGGATGCTAGCCAAATTCAAAATATCAGTCTGCACAATTATTATGATCCTGGATGATTAGTTGATGTGACTCTAGGACTTGAATTCTTGGACACATAGCGTACGGTCTACTAGCTTTTTTCTATTATTATTTGGCTGGTAGCCAAATTCAAAATCTCAACCGAGCGGCAAAATCACACACTAACCTTGAAGCATTTCCCGCCCCACCGTTTCAAAATATTTGTGGCAAAATCTCCCACCGGGGAGTACCATTTTTCTATTATTATTATTTGGCCGGTAGCCAAATTCAAAATCTCTGTCGAGCGGCAAAATCAAACACTAACTTTGAAGCATTTCCCGCCCCACCTTTCAAAAACTTTGAGGGGAAATCTCCCACCGGGGAGTACCATTTTCTATTATTATTATTTGGCCGGTAGCCAAATTCATAATCTCTGTCGGGCAGCAAAATCAAACACTGACTTTGAAGCATTTCCCGCCGCACCGTTTCAAAAACTTTGAGGCCAAATATCCCACCGGGGAGTACCACTTTTCTATTAATTATTATTTGGCTGGTAGTCAAATTCAAAATCTCTGTCGAGCGGCAAGTCCAAAACCGACTTTGAAGCATTTCCCGCCCCACCGTTTCAAAAACTTTGAGGCCAAATCTCCCACCGGGGAGTACCACTTTTCTATTAATTATTATTTAGCCGGTAGCCAAATTCAAAATCTCTATCGAGTGGCAAAATCAAACACCGACTTTGAAACATTTCCCGCCCCAGTGTTTCAAAAACTTTGAGGCCAAATCTCCCATCAGGGAGTACCACTTTACTATTAATTATTATTTGGCCTATAGCCAAATTCAAAATCTCTGTCGAGCGGCAAATCAAACACCCACTTTGAAGCATTTCCCACCCCACCGTTTCGAAAAATTTGAGCCGAAATCTCCCACCGGGGAGTACCACTTTTATATTAATTATTATTTGGCTGATAACCAAATTCAAAATCTTTGTCGAGCGACAAAATCAAAAACCGACTTTGAAGCATTTCCTGCCCCACTGTTTCAAAAACTTTGAGACCAAATCTCCCACCGAAGAGTACCACTTTACTATTAATTATTATTTGGCCAGTAGCCAAATTCAAAATCTCTGTCGAACGGCAAAATCAAACACCGACTTTGAAGCATTTCCCGCCCCACTGTTTCAAAAAATTTGAGGCCAAATCTCCCACCAAAGAGTACCACTTTACTATTAATTATTATTTGGCCGGTAGCCAAATTCAAAATCTCTGTCGAGCAGCAAAATCAAATACCGACTTTGAAGCATTTCCCGCCCCACTTTTTCAAAAACTTTGAGCCAAAATCTCCCACCGGGGAGTACCACATTTCTATTATTATTATTTGGCCGGTAGAGAAATTCAAAATCTCTGTCGAGCGGCAAAATAACACACCGACTTTGAAGCATTTTGCACTCCTCCATTTCAAAAAAATTTGACTTTAAAATTCCCATTCTACCCATTGTTCAGACGCCCTATGGGCACACTAAAGTCGGTAGCTTTGGGGCACAATCGTAATTATTTTTCTATTCACCTCCATAGTACGGATTTGTGCTGTTTTTCTAGCTGGCCCTCCCAAAATCCCAGGCTTCTCTCCCATGCCCTCACCTCCACGACCACTGTGTGCACCGCTCGACGGCAATTCCACGGCTGCCGGAGCCGCTTCATCGATGCCTACCCCATCGGATCTAGTTCACCGGGTCTCTCTGCCACTCCACCAGAGTTGTGGTCTCGCTGACCATGCCTATGGCGTCGTCGACCACCCACGCTTTGCTTCCCCACCGCCGAAAGCTACCCAACCGTACCGGAGCAGCTTCACCGTTGTCCACCAGACGGGATCTAGTTCAACAAGTTCCATGTCCACTGCTCCAGACCAGCTACACGGTTGTCGCCATTGACTGCACTGGCATCGACCGCCCAAGATCTGCTTCCCCGATGCTAACAGCCACCGCAACCGCAGCACCCTCGATGACTTGGACGTCACTCACACGGTACTGATGATGCTTAGACGCCTCTCCGACCAAGGTAACCAAATCTCCAACCCGTTTTTGTTTTGTCAGCGGTATAGCAGGTTCAAGCCTGTTAGAGTGAACTGCATTTTTGTAATCGTGCTAGTACATGCAAGTCACTAGGCACGCCTGTTCTTCGTGCTAGTACATACAATGTCATTAGACATGTTGGTTTGCATTCGCTGCTCTACAAATTTCAAGTCATGCACATGTCTGTTATATTTTCATGCACATGTTCTTATCTTAGCTGCTCTGTACACCAGTAATTTCCTGCTATTGTGTAGTTCTTGCAAAATGTAATGTCAGTGGAAAATATTAGTGTGGATTCCCTGCTCCACAGTTACTGACTCTATCTGGTTATTCCTGAGCTAAGTTCCTGCTATTATTTCCTCCCTGGCATCATTCTGCTATCCTGTAGTACCCGTTCAAACTCTTCGTACTAGTTCAATTATAATTTTTTTGCTGCCATCTGATTCTTCAAAAGCTGCAACACTGACTATTTTCTTTTTCTTTGCGTAGAGCTCAAAAGGCAACACCGAACATGTTGGTTTGCATAGCCTACAGATCCTCCAGCGATGCCATTATATATTTTCTATATCTGGTGATGGTTCGTCCTAATCAACGGCATAATTATTCTTTACTATATAGTTCATTCGTGTTTTCCATTCCTGCACACAAGTTCTGGTATGTTGCGGTTATAATTTCTATGTGGTTCATGCTTAGCTACGACAGTAATTGCATGCCATTGTGTAGCTCACCGCAAATTTCGAGTCACCCAACGACTCTTGCATTCCAGGAGATATCACTGCTTCCATATATATTTGTTGAAATGACCTGGCTAGTTTATACTGAAATTCTAAGAAACACTTTGTTTGATTGCTCATTTCACTGTTGGCATACTTGTCTAATGTTTGTTTGTACTGTTCTACAGGTTCACAAGCCACATCATTATATCTCGTATTTGGTTCTGGTTCGTCCTAGGCAACGACATAACTATCCTCTACTATATAGTTAATTCATGGTTTGCATTCCTACTCTACATGTTCGTATTATGCAGTTATAATTCCTATCTGGTTTATTCTTAGCTATGAGTAGTTTGTCTTCTTTCCTGTATTAACTTGTTATTAGTTAGATTTAGACTGCAATTATTGCTATCGCCACCAAAGAGGGGACTGCAAGATCATGTCTCAAGGTGGTTTTCCAATGTAGCTGTCACACTCAAAGGGAGATGCAGTTGATTGAGAAAGCAAATTGAGGACTCTGCTATCAACTTGATTGGCAACTGAAATGCTGAATTTTGTTTCCCTTTTGTTCATATTATGTAATATTTTTAAGAAGTTTGCAGCTGATGTAATATCTAGATAACTCACATAGGCCATGCAGGCATTTAGTTGACGCCGTCCATGAATGGCGGTACCATAACTGTGTCAGCCAGTTCGATCAAGTAACAGTATAGGGTTTTCTTATTTGCCCTTCGTTTATTCCGCCTTCCATGAACAGTAAAAGATGATCGCTAATTATACTCCTTTTATGATATTTGCATGGCCTTCAGAATTACCGAAACAGTAATGGCAACTGGGTAGAACAGTAAGAAGACAAAACAGTAACAGGCCAAAACAGTAAGAGGCCAAAACAGTAACAAGCCAAAATAGTAACATGCAAAGCAGTAACAGGCCAAAACTATAATAGGCCAAAACAGTAGCAGGCCAAAATAGTAGCATGACAAAACAGTAGCTGGCCAGAACAGTAGCAGGCCAGGACTGTAACAGGCCAAAACAGTAGCAGGCAAAAACACCAGCAGACCAGAACAGTAGCAACCTAGCACAGTAATAGGCCAGAATAGTAATAGACAAGAATAGCAAACGGGCCAGAACAGTAGCAGGCCTGAACAGTAGTAGGCCAGGACAGCGGCAGTAAGCACAGTAACGGGCCTGAATAGTAAAGGGCCACAACAGTAACGGACATGAATAGTAGACAGCCAGAACAGTAACGAGCCAGAATAGTAAAAGGCTAGAACAGTATCGGACCTTCTCAAAAGTGGGTCGTTCGTAGGCGACTCATGACGAGCTGTGAGAACAGTGACGGGCTGAAAGTGGGCTTTAATAGTATCGGGCCTACTTGTTGCAGACTGTTAACGGGTCGCACAGTGTTCAAAAAACGGTGAGCTTTTATAGGCCGAAACAGTAACGGGCCTGACATTCGCGGGACGCTGCTGGCCACATCTTTGGGCCCATTTCAAACAATTTCGGATGAAACAATAAAGGGATGTAATCTTATTGGGCTCTCTTGATGGGCCGGCCCACTTAATTGTGAGCAGGCCTTGGCTGGGCCTGGCTTCTACCACGGTTTCTATGGCTGTTAACGGTGGTAACTGGTCGTAATGGTGTTTTCCACGTGGCATTTTGCATGACGTCGGCAGTCAACGTGGTTGGTGAACAGATCTACGACAGAACAAGTTTTTGTGGCTGAAGGGTGCGATCCGCCACGGTCAGGAAAAAAACCGTGGTGGATTCTTTTGTGACGGGGCTTTTACAACGATGGGCATCCGTCGTAGAAGACTTTTTAGCCACAAAAAACAGGCCTTCAACCACGAAAATCGTCCGTTGTAAAAGCTAACTTTTCTTGTAGTGGCACATCCTATAACCAACTACTACACTTTGGGGGATAAGCTCATTATTCTCATTTGGCACAACAGTAATTCCTCCTTTCTTAGGGATACAATGAATATGACTAACCCATTGACTATCAGACATAGGATAAATAATATCAGCATCAAGAAGTTTCAATACCTTAGTTCTTACCACTTCCCTCATTTTAGGATTTAAACGACGTTGATGTTCTACTATTGGTTTTGCATCAAGTTCTATATTAATAGCATGCTGACATATAGTAGGAGAAATCCCCTTTAAATCATCAAGAGTATAACCCATAGCTCCTCGGTGTTTCTTCAATACTTCTAATAATCTTCCCTCTTCCTTTCCTGAAAGTTTAGAACTAATAATAACAGGATATATTTTCTTATCATCAATGTAAGCATACTTAAGATCATCAGGTAAAGGTTTCAGATCGAAAACCGGATCCTTTTTAGGTGGTAATGTGGTACCCAAATCTTCCACAGGTAAGTTATGCTTAAGCATCTTGGGTTGACGAAGGAGGAATCTCATCAATCTCATTTCTTTCTTCCATGAAGATCTCACTTTCGTGGTCTTCCATAAATTGCTGCAAAGCATTGTTAGGAGCAAGATAAATATAAGCAAGTTGTTCAACTCTAAAATCCTCATCAGGCAATTCATTTTCATAAGGAACTTTAGCAAATTTTGAAAAGTTAAACTCACCTAATTCTCCATCAAATTTGGTTAAATTTTTCTCCCTCTTACAATCTATAATGGCTCCACAAGTGTTCAAGAAAGGTCTACCAAAAATGATAGGACAAGTTTTGCTAGCAGCTGAACCAAGTACTAGAAAATCAGTAGGATATTTAATCTTACCACAAAGAACTTCCACATCTCTTACAATACCAATTGGATAGATGGTCTCTCTATTGGCAAGGTGGATAACTAGATCAATTTCTTCTAGTTCACAGGGACCAATTTCATGCATAATTTCTTTGTAAAGCTCATAAGGAATAGCACTTGAACTTGCACCAATATTACATAAACCATAATAGAAATGATCACCAATTCTAACAGAAAGCACAGGGACACTAGCTTTCGTAGTTCTACTAGGATGTGAAACAATATTAGAAGCATCCTCACAAAAGATAATGTGTCCATCTTCTACACTTTTAGTGACCAGGTCTTTCACAATTGCCACTGCAGGTTCAACGTTTATTTGTTCATCGGATTTTACAGCTTTCTTTGTACTTTTGTTAACCACACTAGTTATCATAGAATTCTCTTTTGATTTAACAGGGAAAGGTATTTTCTCGATGTAAGGTTCAGGTACAATATGATCAACAGTATAAACTTCAGTATTTCTAGCAGGAACACAATTAACAATATCCTTATGTGGTGCATGATACTTGTTCCATTCCTTTTTGGGAATTTCAATATAAGAGACAAAATCCTTTAAACAATTTGCAAGAACTTTAGAATCAAGACCATAAGCAACACTAAAATTATGAAATTCATCTGTTCCCATAAAAGATTTAATGCATTCATGATCATAATTTATACCCGACTTTCTTCCTTTATCATTCTCCCATGCTTTAGCATTGTCTTGAATACGGTCTAGAAGATCCGATTTAGCTTCTTCTTCCATACATGTAAGGGATCCAGCACAAGAAGCATCCAATAGATCCTTATCATAAAGAGAAAGCCTTGCATACAAGTTATTGATAATAATATTGTTAGGGAGCTCATGAATAGGACATTTGAGCATTAGTAACTTCAATCTCCCCCAAGCTTGGGCGGTACTCTCTCCATCACGAGGCAAAAAGTTATATACTTGATTCTGATCTTTATGAATCTCACTAGGAGGATAAAATTTGGAACAAAAGAGAGGTACTATTTCCTCCAAGAGATTGGCCATTCTTTAGTAGCTTATACCATTCCTCAGCTCTTCCTTTCACTGATAACGAGAATAACTTCTTCTTAACTTGATCTGTTGTAATACCTGCACACTTGAACAATCCGCATAATTCATGTATAAAGAGCAAATGATCACCGGGATGGAAAGTTCCATCTCCAAAATAGTAGTTATCCATAACACGATCAACAATTTTTGTAGGTATTCTAAAAGTATCATTTTCAGCAGGTGGTGGTTCATCTACTACCTTAGCAGTGGTAGTAACATTACGAAATAAGAAACTAAGTGAACTATCCATATTGAAAATAAAGTCACAAACAGAAGTAAACAATATTCATAGTAGAAGTTTCCTTTACCAGTTCCACTCTTCAATAACGCTTCACTCCCTGACAACGGCGCCAGAAAATAGTCTTGATGACCCACAAGTATAGGGGGTGTATCACAGTATTTTCGATAAGTAAGAGTGTCGAACCCAACGAGGAGCAGAAGGTGTTGATAAGTGGTTTGGATCAGGAATTTTCTATAAATACTTAACAAACGGATTTTTAGGGGGTTTTGATAATGCAGATTAAAAAAAGTGTGAGTAAATAAAAGACAATAATAATAATTACAACAAGTGGCCCAATCCTTTCTTTAGCAAAGGACAAGCCGGTTGTATTACTTAAGATGACCAAATGTTCTGAAGGACACATGGGAATATTGTCAAGTGCTTTCGCTTCATATAGTTGATTAATCTTCTCTGGTTGGATAAGTGTTGTGTGGGTGAACCTATGCTAATGTACTGACCTTCCTAGGACTAATACATACTTGTGATTATACCCCTTGTAAGCATCCGCAACTACAAGAAAGTAATTAAGATAAAAACCTAACCACAACCTTAAACTTTGAGATCCTACACTCCCTTATGCAAAGGTTTCCTAATGGGGGTTCAGGTTTCTATCACTCCGGCAACCCCACGATTAGTAGCCAAATACACAATGCATTCCCCTAGGCTAATAAAGTTGAAGTATCATGTAGTCGACGTTCACATGGCACCACTAGAAGAATAACACCACAACTTAAATATCAAACCATTGAATCTTTCTCAACACAATTCCACTACTAACAACATGACTTCTCCCATGTCCTCAAGAACTAAACGAACTACTCACGAGACATCATATGGATCAAGATCAGAGATGAAATAATGATAAGTAACAATCTAAACATGAACAATAATTCAATGGTTCCACTCAATAGCATCAACTACAACAAGTAATCAACACCAGGAAAGTTTCCCCTAAGAACTATGCAAGATTCAACTCAATTGTTACAGCGGTATGGAGTGGTGATGATGGTGCTGATGGAGATGATGGTGGAGATGACGATGATGATGATCCCGATGAAGTCTAGCTTGATGATGGTGTTGATGGCGATGATCTCCCCTCTCCAGGAATGAATTCCCCTGCAGATTTCTGCCTGCCAAAGAGCTCTTTCTCTCTCTGTAGTTTCTGTCCCGCAGAGGGGGCAGAACCTTTCTGTGGTTGCTCCCCGAGTCTTAGGGTTTCGAGGGGATTATATACGCCAAAGGGCAATGCCAGAGTTGGGCCAGGGTGGCCACACCACCTAGTGGTGTGGCCAGGGGTGGCCCGCGCCAGGGGGTGGTGTGGGCCCCCTGTGGCCCATCTCCACTCCTCCTTTTGGCTTCCTTCGTCTTCTCGAAAAATAGGAATTTCCGTATATTTTCTGGGATTTTCTGATCTTCGCCAATATTGCATATGGATAGTGCTTTTTCCATCAGAATCCTGACTCCAGTGGTTCATCCTCCAAAAGTCATCAGTCATGGAAAAATAGATGAAATAACATAAGTATCATCTCTTAATATGAAATATATGAATGAATAATAGTAAATATGATATAGAATAGTGATGCAAAATGGACGTATCACCTCGCAATTTAAATGTTGGCTTAACAAGGCAAAACATGGCATCGGTTTGCTACACAGATTTAAATGGAGCCAATATAAGACTAGAAAATCCCGCATATGATCTCCATATTTAATTATGAGATGAATAGACAACATAGCCCCAAACAAATGAAGATGTATGCGAGCATGAACAATTTAGTATGCAACAAGTGATAATGTCATATTATAAAAATAAGGGTTTCGAAAGGGGATCATTAGGGTTCGACACCGATGGTCTTGGGGTTCGACGGGATCTGTCTTCGAGTCCGGGAAGGAGATCTTGAGTGGGCATCATCTTCGGTTTCCGGGAAGGAGGTCTTCAAGTCCATGAAGGAGCGCTTGGAGTTCCAGGTCATCGTCTTGTCTTCCATGATCAAAGATTCTCTGGGTCCATGAAGGCGATCTGGTCATATCCGTGAGGGCGCTCTACGGTCATCGAATCCGTTGATCGGGGCGAAAATTTTCGTGAGGCTCCATATTCTTTGGGTGGCACCACATACTACATGGGGTCAGCGTTCACGCAGCACCCACACAGGCATGTCACCAAGCACTTGGTGGGCGTGGTCGAGGCAGAGGCGCTTGGTGGCGACCTTGGCTCGGGTTGAGGACGACGGGACGGGGTCACGCGGAAGAAGATGCGGACGAGGACGCGCGGGATGAGGCGGCAGGCTCGAGTCCCTGGTAGGAGGCAGCGAAGAGGTGCTTAGGGACCGGGTGGCCGCGATCGATGGGTTGTTGCACGGGAAATGCGAGGAGGGACAAATGTGAGGAAGGCGAGGTAGGTGAGCAGCTGTAGGGCCTGGAGTGGGGCGCCGCGTGGTCCCGGAGGCGAGGCAGCTCGACAGGGAGGCACGGCCTGACCAAGGAGGAGGTGGCGACGCTACCGGGGTGTAGAGGCAGTTGCGGGGTGGAAGCATAGGATGACGAAGCTCGAGGTAGGAGGGTGGCGAGGCTGGCGGCACTAGACGGCGAGCTCGCGCAAGTAGAGCTCCTGTGGCAGCGGGGTGGACCTTGGTGGCATCGACATTCTGGACCTGCTTCTCCTTGTACAAGGATGTCATGCACCTGGCGCTGCTCCTGGAAGGCTAGGCTCCCTTGGGGAGCTAGGGTTCTACGGGCTTAGTGGTACGCCAGCGAGGGGCAAGGGCGGTGGCAGCGCTGTGGTTGTTGTCGAAGCAAGCAAGGAGAGATGGGTCAGGGAGAGGGCGGTAGGTGGCGATGGGGTTAGGTGGGGCCAGCTCACGTCGGGGTGAGGCACACGTAGGACGCGCGCATCGTGTAGGGTGCGTGTTTACGGGGCAGGTCTGAGCGTGCGTGGTGGTGGGGTTGGGCGCTACGATGCACCGCGGTGTACACGGGGTGGATCGGTGTGGTTGGTTTGGGTTAGGGTAGGGTTAGGTTTAGATCTGGTTTAGGGTTTGGTCTAGTTGGGCCGGGCCTTCCGGGGTAGTAGGTGGCCTGGCCTAAACGACTGGGATGCCTTCCCCGGGAAAATAGTCTTATTTATATTTTGTTTTGTTTTATTTAAAAGATCTTTTGTAAAGTATTTTTATGCAAAACAAAAATATTCGGAAGAGACCAAGGTTTTATATTTTAAATAGATAGGAGGTATTTAGAAAACAAAGATAGGCTTTTGGGGAAAATAGTTTCAGACAAATTATATGCATGCAAACATGAAGATGGTCAAATGCAATGTGGCATGATGATATGAGTATGCGGTCATGATGATGCACAAAATAAAAACAACACACGATTTTCTAGTAGTGGTTTTACCCGGGGTGATACAATTCGACACCACTAATAATGGACCTCGCCCTCGAGATCCGCCTCGTGGTACGGGGAAGAAGGACGACAATCTGAATCTTCTTGCTTCGTGTAGATCTTCATGACACCAATAACAAAGACTCTTGTTCCATGTTGAAAACAGCAACGCCACCAATAAGAGGTTGTTGCTCACATTCATCGAGAGAACACTCCAGAGAAACAAAGATGAAGGTAGTGGTATCAAAAGGTAAAGCCACCTCTAACTTAAGTGGAAGGAGTAAATTGCAGCTCCACCGATTCAATATACAAAAGCGAATGATAAGAGTAGTGGTATGGTCGTGGATCCATCACGCACTCCAAGCATTACTCTGTACACGAGCAGATGAATCATGCAACCAACTCTCGAGATTTAGACTAAAGATATCAACATACAACATTCAGAAATAAGGGAGTGATGCAGGCTCTTCATCGGATCTGACGTAGAAGATATCATCGCCTTGGAAAGCACTAGAAGATATAAAGAAAACATTTGGTAAAATTTGGTCCACCCAAAGGTACAACAGATGAAAGGTTCATCAGATAGCATGATGACCAGATGCACAACACCGTTACAAGAGGAAGGAAGCGAAACCTTGAAGGTACAATAGAAACCCAACCACGAGAATTCCTAGACTTGAGAAGGTAAGATAGAAGATTCAAAACACATAGAGGTAAGACGATAATAGCATGGGGTAAGGGGTAAAAGCAGACCTAATCAGATCTATCTAACAAATTTTGCAAAATAGTTTTGACACTCTATATCGGTCGTTAGCTAGGTTATCCTATAGGCTGGACTAGTGGGGTACCGCAACTGTTGAGCTCTAATACCACTTTGTAACACCCTCGAAATGGCCCTATGCAGATTTCAGTGGTTCCCGCCAAACCCGCATACAAACGATTCAAAGATGCCCTCCAGGCACTTGCGTGCAGGTGGAAAACGAAGTAATACCATTACACAATAGTTCACGATGGAACCCACAGAATATATATACAACAACGACTTCATGAGTCAATAATACAAATATATAGTGCAAAGATCCAAATCACCTTGAAAACGATACAACGTCCGAGTACTGACAAGATGCAAATGGGGCTAAGAGCCCTGAAGAATAACCAATGGCG
This sequence comes from Avena eriantha, assembly GCA_910589775.1. NCBI lineage: Eukaryota > Viridiplantae > Streptophyta > Magnoliopsida > Poales > Poaceae > Avena > Avena eriantha. Next base: position 316,718,652 of record OU342745.1, on the reverse strand, counting down.
TCCATAACCCTACTGATGACTGCAAGTGCACAGATCGTTTGTAGCTAGTTTCGAAATAAAGATATCGATCCCACAGGGAGCAGTAGGCGAAAGACTAAAATGCTTTTAACTATAACTAAATGGAATACTTAAGAAATAACTTTAGGGTGCAAGATAAATAGAGTTGTTTTGGGGTTTTAGGTTGAACAAGGTAATTTAAAGTAAAGCAAAACTTAATGCAGAAAGTAAGAATCACGTGTGTAATAGAACTTTGGAACTACAATAGGGAAAATGCATTCTCATGGAGTAGTGGATACACCACTAGCAATTTAGACTAAGTAATCCAGAGTAATATAACGAATATTCTCATAGTGTGTATGTATGTGGGAGGAGCTCCATATATGGAAGATTTTCCAGCAACCGCTGCACATATCGTCCTCATAACCACAGCAGAGAGTAACCAACAACCATCGTATTACTGCGCTATTAAGGGATCTCTCCCATGGCATGGACATGACTTGATGAGTTCTCCTTGGTTCCCCAAGTTAGTACGTAAGGAATAACAACAACTTTATTGTCACAGTAAGCGCTATCATCCCTCCGTCTACTAACAAGTAATCTCCTCCATCGTCGCCATAAGAGGCAAATATTAAGAAGGTGCACTTCTCCTTAATATCAAAATGAAGAAAATTAACACAAACACATAATGATGTATAACATAATAATCTCTATCTCATCTCAATCATATGCTAGGGTTTCTCCATCTCCCCAGGAACTAAGGATTTACTCAGACATGGAGGCAATCAACATCATGGCAATAGTAATGAGAACAATCATATATGAATAGTACTTGTATAAATCCACAATGAGTATAGGAATTACAACAAGGTGGATGAGGATGGTGATGATGCAGCGGTGGTTGATGAAGATCGATGCCTTAGCCTCCTGGATCTGCGTAGGGTGAAGATGGATCCCTGGCGGACGAGTTCCCCCTCCAGATGCCTTCCGGAGGTGAGGTTTTCGCAATTTCTGGGTGTTCTGTATGTCGTCTCCTCGAACCAATTGCACAGGGTGAAACTATTTGATGAGGCGGAGGTGGAACCAGCTATACGGTCGGAGCTATACGGGCGGAGAAAATTCTCCCGCCGTATAGTTGGTCATTATGCTCTCTGCCTCCTTTGTTCGCTTCTGGTTTTCTTCTGGTATTATTGATATCTCCCAAATAAGCGATTTACGTTGTTTTTGACTCCTTTTCTCCCTAACACAACTGCTTCAATAATTGTATCCAATGGATCCATCACCTGTCTTGATCCTAGTGAAAACAGACATAAAATATGTGTGCGAACGCCGTAAAATACCAAAATCCTACATCTACGATGGAAAGTAATAATGTAAAACATGATGCAAGTATGCCCTCATCACCTACCCAGGCCACGCCGGAAGCTTACTAATGATGTCGATTTCAAATCTGCTAAAAATGAAAGGGGTGCCGACAAAGGGCACAGGAAAAATTAGAGTGGTCAGTACTAAGGCCAATACACGGCGATTCTAGAATTCGGTAGCTCTCGCCTACATAGGTATGGTGGACTAAAGCGGCAGCGAAACATGTACTAAACAACCTATAGAGATTTGATACAACTGTCGGCTATCAGAGAAGGTTAAGAATGACCTATTCAGAACCAACCTAATACTAACACCAATCATACCCATCCTGGTATTTCCCCCTCGAGACCAAACGAGAAAGTCATGCTGAGGAAACTCACACGATTGGCAGTTTTATTCTTTCTTTCCACGGTGGTTACCCAACTTACTAGTCATATCAGATACAAGTCAAGTTTATGACAATAAACTATAGTTATAGTTGTCTATGATCGAGAAGCCGTACTCCAAGTCGTCCATAACCGTGGACACGGCTTTTCGAAAAGATTTAACCCTGTAGGGGTGCACCAAAGTTTCCACACGCACTTCAACCCTTTTTGCCAGATCAATTAACATACTTCCATCGGTATGTCGGCGGGGCCTCGGATAGGATGCTATCCTAGACCCAAAGCAAGTACATGGGGGCCACCCCACTAAGCTACCCGTAACGAAGTCGGCCAGCTCCGAAGACGGGCCTAGAGTTGCAAGATCGGCCAAGAGATCAGAGGCCATAGGTATAATCCTCAACATAACGACCCACATCCTAAATAGTACAGTAGTAAATGCTCATCAGACAATAGATATTAAACATGGCATAACATGGCATAACATGGCATACATGGCATGAAAACGTCAAACTAGTTTGTGGCCCCCAGGTACACTACTTTGAAATCAGGTAATAAGCCGATAGGGGTTCCCATTTACCCCACATGTGGTTAGCGCGCTCAGTCTCGGAACAGGTGTCAAGAACTCAGGTCCTAGGTGGACACCATTGGGAGGGTAAAAACCAAATAACATCTATTACCCACCAGTGCCTCTGCATTATATCTATTCCCAACATTTTATTTGACAAGTTATAATGAAATCCATGATCATCTCCACCATTAATTATATGCCAACCTCCCAACAACGGTGGAACAACATCGACACGAAGCAGCACCTGAGCAAGCAACTACGACTCGCAAGGCCGACTGTCTATCAATCAACGGGTAATAGGATGTGTCCAAGGTAATATAGAGGCTACAAGGAATATAAATGGTACACGGAAAGCATCACAACATAGATAGCAATAGATCAATAGGAGGAAGTAAAGACTATAAATGCAAAATAGTTAGAAAGGGGAGAATGCTCGCCTGGGAAACACTGCCGGAGATTCATCGATGAATGGGTCGAAGCTCGCATCAACTCAACGGCCTAATCCGTGAAGAAGCAAATCACTAAAATAAACACCAGATGCACTATTTAATACTACGGCAGAAGATCCGGCATGATTATGATATGATGCAGGCATGGAAAAAATGTGGTGCAATTAGGCAATATTAAGCAGAATCGGGGTCACAACAATTAATTATATGGTTCAAGTTGTTTAGATACCCTACAATTTAAATGTTGTCTTAATAAGGCAAAACATGGCATCGGTTCTCTACACAAATTTAAATGGAGCCAATATAAGACTAGAAAAGCCCGTATATGATCTCCATATTTAATTATGAGATGAATAGACAACATACCCCCAAACAAATGAAGATGTATGCGAGCATGAACCATTTAATATGCAACAAGTGATAATGTCATATTATAAAAATAGGGGTTTCGAAAAGGGGGATCACATTAGGGTTCGACACCGATGGTCTTGGGGTTCGACGTGATCGGTCTTCGAGTCCGGGATGGAGATCTTGAGTGGGCATCATCTTCGGTTTTCGAGAAGCTGGTCTTCGAGCCCATGAAGGAGAGCTTGGAGTTCTGGGTCATTGTCTTATCATCCATGATCGGAGATTCTCTAGGTATGTGAAGGCGATCCGGTCAGATCTGTGAGGCGCTCTATGGTCATCGAATCCATGGATCGGGGGTCTTGGTGTTCGGGGTGAAAATCTTCGTGAGCTCCATATTCTTCGGATGTCACCACATAACTACACGAGGTCATCATTCACGAAGCACCCACACATTCATGTCACCAAGAACTTGTTGGGTGTGGTCGGGGCAGAGGCGCTTGGTGGCGACCTTTACTCGGGTCGAGGACGACGGGACGGGGTCATGTGGAAGAGGATGCGGACGAGGACGCACTGGACAAGGCAGCAGGCTCAGGTCCCTGGTAGGAGGTGGCAAGGAGGTGCTCGGGGAGCGGGCGACCACGGTCGATAGGTCGCTGCGCGAGGAACGCAAAGAGGGATAGAGGTGAGGAAGGCGAGGTAGGTGAGCAGGGGCAGGGCTGGAGAGGGGCACCGCATGGTCCCGGAGGCGAGGCAGCTCGACTGGGAGGCACAGCCTAACCAAGGAGGAGGCAGCAGCGCTAACAGGGTGCAGAGGGAGTAGCAGGGTGGAAGCAGAGGATGATGAAGCTCGAGGTAGGAGGGCGGTGAGCCTAGCGGCACTGGACGGCGAGCTCGCGTGAGCAGAGATCTTGTGGCGGTTGGGCGGACCTTGGTGGCGTCGACGTCCTGGACCTGCTTCTCCTTGTACAAGGATCTCCTACACCTAGTGCTGCTCCTGGAAGGCTAGGCTCGCATAGGGAGTTAGGGTTCTGCAGGCTGAGCGGCGCGTGGGCGAGGGCAAGGGCGGCGGCGGTGCTATGGTTGTTGCCGAAGCGAGCGAGGAGAGATGGGTCGGGGAGAGGGTGGTAGGTGGCAATTGGGTTAGGTGGGGCCGCCTCACGTCGGGGTGAGGCACGCGTCGGAAACACGCACGCGTAGGGCGTGCGTGTATGGTTCTAAGCGTGCATGGTGGTGGGGTCGGGTGCTACGATGCACCATGGTGTACGCGGGGTGGATCGGTGCGGTTGGTTCGGGGTAGGGTAGGGTTAGGTTTAGATCTGGTTTAGGGTTTGGTCTTGCTGGGCTGGGCCTACCGGGGTAGTAGGTGGCCTAGCCTAAACGACTCGGCTTACTCCCTAGGGAAAAATAGTATTATTTATATTTTGTTTTTTTTTATTTAAAAGACCTTTTGTAAATTATTTTTAGGCAAAACAAAAACATTCGGAAGAGACTAGAGTTTTATATTTGAAACAGATAGGAGGTATTTAGAAAACAAAGATAGGCTTTTGGGGAAAATAGTTTCAGGCAAAATATATGCATGCAAACATGAAGATGCTCAAATGCAATGTGGCATGATGATATGAGCATGCAATCATGATGATCCACAAAATAAAAACAACACGTGATTTTCTAGTAGTGCTTTTACCTGGGGTGCTACAGTAGGCCTGCTATTAGGATCATTCGCAAATGTTTGGAGGAAGACAAGGATTTCTTTTTGAACTTCGCCATCTGAGTTTTTATTGTAGAATAAAGCATGCTATGTAGATTTGTATTACTGTAGCTTTGTACATATGCAACTCTTTTTACTTGTGATTGTTGTGGGAATGGCCACAGCGGGCACTACTAAGGGTAGCGCTTGGAAGGATTTGGGGCAAGAGCAAGTCGCCATCTACGGTGCGAGATTGGGACAAAGACACAGGGTTTACCCAGGTTCGGCCCCCTGTAGTGTAAAGACCTACTCCTTCTAGATTGTATTATCGAGTGGATTACAATGGCGGCGGACTCAGCGACTAGGCGGCGAGTCGATGGGGTGTCTGATGGAACGTGAGTATAGAGAGTAACCTGGGGAGGTTTATATAGGGGGTACCTCGCTAGGGTTTATAGATATACAACCGAATCAGTTAAGAACTCAGAGGATTTGACCTAATACGACTTGGCTTTAGCTACGCTTCTAGGCCTTCAGCTTCTAGTCGCCTGGCTCCCTCTAAGTCGCATTCCAGTCGTCGTCCTACAGGCCCACTCGCAGAGTCCTTGGCCTAGTCGAAACACCCTGCTGGGCATACCCCCTCTGGCATATCCCCATCAGTAGTTCCCGAGGCCAATGTTGGTTCGGTGCAGGTGTTCATTTGGCAGTCAGAGTAGGCAAGTCCAATTTGGACGCCTAGTTGAATCGGCGATGGACTCCCTCAATGAAGTAGGAAGTTTATTCAGTATGTCTTCAGTCGCAACATCGGCGAGTGGAATTATTCTCGAGTCTCTTATACCCAGTTGAATGGACAAGGCATACGAACGAGTGAGTCGAGTGCATCAAGTTGAACCGTCGGTTCAACTAAACTAGCCGTTGGGTAATCCAACGGTAACTTCGGCGTATTTACCGCAGCGTAACGGCCACCCCGAAATTGGCGGGTAGCTAATGAGTGCATATTTGCATCATGTTTTAAATTATTATTTTGCATTATAGATGTAGGATCTTGGTATTTTACGGTGCTCACATTTTATGTCTGTTTTCACCAGGATCAGGACAGATGATGGATCCAATGGATACAATTCTTCAAGCAGTTGTACTGTGGAGAAAAAGAGTCAAAAACAACATAAATCGCTTATTTGGGAAATATTAATAATACCAGAAGAAAACGAGAAGCAAATAAGGGAGGCAGAAGGTTCAACGACCAACTATACGACCAGAGCAAATTTTCCGGCCGTATAGCTCTGGCTGTATAGTTGGCGCCGCCTCCGCCTCCTCAAATAGTTTCACCCCGTGCAACTGGTTCGAGGAGACGACATAGAGAACACCCAGAAATCGCAGAAACCTCACCTCTAGAAGGAATCTGGAGGGGGAACTCATCCACCGGGGATCCATCTTCGCCCTGCGTAGATCTGGGAGGCTAAGGCATTGATCTTCATCAACCACCACTTCATCACCACCATCTCCATCCATCCCTTCTACATCTTGTCTAGATCTTGTTGTAATTCTCTTACTCGTTGTGGATTTATACAAGTACTATTCATCTATGATTGCTTCCATTACTATTTCCATGATGTTGATTGCCTCCATGTCTGAGTAGATCTCTAGTTCTTGGGGATATGGAGAAACCCTAGTATGAGACTGAAATAAGATAAAGTCTATTTAAATATTCATCGTTGTGACCATGTGTTATATTTTCTACATCTTGATGTTGAGAGAAGTCGACCTATCAATATTTACCTCTCATGGGGACTTGATGGAGGGAACTACTAGTTGGTAGACGGAGGCATGCTAGCACTTAGAGTGACTATAAAGCTGTTGGCACCCCTTACGTATCAACTTGGGAAACCTAGGAAACTCACGGAACACAATCCATGCCATGGGATATGTCATACGGGATTACGTCCTTTAATAGCACAGTAATTCGATTGATGTTGATTGGTGACTGTTGTGGTTATGAGGATGATGTGAGCAGCGGTTGCTGCCTATTTGTCCAAATACGGAGTTCCTCCCACACATACATAGTTGATAATGTTCATGGTGATAATCTTTATGTTAGATCGTTATAATGCTAGTGGTGTATCCTCTACTCCCTGAGAACGCTTTTCCCTATTGCAGTTCCAATCTCTCCTACATACGCGATACTTACTTTATGTATTCAGTTATTTACTTTACTTTATTATTGCTCTTATACCTAAATCCCCAAAACACCTTTTTACACAATAGTCGCAGTTTATTTTGTCACTTAGAACTTTATCTAGCATTTCTATCTTAATATTTATTTCAAGAGTTATTAGACTTCAGACTCCTCCTCCCTATGGGATCGATATCTTTATTTTGAAACTAGCTACAAACGATCTATGCACTTGTAGTCATCAGTAGTGCCCCTTTATAAGGGGAGTGATAGGGGAAGTTGCGCACCTTCTTGCATTTCTCCGCCCCGCACACCCTCAGTCTTCCCGTCTTCTCCCGATCCAGAATTTCCGGACCGAGCGGGCTTGTTCTCTCCCTGATGGCACCCACGAAAGATCTGTGGGGCAAGTCAAAGTGTACCACCGCCTTACTAAAATCATTCCAAGACGCAGGAGTTCTCTACAAGGGGAACTGGTGGATCCCCGCTCCTAGCAAGACCGAGCTGAAGCCTCGCACCGGCGAGTTCATCTTTTTCCCAAGCCACCTGGAAAGAGGTTTGGGATTCCCCACCTCGGTCTTTTTCACGCAGTTCTGTGCGTATTATGCGATCAAGATGTCGGCCATAGGCCCACATAACATCGAGCAATTGGCAATATTCGTTGCCTTCTACGAATGCTACTTCGGGCGTTGCCCCTACTTCCCCTTGTGGCTGGAGCTGTTTCACGTCCGCCTCAGTCGCGAGGGGGTAGGCGGTCCCGTCTTAGAGGCGGGTGGCGTCACGTTCCAACTGAACCCCAAGGTCAAGTTCTTCAAGCTGTTGTTGCCAAAGAAGGCCGCGAGCAAATGGAAGAAGAGCTGGTTCTATGTGAAAGAATCCACCCCCTCCGGTGACGTGGCGCTCCTGATGTACATCACGGAGAGTAACGAGCCGCGTTGGCTACTAGCGTCCAAGCTCCCCGACGACCAGAGGATGGTCGTCGATGAAATGTTGACGTGGATCTAGGAGCTAAAGGATGAGGGGCTTGAAACAATCAACTTGTACAATTTTTGGCTCGAACGGCGCTTGGTTCCGCTGTCGTCCCGGAGCTACTGGATGTACCAGTATACCAGGAAAAATGATCCCACCAGAACGAGCAGCGTGGTTTAGGAGGCCGCGGACTACATCGCCACGCTGAAGAAGATTACGGACACGGAGTACACCGACCCGAAGGCCGGGCTTACTCCGTACACCGCTTGGAATAAGGAAGTCCCACAGTATGTTTTCTTGTCACTTGTTTTAATCACTATTCCTACAGGCACAGTTTGCATCCGTAATTTGAAGTCAGGATTCCTATGGTTGCTCCGATCGAATCGCCTTTCCTTGTTTATTATTTTCCAGTTGTTCCAAATCCTCGGGAGTTGGCTTCCCCTATTCGACGAGGAGATCCCCAAGGAGCTCGAGGAAGGAACCGAGGAGGAGTCCTCCGAGAGAAAGGAAGAAGTGAGGGAAGTGCCTCCACCAGCATCAGCGGCTCGTAAGACCCGCGGTAAGAAGCAGCGTGAGATCGAGGAAAGTCGTAGCCTCGAAGAGCGCGACAGTGATGCCGGCATTGTAGAGGAGCACACCTCGCGTCGAGCGGCAACACCAGCCAAGCCCACACGGAAGCTGAAATCGTCGGGGAAGGCCAAGCGATGGCTAAACCGAAGTTGTCGTCCAGGTAGGTAGTGGCATTCGATTCGGAGGATGAGTCCGATGATGAGGAGGCCGAGAATGTGTCCAAGGTTCCGAAGGATCCCACCCCAATGATGGAATCGGAAGCTATGGATGTGGTCATGGAATCGCCGGTTCCACTCGCCGCGATTGCGTCGGAGGCCTCGGCACCCCTGGAGTCACGACTAGAGGCGGCCACGAGATCGGATACTCCACCGTTGGAGGAGGTGCATGTGTCGTCGGAGCCATAAGTTGCCTCGGCCGCAGCTTCGACATCGAAAGGCATGCGGTGTCATTTGCGAGCATGTTGGAGATGGGGATTTCATGGACGCTAGGGCCGGAGCTGGAGAAGCCAGCGCACATCAGCACAGGCCTTCGCTCCCTCCCAGTCGCCAAGTAAGTCATAGTGACTCATTTACAACTCTTGTTTTTTTTTGGTTTTGGAGGAGTCGCTGATCGCGGCGTTGTCGCAGGACCAGCGTCAAGAAGATCAGCCGCCCTTCTGTGGCTAAGGTTCCACCAGTCGCCACCAAAGGGGAAGTTGATCCTTCAAATAAAAGGAAGGCCGATGCTGCCCTGGCGGCAAACGAGGGCGCGAAGAAGCAGAAGGAGAGTGGTTCCATGGCGGAAGAAGGTGTGGTGGAGGGCGACTCTGCTATTGTGGCGGTAGAAGGAGTTCTTGCTGGCTCGGAGCCAAGCGTGGTGGTCCCGCCAGTGAAGGCACCGACGCCGGCTGCCAGCACTCCAGCGGTGACAACTACGATGTTCCCTTGTTTTATGGTGAGGGCTCTTGCCGCATCGACTGGAGGACAGTCGCCATAATTCCCACAGATCATCGACGGTGAGGATGCGTAGCGTCACGGGCGCACGCCATTCATGATTCCCTCGGAAGATGCCATCAAGCTCCATGGCATGCTAGGTGCTGCCATCCAGGTATGTCCAGTCCCCGAGGGCCTAGTCGCTGAATTTCAGCGGCTACGCACTTAAACTTTCATCGTCTAGTCCTCGAGGTCCTAGTTGTTGAATTTCAGCGGGTAGGCACTTAAACTTTCATCGTCCAGTCCTCGAGGGCCTAGTCGTTGTATTTCAGCGGCTAGGCACATAAACTTTCATCGTCCAGTCCCCGAGGGCCTGGTCGTTGAACGGCTAGGCACTTAAACTTTCATCGTCCAGTCTTAACATGCCTTTGTGTGCAGGGCCTACAAAGGGAGTCGAGCGATCGACAAGCTGCGAATGAGCGACTGGAGCACGATCTGCGGGTAGTGTAGGAGGCAAATCAGCGACTCCAGGCGACTACAGGTTAGTTGTGGTGTCTTGGTGTCTTAGGCTTCCTTGTGTATTTTGTGAACACTCTGTGGTTTAATCACTGTCCTTCTTTGTTTCGGTTGACCATACTACCACACTCTCCAAGGCCCGCGAGGGCTACGTTCCGGTCATCGAGTTAGATGTTGGCATCATTGGCCGCAATGGAGGAGCAAGCCTGCTTACTGGTGAAGGAGCTGGAGGTGGAGAAAGCTACAGCTACTTCTTAATAGAGGACCAAGGCCGCTCTCGTTGCCACGGAGGAAGATCAGAAGGCGTCTGACTCGATCATTGTCGGGCTGCAAGGAAAGCTGGCGGCGCTGGAAAAGTTCGTCACCAAGACATGCCGCAAGCTACTAGGTGAGTATTCTTTTTTTGTATTTCTTCTTATTTTTGGGCGGTCGAGTACCCATGCAGCGAGTCCTCATGTGGCGGGTCCTCATGCGGCGAGTCCCCGGGCGGTGAGTTCCTATTTTCCTTCTTGTTCTCTTGGGATTGACGTTCTGGCGTTGTAGCTTTGATAGGTCAGGACGACCTGGCGGTGCAGACATTCGACGCTGCATAGTGCGTGGCGGCGGTGGCGGACACGGCCACCGCCTCTATGTTGTGTGTTTGGGCTGTCCTTCAAGGCATATCCCCCACCAAGGTCATTCTTGGGAAGCTAACGGAGGTATGGCGCTACCTTGAAGAAGCGCCCGCTGTTGTCGAGTGGATGGAGCGGTCAGGCTTTTGGCGTGGGGTGACCACATCGCTTAGTGTTGGACTTGCGCACTTCCCCGACAACTTCGATCTTGACGACGTCACCAACGGGTATCCTTCGACGATTGGCTTGGTGGCAATCTTGGAGGTGCTTAAGTTAACTGCCAAGGCCGCTCCATTCACGGAGCATGTGTTGGCCATGAGTGACCTGCTGCCATACCAGGAGACGATGGTGGCACCAGGCGACGCCGAGATGAAGCACCGTGACCTAAAATCGGAGTAGCCCTTCCGGTCGTCGCTTGCGAATGAGCTGACGACGTATCCGGTGAATCCCAGGGAACCTTTCGTCCGGGTGAAGGGTGATGGTGGCGGCTCCTCTACCAAGCCTGCAGAGTAAAGGTTTGCCCTTGGGCATGTATTAGTGTGGCGACTTGCCTTTTGAAATTATTCTGATGGATAACAGTATATTTTGCTGCTAAGGAAAGGAGTCAGTTGAATCGCATTGCGTTGTGATTTGTGTTAATTTGTTTTTATGGTTATGCAAGTCCTCGAGCGCGTTCGCCCTTTGTGGGGTTGACCTCGTGTATAAGTTTGTTTAAATCGCAGTGCATGTTAGTAAGTTAGGTCAACTCGTCGTGGCCTGGAGGGCCGGTCGTTTGGCGACCCCAATCGTAGCGAGTCCTCGAGCGTGGCTCTTATCGTGGTGCGTTGTTTGGAATGCGTCTCTCCTCCTGGCTCGGAGAGCCAGTCGCGTGGCGAGCCCAGGGCGTGCTCTCATACTTGGTGTGTTCCCAAGCCGCGTAAGGGTTAAAGTCCCCGATCGTGGTACTTAACTGTTCGATTCGCTACGCACAAGGGTAGGGAGGACAGGTCGCTATGAGAAGCGTGTTCGGTTGTCTTGGCCCGGGAGGCCAGTCCAACGGGGTGACTCCGATAGTGGCTTCGGGTTGGCTCATGGACGGCACAAGACCCGAGTATTTTCTGTGCCCTTGGGCCGCACTACTTAGCCATGTCGGTCGCTCGTCCAAGGGTTGACTTCCATTTATTGATTTTTATTATGAGTGCGATTGGCACAAGAAGATGGCGAGTAGACACAATTTGTGCGATCCGAGTTTATTTCATCATATGGAAGCTTTGGTACAAGTTTGAGTTCTATGTATAGAACTTTCGGAGGAGATTTACATTCCAAGGCTGCCCGATGTCGAGCTGGCCGTCACCTCGCACGTCAATGAGGTAGTATGCGTCATTGCCGAGGACTCGCCCTATAGAAAATGGTCCCTCCCATGGGGGAGAGAGCTTTTGCATGCCCTTCTTGTCCTGGATGAGTCGCAGAACTAGGTCGCCTTCCTGGAAGGTGCGAGTCCAAACTCGCCGGCTGTGATAGCAGCGGAGTCCCTACTGGTAGATGGTCATGCGAGAGCAAGCTAGGTCATGAGCTTCGTCGAGCTGGTCGAGCCCGTCCTGACGGGTGACCTCATTATCTTCCTCCGCGTAGTTGACGACCCGGGGCAAGTCATGTTCCATATCGGTCGGCATGACGGCCTCGGCACCATATACCACAAAAAAGAGGGTGAACCCTATTGAGCGGTTGATGGAGGTGCGAATGCCCCATAGCACAGAGGGGACCTCTTCAACCCAGGATCCAGGAGTCCGCTCTAGGGGGCCTGTAGTCGTGGCTTTAGGCCGTGCAAGACACTTTGGTTGGCACGCTCTGTCTGGCCATTCGACTCCAGATGGGCAACTGAGGCAAGGTCAAGTCGTATGTCGTGTTCTTCGTAGAAGTCGGCCATGGAACCCTTGGTGAAGTTGGTCCCGTTGTCCATGATGATGATGTGCGGGTAGCTGTACAGGTAGATGAGTTCGTGGAGGAACTTGGTGGCGGTCTTGCCGTCGCACTTCTTGATTGGTTTTGCCTCAACCCACTTGGTGAATTTGTCGACGGCGACTAGGAGATGGGTGTAGCCTGATGGAGCTTTCTTGAATTGGCCCACCATGTCGATGCCCCATACGGCGAATGGCCAGGTGATGGGGATGGTCTTGAGTGTTGAACCAGGGATGTGTGTCTAGTTGGCGTACTTCCGGAACCCGACACATTGTTAGATGATGTCGGTGGCATCGGCGTGTGCGGTGAGCCAATAGAAGTTGTGGTGCATGGCCTTGGCGACTAGTGACCGGGCACCGGTGTGGTGGCCGTAGTCGCCTGCATGGATGTCCTGGAGGATCTTGCGCCCTTCTTCTAGCTGTACACAGCGCTGGAATACGCCAGTCACACTGTGTTTGTGGAGCTCGACGTTGATGATGGCGAAGGATTTGCAGCGGCGCACGATCATTCGCGCCTCTGTCTTGTCGGTGGGTAGGATCTTGTGCTCGAGGTAGGCGACGTATGGCGCGGTCCAGTTGCTAGGCCCTATGATCATGGTGACCAGGTCAGACTCAAGCTGCAGAGGTATCCCGATGTCTATCTCCTTTGGCGGGGAGACCGAAGGCTTGTCGATGATCTTGAGGAAGACACCCGCGGGTGGCGTTTGGCGGGCCGACCCAATGCAGGAGAGTGCATCGGCCTCCTCGTTCTTGCGCCTGTTGATCCACTCGACGGAGTAGCCGGTGAAGTGGCCTCCCAGCTGGTCCACTGCTTAGCGGTATGCTATCATGGTGGGGGAGACGGCATTGTAGGTACCGGCAACTTGGGCGGCGACGAGGTTGGAGTTGTTGTAGAACCATAGAAGATTTATGTTCATCTCCTTGGCGGCCTGCATGCCATGAAGGAGGGCCTCATATTCAGCCATATTATTGGTGCAGGGCGTGAAGTTGAGGTGCAGCACGTAGCGGAGCTTGTCGCCTTTGGGGGAGGTGAGGACGATTCCAGCCCCCGTGTCGTCCGTGTTCTTGGACCCGTCGAAGTGGAGCGACCAGTAGTGGAGGTAGGGCAGCTTCTCTGGCTGCTGTGCTTCTTCCCAGTCGGCGAGGAAGTCAGCCAAGGCTTGTGATTTGATCGCTTTGCATGGCTCGTACTTAATGTTGTGGACGCTGATTTCGACGTCCCACTTTGCCACTCGCCTAGTCGCCTCGCGGTTGTGGATGATGTCTTGTAGCGGCGCGGAGGAGACGATCATGATGGGGTGCTCCTAGAAGTAGTGCGGGAGTCGTCGCTGGGCTCTGAAGACCGCATATTCAAGTTTCTGGTACTGTGGGTAGTGATGCCTTGAGTCCGTCGGGACCTCGCTGATGTAGTAGACCGGGCGTTGTACAGGGCGCTCTTTGCCCTCCTCTGGCCGCTCAACGACCATCACGATGCTAATGACTCGGGTGGAGGCCGCGACATAGACAAGCATTGGCTCTTTGTCGACTGGGGCGGCGAGCAGCGGTGCTACGAGTAGTACCACTTTGAGCGCTTTGAGTGCGTTGTCTGCCTCTTCGTCCCATTGGAACGTGGGGTTCTTACGCATCAATCCGTAGAGGGGCATTGCCTTCTCACCGAGCCGAGGGATAAAGCGACTGAGATCCATGACTCGCCCGGCTAGCTTCTGGACGTCACGCAAGCACTCGGGTTTTCGAGTCACGCTATGGTGTCAATCTTGGTGGGGTTTGCTTCAATTCCTCGTTTGGAGACTACGTACCCCAGGAGCTATCCGGTGGGTACGCCAAAGGTGCACTTGCCCGGGTTGAGCTTAATCTTGTACTTCCGCAGATTTTCAAAAGTTTCGGCCAGGTCAGCGAATAGGTCGCTTGGGCGAGTCGACTTCACCACCACGTTGTCAATGTATACATGGATGTTGCGGCCAATTTTGCTTGCAAGGCACTCCTACATGCATCGTTGGTAGGTCGCGCCGGTGTTCTTGAGGCTGAAAGTCATAGCGGTGTAACAGAAGGCGTTGAATGGCGTGATGAACGCCGTTTTCTCTACGTCCTCGACCGCCATCTTGATCTGGTTGTACCTAGAGTAGGCATTGAGGAAGAACAGCGACTCCGATCCCACAGTCGAGTCGATGATTTGGTCAATGCGAGGGAGGACGAACTCCTCCTTCAGACATGCGCTATTCACGTTGGTGTAGTTGATGCACATTCTCCAAGTGTTCTTCTTCTTTAGAACCAGGACTGGGTTTGCCAGCCACTTGGAGTACTTGATTGGCCCGATGAAGCCTGCGGCGAGTAAATGATGCACTTCTTCGGCGAATGCTCGGCGGCGCTCTTCATTGAAGGGCCGCAGCGAATGCTTCACGGGTCGCACTTTGGGGTCCGTGTTAAGCTTGTGCTCAGCGAATTCCCTTGGGACACCAAGCATGTCAGATGGTTTCCATGCGAATATGTCGCGATTCTCACATAGGAACTCTATGGGCGGGCTTTCCTATGCGAGGCTCATGATGGTCCCAATGGTGACCTGATGACTGCAAGTGCACAGATCGTTTGTAGCTAGTTTAGAAATAAAGATATTGATCCCACATGGAGCAGGAGTCTGAAGTCTAATAATTCTTGAAATAGTTATTGCGATAGAAATGCTAGATAAAGTTCTAAGTAACAACATAAAATGCGAGTATAGTGTGAAAAGGTGTTTTTGGGTTTTGGGTATAAGAGCAATAATAAAGTAAAGAAAATTAACTTAATACGGAAAGTAAGTAACGTGTATGTAAGAGAGATTGTGTTGGGGGGATACTCCCGGGTAGGGTCACGCCAGGGTATAAAGGCCAAGTTAGCCGAGGTTCGGCAAGGTCAAAGCGGATGCTGGCCGGGTCACCTCAAGGCAGGCCGCATCACGGGGTAATCCGGGCAGGGGGCATTCGCCTAACTAGGTCTCATCCGACTTAAGCAGTGAGTCGGAAGTGCATGTTTTACTTATATGCAGGAACAGGTGTGGCCAGATGAACCATCATCCGGGTCACAGCAAGCTTCTAGGAGAAGGAAGGAATCTCGCTGGTCAAAAGGAGCCCCGGTACGCACTGCCTGAGTGAAGCAAGCAAGGACAGGACCACCAGGGCGTGGCCGACAAGCGTGACGACGCCCGTGTCGGCTGACGAGGGCGCCGCAGAGGCTCACGTAGCTAAAGCATGTGTGACGCGGGGGAAAAAGCACCCCGGTTGGCTTACCACTTTAGGAGGAGGCATATTCTTAGGAATATGCCTCCACGTATGCCCTAGGCAGAAACCGAGCCTCCCCTATAAAAGGGGGGCTAGGGCTTCTGTAGAGGGGGTTGGTCTTTCTACTATTCTGTTTGGGCTAGGGTTTCAGGCGTAATCCGTGGGTGAGAGTAAGAGAGCTCCTTCCTCCTCTCGCGAATACAGCTCCAGGAGCACTTGTAATCTTGGAAGGAAATCAATACAAACTTCTGTGTGGAGAATCACTCCACAATCCCTCCCTGGATTCTCCTAGCGTGTATTAGTCCCCACCTTTAGCCTATCCATGGCATCTGCTGTGATACCACCACGATAGTTGGCGCCCACCGTGGGGCTAGCGGCGCTAGCAGGGGTCAAAATCCAGACGGGAAACATCATCGGCACCGGCGAGCGCATCGTCTCCGGGCTCGTTCAGCGCTGGACTTCGTCAGCGACAACGCTGGCTGCTTCGGCACGTGCCCTCTACCGCGCAATGGCCTCTTCGTCAAGCTCGGCGCGCACAAGGTCTATGTCGCTGTGGACGTGTCGCGTGTTCATCCGCGTCACGTCGTCGACGCGGGGGAGCCACCCCTCACCATGGTTCCCGGGACGCGTATTGCTCGCTCCCCGAACCATGTGGAGGTGATGATGACTGCGCCAGGTGCGGGCGCGAGCAAGGATCCGGCGCCAGATCCGGAGGTAATGCCAAAAGCACCGAGGAAAGGTAGAGGTCCTCCACTAGAGAGGCCAGAGAACGTGTTGAGGGAAGCAATGGATAGCTTGGCAAACCCTGTAATAGCAGCAGTAGATCCGGCTTGAGCGCAGGCCGAGCTGGAAGAAACTAGGCAGAAAATCCTAGAGGGCGCAAAGAAAATAGCCGCGGCTCAGCAGTCATTGAATATGACACTGCGTGAGTACGTGAAAGCGAACAAAGTGGACGCAGTAAAAGTGAAGGGGAGAAATCTCATGAGCGAGATGAACCGAGAGGGTGCTACTGGAATTGAGGTATCGGAAAACTGTTTGTCTATGGGGCTGCCGAGGTATAGTACCCCGGCAAAGAACCTCAGAGCAGCGGATGCAGCAGCATCCGAGTTGGAGGGTCTAACGGGTGAAGCCCGGCGAAGACAGCAAGATAGGGTTAACGAGCTGGTTCGGATTGCGAACAGGCAAAACGAGGAACTACTCAGAGCTAACCCGGAGAGAGCTGGAGCCTCCAAGATCGTCCATTTGGTGGTGGGTAACCCGGAGAAATCCGCTAGAGCCGCATCATCCCCTCATGGCGGCCCCAGGAGAGAGGAGGTAGTAACCTCGGCCCGACGGAACAAACAGATCGTACCGTATGACCCGACGCGGGCAGGGAAAGGAAAAGAAGCACAGAAAAATGATGATCGACGGAGTGTGAGCCGAGGTGAAGCTAGCCGAGGTAACCGCGACCAAGGCAATGCCGGTCAAGGGAACGTTGTCAACGGCAATGCCGGACAGCAAAACTCGGCTGGAGCAGGACAACCGCAGCAACGGAATATGCCAAGGCAAGAGCAAAGTGTCGGCCGAGGTATGCAACAGAAAGCCGCTCCACGGGAACAAGATAGGTATAATGATGGAGACTCGGAAATGGCAAACGCGGGATACCCGAGGCAAGACTATCATGTGATAGGATCAAGATTGGGAAGCAGAGATTTGATGCCGGATGATGCCAGGTTAAAACTGGATCGACTGTATAGGTCGAAACAAATTGAATGCCAAGGTCCACCGGGCCCAGCATGTTTTGGACCCCGGATCATGAAAGAGCCACCAGTACCCAACTTCCAGTTACACAGGGGCACGAAGACATACGACGGCAGTACAAAGCCGGAGGATTGGCTGATAAATTATGCTACAGCAGTTAAAATTGCCACTGGCAACCTGAGATGGGCTGTACGGTATGTACCCCAGATATTGGAAGGCCCGGCAAGGGTGTGGTTGAACAATTTGCCACCAGGAAGCATCAACTGCTGGATAGATTTCGAGGAGATGTTCATCAGCAATTTTTCGAGTACGTATCAAAGGCCGAATAGGCCACAAACCCTAGCTATGTGCAAGCAAAGGCCAAATGAGACGGATCGGGAGTTTTTAACCAGGTGGTGCACTGTGAGAAATTCGTGTGAGGGCGTGATTGAATCGCAGGCCATAGCATGGTTTGCACAAGGGTGCAGGTATGGAAGCGAGTTGTGGATGAAGTTGCAAAGGAAAATGCCAGTTACGTTGTCAGAGATGATCCGGATTGCGGATTCGTATGCTTTGGGTGATCCGACTCAACCTAGGCTCGTATCAAACGAGTCAAACGATGAGTACTATCAAAGAGATGGGGCCGGATCATCCCGAAGGAATGATTACAGAGGAAAAAGGAGAGATGATAGACCGGATCATCGATATGGTTCGCACCAAGTTGCAGCTGTGAATCAAGATCAGCCCGGAGCAGGGGGCAGTCAACGCCAAAAAACTAGAGGGCAGTGGACCCCAAGAAACGATGGCAAGAAGACTTGGACACCAGAGCAAAAGAAGCAGTGGCAAGAAAAGAAAGACCGTCCGAGGTACACCAATGAGTCGATGTTGGACCAGCCGTGTAAGTTTCACACGCCAAATCCGAATAACCCAGCGGGTCATACCACGAGGCAATATGAGTGGATCCGCAAGATTGAACAGGGCGGTTTGGGGAATGCTCAGGCACCCTGGAATGATCAGCCTCGGCAGGAGTTACCCCGGCAGCAATTGCTCTCCGGAGCGAACACGCAACAGCTGATGTTGCCTCCCCCTCCGCCGAGGTATGATAACAATGAGAGAAGGGACGCGGTGCACCAAGTGGAAAATCAGCATCCGCCGGATCAGAGGTACCCCGGAAATGAGGGGAGAAACGAGTACAGGGAGCACCATCAGAGCTACTGCGTGTTCACCACTGAGGAAATAGATAGAAAAAGCTTGCAGCGTAGGCTTATGGAGGTGAATGCGGTGATGCCTGCGGTGACGAGGTACATGCCTTGGTCCGATCAAGAAATCACCTGGAGCATCAAGGATCATCCCAAGCTCATGCCAAGCCCTGGTTCGTATGCGTTGGTGCTAGATCCGACATTCATTGGACCTAGCATTAACGTAATATTCTCAAAGGTGTTGATCGACAATGGCAGCAGCATTAACATCATGTATGCGGACACAATGCGCAAGTTGGGTATCTCGGAGAACATGCTGCAGGCCACGAGGACAACTTTTCATGGCATTGTGCCCGGCATTTCTTGTGAGCCCATAGGCAAAGTCCGGGTCGACGTCTTGTTCGGCACGAGGGATAACTGCCGAACCGAAAATTTGGAGTTCGAGGTGGTGAACTTGGAAAGTGCTTACCATGCATTACTCGGAAGGCCAGCCCTGAACAAGTTCATGGCAAGCTGTCATGTTAGCTACTTGAAGATGAAGTTGCCCGGACCAAATGGGGTGATAACCATTGTAGGGGATTTCCGACGTTCGATGGAGTGTGCGTCGGCCGGATCAAACTTAGCCGAGTCGCTGGTGATTGCGCAGGAAAAAAGGAAAATTCAAGAGGTGGCTGCGTTGTCTCAGTCCGCGCAGCAGTATATGCCGGCGCTAAGTAACCCGCATGGAAGTGTCTCCTTCCAGGCCACGAAAGATACCAAGAAGGTTCCTATTGATGACATGTTCACAGAGCGCACCGTAACGATTGGTGTCGGGTTAATTGATAAATAGGAAAGCGAGCTCGTCAGCTTCCTCCGTGAGAATCGGGACATTTTTGCTTGGTCCACACAGGACTTGCAAGGTGTTCCAAGGGAGTTGGCCGAGCACTCTTTAAATGTGAGACCCGGAGCTAAGCCGGTGAAGCAACCTCTCCGCCGCTTCGCCGAAGATAGGAGGAAAGTCTTTGGGGACGAGATAGCTTAGTTGCTAGCTGTAGGATTTATCATGGAGGTTCTCTACCCGGATTGGCTATCCAATCCGGTGCTGGTGGAAAAGAAGAAGGATGACCCGAACGTGGCAGTGGTTTGGTGCATGTGTATCGATTACACGAACCTGAACAAGGCGTGTCCAAAAGATCCATTTCCGCTGCCAAGAATAGACCAGGTCATAGACTCAACTGCTGGATGTGAACTGTTATCGTTCATTGATGCATATTCAGGTTTTCACCAAATACCTCTGAATCCGGATGATCAAATAAAGACTGCATTTATTACCCCGTATGGGGCTTATTGCTATCGCACCATGCCGTTTGGTTTACGTAATGCAGGGGCAACGTACCAAAGATGTATGCAAAAATGTTTGCACAACCAAATAGGTCAAAATGTACAGGTGTACGTGGATGATGTGGTTATCAAGACCAAGGAAAGCAAAACGCTCCTTGACGATATCAGGCAGACGTTTGCGAACCTAAGGAGGTTCCGGATGAAACTTAACCCGGAAAAATGCACATTCGGTGTCCTGGCTGGAAAACTGCTTGGTTTTCTGGTTTCCAGCCGAGGTATCGAGGTTAATCCAACTAAGATCCGGGCCATCGAGTGAATGGAACTGCCGAGGTGTCTTAACGATGTCCAAAAGTTTGCCTGGCCTCGTTAAGTCGGTTTGTATGCCGGTTGGGAGAGAAGGCATTGCCTCTTTATCAACTCATGAAAAAGTCGGATAAGTTCATTTGGACGCCACAGGCCGACGAAGCCTTTACCCACCTGAAGAAAATGTTAGCCACAGCACCAGTACTAGCCTCACCACTATCGAAGGAGCCAATGTTGCTCTATATAGCCGCAACCAACCGAGTTGTAAGTGCAGTGATAGTGGTGGAGCGCGAAAAGGAAGGTAAGTCGGTGCAAAGGCCTGTGTATTACTTGAGCGAGGTGCTGTCAGCCTCAAAGCAGAACTATCCACATTACCAAAAGGTGGCATATGGCGTGTACATGGCCGCCAAGAAACTGAAGCACTACTTTGAGGAGCACCCTATCCAAGTCATATGTGAGGCCCCCATATCCAAGATAATGAGTAACAAGGATGCGAGTGGCAGAATTGCAAAATGGGCAATTGAGCTAGCACCTTATGCGCCGCAGTATGACAGAAGAGAGGCCATCAAATCTCAAGCTATGGCGGACTTCTTCGTGGATTGGGCCGAGGTACAATACGAACCTCCACTTCCGGATCCGAACTATTGGCGAATGCACTTTGACGGATCAAAGACCAAAACCGGGCTAGGTGCCGGAGTTGTACTCACGTCGCCGAAGAAGGACCAGTTGAGATATGTGCTGCAGATCCATTTCACCGCATCAAATAATGTCGCTGAGTATGAAGCACTTGCGCATGGGCTTAAGGTAGCAAAATAAATTGGAATACATCGGATCATATGCTTTGGCGACTCGGATTTGGTGGTGCAGAAACTGTCGGGAGTATGGGACGCCTTGGATCCAAACATGGCGATGTACAGATTTCATGTGCAAAAAATATCTGGTTACTTTGAGGGATGTGAATTTCACCATGTACCCCCAGGTGGAAAATGAGGCTATCGACATGCTGTCGAAGCTCGGGTCAACCCGACAAGCAATTCCACCGGGTGTGGCATTAGAGCACCTCAGGAAACCATCCATCAGGCCATCCCCGGAATCCGGGTCAATCTATGTCCCGGAGGACACAGAATCAGGAGTTGTGCCCATGGACGTGGACATGGGAAGTGGAGCGCTGAACCCAGGGACTGCCTCGGCAAATGCGGGGACTACTTCGATAAACCCGGGGACTACTTCGCAAGACCCGGGGACTGCTCAGCGTGGTTCGGTTGAAGTTATGACAGTGGATCAGATGGAGATTGATGAGGATGTGTTCCCTGTGCGAGCAATACCAGCTTGGGCATTGCCTATATTTCAATTCCTGAGGGACGGAACATTACCCACTAAGGAAGTGCTGTCCAGGCAAACACAGAGGAGGGCAAAGGCCTACACAATCATCAATTCCGAACTATACAAAAGAAGTGTGATAAATGTACTCCAGCGATGTGTTGACCCGGAAGAAGGACTTGAAATCATCCGAGATATACATCAGGGGGAATGCGGGCATCATGCCTCATCCCGAGCCTTGGTAGCAAAAGCTTTCCGGCACGGATTCTACTGGCCGAATGCGTTAGAGCAAGCGGAAGATCTGGTGAGAAAATGTAATGGTTGTCAGAGGTATGCCACCAAGACACATATGCCAATGTCGGAACTCAAGACCATAACAATCACTTGGCCATTTTCCGTATGGTGCTTGGATATGGTTGGCCCGTTCAAACCAGCAAGGGGAAACATGACTGACATTCTGGTCATGGTGGACAAGTTTACGAAATGGATTGAGGTAAAACCTATAAGAAAATGTGATGGAGCTACGGCCGTAACGTTTCTCAAAGATATAATCTTGAGGTACG
Source organism: Avena eriantha (assembly GCA_910589775.1). Classification (NCBI taxonomy): domain Eukaryota; kingdom Viridiplantae; phylum Streptophyta; class Magnoliopsida; order Poales; family Poaceae; genus Avena; species Avena eriantha. Next base: position 316,696,499 of record OU342745.1, on the reverse strand, counting down.
GTTATCCCCACAGTATCATGACTGATAATGGCACAAACTTTGCGGAAGGAGCATTTGCGCGTTTCTGCCGAGATAAGAAGATCCGGCTGGACGTAGTCTTGGTAGCCCACCCCACATCGAACGGACAAGTGGAAAGATCCAACGGATTAGTATTGTCCGGGATAAAACCTCGGCTCATTGAGTCGCTGCAAAGATCAGCGCGGTGCTGGATAGAAGAACTACCAGCGGTACTGTGGAGTTTAAGAACAACTCCGAATCGATCGACAGGCTATACGCCGTTCTTTCTGGTATATGGGGCAGAAGCTGTGTTACCAGCCGACATAGAGCATGATTCGCCTAGGGTCACCCAATACACAGAAGCCGAAGTGCAAGAAGCCTGGAAAAATGATGTTGATCTGCTGGAAGAAGCGAGAGACCTGGCAGTGTCCAGATCCGCCATATATCAGCAAAATCTCCGACGCTATCATAGCCAGAAAGTGTGCCCCGGGTCTTTCGGGAAGGCGATCTGGTGCTCTGGTTGGTACAACCTACTACGGGCATGCATAAGTTATCCCCCCATGGGAAGGGCCGTTCATCGTGAGCAAAGCATTACACAATGATTCTTACTATCTTATAGATGCAAAGCCACATGAAAAGAACAAGGCGGATAGGTCCGGAGAGGAATCTAAGCGACCATGGAATATAGCTCTACTTCGTCCTTTCTACACTTAGCTAAAGAAGCGTATGTATCCGAGTCTTCTCATATGTCGGTATGTACGTCGGCAATGAGCTTATCAATGAAATGTTGGTACCTCGAGTAGTGACTCGGGGACTGCCTTAATATTGTTTGTTGTTTTTCGCGCGTCAGCTGGAATAAGTTATTCTACTTAACTCGGATTAGTAATGTGCGAGCACCAAGAACCCAACTCTTCGACTTGCTGCTGTCCAACAAGAATTGGCTTCATGGCAAGCAAGAGAACAAGTTTGGAATTGCGTAGCACATGAAAAACGACTAAGGAAAAGAATTTATTGGAGCCGACGTTTGTTTTTCGGACTAACCCAGTATTCATTTTAAAGTTATTATGCTGTTCTATTTTTGAGCTAAGCCTAAAAGTTTCCCAGTATTGTTAAGACAATTTTTCAAGCTCGGATTCGTAAGTTGTAAAACCGAACCAAGGTAGACACGAACCGAGCCAAGAGATTGAACGAACAAGAAAAGAAACTCGGGGACTACGCCCAAGTTAATTCGGCATAAGCACTTAGTAGCAAAATATCACATATGTTTGGAATACAATTCCACCCGGCATACCGGGGATCTCGTAGGTTTTCAAGTGTTTTTTACTTAGAAGCAGCGGGAGGAAGTTCGACATCATCTTCACCCTCTTCGATATCCGAGGCAGTGTCCCCTTCGTCCTCACCTGAATCATCTTCAACGTTCTCAACTTCTTCTTCGCCAGTGACTTCCAGGAAGCTCGGACCCTCAGTCCAGTCGTGAATTGGAGCATATTCGATGAGACTGTGGGCGCAAGCCTGGCGCCGAGCCACCCACTCCGGGTCATTGGTCCATCTGGATCTTGTGCGCACGCGTGTAAGGAGGCTGAGATCAATCTTCTCGTACCACGTAAGAATGTGGTGAAGGATAGTATCAGCTGCGGCACGTCCGGCGGACTCTCTCCAGAGGTCGAGCTGGGTCTCGATTTCCGAAAGCTTTTCAGCGAGATGCGCAACTCTCTCCGGGGTGTCATCAGCGGGCCAAAACGCGTTGAAGATTCGGACTGAAACGTCAAGGAGATCTTTGCCGTAGTTTTTAATGATTTCCACACGAGAGGATGGGCTGACCAATAGGTCCTCCATGTCTAAGGGAATGATCGCACCGTCAGGAGCGGCGGGAGTACCCCTCTCTCGACGGAAATTGGCAACGACAGCACTCGCAATAGCAGTACCCTCTGGAAAGTGGCCTGAGAAACAAGGCAAAAGACGAAGTTGAAAAACAAGACGTATGAACTAACCCGGAGAAATAAGGCGGATAAGGGAAAAGAAATTACGTGAGATGTGGCTGTGAATCCGGGTCAATTCCTTGGTGCAATCATCACGCCTCTTTCGAAGCTGCCCAAGCTCAGCGTTAGCCGACTCAAGTTTAACGTCGGCCTCCTGAAGAAGGTCACGGTCCTTAGCAATTTGGAGGTTGAGGCGCTCACGCTCTTCGGTGTATTCCTGGCCAGCCTTTTTTAGCTCGGTTTGATGCTGCGCCTTCATCTTTGCCATCTCAGCCTTCAGCCTGGCAATCTCATCATCCTTGGTCCGGAGAAGGGTGAGCTCGGCTTGGTGATGTCCTTCTTGTTCGAGAAAATACAGCATCATGTCAGGCACGTGCACACTTTCTTCAAGCAATGCTGAAATCGTGTGTTGGCCCGGCAGAGCCGAGGTATGAATGTTTGCCGAACCAAGGGAGAAAGGAGACAGAAAGCACGGTGAAGGAAGACAAAAAGGATGTACCCTTGATCTGTTCCAAGTTCTTCCGCATTATCTTGTTCTCAGCCTCCACCCCAGCTATGGAAACCGAACAATCAAATTAATTCGGCAAACGAAATTGAAGAAAAATGAGGAAAGGATAAGGAAGAAATTTACCCCTTTTCTCGTACTCCGCGATGAGTGCAGCCTGTTTTGCGCGAAGATTCTTGTGCGTATCCAGCAAGCGTTGGAATTTAGCACTCCGGCGGTTGGTGGTCACCTAAAGGAGATACAGAAACTTAAGTCAGCCTAGTGCATATTCGAAGTGTACTAAAATCCGGGCCAAGTGGAACTTAACCCGGCTCTAGGTGTGTGCATATTCGAAGTGTACTAAAATCCGGGCCAAGTGGAACTTAACCCGGCTCTAGGTGTGTGCATATTCGAAGTGTACTAAAATCCGGGCCAAGTGGAACTTAACCCGGCTCTAGGTGTGTGCATATTCAAAGTGTACTAAAATCCGGGCCAAGTGGAACTTAACCCGGCTCTAGGTGTGTGCATATTCGAAGTGTACTAAAATCCGGGCCAAGTGGAACTTAACCCGGCTCTAGGTGTGTGCATATTCGAAGTGTACTAAAATCCGGGCCAAGTGGAACTTAACCCGGCTCTAGGTGTGTGCATATTCGAAGTGTACTAAAATCGGGCCAAGTGGAACTTAACCCGGCTCTAGGTGTGTGCATATTCGAAGTGTACTAAAATCCGGGCCAAGTGGAACTTAACCCGGCTCTAGGTGTGTGCATATTCGAAGTATACTAAGATCTAGGCCAAGTGGAACTTAACCCGGCTTTAGATGGGTGCATATTCGAAGTTATCATGGAGCTACGTTAGTTCTATAAAAGAGCATCCGGCCAAGTAACAAGTTACTCCCCCGGAGGCTCGGGGACTAATGGTTATTATCTACAATTTGTAAAGGAGAAACGATGTACCTCCATCATTCGTCCAGCGAGGTTAATTGCCTTTTCGGCGGTATTCATCTGAGCGGAAAACTCAGCAGGGCCGAACTTTTCCGGGAGATCAGAATCCAGAACTACCTCTGCCTTATTCCAGTTCATGACAAATTCCATCAGGCTCGGGGGGTACCGTTCACCGGTGGGCATATGGGGCGTCACCAAGCCCTTTGCATGTGCTTCCTTCCTCTCCACCAAGGCAAGGGCGGGGCTGGTATGCAGGACCAACTGCTGGGCATCGGTTGGCTCAGCAGGGGCGTCCTTTGCCGCTGGTGTTTTCTTAGGAAGCATCGATACGAGGGTACGTTGCCCAGGCTCGATGGTAGTGGGCTTGGCAGCGTCTGGAGCCTTCTTGCCCTTGGCTTGCTGGGAAGAGGAAGCTGTAGCAGCGGTTTTCAGAGGTTGAGAAGATTCGGAAGATGTAGAGGAACTGGGCGCTGGTACTCTCGTTGCCGGACTTGGTGCGGCGCTGATGTTTTCGCAGCCGGAGTTGGTGTTGACGCCGGAGTTGGAGTTGGTGCCGGTCTAGTTGCTGGTACAGGAACTGGTGCGGGAGCCGACGTCGCCTCAATGGCTGTTGGTTGCGGCGTTGCCGAGGTGGTGGATGCCGTTGCTCCGGCTGGGCCGGTCCCCCCCCCCCCCCCCCCCGTTCCAGGGTGACCCGGAGCGGCCGCAGAGCCCTCTGGAATAGGGCTCAGCGGACGTGACTCGTCATCACAACAGGGTGAAGGGCTAGGCCGGAGAGGTGAAGAGATGCTGGACCCACTTTGAGGGACCTCCACCGGAGCCCTACAAAATCAAACAATGTCAGAAGAAAAATTACGACGAAGTGAGGAAGAACAGGTTACAGAAGAAAGAATGACTTACGCATCCGAGGTCTCGGCTTCCTTGGGTTTCCGAGCCCTTCGTGCTGGGGCCTTGCCTGCTGGCTTGGAGGCGGTCTTGTCCCCGGACTTCTTTCGCCTTTTAACGGGCTGGGAAGGTACGGAGGAAGAGCTTGAGGAAGCCCCAGGCTTCTTCTTCGACGCCACCGGAACTGGCTCGCCTGTAGCGAGGGGAGGATCCTCGTGGATGTGACCACCGGGATGAGCTGATGGCGGAAAAGAAAAAGAAAGGGGAACAGCCTCAACAGGTTCAATTATCTCGATATCCGAGTCATCTTCATCATCGGGCCAATCTCTAATAGAAGAGAATTTACCCGTGGGTCGTTTCATGGTGTGAGTCATGGGGAGAAACATCTCTTGGTCTGGCTCCTCCTCATCCGGAGTCACCCTGTCCGGTGCCCACTTAAGGGTCGGATCGGTGCCGTCCTCAAGGGTCTGCTGAAGGAATAGCTGAGGAAAAGAATGAACAAAAGAGTCAAAAATGCAACAATAACTGACGTGTAGTTAGTCCGGGGTAAGTTTGCAACATAAAACTTACCATGGGAGGAAGCCGGTCACGGCAGAAATGCTCAATCCCCCAAGTCCACTCAGAGGAGAAGTCCTTGTGAGTGGTGAAGAGAGCCTTAACCCGGTGATAAATCTCTGTATTGCTCAGTTCGAAGGATGAAGTCCGGTTGGGATCGCGGCCGAAGCTCATATGGCACACCTTGTGGGTGCGCTTCTGGAGGGGGGAGATTCGGTTGCGCACGAAAGTGATCATTTCATCCTTGTTGCGCAGCCCGAGCTCCTTCAGCTCCGTGAACCTTTTGTTCACTTGGTTGGCCAGGGCCGTAGGTTTCCTAGGAACGGCGTCCCACAAATCTGGGTTAGGTGGACCCGGTGTATAGGGGAGCAACCGGATCAAATCTTCGGTGCCTGTGTTCCGGACGTAAAAGAACGTCCGGGCCCACCCTTTGCAGGACTCTAACCCGGTGACCCGCGGGAAAATAGAAAACCTCCGGGGAGAGATGGAGGCCGCTCCGAACTGAGTGAGCCGCTTGTCCTCCGGTTCAGTGTGGATGTCGGGGATAACGTTGCGACGAAGGCCGAAAAACCGGATCCACAGCTCCTCCGTGGGCCACAGTCCGGCGTAGCCTTCGATCGTAGAAGCAAAGGCAGAGAGAGAAGTAATGGCATTGGCTGGAAGATGGTGCGGCTGGAGATGGTAGGTACTGAGCCAATCCTAGAAGAAATCGCTCACCGGCAGTCCGAAGCCCCGTTGAAAGTGAGACAAGAACATGATGAACTCCCCAGGATTGGGTGAAGGAGCTAGTTCGGCGGAGGCGAGGCGAGTGGCGACGCCGGCGAGGATGCGTCTGGTCTGGTAGAGCCAGTCTAGGTCGTCCTGGCAGACCCAGGAGCCGGCCCACGCACCGCGGTCCACCGCCACGGCGTCCTCCTCCATCTCTTGTTCAGCAATGACGAGTTCTTCTTCCGTCATCTGCTCCTCGAGGCCCTCACTGGCGCTAGAGGCGGCGGGGGACAGTGGCCTGGATTGACGAGGACCCGTAGCGAGAGATTTGTGTCGCAGTGATGGTGACGCAGAGGTGCAGCGGAGAAGCGTGGCGGTGACGCTGCTTTTTGGCAGTGCTGGCGGCGGCGCGGTCGCGAGGAAGACGAAGAGGAATAGCAACGGGCAGAGGGGTGCGGAGGGGGAAAAAATCCTAAGGGACGCACCCCTCCGCTATTTAACCACTCCCACCAGGGGTGAGTGGGATCGCGTCCTATGGACCGGCCACACGCAGTGGCCGTGTATCGTCCGTCCGGACCAATCAGCGGGGAGCCACACCGAGGGCCACAGAGCGAAGAGCATCCTATGACGTGATAGTGTGATGCGAAAAACGAGGAGGCAGGCATGACGTGACCCGCGCGTAGTGATAACTGACAATTACTGCGGCGGTTACTGTGCAGGCCCTTAAAATAAGAAGACAAAATGATTACCCTTCACATGGGATGGCTTACGAGAGAAGGAAACGAGACCCGGATGGAACTATGGTAACCCGGCCACCAAGTAAAAACTTGGCGTGTGCGAATGGAAAGTAAAACCATGAGATCCGAGTTAAAGTGGTAACCCAGCTGGCAAGTGAAAAATTGGAATGCGCGAAGGGAATGTAAATCCATAAAATCCGAGGTAAAAGAGCTAACTCGGAAATAGCGACCAAAGCTGGAAATTGAACCTGGTGTGGCCTTAGCGGCCAAGGCAGCTAAGACCGCACCAGCTTCGGGGACTAATGTTGGGGGGATACTCCCGGGTAGGGTCACGCCGGGGTATAAAGGCCAAGTTAGCCGAGGTTCGGCAAGGTCAAAGCGGATGCTGGCCGGGTCACCTCAAGGCAGGCCGAATCACGGGGTAATCCGGACAGGGGGCATTCGCCTAACTAGGTCTCATCCGACTTAAGCAGTCAGTCGGAAGTGCATGTTTTACTTATATGCAGGAACAGGTGTGGCCGGATGAACCATCATCCGGGTCACAGCAAGCTTCTAGGAGAAGGAAGGAATCTCGCTTGTCAAAATGAGCCCCGGTACACACTGCCTGAGCGAAGCAAGCAAGGACAGGACCACCGGGGCGTGGCCGACAAGCGTGACGATGCCCGTGTCGGCTGACGAGGGCGCCGCAGAGGCTCACGTAGCTAAAGCATGTGTGACGCGGGGGAAAAAGCACCCCGGTCGGCTTACCACTTTGGGAGGAGGCATATTCTTAGGAATATGCCTCCACGTATGCCCTAGGCAGAAACCGAACCTCCCCTATAAAAGGGGGGGCTAGGGCTTCTGTAGAGGGGGTTGGTCTTTCTACTATTTTGTTTGGGCTAGGGTTTCAGGCGTAATCCGTGGGTGAGAGTAAGAGAACTCATTCTTCCTCCTCTCACGAATACAGCTCCAGTAGCACTTATAATCTTGGAAGGAAATCAATACAAACTTCTATGTGGAGAATCACTCCACAATCCCTCCCTGGATTCTCCTAGCGTGTATTAGTCCCCACCTTTAGCCTATCCATGGCATCTGCCGTGACACCACCACGACAGATTAGAACTGCAGTAGGGAAAAATCATTCCCAGGGAGTAGCGATACACCACTAGTATTGTAAAGATCTACGATAAAGATTATCATCATGAACATTCTCAACTATATATGTGTGGGAGGAACTCCATTTGTGGACGAATAGGCAACAACCGTTGCTCACATCATCCTCATAACCACAGGAGTCAGCAATCGACATCAATCGAATTACTGCGCTATTAAGGGACGTAATCCTGTAGGACGTATCCCATGGCATGGATAGTGTTCCGTGAGTTTCCTCGATTTCCCAAGTTGATACGTAAGGATTGCCAACAACTTTATAGTCATTGTAAGTGCTAGCACACCCCAGTCTACCAACAAGTAGTTCCGTCCATCAAGTCCCCACGAGAGGCAAATATTGAGAGGTCGACTTCTCTCAACATCAAGATGTAGAGAATCTAACACATGGTCACAGCGATGAATATCATAATAGACATTATCATATTTCAATCTCATACTAGGGATTCTCCATCTCCCCAAGAACTAATGATCTACTCGGACATGGAGGCAATCAACATCATGGCAATGATAATAGGAACAATCATAGATGAATAGTACTTGTATAAATCCACAACAAGTATAGGAATTACAACAAGATCTAGACAAGATGTAGATAGGATGGATGGAGATGATGGTGATGCAGTAGTGGATGATGAAGATCAATGCCTTAGTGAAGTCTACGCACTTCTATTCTTGTAGACAGTTGTTGGGCCTCCAAGTGCAGAGGTTTGTAGAACAGCAGCAAGTTTTCCCTTAAGCGGATTACCCAAAGTTTATCGAACTCAGGGAGGAAGTGGTCAAAGGTATCCCTCCCAAGTAACCCTGCAATCAAGATACAAGAAGTCTCTTGTGTCCCCAACACACCCAATACACTTGTCAGGTGTATAGGTGCACTAGTTCGGCGAAGAGATAGTGAAATACAAGTGGTATAGATATTTATAAGTGGTAATTGTGATGGAAAATAGTTTGATGGCATGGAAAAGACTAAAGTAAAACTGAAATAAAGATAGAAGAAAACAAACATGTAACAGATCTAGTTGCAAACGGTGTTTCAATGCTAAGAAACAAGGCCTAGGGATCATACTTTCACTAGTGAACACTCTCATATAAATATATTCTTCTTTATGATACTACGTTGAACTACTCTCCGGTTGGACACTCTAATCCATGGTAGGGCTATAACAGCACACCTCAAAGTTCATCTTTCCCATCTAGATAACCCCACACTGTCACCTTGAGCACTAGATGGTTCAAACAAACACCACAATTTCATAAAGACATCCAACTCCAAATATAACTCATAACAAGTATTTGTAATCTCTAGCCTAAGTGCCACCATGGTGTGCACACTGTCAACTTCACACACATGGGGAGAGCAGAGATCTATTAAAGCACTTGAGTAGCAAGGTAGATCTATAGATTACAAGCTCATGATCTCAATAAGATCATGCATAGAGAGAGATGAACACATAGCTACTGGTACAACCCTTAGCCTCGAGAGAGAACTACTCCCTCCTCATCATGGGAATCAGCAATGGTGATGGAGATGGTGGTGGAGATCAATGGAGATGGCTCCGAGGGCACTTCTCCGTCCCTGCAGGGTGCCAGAACAGAGACTTTCTATCCCCCGAATCTCCCCTTCAGTGGCGGCGGTGCTGCAGAACTTTTCGTGGCTAGAGCCTTGATGATTTAGGGTTTTTGCATCACGAGGCATCTTATAGGCGAAGAGGCAAGGTCGGTGGCCAGCCAGGGGGGCCACACCATGCCCTGGCGCGGCCTAGGGTTTCCCGCGCCACCACATGGTGTGGTCGCCCTGTGGCCCCTCTCCGTCTCGTCTTCTGGCTCCATGAGTCTTCCGGTAAAATATCGACTTTGGCTTTTCTCCGGTCCAATTCCGAGAATATTCATTTTTTGACTTTTCTAGAACCAAAAACAGAAGAAAGTATGCAACTGGCACTGTGGCATCTTGTTAATAGGTTAGTCCAAGAAAGTGAATAAAAAGACTCCAAAGTGTGGACAAAACATAAGAAAGTAGATAAAACCAAGCATGGAACATCAAAAATTATAGATACGTTAGCAACATATCAACGTCCCCAAGCTTAACTCCTGCTCGTCCTCGAGTAGGTAAGTGATAAAAAGAAAGAATAATTTTTGAGGTGACATGCACCATCATAAACTTGATCAAAGTATTTGTAAAACATTCGAAAGCTGGGATCATAGTACTTCAATCATAACATGAAAGACAAAGTTCTAGCAATAATACAAAGAAACTATGTTGCAACATGAAGAGGCACAAACAAAAGATTCATGAATAATAATGCTTTGCAAGATGTTTGTTTGCTTCACATAAACAAAACATAGCATAGTGGCATTCAACTTGTCCCTCATAGAGTAGCAAACATAAATGCATAGGACACCTTCAAAGTTCATAAGAGTGACTAGATACAAATAGTTTAGAACAAGCAATATCAAAGCTATGCATCAATCAACAAGTCTTTGGACAATGCACATAGAACTAAGAATGGCCACTATGCTCTCAAAGTAGGTGCATAAAGATAGAAGGTGGAGACTCAACATAAAAGTAAAAGAAAGGCCTTCATAGAAGGAAGTAGGGATTCAAGTTTCATAAAGAGCTTCCAAAAATTATGGTACTTTTTAGCTTTCAGCTCTCATTGCCCCTATCATAAGCATCTTGAAGTGATTAAGGTTAAAGTGAACAAACTATGGTGTATATGCTTGACAAAGTATAAGTTGGAAATCTCATGTCCCTTGAATACGAGGGATGCTCCTCATGCTACTCAAGTTTAGTCACCGGTAAGTTCTTCACATTGTAAGTACATGTGTATCATAGAGAACCGCCAACGGGGTACCCCTTGCCCGATGATACGGAAGAATCCCCATATCAAAATGACAAGGCAAGCAGACAACGAGCATCTCAGCAATCTTCTTATTTACCATGGGAAAATGGTGCTTTTTTCTCTCATTCCTCTTTTCTCATTTCTTTTTCTCTTTTTTTCTCAATGTCTGACTCTTTTTTTATAAGAAGAGTGCTTCATAGACAGCTCATTATGGTTACACTTCAGGTTTCCACCATGTCAGCATGGATTAGACCAGCGGCCTAGGCATTTCTCTAACACATATACATAACTCCATGGACTTACAAGCTCCCCTTTCATTTCACACCGACGACATCCATAGATAAAAGAGCATGATATCAACTAGGTACAAAGTACCAGTGCAATGTTGAAAGCGTTCCCGATGACAGCATGGTTCTGCTAATCCCCAATAAATAAGTGTAAGCATATACAACATAGATGACACAATGGTTCAAGCTTATTAAGGGCAAGAAAAGTAAAGTGTGCCATCAAGAGCTTTAAGCACTAGTTTTCTCATAACAAGTTTAATTTGGAAGGTAAACAAAAACATGAATATACTTGGAATAGCATATGCTAGTAGGTAGGTATGGTGGACTCTTTGGAATAACTTGGTTTTATTTGCAGTTGGATGCATGAGTGGAACTCATACTTGGTTGTGGAGGCTAGCAAAAGACTCGGAGCGACCAACTAAGAGAGCAATAATGGCCATAATCATGTAGAGTGACAAAACATCATTGATCAAAGCATAAAGTGATACTACAAGTTGAAAACTAAAGGATCATTAAGGCTTATGGTGACTTGGGATAGTCATAACATGGTGTGAGCATGCGCCAAGTCAACCCAAATAAAGCATCAAAGGAGAATACCACTGTACTATGCTTTAATATGCTAAAACAACGCATGATCCTTCCAAGGCACATTAATAAATATCAATTGTTTATAACATGTCATGCTATAGCAAAGAATACTAAGCCTAAAGCCAAAATAATATCAAGCATGGCATGACAAAGCATAGGCCACAGTCAAAAACACGCTCTCTTTACCACTTAAGCATGAACTTTCCTACTCTTTTCCAATCCAAACAAAACTATTTGAAAACCAATATATGAAAGAGGGGGTCCAACCAATTCATTCAGCAAACTAAGAAAACCAAGCAAACGAAAAACCAAAACGAAAATGAAAAGAAGATTCTCCAAGAACAACACAAATGTGCATGAAACAATAAAAATAAAGTGTTTGGAAGACACATGGGATTTTTATTGATGAAGAAGGGGATGCCTTGGGCATCCCCAAGCTTTGACGCTTGTACTTATTGGATATTTCTTGGGGTGACATGTGTGGCATCCCCAAGCTTGAGATTTAGTCCATTCTTCATCTCATTACTCATTCCTTCCACACACCTGAAATTTTTCCTTCATACAAAACTTCACACAATCTTTATTAGCAACATTAGTGCACTCAAGATAATAGGTCTTTAGGTTCAGTTCCAACACCAATAAAACTTCCATTAAAACACTAGCTACTGTAGCACTTCCCTAAAAAATCTCAATTCCCCAAATTAAATCAAAAAGGAACCAACAAGAAGCAAATGCAAATAATGGCAGAAATCTGTCAAAACAGACCATCAGGTAAAAACCAATTTTTTCGAAGACCTTCTGTTGCTCAAATCGAAAAGTGTTTAACTAACGCAAGTTAGATAACAACCTGGGGCAGAAGCAGAAATGTTCACACCTCAAAAGGACATACAGAGATTGTACACGAATTTTTATGATGAAGCACAATAATCTGTTTCGGGGCAGCAACTTTCCCAATCATTACCTCTCTCTCATTAGAGGTTACTCTTGGCACAAAAAGCAAATAAAAAGGATAAGGAGCGGTTATTACAGAGGTAATAACTTCCAAGACTCATCTAAAACTTTTGGGTTATCTCCCAATAAGTACTTTTCTTTAACTCCTTTAAGTTAGGCATGATAGTTTGAGAAGATGCTCTCATAGAAAATATGAATTGAAGTAAAAGAGAGCATCAAGAAGCAAATTCAAAACACATTTAAGTCTAACCCACTTCCTATGCATAGGAATATTGTAAAGAAACAAGTCATGAAAGCACAAAGCAACAAGCATAGGAACGCAAAACAAGTGCAACTTCAAGACTTTCAACATAAAGAGGGGAAACTTAATATTGTTGAGATACATAAAACCGTGTTTCCCTCTCTCATAATAACTTTTAGTAGCATCGTGAATAAAATTAACAATATAACTATCACATAAAACATTCTTATCATGAGCCACATGCATAAAATACTTATTACTCTCCATATAAGCATAGTCATTCTTATTAATCATAGTGGGAGCAAATTCAACAAAATAACTATCATTATTATTCTCATCACCATAATCATCAAATATAGGAGGCATATTGTAATCATAATTAATTTTCTCCTCAATAGTAGGTGGACTGAAATATCACATTCATCATTGTAATCATCATATATTGGAGGTTTGGTATCATCATAAGGAATAGAATAGCTATCTTCCAAAGCTGGGGAACTAAAAAGATCATTTTCATAAAAACTAGCTTCCCCAAGCTTAGACTTTTCCATAGCATTAGCAATAATGCTGTCCAAAGAATTCATACTAATAACATTGCTATTAGCATACAAATAAAGTTCCATAGGTTTTTTAATTTTCTCTTCAAACACCTCATGTCCTAACTCAAGATAAATACTATAAAGCTCTCTAATTTTGTTGTTCTTTTCCATTAAGCCTAACTAGTGAAAACAAGAAACAAAAGGACAATATTGCAGAATCCAAAGGAAATAACTTCGAGCACTCACACCGGAGGATGTGAGTACCTTTTACCTTACCTCCCCGGCAATGGCGCCAGAAAATAGCTTGATGTCTATGCACTTCTATTCTTGTAGACAGTTGTTGGGCCTCCAAGTGCAGAGGTTTGTAGAACAGCAGCAAGTTTTCCCTTAAGTGGATTACCCAAGGTTTATCGAACTCAGGGAGGAAGTGGTCAAAGGTATCCCTCTCAAGCAACCCTGCAATCAAGATATAAGAAGTCTCTTGTGTCCCCAACACACCCAATACACTTGTCAGGTGTATAGGTGCACTAGTTCGGCGAAGAGATAGTGAAATACAAGTGGTATAGATAATTATAAGTGGTAATTGTGATGGAAAATAGCTTGATGACATGGAAAAGACTAAAGTAAAACTGAAATAAAGATAGAAGCAAGCAAACATGTAACAGATCTAGTTGCAAACGGTGTTTTAATGCTAAGAAACAAGGCCTAGGGATCATACTTTCACTAGTGAACACTCTCATATAAATATATTCTTCTTTATGATACTACGCTGAACTACTCTCCGGTTGGACACTCTAATCCATGGTAGGGCTATAACAGCACACCTCAAAGTTCATCTTTCCCATCTAGATAACCCCACACTGTCACCTTGAGCACTAGATGGTTCAAACAAACACCACAATTTCATAAAGACATCCAACTCCAAATATAACTCATAACAAGTATTTGTAATCTCTAGCCTAAGTGCCACCATGGTGTGCACACTGTCAACTTCACACACATGGGGAGAGCAGAGATCTATTAAAGCACTTGAGTAGCAAGGTAGATCTATAGATTACAAGCTCATGATCTCAATAAGATCATGCATAGAGAGAGATGAACACATAGCTACTGGTACAACCCTTAGCCTCGAGAGAGAACTACTCCCTCCTCATCATGGGAATCAGCAATGGTGATGGAGATGGTGGTGGAGATCAATGGAGATGGCTCCGAGGGCACTTCCTCGTCCCTGCAGGGTGCCAGAACAGAGACTTTCTGTCCCCCGAATATCCCCTTCAGTGGCGGCGGTGCTGCGGAACTTTTCGTGGCTAGAGCCTTGATGATTTAGGGTTTTTGCATCACGAGGCATCTTATAGGCGAAGAGGCAAGGTCGGTGGCCAGCCAGGGGGGCCACACCATGCCCTGGCGCGGCCTAGGGTTTCCTGCGCCACCACATGGTGTGGTCGCCCTGTGGCCCCTCTCCGTCTCGTCTTCTGGCTCCATGAGTCTTCCGGTAAAATATCGACTTTGGCTTTTCTCCGGTCCAATTCCGAGAATATTCATTTTCTGACTTTTCTGGAACCAAAAATAGAAGAAAACAGGCAACTGGCACTGTGGCATCTTGTTAATAGGTTAGTCCAAGAAAGTGAATAAAAAGACTCCAAAGTGTGGACACAACATAAGAAAGTAGATAAAACCAAGCATGGAACATCAAAAATTATAGATACGTTAGCAACGTATCACTTAGCCTCCCGGTTCTGCGTAGGGCGAAGATGGATCCCTTGTGGATGAGTTACCCCTCCAGATGCCTTCCGAAGGTGAGGTTTCTGCGATTTCTGGGTGTTTTGTATGTCGTCTCCTCGAACCAATTGCACGGGGTGAAACTATTTGACAAGGCTGAGGTGGCACCAACTATACGGCCAGAGCTATACATGCGGAAGCATTGCTCCCACCATATAGTTGGTGGTTACGCTCTCTGCCTCCCTTGTTCGCTTCTGGTTTTCTTCTAGTATTATTAATATTTCCCAAATAAGCGATTTACGTTGTTTTTTACTCCTTTTCTCCATAGTACAACTGCTTCAATAATTGTATCCATTGGATCCATCATCTGTCCTGATCCTGGTGAAAAACAGACATAAAATGTGCACACGCACCGTAAAATACCAAGGTCCTACATCTACAATGCAGAATAATAATGTAAAACATGATGCAAATATGCACTCATCAACTTCCCCAAGCTTAGACTCTTGCTCGTCTCGAGCAAGTTTTTGGCTTAATGGATGTGATCCTCATATTCATGAAGCTAAGTCGATAAAATAAATGAGGCAATTGCAGCATGGGTTTATCATGGATGATACAGGGGAATAAGTTCATGAATAGTACCTTACTCGAACCATCTGAATAGTATTGGAAGGCTTCCACACCTTTAGTTATCGATAGTTAATAAAAGATGAATCTCAAAATAATGTAAAAGAATCCGGTTCAACCGAATGAGTTAACGAGGTAGTCCCAAGTGTTTTTGGATCATCGTATTCACTTGGGATTCAAAATCTTAAAAGTGTCTCTTTGTCCTACTACAATACAGTGGTATATGCATATTTGCTCTTTGCACATTCGCTCTTTTTCTTTTCTTTTGCATATATGCTTACACTTTTGTTTTAAGTGTTGTGCAAAGGAGCTAGCCATATGTTCCACCTCATGTAGGAATTCAAAGTTCAACGATCTCAATTATCAAATTCCAATTGTATGTGAAGCATTCTTATGACTTGAGATTCTACCATGACTTGTTCTCACTCTATTTAGATAGGCCTTTTATTTTCCTTTCTTCAAGGTTTTATTTTTCAACTTAATTGCATAGACAATTTTTCTTTCTGAATCAAACCGTAGACTTACAACATATTGACCAAATTATCTTTATGTGTTCCATTAATATCAATGGTGTGGAAGATCCTATTGCTATCATCAAGTGCACGTAAAATCGAACTCAATCCATTCATATATCAATAAAGCAAACACAAACTCAGTATTGCTCTCTATATAATAATAAACTCGGAATTTCATAAAAGGGATTGACTATTCTTGAAGGGAATTCTAATGATGCAAACTTTATTTCTAGTTTGAACTAATGCAGAATAATAATAAAAACTTATAATATAGATTACAAGGTCTTAAAGATCTCTCCAAGCTTGGAATCAAGCCAAGCGGGATAAATAATCCCTTGTGATTGTTTGATACCGTGATTGTTGTAGATCACTGAGGCGCCATGGCATGTGGTATCATCTCCTCACGGGCCAGCTTGAGGCGGAGGGATTGATTGACAGCTTCTAATTCCTTAACACGTAGCTTGTAGAAAAGATTGTTCCTCTCCAGCACTTTCACTTGTTCTTTAATAAACTCATTGTTATCTTGGAGTGTTTGTAGTACCTTAAGACTCATGGAAAAACCCGCTTCGGTTGTCCGCTTGATATCTTCATCAAGTTTATCAAGATAAAGTCGCAGCAATCGAAGGTGTTTGGGTGTCCCTGGCTTCTCCTTGTCCAATTCCTCAATCTTCAGCTCCAGGGCCTTCAAATCCCTCTTCCGACACCCATGGTCGATGTTGAGGAACTCTATAGGGATGGTCTTGATTTCCTTGCCTTGGTCGCTGTTTCTCCCAATCTCCATCGGAGCCCTTCTTCTTGACTTATATCCCTTGGTTGAGAGCCCTCTCGCGAAATAAGAGGTAGATTGGTTTCTGTAGATTGCGATTAGAGAGAGAGACAATGTTTGTATATAAGAGGGGTCATAGGTCGGTAAAACTCGCGAGAAACACCAAATTGTCATCCAAGAAAAGAATCCAAACGGAACAGAGAAAGAAATCGTGGATTTGGAAGTAACATGTCGTGTAACAACCAACTAAATGGGCGCAACCCGTATAGGTCCGGCCGTATAGTTGGTTCTGGGAAGATATTTCCAAATATCTCGAGTCCAGGTCGATTAAATCACGACTCAGAACTAATAATAACGTTTTTTAATAATGGGATAAAAGAAAGATCGAATGAAAAAGTGTCTGAGAGTTTAACGACCAAATATACGGCTGGAATTTTTGCTCTGGTCATATAGTTGCGACCGTATAGTTTCAAATGCCGAAAATCAAAAGTGCCTAGGGGTTTAATGACCAACTATATGGCCGGAATTTTTGCTCCGGTCTTATAGTTGCGACCGTATAGATACAGACACCAAAAAGAAAAACTATTTGAGAGTTCAACGACCAACTATACAGCCAAATTTTTGCTCCGGTCGTATAGTTACGAATGTATAGGCTCAGATATCGAAAATAATTTCATAAAGATGATATAGAGAGTTTAACGACCAACTATACGGCGGGAGACCCCTCTCCGGTCGTATAGCTCCGCCCGTATAGTTGGTAAAACCCCTCTAAAACTTTGAAAAAACACAAGGAATTCGAAAACAAAATTTTCAAGAGTAAAAATTGTGAAAATAAATCACTTTTTGAGTAAGAACACTTACCTTGCACTTACCACTCGTTTAATCAGGGATGAAAAGTTCCTCCCACAATAAGGACTCCTTCTCTTTTGGAGGAATTGACTTTAGTTCATCAAATAATTCCCGTAAATGAAAATCACGAGGACTAAAGTTCCTCTCAATAAGATTGGTGTCTTCCTAGGCAAACATGGACAGTTCATCTAACATCTTTATTTCCTGCCTTTGCCTAATTTGCAATTCAAATTATTGTAGTGAAATAATCCAACGGAGCAGTCTTGGCTTATGTTCTTTCCTCTCAAGGAGTTCTTATAATCCATCACGATCCGTATGAACTCTCACCTTTGCATCGACTATGTAAGAACGAAATTTATCACAAGAGAAAAATATAGCAAACGGATCATTTTCTTCCTAAGGGTAATTCTTTTGAGCACCATTAAGAGTTCTACTAGCATGATGTATAATATTAAATCTACGACCAATATGTTGTCCAAGAGTCACTCCTACAACATCATTGCTAGCTTCACATATTAAGTCAAAGGTTGTATCCCAGATAGGTGGTTTAATGATGGGAGCTCGAGTTAAAGCATTTTTTAGCTTATCGAAGGCTTCAAGACACTTATCATCAAAATTAAATCTCATTCCCTTTTGCAAGAGGTTAGTCAAAGGTTTAGACATCCTAGAGAAATTTCTAATGAACCTTCTGTAAAAACCCACATGACCAAGAAAACTCCTTATACCTTTAATGTCCCTAGGGGGTGGCATTCTCTCTATTGCTTCAACCTTAGCTCTATCAAGTTCAATTCCCTTACCTAGTACCTTGTGTCCGAGGACTATAGCTTCTTTAACCATAAAGTGGCACTTCTCCCAGTTTAGAATAAGATTAGTTTCTTCACAACGTTGCAAAACTTTCTTGAGATTATCCAAGCAACTAGTAAATGAAGTTCCATAGACAGAAAAGTCATCCATAAATACTTCCATTATAAGTTCTATAAAATTAGCAAAAATAGAAGTCATACATCATTGAAAAGTAGCTGGAGCATTACATAGACCAAATGGCATACGTCGGTAAGCATGCAAACCATAAGGACTTATGAAATTTGTTTTAAGTTGGTCATCCGGATGAACAGCTATTTGAGAGAAACCAGAATATCCGTCTAAGTAACAAAAATGAGTATGGTTTGCTAACCTTTCTAAAGTTTGATCTACGAACAATAATGGATAGTGATCTTTCCTAGTTTCTTTATTTAATTTCCTGAAATCTATGCACATCATGTGCCCAACAATCGTTCTAGTAGGTATTATTTCATTGTTTTCATTAGGAACAATAGTAAAACCGCCCTTCTTAGGGACACAATGAACAAGACTTACCCAATCACTCTCTTTGACATGATAAATTATACCTGCGTCTAGTAGGAGTACAATTTCTTTTCTTACCACTTCTTTCATTTCAGGCTTCAATCATCTATTAAATTCTGCAACTGGTTTTGCACCTTCTTCCATGAATATTCGATGGACGGCTATCATGGGACTAATCCCCTTCAAGTTATCCATTGAGTACCCAAAGGCTTGGCGATGCTCCTTTAGTACCTCATGAGTTCTTCTTGTTCTCCTGAAAGTTTAGCACTAATAATAACAGGGAATTTATTGGTATCATCTAAAAACCTGTATTTGACATTATCTGGTAGAGTCTTCAACTCCGGGGGTGGTAATTCCTCGTCCCCTCTATTTTCTGTCTCTTCAAAAGCCTCATCAGTTGGAGCTCCCAAAATAGGAAGTGAATCGAATTTATCTTCTAGTTCTTCTAGGGACTTGTCCTCCATAATTATTTCTTCATAATTTGGGTCTTCATTTATTTATTCTTCTTGATTACTAAAGAAAAGTTCTGCCATTTCCTCAATAGTTCTCTCTTCCTCTTCTTCTTGTATTTGTGGAGGTCTGGTCTTTAAAATTGGAAAAATGGAATTTATTTTCCGTTCCCCCAAGCTTAAGAGTCACAATCTCCTTCTTGAAATTAACATAAGCACATATATCACCCAAAAAGGTTCTTCCAAATATAATAGGGCAAAAAGTGTCAGCTGGTATATCAACAACTACAAAATTGATAGGAAAATCTTTGTCGCCAATTCTGACAGTTGCATTATCAACTACTCCCATTGGAATTCTAAGGTTTTTATTGGCTAACATAATTGTTATATCCGTATTTTCAATTGTAGTTAGTTCTATTTCTTCTTTTATTTCTAGGTAGAAAACATAAGATATAACATTAACTTCGGTGCCAAGATCACATAAACCGTAATGAGAGGTTTCTTTAAATATGCAGGGAAGAATAGGCTTATCCACATCTTTTACCTTTGTTTTACCTTCAACCAATATGGAAGTCTCTACATCAAGTTCAACTATGTTACAGTGTTGAGTACATAGCCATAATTGCTTCCTTGGTTACCTCTTCACTTTGGTTTCCTTCAGATGTTCCACAAATTCTGGCACGCTTTCCTCTTCCCTCTTTTCCTGTACTGCTTTGACCTGTTCATATTCAAAAATATGCTTATGTGTAGTGTTAGGAAAAGGTACTTCATATATTGGTTCTACGAAGTCAAGTGTTGCTTTATCTTCTCTTCTCTTTTCTTTTCTGGTTCGGGTGGTGGATAATACTTGACTAGACCCTCCTTTGGAGCTTTAATATGTTCTATAAAAGCTTTAACAACTTGCAACACAAGTTCTGAATCAAGATAAAGTTCTTTAGATAATTTTTTAACATGGCCTTTTTATTATAGTCATGAATACAATCATGCTCTATTTCTACACCTCCTTCACTTCCTAGACCAAAATTCCATGAAACTCCATGATCATGAATTCTATTAAGTAAAGCCCAAGCTTTAGGTATTGGAAGATTCATAAAGGCTCCTTCCGCGAAAGAATCTAGTTCAATTTTATTAGGTTTAATTAAACCGCCATAAAAGATATGTAACAAATACCATTCAGGCAAATCATGATGAGGACATAGTCGTAGTAAATCTTTAAATCTAATATAAGCTCTTACTAGTCCTTCATTAGAACAATTCTTCCAAGTCATTATAAGACGCGTGATTCCAAAATATTTTGATAATGGATAATATTTTGATAGAAATTCACAGGCTAAATTATCCCAAGTAGTAGTGGCTTCAGGGGTAGAGATCTATACCATGAGAGAGTTGTACTTGTCAAATTTTGACTAAAAAGTTTAACGCTTACCTCATCAGCAGTATATCCCGTCAATAGAAAAGTGCCACATATATCTTTAAAACATGCAATATGCTCATATGGATCAGGATCTTCTTCATCTCCAGTAAATTGCTTCTTATGTAGAATACTAAGTAGCAGAGGATTTATTTCAAACCCCCTTGTCTTCTCATTAGATTTGTCTCCTTTATAAATATCATAGGGCTTCCCAAAGTGGTTGAGTGGGTTAGCACTAGTCATATGCTCTCCATCATGTTGGTGGAAACTTGCAACTCAAAACAAAATTTAGCAAGACAAAAATAAATAAGCAAAACCTAAAAGACCTATAGCGCTTTGTTCCCTGGAAACCGTGCCAGAAAATAGCTTGATGACTGCAAGTGCACAGATCGTTTGTATCTAGTTTCGAATAAAGATATCGATCCCACAGTGAGCAGGAGTCTGAAGTCTAATAATTCTTGAAATAGTTATTGCGGTAGAAATGCTAGATAAAGTTCTAAGTAACAAGATAAAATGCGAGTATTGTGTAAAAAGGTGTTTTTGGGGTTTTGGGTATAAGAGCAATAATAAAATAAAGCAAATTAACTTAATACAGAAAGTAAGTATCGCGTATGTAAGAGAGATTGGAACTACTGTAGGGAAAATGCATTCTCAAGGAGTAGCGGATACACTTTTCTCAACTATATATGTGTGGGAGGAAATCCGTATGTGGACGAATAGGCAACAACCGCTACTCACATCATCATCATAACCACATCAGTCAGCAATCGACATCAATCGAACTACTGCGCTATTAAGGGACGTAATCCCGTAGGACGTATCCCATGGCATGGATAGTGTTCCGTGAGTTTCTTCAATTTCCCAAGTTGATACCTAAGGAGTGCCAATAGCTTTATAGTCACTATGAGTTCTAGCACACACCCGTCTAGAAACAAGTAGTTCCCTCCATCAAGTCCCCACGAGAGGCAAATATTGATAGGTCGACTTCTCTCAACATTAAGATGTAGAGAATCTAACACATGGTGACACATTGCAAACGTATCTATAATTTTTGATGTTCCATGCTTGGTTTTATCTACTTTCTTATGTTTTGTCCACACTTTGGAGTACTTTTCATATGATTTCTTGGACTAACCTATTAACAAGAGCCACAGTGCTAGCTACCTGTTTTCTGTTGTTTTTGGTTCCAGGAAGTCAGAAAATGAATATTCTTGGAATTTGATGGGACAAAAGCCAAAGTTATTATTTTACCGAGGGACACTTGGAGCCACAATACGAGATAAAGAAGGGCCAGAGGGCGGCCACACCACCTGGTCACGCGGCCAGGCTTGGCCCACGCTAGGAGGTGGTGTGGCCAGCCCAGGCACCCACTCGGCCTCTCCTTCCGCCTATATATTGCCTCTGATACGGAAACCCTAAGTACCCAATCAAAATTCCACAAAATGTCTGTAGCCACCGGCATCTCCATCCCTAGATCGGGAGGGATCAAAACTCTTCTCGGCACCCTGCCGGAGAGGGGAATTCACCTTGGAGGCCCTCTTCATCATCATGCAAGCCTCCGGTGTGATGCGTGAGTAGTTCATCTCTGGACTACGGGTCCATGTAGTAGCTAGATGGCTGGTTCTCCTCCTTTGTGCTTTCATGTCTAGATCTTGTGAGCTCCGTTCATGATCAAGATCATCTATTTGTAATTCTGCATGTTGTGTTTGCGGGGATCCCATGGATATTGAGATGCTATTTTAGATTGATTATTGATTCTATCATGTCTTTGTTATTTGTGATCTTGCATGCTTTCTGTTGTTAGTAGCTATCTTGGCCAAGTAGATGCTAGCAACTCCAAGAGTTAGTATTTATGCCCGATAGCGGGTTCATGCCTCTAGTAATCTAGGGAAGTGACAGAAATCTCTAAGGTACTAGATGTGATGTTGCTACTAGGGAGAAAACAACAATCCTTTGTTCATAGAACAATCGTATTGTTTACTTTACACGCAATTCATAATGCAATAATCTGTTGCTTGCAACTTAATACTGGAGGGGGTTCGAACGATAACCTGAAGGTGGATTATTAGTCATAGATGCAGTTGGATGGCGGTCTATGCATAATGTTGTAATGCCCAATCGAATCTCAAAGGAGTCAAGATGATTAGTATATGCTTGTATGCTTTCTTGATGTTTGTCAATTGCCCCGCTGTAAGTTGTTCACCGAGCATGTTATCTATCTAAAGGAGAGCCACCTCTGGTGAACTATGGACCCCGG
Source organism: Avena eriantha (assembly GCA_910589775.1). Taxonomy (NCBI): domain Eukaryota; kingdom Viridiplantae; phylum Streptophyta; class Magnoliopsida; order Poales; family Poaceae; genus Avena; species Avena eriantha. The sequence goes on along the minus strand of OU342745.1, from coordinate 316,673,684 downwards.
TCCTTTCTTTACATTCAATCTACAAACTGTTTACTGCTTTGTGTTTACTTTCTGCAAACTATTACTTGCTTCCATTCCATACGTTTAATCCTTTGTTTTCAGCAAAACCGCTGAGATTGACAACCTCATCGCAAGTTGGGGGCAAAGTTCAGTGGTTGTGTTATGCAGGTCTCCACGTTGCTACTAGCACCGGTAGTGCGCCCTGCCAAGGCTCAGCTAGCAACACATTTGGGGTGTTTCCTTGCTCCTACTGGATTGATAACCTTGGTTTCGTACTGATGGAAAACTTGCTATTGTGCTCATCATACCTTCCTCTTGGGGTTCCCCAACGAGCTCGATATATTTTGGGCCATCACATGGTCACAGCGATGAATATCATAATAGACTTTATCTTATTTCAGTCTCATACTAGGGTTTCTCCATCTCCCCAAGAACTAATGATCTACTCAGACATGGAGGCAATAAACATCATGGCAATGCTAATAGAAACCATCATAGATGAATAGTACTTGTATAAATCCACAACAAGTATAGGAATTACAACATGATCTAGACAAGATGTAGATGGGATGGATGGAGATGGTGGTGATGCAGTGGTGGATGATGAAGATCGATGCCTTAGCCTCCTGGATCTGCGTGGGGCAAAGATGGATCCCTTGTGGATAAGTTCCCCCTCCAGATGCCTTCCGAAGGTGAGGTTTTTGTGATTTCTAGGTGTTTTGTATGTCGTCTCCTCGAACCAATTTCACGGGGTGAAACTATTTGACGAGAAGGAGGCGGCACCAACTATACGGCCGGAGCTATACAGGCGGAAGAATTGCTTCCATTGTATAGTTGGTCGTTACGCTCTCTGCCTCCCTTGTTCGCTTCTGGTTTTATTCTAGTATTATTAATATTTCCCAAATAAGTGATTTACGTTGTTTTTTACTCCTTTTCTCCATAGTACAATTGCTTCAATAATTGTATCCATTGGATCCATCATCTGTCCTGATCCTGGTGAAAAACAGACATAAAATGTGCGCCGAGCAGCGTAAAATACGAAGATCCTACATCTACAATGCAAAATAATAATGTAAAACATGATGCAAATATGCACTCATCATGACCTTCTGGCTTGGGTCGCGCCTGGGACAAGCTCGACTATGTGGGTGTGCGTGGAGGCCTCGAACGCCGCTCCCCCAGAGTTCTCCGAGGTGGGTTTCTTCAGGATTGTGGGGTCGTCCTTGTCGATGTTGCTCGCGTATTTTGCGAGCTCGTCTGCGTGGTTGATTTCCTTGGTGATGACGGTGTCGGCAAGATCGACGCCTTTGTCTTTGCATTCCACAGCCATGTCGGGGTCGCCGTGGATGGTGATGATGCCGCTCGGCCCGAGGAGCTTCATCATGTTGTAGGCGTAGTGTGGGGCCGCCATGAATTTGGCAAACGCCTAGCGCCCCAGGACACAGTGGTAGGGGCTGCGGAAGTTCACCAGCTCGAAGACGACCCGCTCGGTGCAGACCTTTGCTAGTATGCCGAAGGTGACTGGTAGCAGCACCTTGCCGATCAGGAACACCTTCCGACCGAGGACAATACCGTGGAAGGTGGTGAGGGTTGACTCGATCATCGACTTCGGGAGGTGCAGCCTCTTGAACGTGTCCAGGTACAGGATATTGATGGAGCTCCCGCCGTCCATCAGCATCTTGGGTAGCCAGTAGTTGGCCACTTTGGGCCTGACCACCAGGGTAACTTGGCCTGGATATTTGATCCTGGGCACGTGATCTTGGCGACTCCAAGTAATGCACTGCTCGGACCATTTGAGGTAGCAGGGGATGTTGACCCGGGTCACCGCATTGACAGCGACTGCGCGGGTGAGCACCTTTTCTCGCGTTTGGTGCTGAGCCCGGTGAAAGTGTACAGCGAGCCGACGACATTGCCGAACCCGTCGGCATTGCCGTTGTCCCTTGGAGGGTTGTTGTTGGGGTCCTCTCTCGGTCTCCTTGCCTTATCAATCTCCTTCAGAGAGTGGCAGTCGGCGGTGGTGTGAGTGGCGGACTTCCCCTCCCTGATGTGGTAGACACAGGGTTGGTTCAGTAGGGCGGTGGGGTCGAGTTTCGGCATCGCCGTGTCGTTGGCGCGGTAGTTTCCGCGGTCGTGGTAATTTCCCCTGTCGTGACGGAAGTTTTTGGGGTCACGCTGCCCATAAACGGTGTTGGCGACGAAGTGACTCGTTCGTCACCACGGCGTTTGCCGGTGAGGCGAGTACTGTTGTAGTGCATCTCGCGTTGTCGCCCTTTGTCATTATCGCCGGTGCGGCGCCTTCCTCTCGACTCGTCGTCAGAGTCTTGGTTTGGGTCCTCCTCCGCGTATCACTTGGACATTTCGAGGAGGTCGGGGACGTTGTCGAGTGTCCGGTAGACCCTCTTGATCTTGGTGACCAGAGGCTCATACCAACATGCGTTCTTGAAGTAGTGGATCGCTGTGTCCGAGTGGATGTCGGAGACCTTGATCTACAGGCCTTGCCACTGTTGCACCCAGTGGCAGGTCGACTCGCGTTGTCCCTAGATGCAGTGCTCCAGGTCCTCGATGGTGGTGGCGCGGGTGTAGGAGCCCTCAAAATGCCTAACAAAGGCATCACTCATTTCCTCCAATGAGTCGATGCTATCCACTGGGAGGGTGTTGATCCATTGTTGGGTCGCTCCTTCCATCATCAGGGGGAGGTAGCGGGCGGCGAGTAGGTCAGTGTGGCCAGTGATCCCCATTTCCATGAGGTATGCGTCGAGCCACACCGTTGGGTCGTACGCTGGGTCGTACATCGGGTCGTACTTCTCTATCTCCATTGGAGCTTTGAAGTTGGCGGGGTAGTTTTTGCCTCGAATCTTTGCCCCGAAGCACCATGGCCCTACCCGGTGAGGGAGCCTCTTGGCTCTAGACCGCGATCGTCGTGGTTGGACAGGGTGTACCTCAATTCATTTGGTTGGCATGCTCGCCAAGCCTGGTTGTTGACGATGGGGGTCCGCGCTTCGATCGGCTGACTATTAGCAGCGACCGTGTTGTTTATGGGTCACGGCTCGTTGGTGGAGAGTGCGGGGTTCGCGACCCGCGGTTGAGGCTGCAGGTGCGCGGGTGGTGGGCAGTTGATCTTGTTGGCAACATTGGGGTGGCCGCTTGAGGCCGCTCGACTGGCAGACAAATAGGAGTACATCTATCCTCGCGGGTCAACTCCCATGGCTTGCTGCTCGATGTCCCTAGTGAGTAGGGCATGGGTATACTTAATCTGCAGCGCGCCCTCTCCCTCAATGTTGAGGTTGGCGACTGCGGCGTGCCCTGCGATGACATTGTCCATCGTGGTGGAGTACAGTGGGAACACATTGGCGTCGCGGGCTTGCGGCAATATGATGACCCGGGGATGGTCTGTAGGAGGTGTCGGCCCATGGATGGCGGTGGGGCTCCAATCGCGGGTGCCACAGGTGGTGGGCGACTGCTGCCGCCGGGTGGAGCGTTCTCGTAGGACTCGCGCTCGGCCGCGCAGGCGGGGTCGTCGTCGTTGAAGCTCAGGACGCGGCCTTGGAAGCCGGAGTTCAGGCGGGTCCTGATGCGGCGTTGATGGTAGAGCGACAACTCCTGCGCCATTTGCCGCTCGAGGCAGAACTTTTCGTGCTCGGCTTGCTCCTTGCGTGTCGCCTCCTCCAGGCGTAGGCGGGCTTCCTCCACCTCCATCGCCATCACAGTCGGTGGGACTGGCATGGAGAAGGGATCTAGCGGGGCGGTGGTGCTGCTCGCCATGTAGATCGCATTGAAGCGATTGGTCCTGGCGCGGAAATCTTTAGGGTACTCCGATCCGGAGGATGGAGGGGTCCTCGAAATCCTCAGGGTTGGAGACCTGTATGATGTAGTCTTCGCGCGAGGCGGTGGTGATGGATCCGACGACCGAGGCAGGGGTCGCCAAATCGTTTCGTCGTGGAGGGTCGCGTCATCTATGGCCGTGTCAGTCCCGGCCACGTTGTTGGCGGCCGAGTCGTACTCGGAGACGAGGCAGGTGATGGATCGGACCTACTCCTCCAATATTCAGTCTCGCGGGGGCGACCCGCCAATCACCACCGTCGGGTCGACTACGTTGGTGAACTCGACGAAGAGGTTGATCGAGCTTACCGGCATCACCGCTGCGTGGGTGACCAGGCGCGATGTGGGGATGTAACTGCTTGGCAGGATATGGAGAAACCTGTTGGTGGCGACCATGCACCAGGTAGAGATTGGTCGATCGACCAGAGAATATGGTCTCACCATAGATCTCAGGCTTGACCCGCTAGGCCCCACGGTGGGCGCCACTGTCATGGGAATGGCCACGACAGGCGCTACTAGGGGTAGCGCTTGGAAGGATTTGGGGCAAGAGCGAGCCGGCATCTACGGTGCGAGATTGGGACAAAGACATAGGGTTTACCTAGGTTCGGCCCCCTGTAGGGTAAATACCTACTCCTGCTAGATTGTATTATCAAGTGGATTACAATGGCGGTGGACTCGGCGACTAGGCGGAGAGTCGGTGGGGTGTCTGATGGAACGTGAGTACAGAGAGTACCCTAGGGAGGTTTATATAGGGGGTACCTTGCTAGGGTTTACAGATATAGAACTGAATCAGTTAAGAACTCGGAGGATTTGACCTAATCCGACTAGGATTTAGCTATGCTTCTGGGCCTTCAGCTTCTAGTTGCCTGGCTCCCTCTCAGTCGCATTCTAGTCGCCGTCCTGCAGGCCCACTCACAGAGTCCTTGGCCTAGTCGAAACACCCTACTGGACATACCCCCTCCAGCATATCCCCATAAGTGATAGAGCAGTTTATACGAAAGAATTGTTTTGTTGTGTGAGACCTTTTCGTTTGCCTGACGCCCTGGAGCTGAGTCAGCCATTCGGGTCAAAAACATGTTATATTATAGCCGACGATCTTCGTATTTATTTGGCAGAGCCCCCGAGTGTCGGGTGATTTTTTTGATTATCACATGATGTAGCCCCCTAGTGTCAGGTTGAAGAATAGAGTAGACAGGTAAACGAGGCTCGGTTTTTTAGAGCATATCTTAATTTTTCGTCGAATCATAGAGGGTACATGTTTTGGCATGCTCGCCTAGCCATTGGCCTTATTAAATGTAAAATACATGAAAGTAAAGAGGAACATCCAAAAAAATCCACGGCTTTTGTCTTGAGGTGCTCCATTCTCGTCTTGGCATGTTTCCTGTGGATTCAAGGAGGTTTTATCCTTTTGACTGGAGGCACAGCTTCTGCGCGGTGGACTAGAGAGAAAAGGGTGTGTCCTTCTTGGTTTCTTCAGGTGGCAAAGTCGATGTAGACGTGGAGCCCTATGTTTTTCTTTGAGGTGAGTATTGGGTTAGCCACCCATGTTTCTTTTGTTATTTCCATGATGTACAAGGAGTTTGTTAGGCAATGGACCTTTTGTCCAACGACCCCGCTATGTATGGCGAGCCACATATTGATGGTTGGACGTATATTGACCTGGTGCTTGTCCAGTTTCTTGGGAATTTCTTGTATATTGACTAATTCTGAAAAATCTTCCCCAATCTCATGGGAAAAACCGACGAGCGCGCCTTCCTATGCGGGACCAATGTTGGATGTCGGGTAGGTTGTCCCAGGATTTGTTTGGTGAACCCGGTTTCCTGAGTTTTGATTTCTGGGGACATGTCTTTCGAGTAGTAGTTCTGTGTCCACAATTTTCAGATGACCAAATTCTATCTCCATCCCGAAAGATTCTAATATTTTGTTGAACTCCTGGTTGCAATTATCTGAACGAATGAAGCTCCCTTTCATGGTTATGATTCCATTAGGCGCCAACATTTTTAGTACCATGTATGCATAGTGAGGTACTGCCATGAACCTCGCGAAGGCTGGACGACCCAAGATCGCGTGATATTGCGATGGCTAATCCATGACTTCGAACTCGAGTTTTTCACGCCTAAAATTGTTCCTTGATTCGAAGACTACGTCGAGACAAACTTTGCCCGGAGGAATTTCGTCTTTGCCCGGAACTATCCCGTGGAAAGTTGTATCCATGGGTGCCAGATTTGTCAAGGACCAGTTCATTGCCCGCAGGATTTTTGCTTAGATTAAGTTGATGCTGCTTCCCGTGTCCAAGAAAACTTTGCTCATGTTGAATCCGCCAATCTATGCCTCGACTATTAGAGCCGACTGACCTGGTCGGGGCACCCGAAGTGGGTGATTAGCTCTGCTGAACGTGATTTCTTGTTCGGACCACTAGAGATACTCGGGTGTTGGTGGTGGCACTGTTACTGCCATATTTACTTGTCATGTAATTAGTTTCTGGATCCTATTGTATGGTCTCCCTTTCTGGATCATTGACATCGCACCTTTGGACCTTGGGTATTCATCATCTTTATTTGTTGTGGGTTGCGTATGTCCCGCCGGTGGCTATGCTAGTGGTGGTGGTGGTGCACCAATGGCTAATGCCCCAGGCGTGGTAGCGTATCCGCGGTTTGCTGCTTCAGTTGCCTTTGCATTTCACACTTCCTGCATCTTTAGAAACGTTCATCAATCCTTCATGAGATGGTTTGATCACCTTCTGCCTATTGAATCAACATAAAAGTGCATGTTAGAAGGTCCTTCCAGCATCTGCATTAGGGACACTAGGGTATCCCAAGCTCTTGGTTGGTATCGCTGTGCCAATTGGCTGCCTCTAGTGTCATCTCTGTTACTACGGTATCCGCTGTTGTGATCATCGTTTCTTTGGTTGTCCTCCCGGGAGAATCTAGCCACGACGTAGCTTGGTCCAGGATATCCATCGTTGTTTCTGCACCTCCTATCGACATTGTGCATGCCCCTGTCTTCCTCAGGTGACCATGCTCGCTTGTTGTGTACTGTGTATTCACCGTCAGCCCAACGATTTGCCATGTCCATTAGCTCCAAGAACTTTTTGGGCTTCACCCACCCCATCTCTTCTATGAATTCTTGCTGACGAAGGCCACCGTTGAAGGTGTCGATTGCCCTTTCGTTGGATATGGCTTCAGTCGAGTTTTTGATGATGTTCCACCACTGGATGAAAGCTCGTATTGATTCTCCAGATTTCTGCTTGCACGCCCGCAATTTCTCCAGGAATGCGGGTCGCTTGAACATGGAATTGAAATTTCGAATGAACTTATCTTAGAGGTTGTTCTAGCTGATGATGGATTCTTCGGGTAGTTGCCTTAGCCAGGATCGGGCGGTGCCGCTCAAGTGTAGTTGTAGACTTTGCATTGTGGTGGCCTTGGAATGACCTTGTAGTTTGACGGTTGCCAGGTAATCTGCTAACCAAGCTTCGGCTTCCTGGAGGCCATCATACTTCTGGCGGTCATGAGGGAGTTTGAAATCTTTGGGTACTGGAGTCTTGCGAACCCGTTGGGTAAAGCAACTAGCTCCGTATAATTCGTGGTCATCCTTGCTTTCACGGTTGTAGTATCTTCCGCTATTGCATTCTTCCCTGGATCTGTCGATCCTGCGCTGTGTTATGTCGTCTCTTGCATGTGTGCCCCACCTGCCGAGGGCTCGGAATTTGAGAAGTGCACCCGATGTGGTGATCGAGATCTTCGAGTGTGCCCCACCTGCCGAGGGCTGCTGCGATGGTGCGGGGATCTTTTGTTTCGTCGCGTGACTCCTTGCTCTGCTTCTACGAGAGATGTGCCCACCATGCCGAGGTTCATGAGAGCAGAACGATGGAGAGATGCACGAGGATCATCGGGTGCGGGTTGAGTTGTGATCAGGTATGTTTGCACAGCTGTGATTGCGGCTTGAGCTATTTTTTGCTTTGATGTGTCATGTTGGATCTACTGACATGAATGACACATCAAGGTTTCAGGTCAGTTCGTTTCTCTCAGCTTCTGGGTTGTTTTGAAGTCGTGAGGCTCCCCTCCTTAGTGGTGCTCCTCCAGTTATGCTTCCTGATCCTCGGGTGGAACTCAGTTGTGCCTACCGAAGGCTAGACTCATCAGCTAGTCTTTTTTCTTTCGTCAAGTTGCCTTTGCATCCTTATTAGATCCCTCTTCTTGTGATGGAGTAAATATTGGTAGGCCATAAAGTCTTCACGTGTGGCTTCGGCTGTCATTGAGACCGCACCCAATATTGCGTCCCTTGCTTTTTTCCAAGCTTTGGTTGATAGCCGGAGAGTTTGCCGGTCGCCTCTACATGGTTCTCCTCCTCCTTGAATTATGCGGTTGTTGGCTGGGTCTCCTTCATTTTCATGTTCTCCTGCATTGTCATCCGACAAAATATCATTGGGGTCAACGAGAGGGTTACCGTTGGAGTCGCGCTGGGTTGAAGTGTCCCCGATGATCATGCACACTTGGTGTTGAGTTATGTATGAGATGGTGACGTCATCATAGGATCTGAGTGAGACACTGTCTAGAGGGGCAGTGAAGTCCTGTGTTTGTTGTTCTGGGTAGATTTCTGCCATCCTGGTTCCGAAGTCGATGCTTTCGCCGCTTTCTTCGGGTTCAGAGTTTACTGGAATTGATCCACGTGGTGGCATTAGCTAAGAATCTGATCCGAGGGAGAGACCATCATAGAAACCATCAAGATCCCCCAGATCCACTAAGTTTTCAGAATTTTCTTCATCGTTTGTCGGCTAAGATGTAGCTTCCATGAATGATCTGATAGAGGATGCAGGTATCAGCGTAGGTGCAATTTTTCCGACTGACGGTCCCGACAAGATCAGAGCCGATGGGCGTGGTTCTTCGGGTTCCTCCACCTGAAAGTGGAAACTTCCGATGATGAGATCGGATCCGCCGTTGAAATCAACGGGAACCAGGAAAGGGGTGGGTAGGCGTGGTGTCGCTTTTGTCGGATCGCTGCTTGATGAAAGAGGGGCCGCCGAATCCATGATCTCAGCATTCAGATTTCCCACAGATGGCGCCAATTGACGAGGGGTAACCTTAGAAATGTCCATGGTTATGGACTTAGGGTTTGGAGGAAAACAGGACGCTGGGGATTTCGTCGGCTAATCAGACAAACAAAGGAGTTGAAGTCGCCTGATTATTGATGAACAGAGAGATTACAGATTGCTGGGGAGTTTTTGGTACCTTTCTGTTGACTTCTCCCAGCCTATGTATAATAGGTTGGGTCCCAAAGTCATATACGGATAGGTTACAGAATCATGGTTAAAACACCAACACAATGTCGGTATCTATTTCCTTATCTAGTAAAACTATGCTTTCCGTCAGATGCTTCCTGGGCCTTCTTCTTGATCTTCATGGGTTGTGAGCCTTTATACAGGTAGGGTAACCAAGCATAGGCACCCGAGTAATCATACATATGTTAGATAAAGTTCTCAAAGTAAGTATTACAAGTAAACTATTGCAAGTAAGGTGGAGTTAGTGAAGTAGCAGCAAGTTTCTCAAGGGAGAAAATGTTTAGGCAAATTGTTATTTCATTTTTTTGGTTGTCACAATTAGTGAACACATAGATATCGTTTTATTGTTTCTTCTAGAGAGGAGCCATAGATAGGTGCAACCATAGACATGAGAAAATACGCCCCTAGTGATTGATACCAAGACCAATTAAGAGGAAGCAAGGGAATTATTAAGACATAATTTCAACCACTACTGTAAGTTTTAAGATCCCCACAATTATAATTCCCTATTGGTTAACCATGAATTAACACAACATGCATATTTAAGACTTGGTATCCGGTTTCTGTCAAACTCCGTCTATCCCTTATCCTATCATCATGCAACAGTGAAAACCTTATGCATCCCCCAACATATGTGTGCACTCATATATTAGTAATAAGATTGTCAGAGAAGATAACATATATTTGTATGCAACACACAACTAACTATATCACAATTGCCATAAAAAATTCATTACTCAAACATCAACATAGAGACACAATAGATTATGGGAAAGTAATAGATTGCATCACACATTATATTTTCCAAGAGATTATAGTAGGGGATGATAGAGAGTTACTGTAGATGGTGATGGAGGGGTCTCTCCCCAAAGGGGAGAGGTGGCCACGACGTCGAGGAGAGGCCTTGCGCCGGCGGGGCGGCGGCTGCCCTAGGGGATGGAGGCCCTTGCCCCCTCTTATTTTTTGTAGATGGTGTTGGTGTGGAGGAGACCCCCCCTCCTTGTGGCTGCCAATAGGAAGGAATTTCGTGGCTTTTGATGGATGCCTCCAAAAAATAGGGCTTCTCCTTAATATATAGATGTAGAGATGCAATCTAGGCCATGGGATGGATGCTCTTTTGATCCAAAGGGCTCTTGGGCACATCTAGAACCTTCTAGGGCTCCCCTATGTACTTTGGGAGCTCAATGGGCCATGACTTAGCTGAATTCATCGAGTATGGGAAGAGTTGGAGTCAATCACGCCACAAACTCTCGAAATCCTGAAACTGCTGATGTACCCTTCAGTAATCTGGGGCTAAAAGTCGCGCCTAGACTCTGTTTAAGGTAAATTTTATGTCTATGATGATAAGATTAAAATTTCCCAAAATTTTTATGTTTTGACTTTTTTCATTTGACGCCATCTTTAGGGACTACCATGGTAATCTTCCAAACCTGTTCTGCAGGGACAGATTCCAGGAAACTCCGAATTTCACTATAATGACCGGTTTCCTTCCATCTTCGCATATTTCCTACACAACAAAGTTTGAAATAAGAACTTGTGCAAATTTTAAACTATTAGTAGGTTATTCCCAATAAATATAATAAAGTTGCAAGATAATGGGAATTTTGGCACAATAAAACTACAAAGTTCATGAATGCATTTAACATGCATCAAGCATCCCCAAGCTTAACCTATGCTTGTCCTCAAGCATGAAGGTGATAAAACTAACATGGACTTTGGATTTTATTTTTTACCTTGTCTACCAAGTATCACAACTAGTTAAATGGTCCATTCATTAAAGAGTATTAATAATAAACAAGTATATCATAAAGTGATACTTCTCATAATCTCCATACATGTCTAGAAAAATGTATAATGACTAGAAAAAATGAATAAAGTAACATGGACAACATTTACAATGCTTCACACAAAAAGGTATATATGCATATATCCTATGGTCAAAATAAAGGCAATAGAAGGATAAATGCATAATCTTGGTAAGCAAGGAATATATGCAAGACACATAGCTTCCAAATAATCTCACTTATGTTTATGATTGAATCATAATTAATCATTAGTGTTTGGTTTCATTTCCCCTCATTACATGATTCTTTTGCACTCTTATTTTTGGCACTTTTTGCTTCTTTCCACTCACATATCTTTTTTTCTTTTTTCCATTTCCTTTTTATTGTTGCCTTTTGCCTCACGTATGCCTTGGTTTTTTTAAAGACGTCTGGCTCATGCAATATTCTCTCTCAAACTTTGTTCATATTATTAATGGAGGGGTTTTCCCTCATGTTAGCGTTGGTACCCCTGCTTAGAGGATTTTTTCCCTCGTCTTTTATCGTATGCATGGTTTTGTTCTAGTTTCAAGGGGCACTCTTGTGCCCTATGAGTTCGTGATCACTCCACAATTAACTTGTCTATGTCACCCATTCCATAATTGATATTATTTGGAAGCTAAATATGACTCACATGATAGTATGCTTTGGGATATAGCATGAGCTATTTATGTATGTTATCCCTAGTATGAGAGCTAAGTGTTTTTTTTCTAAAGGGGGTGTTTCAATATGGTGGGGCTAGCAGTAGTAACCGTTTGACCATCTACAAGCATGCAAAGGTGTCCATAGTACTAGATCATTTCTAATAGACAATATAAACAGTGTACTATCCATTTATGTTGAAAATAATAACTAGTACTAGATAAAACACTTGTAATTTATTACTCCATAAAGTATATGAATAATATAACTAGAAGCAATAACGTGCATCGCTTGTTACTCTCTTTTTCTTTTTATCATGGCATTCAAACTTAACTTTCATTTATTTTAGTAGATCTTTCCCAAGCATGCAAAACATCTATCATGGTGGTCTTATTTATTCTCAAGGCAACATGCAAAACTAAACAACAGCTAGACACGGACGCTTTAAGTTTCTACAATCATCTTATGTTGTTCAGAAAACAAAGTTTAGAGGTTTGAAAACCGAGAGTTTAATAGGTCTAGTGGGGTGCCTTGGGTATCCCCAGTCTTATGGTTTTAAAAATTCTTAGATAGCTCTTAGTGTGGTGTTCCTTCATTCCCTATCAAAAACTTCAATACAAAACTTTTTCCCATTTATTTTCTATGGGGTGACATTAGTGGTAAAAATATATATTGCTAGATGCCATATAATCCTTAAACAAATTTTAATTTTAAATTTCCAGAAAGTATATTATATTGTATACATTATTAGCATATCAAAATACTCATGGTAAATCATTTTGAGACTCAAAATAATGATTTAAACAAAACAAGGTAGAATATGTACAGATGTTCAGCAGCAAAACTATATATTTCGACCACATAAACATGTCAGGAATTTTAGCCAATATTTTTGAATATAGAGGATAAAAAGTTGTAACTTCAATCTAAATATGAGCACAGTCGCAGTTACAGAACTCTATAGAGATTTTTTTCTCATGAACAACAACATGCTGAAATCTGCAGCTCCGCATATATGTTTCAACTTTAACATCCAAAATGGGTAAAACTTGGTCCTTTATTTTTGTAAATCGTAAAAAAAATCTAAACCTTATTTCAACAGAAAACAAAACTCCTAAACTAACAAGGCAAACGACATCATGGTTTCCACAAACATACCAAAGAGAACATGAGCATAAAACTAAAACATGAGTTTGAAATGATATTACTTGAAATTATTAAAAAGAAGAGGGGGATGCATGGGCATACCAAGCTTGTGCTCTTGCTAGTTCTTTTCCTCTACTTATTTCTCATCATATCATGTTATTCATATTAAACAAAGAAATATTTTCATCTCCATGATACTTCTATGCCTACAAAACATTTAGTTCTCCAAACAAATGATATAATAGTTTCAACCAAGATGCGAACTCTAGTAATTATTGGGAAACTATTGTATTCAAAAAGCTTATATATTACAAAAGGGACACTCTTTTTATTTTGTTTTAGTGTGGGGAAAGGTTTAATGATATAAACTTTGCAATGCTTCCATTGGCATGAACAACACATGCTCAAGGTCGGCCCCAACTTCTCCATTGCTCATCCTTCTCATTTACTTTCCAAAAAAATAGTTAAAATCTTAAACTAATTGTTAGAAAATAGTAGCTAAAGTTATTTTACATGTTTCTAAGATGTTAAGTTGTGCTCATACTAAATAGTATTTGAAAGCATAAGGATCACACCACAAAGCACACGACTATTGATATTTAAGTCTAACTTTCTTCCTATGCATTAGCATTTTATATAAGAATAAATAACAACAACTTTTTGGAACCCAATGCAAATAATGATGAGTAGCTTGCATTTTAAACAAAGTGGGAACATAAATATGGCTCTTATCTCTTCCTCTTTCAAAATATTTACAAGCATCAAAAGTAAACTTAACAACATAGTTTTGAATAGAATCACCACATATAGACTTATCATCTACAAGATGCTAAAGCTCTTTCGTAAAGCTAGTGGAGTCAACATCTACATCAGCTGAAGTGAAGATATAAGTATTAGAAAAAATAGGAATACAAATCTCTAGCCATAGAACCTATCTCTGTAAAGCATTGCTATAGTAGAAATCACAAGCCAAATAGTCTAAGTAATAGTCCTATTCATAGATTAGTTGTTGATTTGTTATTTTATGGTTTTCCTTTCTAAATTTATTATTCTTATATATTCTTAAGAGTTTCTCTGGATCTTTTGTAAAGCTTTGAGGTGTAATCTATAGTCATATATTGTACCCACGATGTTTCTGTTGTACCACTCCGAGGGATGTAATACTGGTGGAACAATGTCTCATTGGTGTTATGTCAATGTCTTGAATACTATACCATGCAGTGGTATGTTGGGTCACGGCATTCCTCCATGTGAAGGAGAGATATATTTGGGCCCTCTCGGCAGTATAACATCTTAAAGATTGCAAGAATGTGACTAATGTGTTTAGTCACGGGGATCATATGCCACGAAACGAATAAAGAGAACTTGTCGGTAACGAGAATGAACTAGGTATACCAATACCGATGGTTGAATCTCGGGAAAGTAATATATCGTGAGACAAAGGGAATTGAATACCAGATTGATTGTGAAGGGAATATGCCCTAAGAGGCAATAATAAAGTTGTTATTATATATATTCCAAGTATTTGATAGATGTTTATTTTGCATGCTATAATTGTATTAATTTTGAAACGTTAATACATGTGTGTTTAATAAACAAAATTAAAGTTCCTAGTTATGCCTCTCTTATAAACTAGCTCGTTGATTAACAAGATGATCAAGGTTTCCTGATCATGGACATTGGATGTTGTTAATAACGAGGTCAAAACATTAGTGGAATGATGTGATGAACATTCATCTGAAGTATAGCATTACGATCAAAGTCATTGTGTTTATATTGCTATAACATCATGCGAAGTAATCATAGTCCTTAGACCATGAGATCATGGCAATCACTAACACTAGAAGAGTATTTTGATAACATCAAACGTCACACCGTGAAAGGGTGATTATAAAGGTGGGTTCAGTGCTATGAAGGTGTTATGTAGAGGCTCATGGATCAAGAGTGAGATTTGTCCATCCTGATAACGGATAGATATACTCTGGGTCCTCTCGGTGATATCACATTGGTTAGCTTGCAAGCAAGTGATAAGATCACTATAATGTTATATCATGGGAACGATAAAATAGTGCATGTCGGCAACGAGATCAAACTAGGTATGGAGATATCGATGATCGAATCTCGGACATGTAATATATCGCAAGACAAAGGGATTTAGTTACTAGCGTTAATGGTTCTCACGATCACACAAGTCAACGTTGAATATGTGGAAGTCCGTATGGATCTCCAGGTCCCGCTTCTAATTATTGATCTGAGAGGGGTCTCGATCATGTCTGCATTATTCGCGAACCGTAGGATGACACACTTAAGAGATACCAACACCATTTGGAGCAAATATGTTTCAGACAAGTGAATTGCAAAGTGCTGGAATTATTTCAATAGACACCAAAATTGTTTTACGTGAAATTGTTGAAATTGGTTCTACATGTAATATTGAAATGTTGCAGGGGGGTTTATGTGAATGTTTGTTAATTAAAGTAATTAACAAAATTCTGAATAAAATTAATAAAAGAGTTTTATTACATGAGAGAGCATTAAATTTGGAGAAATTTAATGCATTTAAAGTGGAGACTTAAGTGAGAATGTGAAGGGGCAAATTTATGTGGAGGGAGTTACCACAACATGAATAAAGGAGGTGAAGGGGCACGCCCCATGGGGCGCCGGCCATGGGAAGGTGTACCCCCTCCTCCTATAAAAGGCCCCCCTCTCACTCCTTCTCACTTACACCTCCTCGTGAAGGATCTCTCTCCCCCTCTAGTATTATTCCCCCATGGTCTCGGATTAGCGAGATACATGTTGCCAGTGGCATTTCATCTGGAAGAAGTTATTGCTTCCGCTGCATCGCTAGAGCTAGGAGACGGAGGTTGTTTGGTGGCCTGAACGTGTGTGTGAGTACAGATGCGCTGCTGATTTGTGGCGTTTGGACTTCCACACGATCTTGAGATCGGCAAGCGAACGACTACATCATCCACGAGTGAAATCTCGTTACTCTTTGTCGCTCTTCAAGGGTATGATTTCTATGGATGTATATCCACCCGTTGCTTGTATCTAGTAGAGAGATCCTGGCGTATAATAGTTCCCATCGTAGGAATTTTTTGTTTTCTGTGCTACGAACCCAATAGTGGTATCACAGCCTGATCTATGCGTAGGTGCTTTGCACGGGTAGAACACATAATAGTATGTGGGAGGTGATGATTATGTTATTGCATCTTCTATGTATTTTGGATATTGGTGGCATAGTGGGATGAAGCGGCCCGGACAAACTTTACTTGTCCTCGCACATGAGACCTGTTCCACGTTTGACATGCAACTAGTTTTGCATAAGTGGCTAGCGGGTGTCTGTCTCTCCTACTATAGTCAATATCTGATTTACAATGAGTTGCTAATAATTTGGTTATCATCGTTGTGGTTCCATGTTCGAAGGTAAGAATGGTTCTATCTTTGAAAGCCCTAAGCCACGTAAAAACTTGCGATTGATAAATTAGAAGTGTCTAGTTTAGATCGTTGTTAGGCTAGTGTGATGATATGGTAATGTTGTAAGTAGATGTATAGTATATACTCTTACAACACACCTAACGTGTAAGTTCCATAGACTTTGGCCTTACACACAAAGGAATGATAAAGATCATACCACGATGCACATGATAGTGATCAAGTGAAAGAACCATATCATTTCACTTTACACATATGATATTTACATCTTATATTGCTTGTTTGGCATTTTAGTAGCATTATAAGATGATCCCTCATTTAGATATCAAGATAAAAAAATGTGTTCTTCCTGCACTGTTTTATGTTTCGTCGCTTCAAGACATCACGTGATGATCGGGTGTACTTGAATACATGTTTGCATAATGGGTGTGAGATAGTTTTACACACACCAGTACTAAGGTTCTTAATTGGCGAGCCTAGCATGTATAGACATGGCCTCGGAACACGGACCGAAAGGTTAAGCATGAGTCATATAGTTGATATGATTCCCATATAGATGCCCGCCTTTAAAGCTACACTGACTCACGTGATGATTGGGCTTGGTGTAGTGGATTTGGTTCATGTAATCACCAAAAAGACACGAGGGATGTTGTTTTTGAGTGGGAGTTCATTTGTAATATGGATTAGTTGAACTCAATCTATCATAAACTTAGTCTAAATAAACTTTACAAATTCTATTGTAGATGGCACCACCTACTTTTAATTTCAATGTGTTCATGGAGAAAGAGAAACTTGATGCGAATGGTAGCAACTTTACCAACTAGGCCATGAATTTGAGGATTCTCCTCTCAGCTTCACAAAAGCAATATGTGCTAGAAGCGCTGCTAGACCCCCACCAGCTCCTGATTCCCCTGACGAGTAAAAGAATGTCTATATGACTCGTTAGGAGGACCACAACTTAGTTCATTGCTGCATACTATATGGGCTAGAGCCAGAACTTCGAAAGCATTTCGAAAATGGCAATGCCTTTGATACCATGGGAGAATTGAAAATGATTTTCGATACCCATGTTATCGTAGAGAGTTATAATGCTTCTGAAAAGTTCTTTAGCTGCATGATGGAAGAGAACAGCTCCGTTAGTGCGCACGTGCTCAAAATGTCTAGGTACGTCGATAAGCTTGTGTCCTTGGGAATAACGATTCCCATTGAATTAGGCATACATCATGTTCTCCAATCTCTGCCACCTAGCTACAAGATCTTCGTGATGAACTATAACATGCAGAGCATGAAGAAGTCTCTCCCCGATCTTCTGTCAGCGCTTAAGACTACAGAGGTGGAGATCAGGAAAGAACATCAAGTTTTGATGATCAATAAGACCACCGGTTTCAAGAAAGACAAGAAGGGTAAACATAAGGGAAATAAGGGAGGCAAATCTATTGTCGCTCCTGAAAACAAATCCCGAGTTGGCCCTAAGTCTGATACCGAGTGCTACTATTGTAAGGGGACTGGCCATTGGAAGCGTAACTACCCCAAGTATTTGGCGGACAGGAAGGTTGACAAGGCAAACAAAGTTATATATGATATACATGTTATTGATGTGTACTTGACTAGTACTCGTAGTAGCACCTGGGTATTTGATACTGGATCGGTTGCTAATATATGTAACTCGAATCAGGGGTTGTGGAACAAGTGACCACTAGCAAGGGGTGAGGTCAAGATGCGTGTCGGCAATGGATCAAGAGTTGATGTGATCGCCGTCAGAATGCTACCTCTCCACCTACCATCGGGATTAGTGATAAATCTAAATAATTGTTATTTGGTGCCTACACTAAGCATGAATATTGTATCCAGATCGTGTTTGATGTGAAGTGGTTATTCATTTAAATCCGAAAACATTGGTTGTTCAATTTATATGAATAATATCTTCTATGGTCATGGACCTGTGATGAATTGTTTATTTCTGTTGGATCTCGATAATAGTGTTATGCATATTCATAATGTTGATGCTAAAAGGATTAAACTTAGTGATGATATATCTGCATATATGTGGCACTGCCGTCTATGTCATATTGGCGTAAAACACATGAAGAAGTTCCATTCTGATGGACTTTTGGAATCAGTTGATTTTGAATCATTTGATACATATGAGCCATGCCTTATGGGCAAGATGACTAGAACGACGTTTTCCGGTTCAATTGAACGGGCGACAGATTTGTTGGAAATCATATATACTGATGTATGTGGTCCAATGAGTGCATCGGTGCGAGGTGGATATCGTTATTTTGTTACTTTCACGGATGATTTGAGTAGATATGGGTATATCTATTTGATGAAACACAAGTCTGAAACCTTTGAAAAGTTCAAAGAATTTCAGAATGAAGTGGAAAATCATCGTAATAGAAATATTAAATATCTACGATCTGATCGTGGAGGAGAGTATCTTGGTTACGAGTTTAGCACACACATTAGAGATTTTGGAATAGTTTCACAACTCACGCCTGCCGGAACACCACAACGTAATAGTGTGTCGGAACGTCGTAATCGTACTTTATTAGATATGGTTCGATTTATGATGTCTCTGACAGACTTGCCACTATCATTTTGGGGTTATGCACTAGAAACCGCTGCATTCACTTTAGATCGGGCACCGTCTAAATCTGTTGAAATGACAACGTATGAATTATGGTTTGGAAACAAGCCTAAGCTGTCATTTCTTAAAGTTTGGGGATGTGATGTTTATGTGAATAAACTTAAGCCTGATAAACTCGAACCCAAAGCAGAAAAATGCGTCTTCATAGGATACCCTAAAGAAACAATTGGGTATTCCTTCTATCATAGATCCGAGGGCAAGGTTTTCATTGCCAAGAATGTATCCTTTCTAGAGAAAGAGTTTTTCGCGAAACGTGTGAGTAGTCGAAAGGTAGAACTCAAAGAGGTCATTGAACCTTCTCTTCATGAAATAGCGAGTGGCCCAGCGCCGGAAATTTTATGGAGTTTACTTCACCAAATGAAGAAGGAACTAATTATAATGATCATGAAACTCCAAAAGAGGACACTACCGAACCTCGTAGGTCAAGCAGGACACGTGCAACTCCTGAACTATACGGGAATCCTGTTATGAATTTCATGGTTGATGAAATAGATGACCCTGTGACGTATGAAGAAGCGGTGATGAGCTCGAATTCCAACAAATGGCTAGAAGCCATGCAATCCAAAATGGGATCTATGTATGAAAACCAGGTTTGGACCTTGGTAAACTTACCTCATGACCGAAAGGCCGTTGAGAATAAGTGGATCTTCAAGAAGAAAATTGATGTTGATGGTAATGTGACCATCTATAAAGCTCGACTTGACGCAAAGGGGTTTCAAAAAATTCAAGGAATTGACTACGATGAGACATTCTCTCCCGATGCTAAAATCAGTTAGGATTATGTTAGCAATTGCTGCATATTTTGATTATGAAATATGGTAGATGGATGTCAAAATTGTGTTTCTCAATGGTAATATTGAAGAAGAGTTGTATATGATACAACCAAAGGGTTTTGTCAATCCTAAGGATGCTAACAAGGTTTGTAAGCTTCATCGATCCATCTATGGATTGAAGCAACCATCTTGGAGTTGGAATCTCTGCTTTGATGAGGTGATCAAAGAGTTTGGATTTGTCCAAACTTATGGAGAGGCTTGTATTTATAAGAAAGTGAGTGGGAGCAATGTGGCATTTCTGATATTATATGTGGATGACATATTACTGTTTGGAAATGATATAGATATTTTAAACAGTGTTAAAAGTTATCTAAACATCAAATTTTCTATGAAGGACCTTGGTGAAGCGTCATATATATTAGGCATAAAGATCTATAGAGATAGATCGAGACGCCTAATAGGGCTATCGTAGAGTACATACCTTGATAAAAATTTAAAGAAGTTCAAAATGGACGAAAGTAAGAAGGGGTTCTTACCTATGTTGCATGGCAAGATATTTAGTAAGACTCAAAGTCTGGCTACGGCAGAAGAAAGAGAGATAATGTATAAGATCCCCTATGCTTCAGCCATAGGCTCTATAATGTACGTCATGCTATGTACAACACCAGATGTGGTACATGCTATTAGTTTGACTAGTAGGTACCAATCTAATCCAGGTTTGGAACACTGGATAGCGGTCAAAAATATCCTTAAGTACTTAAAGAAGAACTAAGGAAATGTTTCTTGTATACGGAGGTGAAGAAGAGTTGGTCGCTAATTGTTATGTCGACGCTAGCTTTGACACTGATCCGGATGACTCTAAGTCTCAATACGGATACATATTTCTCATAAACGGAGCAACAGTTAGTTGGAGGAGCTCCAAACAACCAGTGGTGACAAGGTCAACAACGGAGACAGAATATATTGCTGCTTCAGAAGCAACACAAGATGCGGTTTGGATGAAGGAGTTCATTACCGAACTGGGTGTGGTTCCTAGTGCATTGGATCCAATGGTGATCTATTGTGACAACAATGGAACCATAGCCAACGCCAAGGAACCAAGGTCTCACAAGAATTCCAAGCATATCGTAGAGTACACCTGAAATTTTTCCTTCATACAAAACTTCACACAATCTCATTAGCAACATTAGTGCACTCAAGATAAATAAGTCTTAAGGTTCAGTTCTAACACCAAATAAACTTCCATTAGAACACTAGCTGCTGTAGCAATTTCTCCAAAAATCTCAATTCCCCAAAAGAACTCAAGAAGGAACCAACAAGAAGCAAATGCAGAAAATAGCAGAAATCTGTCAAAACAGACCAGCAGGTAACGACAAATTTTTTAGAAGACCTTCTGTTGCTCAAATCAAAACGTGTTGAACTAACGAAAGTTATATAACAACCTGGGTCAGAATCACAAAAAATTACAGCTCAATCCGACATACAGAGCTCTCTCAGGGAATTTTTACGGTGAAGCACAAAAATCTGTTTCGGGACAGCAACTTTCCCAATCATTACTTCACTCTCATTAGAGGTTACTCTTGGCACAAAAAGCAAATAAAAAGGATAAGAAGAGGTTATTACAGAGGTAATAACTTCCAAGACTCATCTAAATTTTTTGGGTTATCTCCCAATAAGTACTTTTCTTTAACGCCTTTAAGTTAGGCATAAGAAGCAAAGAAAGAATCAAGTGTTCTCAAATGAAGAAGCATTAAAACCAACTTTCTTGCCCTTACCTCTCTTACTTTTATTATTAACCTTGGGGAAAATATGATTGTTTGGTGGAGAAGAAATGTGCATGGTCCCCTTTCCCACATCTATTATTGCTCCAAGGAGTTCTAATAGGGACCTTCCAAGTGTAATTTGTCCTTTTCCTGCACATTCAATAACAAGATAATCAATAGAAATCGTTTTCCCAAGGATCTTTGTAAACACTCCTTCAGCTATACCAAGAGGTAATATGGTAGTATTATTAGTAAGAGATATTTCTTTTCCTCCCTCAATGAGCCCCCAAGTATTCAGAGATTTATAAATATCTTTGGGCATAATGCAAAATTCAGACATGATATCACAGCGAGCTTGAAAAGTTTCAGTGTTCATCTCAATCTTTACTGTAGGGAACCACTTTGATGGTTTAGAGTTTATTGGAACATAATCGTGATGCTCCCTAAGCGTATTATAGCAACTTTCTAATCTAGTAGTAGCCTCAAGAGTGTCCAACCTACCAAATATTTTTGCGAAAGAACTATCAGTTTGGCTAGGCAAGTTGTAAGTGAGGATCAACTCCTTTATAGCATTAATAGCATCATCCTCATTACAATGGAGGAAATCTCCTCCCACAACAGCATCTAAAACATATCTATAGAAAAGAGCAATTCCAAGGTAAAAACTGCTAAGGAACAAGCTTTGAGTCATTTTAGGCTCAGTTTTTTGATGTAGATCGGAGATTCTAGACCAAGCTTCCTTAAAACTTTCCTCAATTCCTTGTTTAAAAGTGAAAATCATTTCCTCGGGTGACATAGTGATTAGAGCAAGGCTAGACATAGTGACAACTTAGGATAGGAACTAATTTTTTTGTGTTTTTCAAATAAGAAAGCAAACTTGTAAAACTATTTTTTTGTGTTTTTGATAAAGAAACAAGCAAACAAAGCAAAAAGAAAACTAAGCAAAACAAAAACAACAAATTAAAGATATTGGTTATGAGGGACTCCCCTTGTGAAGATTTCCTTGACTCCCCGGCAACGGCACTAGAAAATCTTGATGTGCTCGTCGTTCGACGTAGAGCTCGTTGGGAACCCCAAGAGGAAGGTACGATGAGCACAGCAGCAAGTTTTCCCTCAGTTATGAAACCAAGGTTTAATCAAACCAGTAGGAGCAAGGAAACACCCAAAAGGTGTCACTAGCTGAGCTTTGGCAGGGCGCACTACCGGTGCTAGTAGCAACGTGGAGACATGCACAACACAACCACAGAACTTCGTCCCCAACTTGCGATGAGGTTGTCAATCTCACCGTGTTTTGCGGAAAACAAAGGATTAAACGTATCGAATGGAAAGAAGTAAAAGGTTGCAGAAAGTAAACACAAAGCAGTAAAAGATTGTAGATTGTATGTAAAAGACAAGGACCGGGATCCATAGTTCACTAGAGGTGGCTCTCCTTAAGATAGATAACATGCTGGGTGAACAAATTACAGCAGGGCAATTGACAAACACTGAGAAAGCAATACATGCATATACTAATCATCTTGACTCCTTTGAGGCTTGATTGGGCATTACAACATAATACATAGACCGCCATCCAACTGCATCTATGACTAATAATCCACCTTCAGGTTATCATCCGAACCCCCTCTAGTATTAAGTTGCAAGCAACAGATTATTGCTTTACGAACTGCATGTAAAGTAAACAATACGATTGTTCTATGAACAAAGGATTGTTGTTTTCTCCCTAGTAGCAACAGCACATCTAGTACCTTAGAGATTTCTGTCACTTCCCCAGATTACCAGAGGCATGAACCCACTATCAAGCATAAATACTAACTCTTGGAGTTGCCAGCATCTACTTGGCCAAGATAGCTACTAACAACGGAAAGCATGCAAGGTCACAAATAACAAAGACATGATAGAATCAATAATCAATCTGAAATAGCATCTCAATATCCATCGGATCCCCGCAAACACAAAATCTATGAATTAGAAATAGATGATCTTGATCATGAACGGAGCTCACAAGATCTAAACATGAAAGCACAAAGGAGGAGAACCAGCCATCTAGCTACTACATGGATCCGTAGTCCAATGATGAACTACTCACGCATCACACCGGAGGCTTGCATGGTGATGAAGAAGGCCTCAGGGTGAATTCCCCTCTCCGGCAGAGTGCCGGGAAGAGCTTCAGATCCCTCCCGATCTAGGGATGGAGATGACGGCGGCTACAGACTCTTTCGTGGATTTTTGATCGGGTACCTAGGGTTTACGTCCCGAGGGCATCTTATAGTTGGAAGGGGAGGCCGAGGGGGTGATAGGGCTGGCCACACCACCCCTTGGCGCGGGCCAGGCCTGGCCGCGCGGCCAGGTGGTGTGGCCGCCCTCTCACCCTTCTCCGTCTCGTATTCTGGCACTTGATGACATCCGGAAAAATAGGCACTTTGGCTTTTGTCCTGTCCAATTCCAAGAATATTCATTTTCTGACTTTCCTGGAACCAAAAATAGCAGAAAACAAGCAGCTAGCACTGTGGCTCTTGTTAATAGATTAGTCCAAGAAATCACATGAAAAGTACTCCAAAGTTGGAACAAAACACAAGAAAGTGGATAAAATCAAGCATGGAACATCAAAAATTATAGATAAATTTGCAATGTATCAAATGTTAATACATGTGTGTTTAATAAACAAAAGGAAAGTTCCTAGTTATGCCTCTCTTATAAACTAGCTCGTAGATTAACAAGATGATCAAGGTTTCCTGATCATGAACATTAGATGTTGTTAATAACGAGGTCACAACATTAGTGGAATGATGTGATGAACATTCATCCGAAGTATAGCATTACGGTCAAAGTAATTGTGTTTATATTGCTATAACACCATACGAAGTAATCATAGTCCTTAGACCATGAGATCATGTCAATCACTAACACTGGAATAGTATCTTGATAACATCAAACGTCACACGTGAAAGGGTGATTATAAAGGTGGGTTCAGTGCTACAAAGGTGTTATGCAGAGGCTCATGGATCAAGAGTGGGATTTGTCCATACCGATGATGGAAAGATATACTTTGGGCCTTCTCAGTGATATCATATTGGTTAGCTTGCAAGCAAGTGATAAGCTCACTAGAATGTTATATGATGGGAACAAGAAAAGAGTGCATGTCATCAACGAGATCAAACTAGGTATGGAGATACCGATGATCGAATCTCGTACATGTAATATATCGCGATACAAAGGGATTTAGTTACTAGCGTTAAAGGTTCTCACGATCACAGAAGTCATCATTGAATGTGTGGGAGTCAGTATAGATCTCCAGGTCCGGCTTCTGATTATTGATCTAAGAGGGGTCTCTATCATGTCTACATTATTCGCAAACTGTAGGCTGACACACTTAAGGGATACCCACACCATTTGGAGCAAATATGTTTAAGATAAGTGAACTGCAAAGCGCTGGAATTATTTCAATAGTCACCGAAATTGTTTCGGGTGAAATTGCTGAAATTGGTTATGCATGTAATATTGAAATGTTGCAGGGGGTTTTATGTGAATGTTTGTTAATTAAAGTAATTAACAAAATTCTGAATAAAATTAATAAAAGAGTTTTATCAAATGAGAGAGCATGAAATTTGGAGAAATTTAATGCGTTTAAAGTGGAGATTTAAGTGAGAATGTGAAGGGGCAAATTTATGTGGAGGGAGTTACCACCACATGAATGAAGGAGGTGAAGGGGCACCCCCATGAGGCACCGGCCATGGGGAGGGGTACCCCCTCCTCCTACCCTCACTCTTTCTCACTTACACCTCCTCGTGAAGGATCTCTCTCCTCCTCTAGTATTATTCCCCATGGTCTCGGATTAGCGAGATACATGTTCCAGTGGAATTTTGTCTGGAAGGAGTTGTAGCTTCCACTGCATCGCTGGAGCGAGGAGGCGGAGGTTGTTCGATGGCCTGAATGTGTGTGCGAGTATGGATACGCTGTTGATTTGCGGTGCTAGGACTTCCACACGATCTTGAGATCGGCAAGCGAACGACTAGATCATCTACGAGTGAAATCTCGTTACACTTTGTTGCTCTTCAAGGGTATGATTTATATTCATGTATATCCACCAGTTGCTTGTATCTAGTAGATAGATCTTGGCGTATAATAGTTCCCATCATAGGATTTTTTTGTTTTCTATGCTGTGAACCCAACAAATTGAATCCTTGACATCGTGGTTCAACTGACAAAAGAAATTCGTTGAATATGTAGGAACCACTATGGACATCCCCACTACTGCTACTGGCCATTGAGCAGAGATGTGTCTCAAATCATGTCTACATGTTCTCAAACCCGTCGGGTCACACACTTAACACTTCGATGTCCCTAGATTTTCGTTGACATTATAGATGGTGTGACCAAGTGTTGATTCTGAGTATCAGATGAGATCCTTGAAATCACGAGGAGCTTCAAAATGGTCCGAAGGTAAACAAAAGTATATGGAAAGTTCAATTTAGGGTTTAGGAAAATTTGAAATATTCCTGTATGAGTCTAGAATGTTCCTATGGGTCCACATGTGGGGTCCACCTATGAGATGGGACTACATGAGCCTGATAAAGGGCATCCAGGCCCTATTGTGCTAGGGCACCACAACCTCCCAAGACCCATGCGACCAAGGGGCCAAACCCTAAACGGGGGCATGTGGAGGGGAGGGTTTCCCCTCTCTCTTTGGCCACGGCCGCCCTATATACTTGGAGGGGCAAAGCCAAGGGCTTCCCTCACACCTATATAAGAGAGAGGGAGGGGCTAAGGTGCAGCCACCTCAAGCTCTATCCACCGCCTCTCCCTCTCTTCTAGATACTCTTCTCCTCCGCGTAGACGCTCGGCGTAGCCCTGCTGCTTTCTTATCCACCATAGCAATTACTACTACCAGAAGCTCACGGAGCTCTTATCCCTTTCTTGCGGGACCGAGGAGGAGGATACGTCAGCAAGACGGAACGTGTGGATACCCTGAAGGTGTTGCCGGATCACGGGACTTAGTCGGGTTGAACAGGAAAGTGTACAACTACCTCATCCACGATCCATTGATAGTTAAACACTCATGAATCTTCGAGACTAAGTAGATTAGATCTATCTCTCATTACTAGCATCTCATAGATCAGATCTTGTTGGGTTTATTCCACTCTTTCGTAGGATTTTTTTGCTTTTTTCCATGCAACGAACCCATCAGTTCGTGGGGGTGGTTTGATGGGATCACACATTTCCTACGGACTAGACAAGTCTAGTTGCAAGATCGACTCAAGACTACATCAACCTTGTCACCGACATTTTTCTGCTAGCTCGATCTACGAGGGTATGATTCATTGCCTCTATCCTCGCACATGATCTTGGTTATACACTAGAATTTTTTGTTTCACGTAGCGCATTCCCTAGCAGTGGTATCAGAGTGGTCTATGAGTAGGCACACATACTGATAGAGGAATCGGAGAATTCCGACATTATTGATCTTGTTATGTTTCTCAATTGTCGCAAATTTGATCTCGCGGTATTATTAGATTAGCAACATTAATACCTTGAGTTCAAAGAGAGCAATCATCATACACCAGAAAGGAGGACGAGGGCAGGGAAGAAGTCGGCATGGAAGGGCCAACGAGAGGCCGTCGTTTCCATCCGCAGCCTCCGCACGTCGTTGTTCCTCCCCAACACCGCTAGCATGCACAACTTCTAGAGTTAGGCGATCAAGAGCTTAGGAGGAGGGCATGGTTGGAAGGTGGGCGCGCTTGACACCAGGAAAGGGAAGAGGATGGGGGTAGAGATTAGGAACAGGAGGGCAGCGCGGGTATGGAAGAGGTAGGCGGCATTGCCTGTGGGCTGCGGCGGCACAACCTCCCCTGCTCGCGGAGGAGGCGGCTAGTGTGGCTTCTCTCTTTCCACTCGTGATGAAGAGATACATCGCTTCCGCGACAATACAGGGGGGGAAGCTCTGTATTCGCTCATGCGCACACAAGACACGCGTGGGTGGGCTTGGAATTTCAATTTCGATACCCAATTATGCGTATCCAAATCATGAAAAAAATAGCGCGCTATTTTAGCGCTAATAGCACGCTATAATATATTTGAAGAGCTCAAGCTAATCAATATACAATGTCTCGCTAATAGCATGTTATAGCGCGATATAGTATGCTAATAGTGTAATTTTAAGATGGATACTAGCGTTATTTTTTTGTTACTTCGTCCAAATTAGGGATGGCAATGGGGCCCCGATATCCTCTAACCCGACGGTTACCCGCCTTAAATGGAACGGGTCTGGTAAAAAATTAGTCTCGCCAAATTATACGGAGCAGGTATGGAGGAGCCGGACCCGTACCCGCAGACCCGCCATCTATCCGCCGCTTCCTCTAGATTCATACAAATAGCCTAAATGATCGGCCCACCAACAGCCCACTATCAGCCTACGCACGCGTCACAGGCTCTCGGCCCACCAAATAGCCTCTGCATTGCCGCCTCACATCTCTCAGCCGCTGCCTCTCGCGCCTCTGCAGGACTAGGCCGCCTCGCACCATCGTCGCCGCCACCTCGCAGGACCTAGATGCGGGTACCCGGCGGGTGGCGGGTCTGGAATTTTTTTAACCCGATAAGGTAAATGGGGCGGGTATGGGGGGCCAGACTCGGGCCCGAACCCGACGGGTGACTCCAAACACATTGTCTTCGGTTGACACATCTCTATCTCTTCTCTACTATCTAAAAGGTACGAAGCCGTTCCATTTTCTGCCAACGGGGATACTACGTCCTACCTTTCGTTCGTCGTGCTAGGTCCTACCTTTGGTCGATGTAGTACTACCTTTGTCAACTTGGGCCAATTGGCCAAGCCCAATTAATTGTGTAACGCCCAGGACCAGGAGACCAGGACCCCATAAATTATTTATAACGCTAACTTTTATTTCCAGAAAACCAGGACCCGTAAATTTGCTCTAGTAGCCTATAATCACGTAGATCTCGTAGTAGTACATCAATCACACGCTTTCCTTTAATCTCGCTCCAATTGATCTCGCACCATAACTAATATCGCTAATCTCGTCTGCCCCATCGCATATAAAGATACCCAGATCACGTCACACGAGAACGGGTACCATATCACAGTTGACCTTCTATCTCAGAACAGAAGGCATAATATTTGGTTTCTGCATATTACTGATACGTGTTATAAAAAACATTTACTGATACGTGTTTTTTCTATATCAGGTATGTCAGATTCCGATGGGTTGAAACCTTACACATGCATAGCATATCCTAGGAGACGACCGCCAAAATTCTTTCTAGACGGATCAAACAGACTCCACGGGGAGACATGATCTACCGCGCTATCCTTGTCGACCAATCTGTAAGAAAACCTCTGATTGCCAAGTAACATGCATTCATAATTTCTACATTGCTTGATATCCCCAACATGCAATGTTGGCTGGGTAGAATTAGACCATACCTGGTTCTCAAGGTGACCTTCTGTCCCATTTTCTGCCAACTATGCCAGTACAAGTACAGACTATTTTAAAACCAAATTCAGAGCGAACTGGTTATTTTTTACTTCAAAATATGACGTAAACCTGTACACATATCCAATGATCTTCTGAATCTATCAATGTTGGTGTTATTTGTTTTTGACTCTACATAAGCTAAACGGTATTGTTTTACCGGGGATAAAATGGACGCGGTGGCATATGGGCAGAGGCAATTCGTTTCAACCGCGAGTTGCATGTCGGTGATGTGTACTTTCTCAAATATGTGGGGTTTGAACCGACTGATATGCCACCAACTTTTGGATTGGTCATACCAACCGAGTACTACCTCGTCATGTATACTCGGACTAAGATTCATCCCGCTGGAACTAATGTTTCCATCCCTACACTGCCCTCACGGTTCTTGGATTTCATTGACACAACTATACTTAGAAATAGAATGCTCACAGGTCTATACATTTTTTGAAGGATAATTGTAGACCATGTAAAATAATTTGAGGACTAATTCATATTTGGTACATTTGTAGATATTATTGGTATTGTAGTGCATGTTGGCTCTGTGAAAAAATAGTAGTGTCCTGCTAAAATGTGAAAAGACAAGCTGAGTTGAAAAGAGGAAACTAGAATAATTTGGAGCAGCACCGTAGATTCAAATATTCCAAGCCTACGACCTTGGATTAAAGAAATCAGCACGGAAGTGTTTATTGACCTGGCAGTGCTAAATAAATGTTGTTTTCCCGTGCGAACAATGATCCAACTGACCAAATTGGTTCAAGTTTCATTCTTGATTCAAGATATCGTCTGAACACTAAACTCAATAGTAGTTTTAAAGACAAAAATGGAACCGCACCAAACAAGTGATGTACATTTGAGCTAGCTGAACACACAAAATTATCAGCATTTAGCATTATATTTCTCATTTCTGTTTGACAATTGAAGAATCTTTTCTCTTTTTCTAAAGCATCCCAGTTGAGTACCACTATCACTATGATATGTAGCGGCGGAGACTGTATGTTGGTTGTTGTCTTGGTAGAACCGGTTCAAGTAGAAGAATGCGGTGAGGAGAGCTGGGATAGTATAGGACAGGTGGAGTACTGAGGATTACCTGTTGCGGTGCAGAGGATGACGAGATTGAGGAGGCCAAGGTCGGTATCGGAGGGCCTGAACTGCAACACCCATATAATGACACTAAGGATGGCGAACTCTAGCCACCGATTAGCACCTTCACTCGGTCCGCCCCTGCCACTCCGCATAGAGCACCAACATCCTCCCATGAAGTTGCTTTATTGGGTTTGCCTTGAAAGCATATACATGAAGCTCGAGAACTGCTTAGAAAACGCAACCAAGTATTACTTTTCCAATTTAAATAAAATGTGTTAATTTAGCACACTAAAAAACATCAATCATCCACCTATGACTACTATTTTCTTCATTCGACCATATAACAAATAACAAGTGCAATAAACAATAGAGCCATGTACCTTGGAGGTAAAGAATGGCAGTTCTATGATAATTGATTGCTCGTAGGAGCTTCCAAACAATGCCAGGAACCTATAACCACCATAACTGGTCGCCCTTCACTATCAACCACACCATGGTAACTGAAATTAAAGAAAAATATAAAAACATAGGAAAATGATACAGTGCCAAAGCAACCTTGAGAAAATCCAAATACATAGAATATGAAGAATTTACATACATTATTTTCATTACGGTGATTTCTTAAAAATTAAGGGAATTTGCTTTCGCAAGGTATCATGAATGAAGTGAATATTCTTTGGCAGGCGATAATGCAGGACCACCGAGATCGCCAAAACCGAGCTGCTTAGCACAATTAAATTCTTTCTTTGCCTAAGCAGACTTTTCCCATTGCTCCTTGCGCCAGAGATCTGGATCGTTGGCTATGGACATAAAGGTAGGATTCAAATACAAATCCATCTTAGAATTTCTGTAGAAGACAAAATATAATCAGGCAAACTCAAGCTAAGACTAAGTATCTTAAGGTAGCAGACGCAATCATTTCTGGTAATCATCGTCAAGTAATAAGTCTCACCTTCTCCGTGTCAATCCAGAACTAGAAAGAAGATTATCCACGGGCACATGAACTGGAGATTTGCTATTTGCTGCCTGAGCAGGTAATATAGCAACGCAGTAGGTTGAATTTAACAACTGCATACCTCAGCATTATTATCCATGAGATGGCTCCCAAGCCAGGAGAAAATGCAATCACAAATGCCTGCAGTTGTAAAAAAGTGAGGCAATAAACCTGCTTCTCTCAACCAAGAAAATAAATGTATATAGAACTACAACTAACCACAAGTCCAGCCAATGAAAGCATACTCATTACAAAGATAAAAAAAACCCTCTGTTATGTTGTCTTGGTTTAGAATTGACACTAAAATATATCACCAAGGGAAACTCTAGTAGTATTAATTAATCTATATTAGACTATTGTACAGCTAACCATTACATGTACCATTAATAGTTTTAGTGATGTTACCTTCACAAAAAATGACACAGAAACAATGAGAAGAGTGATGGTCATTCATTGAACAAAGTTTATTTACTATGTTTGCTTATTGGTTTCTACTAGCCTTAGTAAAATAATTCAGAACATAAAGCTTGCAATCATTAGAGCACTAAGAACCTGATCATCGATCAGAATCTTACTAGTTTGAATTATCATCACCATAGTTAATGGACAAGACTCAGCTATCCCTATTGTCCTGAAAATAGCACTCCCTGACATAGTTATGTACCGAATTTGCTTCAGACCTTCAGTTATCATCCCTAAATTATTTAACTTTAGCTATATGGACCATTGAAACCATGACATACAACATAAGTTTCTAATCCAAAACTTTGCATACATTTACTTCAAAAATGTTAATAATAAAATTATAAGAAGACGGACTATGACCATTACTGTGGTCCAAAATTTACTAAGATAAACTCATGTGTTAGGCTGTACCTTTGTGCCCCCGCCTACCACACTCCACACCTTTTGTGCCCGGCCACACTCATTTGTATCCTTAGCATCTGTCTCAGTGCTGCTCTAGACACGACCTCAAGTGTTTACGGTAGAGAGGGCAAGGCAACACAAGTGCTCCAAACAGTCGAGCTGAACAACACCGGTCCAAAACCATAAATCGCACCCTACATCCGCAACTCCACATAGATTGTCCATGTGATCATCGCCAATATGCACAACTTCTTATATTTGGAATCAATTAGGGGGGGGGTGAATTACCAGTCGCAAGCTGCTTGTGTTTGCTCCAACACTCCGAAGCTGGTCATCCTCGCCGGCGTGCTCGCAGCTCGCTCTGATTCGCCACCCAGACCACGGGAGGAGGAGGCCACCGATGTGCTCCCCCTTGAACAAGCTTTGCCTGCGGCCACAGGTTCGGTGGAGCAAAGGTCCGCCGCTTGAACTCCCGTCGAGC
Source organism: Avena eriantha (assembly GCA_910589775.1). Classification (NCBI taxonomy): domain Eukaryota; kingdom Viridiplantae; phylum Streptophyta; class Magnoliopsida; order Poales; family Poaceae; genus Avena; species Avena eriantha. The sequence continues at coordinate 316,641,449 of OU342745.1, read as the reverse complement.
TCAGGGTTGCGGGCCTGAGGTGAGAGGCGGCGAAGAGAGGGCCTGTGACGTAGGTACGAGATTATGACGAACACCGGGGAGAGGACGGTCGTCGACTGGGCGGGGAGGCAGGCGAGTGACAGGATGTTCGCCGGCGCTAGCTACGCAGGGGAGTGGCGGTCCGGTCGCCGGCGCTGGGGAGGAGCAGTGGATTCTTGAGGATGGATAGCTAGAAGATAAGGGGACAGAGAGTGAGATAGACTAGACGGTGGCTTTATAATACCGCTAAAAAATAGAGAGAGAGTGAGGTAGACAGCCTGACTATCGACGAGGCTATTTTTTCTCCCAGAGCATATGTTTTTAAATTAAATTTTAAATGTATTTTAACATGCTCGAAATTTTTGACAAAAATGTCACCCGTACATCTCGACGTTCTTTGTGTTTGTAAAGTCGTTTAACAGAAAATATATATGTATTCCGTCGTGTATAAAAAATACTAAATTTGGTGCTAAAAAAACTCTTCATGAGACATTTTTCATCTTTTTTACATATGACACACAAAATATCGGTTTTCCATGTTTGGAATTTTTTTTACATTTTATAAATTTTTTTGGTGGGAGGAGCATTTCGCTGACTGTCCCTATTCTTTTATTTACATTTTTAGGGGATGTGGTCCCTTTTTTAAGTAGTAGAGGGACACATTAACAACTTGTTTACTCCACGCCGTCACGCGTTCAATGGCTTGGAAGGTGCGGTAAACTGCATATCTTGATACTGAAATAATTTGACGCCTTCGTGGTGGTAGGCAGGCTATCAGCTTGTCCGAAGTAACCCGGGCGAAGCATGGTCTTAGTGACTCTTGATATATTGAAATAATTTCCCGCATTCAGTGGTAGGTAAGATGTGTGTTTGTCCGAAGTAACCCGGGCGGAGCATGCTCTTAGCGACTCAACGATTTTTTATTACTTCGGGAAGCGGTTGTAGTTTTACAAAAACCACATCGAGCTTTTCAACCGTCAACCTGCGGTCCGTGTCGTATTCACTTTTTTCTCCACCCACTCTAGATCATCCTCGGTTTCTTCTCTACATCCCAGCGTCGGCGTCACAGCGATGGTGCACACCCCTAGAGAGAAAGAGGTTGCCTCATAGTGTCGTCGCCGCATATTCCCGCAGATCACCGTCGCCGATGCATCTGCCCATTGTTCCGGCCGACGCATTTGTACGGCTGTGAAAAAAACTCTTATGTGCGAGTTGGTGAGGAATTGCTGGATATGCGTGCTAGAGATCGAATTTTGACACATCTTTTCGCATGAATATTAGGACATTTAGATTTTAGTGAATTACCTTGTTTGTCTTTTCTATACACGTGAATTTTTCATATGTATTGTGTTTACATACGTGAAACAAATTAAGGCCCTCGCAGCGCACGGGCATTTTACTAGTCTATGCCTCCGGACGGCGGCAACGCAACAATTGGAGTCCTGTGCTATGGTCTTTTTCCTTTTATATCTGAAATTGGATCAGATGAATACATGGTACTTTGATGGATTTTTTTTGTCTTGGTTCTTACATCCAAAATTACAGAATCTTGGAGTGGTCTCTCCTATTCATGGTTCTTTAATTAATTACTGAATTATTTTCCTTTCCTCTGTGCGAGCTGACTCCCCCGATAGTACTACTTGGGCAAGCTAGAATCTTCCTGTTAGTAGTCAATTGTGAAACTTGTGATTTGCAGCTTCTTCGTGAAATATCTTTGGTTTAAAACTGACTATTTGTCTGAAAAAGTAACCACGGTAAGTGGGGGCTTATTGTCAGTGCTGGATATTGGGAGCTAGGTGTTCGTGTATAACAACACCATGTATGTCCCTGGTTGGGCGCTTGTCGGGCAGCACCGTTGCGACTTCTCACTATTGTGTTGTCTGAATCTCCAGTGTCGACTTGGGTTTGACACTGCCACGGTGTCTTCTTTTGTGGGTTTCCAAAGGTTTACCAATTCTTGGTGTACGCACGGAATAAAGCATAAAACACAATTAATTAAGTTTGTCAGTATAGAGGAAAATTGCAGTATGACAAACTAATTCAGATTTTGTGTATATACCACTACAAAGAAATTTTAAAGCATATGATAATGTGTGAGTCTTTACATTACGTGGATGGCTAGATGATACTCCCTCCGATACAAATTAGTTGACTTAAAATTTTCAAAATAGAGATGCATTTAATACTAAATCATGCCTGGATACAATCGAATCAAGAAAAATCTAAGACAACTAATTTGGGTTTTTCTTGGCAGAGGTAATGCATAGGAATGCAAACAGCTCAAATTCGGCAAAAGCTTATGTGTCTTTCTTGGCAGAGGTAATGCATAGGAATGCAAACAGCTCAAATTCGATAACAAACATGCTAAATCGAGTCCAATTGACAAGTACCAGGACTAAATCGAGCCATTCGGACAAGTATAGGGACCAATCCTATATTTTGCAATATTTGTGGTCGTTTTTTTGCAATTTTCTCATATACATGAGGGTGTTCTTGCAAGATTTCAGTCCACGTGTCATCCACGTCAGCTCAAATTCGACGGCGAACATAGAATTGTACAAAATCGAACCCTATACACAAGTATACAAGTAAAATTCAGCAAATTTCGAGAACGAGAACTAAATCGAGCCAATTTGACAAGTACAGGGACTGGTACTATATTTGACTCTAATATTTAACTACATTATGATTACATTGCGTGAAGGCATGATACTTGAAGATCCCAGAGGTCCGTGGCAACGCATTCGGTAGTCTCTCCAAAAAAAAAGTCTACCCCTTCGTCCTCGTCGATTTGAAGCCGCCACCGACCGGCCGCTTAGTTCTCGTTCCATTCACAACTACCGCACCGTACCCTCTCGCCTCTCCCACCACTAGGAAAGAGTAGCTCGACCGAGCAACCCAATCCATGGCGACGGCGCCATCTCCTCTCCCTCGCCCGTCGCTATTCCTCCTCCACCTGCCCCTCCTCGCGTTTCTGTTGGCTGCGGCCCCGGCGGCCGATGCGTGGACGGGGGAGATCCACGGCCGCGTTGTCTGTGACGTCTGCGCCGACTCTGCGATAGGGCCCGAGGATCACGTCCTCGAAGGTCAGCCCAACGAACCTCTCCTCCTTTGGATTTATTTAGTTGTCATCGCCACCCTCCGAAATCTCGTGGTCATCGAGCTAGATTTCGTACGATCCTACGGAAATCGGTTTAGCTGTTTGGGATCTCGAAATTTAGGTGTTCTTTTACCTGGTCCAGGGGTTGAAACGTTGATCAGGCGGATTTTGCTCTAGTGGAGAAGTTCGTATGTAAGCCAGGAGCAAACTTGAAGGCTGTAGTGGTTGATGGTCATCTAATCTAGAAGTAAAAATCGGACATAGGTGATTTGGAGCAAATTTTAGGGCGTGTTTATCAGCTAGAGGTGCAAATTGGTTACCCTTGGGGTACCCTCGATCCTAGGGATGTAAATTGGTGGCCCTTAGGACTCTCAGACCCTTTTTAGTTCAATCGAATGAACTAGAATTTCCGAAGTCAATGAACTTTGGAGAACTCAACCCTCTTTAGTTCAAACTAATGAACTAGTTTTCCTATTTCAAACTACGGTTGAGAGACTAAGCCATTAGCTGAGATGGGGTACATAGGGGCTCGATTGGGCGGGAGGTTACCCCATTTCTAACACGTGCTCTCACTCGCATTGTGCAAGCTCACACCATCTTCCTCGTATCTCTCTCCAGTCACCCTTGTGCCCTCGTGAATCTGGCTCGCTACAAACAACCTCATCGACAGTTTCCAACATGCCTGGCTGAGGGGTGCTTTAAGTAGCGTGCAGGACTGGTCCAACCTCTCGTCCAATCAACCAAACACCTGATTTTAGCTTCTGGCAGTCCTGGTTGGACCACACGTAGGCTACCAAACACGGCCTATCTGTATCTCAAACTACGGTTGTGCCCTTTCAAGCAAAAAGGGGGAGAAGAAAAATTGAAAATGGTTTGTCTTCTAGTCTATACTTGTTTTTGGAACATCGTATTCAGGTGCTTCCTTTTGCCATAGGAACAAATGAAATTTCAAGGACCTGGCTAACTCAAAGCATTTTCGAAATTTGAGGTCAACTTAACCCCCAAATGCTCAGGATTTAGGAAGGTTACTGCAGAATTCCCTTACAAAAGGTTAATTGGAAAGGGCACTGAGAGCCTTTGTAGTTTAGGTCAGTTGGTCATGTTCCAGACTTCCAGTGTTCACTGTTTTGGGATTTCTACCTTCTACGATAACTAAAATATGAGTTCTTGGCTCCTGAGATAAGCGGGCTATTAGGGATGGCTAAAATGAAAATGTACTGCATGCAATTTAATTGCACCTCTAGTGAGTAATTTTTCCAGGAGCTTGTCCTGCTTCAGGGAAAAAAGTTCTAGTGGAACATAGGCAGCACTTTTGGTGCAAGGAGAGTGAGGATACCTTATATAGACTATAGATACCCTATTGTACATCATGTGATTGTCTTGGCGTGGCCTTCAAAACTGGGTTAGTGGTGGTTCAAGGTACTCCTGGAAACAGGGACTGATCACAAGGAAAAGCGGGGAGGCGAAGAATTGCCCTCCAGCTTCTGTTGGGATTTGTCCCAGCTGAATCTTAGAGACTCTGAAACTTGCATATGGTTTGACCTTTTCTTGTACAATAGCCTGTAGCAAGTAATCTCTCCTACCCATCAAGTTGCATGTCACCTGACGTAATGCACAAAAAAGCATATACTAAAGGCAGCCTTGAGCCTTTCCTCATCAAACAGAAAATCCATAGATGAGGAAGAAATCTGAAATGATCTGCTGGTTCTTGTGCTGTTGATTGATGAATTAGACAGCACATGAACGCCAATGAGAAGGAAGTTTATGAGCCAAAAGAAAATGTATCAGCATGCACATATTGAGATGCTATATTTTGCTACTGCCCTGGTAAAGTCAAGAACCGCTGGTCTGGCACTCCCCAGTGACCATTTCTCTCAGCCTAGGGGCACTAGTAAACCTGTGCGGTGAGGTTGGAAGGTTCAGGGTCCTCATGGTTGCTATCGCTCGGTTCAGGGTCCTCATGGTTGCTATCGCTCGGTGCCCATTTCCTGGAGTTGAGTCATTGTCACGGGTTCCCTCTTGGCCCTTTCCATCCTCCTGTCCCGCATATTTTTTCTTGCTCCATCGCCCCTACACGGGTGCTGAAATGTTTGTGTGTTAAGCCTATTGGGAGAACTTTCTGCCAATGGATGCTCCGTTTCTTTTGAGAAACATAGTACAAACGACAGACGCAGATGCTCACAAATACATACATACACTCACCCCTATGAACGCAGGCACGCGCACCCTACCCCTATGAGCACCTCCGAGAGACTGCGTCGGTGGGTCTTAAAATTGATGAAGTCAACACAGACGCCTCGCTGTCAACAGGAATGTCGCCTCCCACTGAAAGAATATTCCGCCTTTTATGAGACCCCAAAGCGTGAAACTTGGGGTTTAATCCTTGGTGGGCTGGGGGTACCACTCCTAACCATCCAACCACAAGTTGTCAGATGCTCTGTTGTTTTTATTTGTCTATGAACCATTATACTGTACAAGTGTGCTCATGATTCCATTGCCGTATATTGTTCCATGGCATGGCCACAAGCATAATTTGTGAATTCAACCACATTAGTGAATGACCAAATCGAGTTGAAAAACATGAACACAGTGAGCAGTGTTGTGCTGGTGCTAGCGCAAGCACTAGCAACTGGTTTTGGCAATTTCTTTATGGAGAGAAGATAGGAATATTTCACAAAGTTTACATGCTATGCAAGTGTTGTTAGAATAGGCTTGTGTTCTCGTGGGTGTGCCGGGGTGTGCCGACTCAGGAAGTGTCCTGAGTCGAGTAGTGTTTGACCGACTTTGGAATTTGTTTCGAGTCATGTTAATGTTAGCTGGGGCCCCGGTGTTGGCGGTGTGGGTCCATATGCGAGCAGACAGCTCGACAACTCCTCCCGAGTAGTGCGTTAGCGCAACGCCTGTACTAGGTCAGGTACATGGTAGGTAGACTACGATGTGCTAGACAACATCTCCAGTCGTCAGCGGTGTGGTAGATGTTAGTTGACCCATCCTGTCAGAGTCCGATGGAATGTTAGCTTTTTGACTTTGTGGTCTCTCAATCCCTATATTAAGGGAAGTGGATGAATGAGAAAACTATGGAAAATCATTCACTTGTTCTTGTCTCCCCTTTTCCATTGCACTCTTTGCTCTCTCTCGTTCCGCCCGAGTCAGAGCCAGTTGTTTTACTTTCGGGACAACAATTGGTATTAGAGCCTAAGTTCTTGAGAGCAACTGGAGATGGCCGACAGTAAGGCTTTGGCTACTGTTGAGGAGACGAAGGATAGCGGGACAACCCAGTAGGATCTGCTGACTCTAGAGTACTCGGAGTCACCTCGACTCTCGGAGCCGGAGGCGACAATAGCCCTTGCGGTTAGCTGTAGTGACTCAAGAGCTGCTCACACCTAGTTGACAGGTGGCAAAGCCGGCTATCTCGGAGTCGACCCTCTTCTTGCCGGAGATGGTGCAGGTCAACCTAGCGCAAGAGGGGGATGCCAAAGGAAGGCGTCTGGTACCTTTACTCGGGCGCCAACAATCACATGAGTAGTGATCGTGTTGTGTTCGCAGAGCTGGACACACGCATTGTTGGCTCCGTCAAGTTCTGAGACGGTTCCATAGTCGACATTTCGCGGGCAAGGGACAATGTTGTTCGTTTGCAAGTCAGGCAAGCACTGGGCCATCCCCTAGATGTACTACATACCCTGGTTCAACACGCACATCATCAGCCTGGGCCAATTTGAACGGCTGCTAGGTGTTGTTTGAGGATGGATTCCTTCGCGAGGCAAACTAGATGTATAGGTTGACTGCGCGAGTGGCCTAGCCGGTGTGTTTGGCGATGCACACCGGTGTCTACTTAGCATGGACTTTGCATGCCCGGTCCGGGCACCTCAACTTTGCCCGCTTGTGCCGACTGGCAAAAGGCAACATGGTACGTGGACTTCACCTAGTGGTGCACGTGAACCAACCCTGCGACGCCTGCCTAGCATGGAAGAAGCCTCGAGCCTCGCTCGCGCAGTAGGCGAGGTACCGGCAAAAGACTGACTCAAGCAGGACCATGGTGACCTTTGCGGGCCGATCAAGCCGGCTACGCCAAGTGGAAGAGGTACTTCCTCCTCCTTGTCGACGATTTGACAGTACATGTTGATCGCCCTTCTCGCGATGAAGGATGAGGCCGCAACCACCATCATCTGACTTCAAAAGGGAGCCGAGTTGGAGTCCAGCTGCAAATTACGCACGTCGAGCACTGGCAGAGCTACTCAGGGGCCGAACCGGGCCTGTGGCTCGCCCAGGATTTGTGCAAAAATATCTATACCGAATCATTGGTGGCCTAGTTCATTGGCCAAGGCCTCCTAACGAGTAAAGCAAGCCTGCAAGTAAGCAAGTCAGGCGACCTCGCAGAGAGCAGCACGAGCTCCTAGGTAGTCAAAACAAAGTCCAATTGAAAAATAGGCAAAGGCCCGACACGCTGCTTTGAATGCTCGTTGTTTTTTCTGAAATAGAATTGTTGTCGTTGGTAGCTTCGTAGCCAGCTTTGTTAGTCAGTTTAGGAGATTGATGTGTCTTGGATATAGCGTATAGCTATTTCTTTCTTCAAATTCCGAATTAGCTACTTGATAGTGTGATTGATATTTGAAAAAAAGCTTCTTATCGATTTGGGCATATATGTTGGAAGAGTTGATTTGTTTTGGTGCAGAGGTGACGCGCTTTACCGACGTTTCTGCTACATCGGTTTCCCAACAGATTTATAGGAGATGTTGCAAAATAAAGCAATAAGGGTTAACAAATGTATGGGTAGTCAACTGTTACATTTTTGAAATACCGCATACACAAGAAAAAATGTTATGATCAGATTTTTCCATCCATGACTAGATTTTTGCATCAATAAGGGGTCTACTTTTGCATGGTAAAAGCGGGCAGCCATCCCAAACCGGCTGCTATTTCTTTGAAGCTCTGGATCGCGGAGGCGTGTTCACCTATGGGTCCTTCACCACACCTATGGGTCCTTATGGGTCGGAGTAGAGCGTTACCTCACGGCTCCATACTCGTCGTAGCAGAATGGTGTCGCGCGGCGCAACCAGACGATTGTGGTCATGACCCACGGTCACTCGAAGGCCAAAAAAGTCACCAACGAGTTCTAGGGTGAGGCATTGTCGCCGACTAAGATCGTGGAGCGGCGTGGACGACAAGACACCATTCAAGGCCTAGCTTGGTCGCAAGCCGGATGTGCACTTCATGCGTACGTTTGGCCCGGGCTAAAGAAGCTTGAAGATCGCAACAGGCCGATGATCTTTGTGGGCTACCAGCCTGACATGGAAGGTTATCAGGCCCTTTAACCTGGTTACAGGCCTAGTCCAAATCACATGTGATGCTATATTCGACGAAATCGCATGCAAGGACTGGGGCTCTCTAGAGACGCCGGTGAACCCCTTTTTGAACCGACATATTCACGTCGAGCTGCTGCCGACTCCAGTAGACGGGAGTGTGGATCTTGGATCCTACTTGCAACCATCACCGACTCGCCATCGACACTAGGGAACCCGACAACAGTGTCATTGACTCTGGCTGCAACTTTCGTTGAGTTCATCTCGTCACCATCAAGGTACGCAAGTATGCTTGATAGAGAAGATGACTCCGAGCTCGAGCACCCGTACCGTACCGTGTGGAACGTACTCGACGCAGGTCTGGCTGGCTACAGAGTCGTACGAGGAACTCCACTTCCTCGCCACTGAGGAGCCTGACTTGTTTAGCGAGGCGAAGTTGGACACTAGCTGGACACCCGTGATGGTGGAAACATGAGGGTCATCGAGGAGAACTCGACTTGGTGCCCTTACACGTCATTAGCTGGACACCCGTGATGGTGGAAACATGAGGGTCATCGAGGATAACTCAACTTGGTGCCCTTACACGTCACCGTGCGATCGGCCTGAAGTGGGTGTACAAGGTGAAGGACACACAAGGCGTGGTCCATAAGCACAAGGCTCGCGAAGGGCTACATGCATCAACACTCCCGTGGCCTAACTCGAGTTAGTCTGGCTTCTGCTGGACCTGGCTGCAAGTGCGGGGTGGGACGTCCACATGGTGGACGTCAAGCCGGCCTTCCTCAACGCCTAGTTGGAGGTAGAGATATATGTGCAGTAGCCACCTGGCTTTGCTGCAGCAGGAAAGGAGCACCTGGTGCTCCGACTCGACAAGGCGCCCTATGGCCTAGAGCAGGCGCCAAGGGCCTAGAACACCCAAGTTCGACACGCGCCTCGTCAAGCTCGGCTTCGCACAATGCAAGTTGGAGCATGGCATGTATGCACGAGGCGCGATGTCGAGACTTGGTGATCACCGTCTCCAACTCTAGCTGACATTGACAAGTTCAAGCTAGAGATGAATAGCCTGTTCTAGATGTTTGACCTTGGGCCGCTGAGCTACTACCTTGGCGTCGAGGTGCAACAAGAGCCAGGCGGGATTGGCATCTCGTAATCGGCCTATGTCCAGGAGCTTCTGAAGAAGCCAGGGATTGTTGGGTCCAACCCTTGCCACGTGCCCATGGAGCCGCACTTCAAGCAGAGCATCGTTGGGAGCCTCAGGTACTTGGTGCACGCCGACTGGATCTGACTTTCGCAGTCGGATTCGTGTCACGCTTCATGGAGGCTCCAACAAAGGAGCACCTCGTTGCTGTTAAGCGCATAACGGATTCGTGTCACGCTTCATGGAGGCTCCAACAAAGGAGTACCTTGTTGCTGTTAAGCGCATCACGCTACATCGCCGGGTCCGTGCGACTCAGCTGTAGGTATGCCAGAGAGACAGGTGCACTATGCCTAGTCGGCTATAGCGATAGCGACTTGGATGGGGATGTCGACTTGGACAATAGTAAGTCCGACACACTGTTCCTTCTAGGGAGCAGCGTAGTGACCTGACAGTTCGAGAAGCAGAAGATTGTGGCTCTATTGAGCTGCAAGTTGGAGTACGTGTCTACGGCTGTTTGCAGGTTGTTGGCCGAGGGCTGAGTTTAGCAACGGCGAAGCCGAGTAGGTTATTCTTAAGATCGATAACAAGTTGGCTATCTTGCTCGCTAAGAATCCTGTCTTCCATGAGCGATTGAAGCACATCGAGTTGAAGTACCACTTTATTCGGGACTGCGTGGCGACAAAGAAGATAGAGCTAGAGTTTGTGCCAACCGAACATCAGTTGACCGACATACTGACCAAGCCCCTTGTTCGAGTTCGCTTGGCGGAGCTACGCTCAAGCATCAACATGGTGGAGGTGTTGCCGGAACTGAAGCCCAAGAAGTGATTTGAATAGCCTTGTATTCTCCGGAGTGTGCCGTCTCAGAGTGTCCCGAGTCGTGTTGTGTTTGACCGACTCGGGCGTATGTTCCGAGTAATGTTAGTGTTAGCCGGCTCCACGGAGTCGGCGGTGTGGGTCCGGTGTGAGTGGACAGCTCCTCCCTAAGACCGGGTCAGCTACAGGGTAGGTAGACTATAGGATATGCTAGACGTCATCGACAGTGGTCAGCAGGTCAGCAGCGTGGTAGACGTCAGGCGACCTGTGCTGTCGGAGTCTGATGGGATGCTACAGTAGCTTTTTTGACTGTGGTCACTCGGTCCCTATATAAAGGGCATTTGGTGAATGAGAAAACTGTGGCAAGGCATTGACTTGTTATTGTCTCCCCTTCTCCACTGCGCTCTCTGACTTCGTCGAGTCGGAGTTGGTAGTTTTAGTTTGGAGCCAACAAGTATATTCGAAAAGGTTTGTGCAAGTCTAAAAGAAGAATCATATTTTGAACTTTCTATGTGCTTGTCACTGCTCATGCACACATCTACCATCAGACTTTTATGCCATTTTCTTTTCTTAGCTTTGGGTTTATTTTGTTGTGTGCAATTAAAGTTTTTCCAAGATATTCTCTTCTTGCTCATGTATGTCCTTATGTCGCTATAGGTGCCGAGGTTGCTGTTCTGTGCATTACAAAATCCGGTGAGGTCATCAACTATCAGGCATTTACAAACTCGAAGGGCATCTACAGTATTGCAGAGACAATGCCGGAGAGCGATCGATGGGACTCATGCTTGGCAAGGCCCATCAGCAGCTTCCACCACCATTGCACGAGGAGGGGCGATGCACACTCTGCGGTCAAGTTCACATACAACAAACAGTCAGGGAACTCGCACAGCGTCAAGACATTCCTCTACAAGCCTACGAATGTTCCTCTGTACTGTAGCTAAATGAGGGATTGCGTGGGAGCGGAAAAAGTGAATCTACAATATGGATTCATTGCAGGGTTTGATATAGGTAAACATGGTGTAAAATGGGGATAGGGAATGTGCAGGTCGACATATTCTTGCAATTATCTGCTGGTATAGAGCTGTTATTGATGCCAGTCGTTTGAAGTGATTTGATATTAAATGTCTAATGATTGTGAAATCGTTGTACGTTTTTGAGCTAGCTTAATTAGAGGCACCGCATGAGGCTCCACGTTAATCCTAGACAAATCAGTTCTAGTTGAATACCGTGCGTTGCCACATACCATTTTTCTGTCTTGCACAGGTCGCACCATAAAATACATAGAAAACCTGAATAAAATTAAGAGTTAGAAGGCTGCCATTATACTTGCATAACTAATAAGCCTTGCGTAATTGTATGCATTAGTCTGTATGTTATAAATATAAAACATAGATAATACCATTAAAGTTGTAATTGAGCTGAACGGTTCTGGTTGACACCGAATCAACTTTTGCGTTTATAGCATTTGATGTTGCTCAACGGAAACTTCTGGCATGATTTTTACTTGCCTTTTCAATTTCCTATAGAATTGTTTATTATTTATAGCGTGCTCCTTTTCAATTTACAAACTCTGAATATAATTTAATTGAACTTAAATAAAATAAACTAAAAACCGGCTCCACTGCTGCTCCTTCGCCCTTCTCTGGTGCCGCTGCTGTTGCTCCTTCACCGGCGCCATTGCTGCTGTCCGCGCGCCGGCAACGTCTCTGGCTCTCCTAGGATACTAGGTCACAGCCCTGCCGTGCCTAGACCCCACTCATCTGATAGAGCGTGGAGAGCTTCCTTATGCGTCTCCCGCGCTTCCGTAGCTTGGTCGAGGCCGGCACGCGCCGCCACGTCATTGGGGTTGGCGCGCATCGCTAGGAGGCACTCCAAATGAGCCTCGTTGAGTTCTTGTCAGAGGTGTTGCGGCAACATGACGCTGCGGAGGATGTCCCACTCGAAAGGTTCACATGTGGTCCGGTTATGATACGACAACACCGTCCTCCGGGAGCTATGGCGCTGCTGCTGCCGCCTACGTGCCGGCAACGTCTCCAACTCTCCTTCGGCTGGACTGCGCGTGCTAGTGGTGGGAATACGGCGGCCAGACATGGTGGATGGCGTTGTGCGACTGCCCGCGATTCTCGTCGTCTTTTATTGCTAGCCAAAAGTGGCGGGAAATCTAGAACAAGCGGGAAACGAGAGCAAGAAAACGCTCGGGTGTGGCGGGAAGCCACCAGAAGCAGCGGGAAACGATGGCTCGCCGCGTTAACTATGCTGACCGGACGCTTTGGTCGGGGGCTAGGTCGTTGCCAGCGCTGGCCCATGCGGCGCGTACGTTGTGTCCGGCGTGCCCAGAAGGATCCCGATGGCGCGGGAACAAGGCGGGTGCGCCGGACAAGTTGTTGGGCCACGCCGGACCGAATGTGCATATGGGGCTCGCGACTGGACGCACCCAATAGCCCTTTAGGACGCCGCTTGGGGTGAGCGGCTGGAGATGCTCTAAGCAGGTTAATCGGATGAAGGGTAGCTCCACTACCGAGAGTGATCGACACGACCACAATAACTTACTTTGAACAGTAGTAAGTTACTACAGAATCATCGTCTCCTGCAAATTTTCTATTTTATAGGAGGTTAATCTTATATTGTGTTTTTTCCCTCGGGGTTTTCCATATAGGCAAGGTTAAGATGCCCGAGAAAAGTAGTACCGTCAAACTTATTCATGATCCCAAGCTCGATCATGATATCAATCGTGATGTTTACACGAAACTTAATGAACAAATTTAGCAAAACAATAATAAATTAATACTAACTAAGAACAAAAATCAAAAAAGCGCTTAGCTTCCCGGAACAACGCCAGAAAATAACTTGATGACTGCAAATTCACAATTCGTATATGCTAGTTTCGAAATAAAAGTGTCGAATCACAAAGAGCTCCTGGTTGAGCTCTTAATGCGCCTTGTTACTATTCAGCAAAGAGTGCTTGAAAGTTGTCTCTAATCCCAAGCAAGATGTTTGAGATTGTTTATGTGTGAACAAAGCAATATTAATCTAATGTAAGTAAACACATAGAGAAGTTCGTAATGTAAATAGTATGAAACTGTAATAAGGCTAGAGAGTTTTCACGAAGTGTAAGATCCATCACTAGCAATTGGCTTAATCAAGATTAGAATAAATTCGTGTCTTTCTTTATATGCATGTATGGGAGAAGCTCCCAATCAGGTGATCACAGACCAACCATCTTTATTTCACAGGGTTTTGCATGCTCGGCCTTGGCTTCGCATCCCGCGTTCGCCACGGCAGACTTATTTCCTGCCGTTGGTTGGACCAACACGTATTTCTTCGTAAGTCGCCTTCTCCCGTTCACTGTTACTTTTGTTGCATTGTGTTTCATTTTACCGCCAATTTTCTCGATAGATTTAGTTCGGACGCATATATCGATGTTGAAGGAGTTATGCTCTAGAGACAAATAATAAAGTGTATTGTTTGGTATATCTCCTATATAATTATAATATATTTTATACTGTGCTATAACTGTGTTAATATAAAACGTTAATACACGTGTGGTATGTAAACAAACCGTGTCTGTAGTTGCCTCTAGCGATGTCGTGATGGTGGCACGACAGATGCCATGTATAGGCTGATACATTGCAAATATATCTATAATTTTTGATGTTCCATGCTTGGTTTTATTTACTTTCTTGTGTTTTGTCCACACTTTAGAGTACTTTTCATATGATTTCTTGGATTAACCTATTAACAAGATGCCACAGTGCCAATTGCCTGTTTTCTGCTGTTTTTGGTTCCAGGAAGTCAGAAAATGAATATTTTCGGAATTAGACGGGACAAAAGCCAAAGTTACTATTTTCCCGAAAGACTCATGGAGCCAGAAGGAGAGTCGGAGAGGGGCCATAGGGTGGCCACACCACCCCTAGGCGCGGGTCCCCCTAGGCCGCGCTAGGGCATGGTGTAGGCCCCCTGGTTGGCCACCGACCTTGCCTCCTTCGCCTATATATTCCTCTCGAGGCAAAAACCCTAGATCGTCAACCAGAAATCCATGAAAAGTTCCGCAGCGCCGCCTCCACCGAAGGGGAGATTCGGAGGACAGAAAGTCTCTGTTCCGGCACCCTGCCGGGATGGGGAAGTGCCCCCGGAGCCATCTCCATCGATCTCCACCACCATCTCCATCACCATTGTTGATTCCCATGATGAGGAGGGAGTAGTTCTCTCTCGAGGATAAGGGTTCTACCGGTAGCTATGTGTTCATTTCTCTCTCTCTATGCATGATCATATTGTGATCATGAGCTTGTAATCTATAGATCTACCTTGCTACTCAGGTGCTTTATTGAATCTCTGCTCTCCCCATGTGTGTGAAAGTGACCGCGTGCACACCATGGTGGCACTTAGGCTAGAGATTACAAATACTTGTTATGAGTTATATTTGGAGTTGGATGTCTTTATGAAATTGTGGTGTTTGTTGGGCTATCTAGTATTCAAGGTGACAGTGTGGGGTTATCTAGATGGGAAAGGCTTACTTTGAGGTGCACTGTTATAGCCCTACCATCGATTAGAGTGTCCAACCGGAGAGTGGTTAAGAGTAGTATCATAAAGAGAAGATATTTATATGAGAGTGTTCACTAGTGAAAGTATGATCCCTAGGCCTTGTTTCTTAGCATTGATACACCATTTGCTATTAGATATATTACATGTTTGCTTGCTTTTATATTTATTTCAGTTTTACTTTAGTCTTTTCCACGCCATCAAGCTACCTTCTATCACCGTTACCACTTATAATTATTCATACCACTTGTATTTTACTATCTCTTCGCTGAACTAGTGCACCTATACACCTGACAAGTGTATTGGGTGTGTTGGGGACACAAGAGACTTCTTGAATCTTGATTGCAGGGTTGCTTGAGAGGGAATACCTTTGACCACTTCCTCCCTGAGTTCGATAAACCTTGGGTGATCCACTTAAGGGAAAACTTGCTGCCGTTCTACAAACCTCTGCACTTGGAGGCCCAACAACTGTCTACAAGAATAGAAGTGCGTAGACATCATGCTATTTTCTGGCACCGTTGCCGGGGAGGAAAGGTAAAAGGTACTCACATCCTTCGGTGTGAGTGCTCGAAGTTATTTCCTTGAGATTCTGCAATTTTGTCTTTTTGTTTCTTGTTTTCACTAGTTAGGCTTAATGGAAAACAACAACAAAATTAGATAGCTTTATAGTATTTATCTTGAGTTAGGACATGAAGTGTTTGAAGAGAAAATTAAAAAACCTATGGAACTTTATTTGCATGTTAATAGCAATGTTATTAGTATGAATTCTTTGGATACCATTATTGCTAATGCTATGGAAAAGTCTAAGCTTGGGGAAGCTGGTTGTGATGAGCATGATATTTTTAGTCCCCCAAGCACGGAGGAGAAAATTTACTTTGATGATACTATGCCTCCAATATATGATGATTACAATGATGAATATGATATTTTCAGTCCACCTACTATTGAGGAGAAAAATAATTAAGATTATAATATGCCTCCTATATTTGATGATTATGGTGATGAGAATAATAATGATAGCTACTTTGTTGAATTTGCTCCCACTACAATTCATAAGAATGACTATGTTTATGTGGGGAGTTATTGTCCCGAAACAGATTTCTGTGCTTCACCGTAAAAATTCGTGTAAAATCGCTGTATGTCCTTTTGAGGCGTGAATTTTTGTGCTTCTGACCCAGGTTGTTATCTAACTTTCGTTAGTTCAACACGTTTTTATTTGAGCAACAGAAGGTCTTCGAAAAAATTCGTCTTTACCTGCTGGTCTGTTTTGACAGATTTCTGCCATTTTCTGCATTTGCTTCTTGTTGGTTCCTTCTTGAGTCCTTTTGGGGAATTGAGCTCTTTGACGGAAGTGCTACAGTAGCTAGTGTTCTAATGGAAGTTTATTTGGTGTTAGAACTGAACCTTAAGACTTATTTATCTTGAGTGCACTAATGTTGCTAATAAAGATTGTGTTAAGTTTTGTATGAAGGAAAATTTTCAGGTGTATGAAAGGAATGAGTAATGAGATGAAGGATGGACTAAAGCTCAAGGATAGGGATGCCATGCGTGTCACCCCAAGAAATATCCAAGAAGTACAAGAGCCAAACCTTGGAGATGCACAAGGCATCCCCTTCTTCATCAATAAAAATCCCAGGTTTCTTTCAAACGCTTCATTTTTATTGTTTCATGCACAGTTGTGTTGTTCTTGGAGCATCTTCTTTTTCGTTTTTGTTTTGGTTTTAGTTTTCTTGGTTTTCTTAGTTTGCTTGAATAAATTGGTTGGACCCACTCTTTCAGACATTGGTTTGCAAATAGTTTGGTTTGGTTTGGAAAAGAGTAGGAAAGTTTATGCTTATGTGGTAAAAAGAGCTCGTTTTTTACAGTGGCCTATGCTTTGTCATGCCATGCTTGATATTGTTTTGGCTTTATGCTTAGTATTCTTTGATGTAGCATGACTTGTTATAAACGATTGAGATTGCTTAATGTGCCTTGGATGAATCATGCATTGTTTTAGCATATTAAAGCATAGTATAGTGGTATTCTCCTTTGATGCTTTATTTGGGTTGACTTGGCGCATGCTCACACCGTGTTATGACTATCCCAAGTCAGCATAAGCCTTTATGATCTATTAGTTTTCAACTTGTAGTATCACTGTATGATTTGATCAATGATGTTTTGTCGCTCTGCATGATTATGGCCATTATTTGTGGCATCTCGCTAAAACCACTACTAGAAAATCGCTGTGTTTTTGTGCATTGCATCATCATGACCGCATGCTCATGTCATCATGCTACATTGCATTTGAGCATCGTCATCATCATGCATGGTTTTTGTCTAAAACTATTTTCGAAAGACATGGTTTGTTTTCTAAACGCCCCGTCTTTATTTCAAATTAAAACCTGGCCTCTTCCGGATATTTTGTTTTATCTAAAAACTAATTACAAAAGTATATTTCGGACAAAACTAAATAAAATAAAACTATTTTTTCTACCGGGGAAGCAGCCCAGCCGTTTAGGCCAGGCCACCTACTACCCGGCAGGCCCGGCCCAAGCCCACCACCACCTAATCCTAAAGCAGCAGAAAACCCAAACCCTAGACTAATCCCCACCCCACCTATTTTCCCTACCACCGCCGCCACACCCTACCCAGCGGCTGCAGCACACCACACACCCAACCACCACACGCCACGCACGCAATCCAGCACGCGAGCACACACCCAACCATCCACCACTCGCAGTCCACCCAGGCCTACCAAAACGCGTCGCACGCCACCTCATCTCCCGCCCACGCGCCTCTCCCGCCCACGCACCAACTCCCACGCCACCTGCCCACTCGTTACCCGGCCCCACTTCTTTCCTGTCGCCACTTTCGTCTCCCACCAACCGTGCCCTCCCCTTCCCCCACATCTCCCCGCAATCCCCGCCGCCAGGAACGCCGCCCAGCAAGCTCCTCCAGCCCGACCTCCCTTGAGGTCCTCGCCGCGTTCCCATCCTACAGTGCCCCGCCACCGCTCGAGCCACCTCCCCAAACCCCAGCGATGGCCGCCCCTAGCCCTGGCACCGCCCCGGGGGTTCACTTGTGGCCTCCCCTGCCGCAAAGCGCCGCCGCCCCTGGCCCGCTATCCATCGCCTCCATCTCAGGCCACCGCCGCCTTCCTCGCGGGCGCCACCAACCACCACCATGGCTGTCGCCCTCTGCGTCGCCCTCTCCATCCACGGGGCCGCCCCTCCTCGTCGCCTCTGCGCGCCCCGCTCCGCGTCTCCCACATGCCAACCACCACGCCGCCGTCGGTGTAGAGCTCCGGCCTCGCTGCCCGAGCTCGAGCCTGTCCTCAACCTCGCTTCGATGCCCAGTGCTAGTCGACCCCGCTGCCGCCTCGGTCAACTCCCGGCCCGCTCGACCTCGCACCTGCATGTGCCCCTGCACTTTTGTTTCGTCTCAGGTGTTCTGCAGGTTCCAGTTCTGAAATCTTAGGAGCTATCTGTATATGTCACCTTATCGCTACATAGTGCGTTCTCGAAGAAGTTCCGTCTCCCTCAGGCTAGACACTAAAGTCCGAGCCCTAAAGACTGTATCGAACCTGGTGGCAGTTAGTGAACCATCATCAAGCCCATCGACAAGATCGCCAATGACGCTGGAACCCGGACGCCAAGGTCGCCAACACGGAACGACAAGTTCTCCATCCTAGAACGCCATGCCCTCCTCCAAGGATCCGGTGCCACCGGTACGACAAGATCTTCTTCTCGGGACATCGAGTTCGCCATCACGGATGACAAGCACGCCGACATGGAACCGGGAACCGCCAAGGACTCCTTCCTGGAACCACCAAGTACTTCCTCTCGGAACACCAAGCTCTCCTTCCGTGGTCCGAGACCGATCCCCGTCAAACCCTGCCGAACCCCGGACCCCCGGAACCCAAGATCTTCCGAACCCAGATGTGTGTGACCCCTATCCGAGACCCCTATTTTTATAATATGACATATATATTTGTTGCATTAAATCATTCATCTCGCACGCATATCATTTTTGTTTGGGGTATTTAGGCGATTCACCTAAATTAAATATGGAGTGTTTATGCGGGATATCCTAGTCTTATTCAGGACTCCATTTAAATTGGTGTAGCGAACCAATGCCATGTTCCACCCTGTTAATACAACATTTAAATTGCGAGGGTTATAAATAACTTGAACCACATAATTAATTGTCGGGACCCCGGTTTCGCTTAATACTGCCTAATTGCACCGCATCTCCATCATATCATAATCATGACGGATCTTCTGCCGTAGTATTAAATAGTGTATCCGGTGTTTCTTCTAGTGTTTGCTTCTTCGCGGATTAGGCCGATGAGTGGATACGAGTATCGACAAGTTCTCCGGATATGATCCGTCGGCAGTGTTTCCCAGGCGAGCATCTCTCTCCCTTCTACCTATTTTGCATTTATAGTCTTTATTTCCTCCTGTTGATCTATTGCTATCCGTGTCGCGATGCTTTAGTTCCGTGCACCAGTTATATCCCGTGCAACCTCTATATTTCCTTGGACACCTCCAGATACCTGTTGCTTGGTAGATAGCTGGCCTTGCGAGTCGTAGTTGCTTGCTTAGGTGCGATCTTGTGTTGTCAAGTACCACAGTTGTTGGAAGGCTAGCAGATGCTTATTGGTGGAGATGATCAGGACTTTAAATACAACTATTAAAATGCTAGATATATCTAATGCAGAGGCATCAGTGGGTAATAGATGTTATTTGATTTTTATGCCCACTTGTGTCCCGTAGGCCCCGAGTACTTGATACCTGTTCCTTGACTATTCGCACTATCCACATACGGGAGACTCTATGAATCCCCCTTAGCCAGAGCTTGATCCATTTCTTATTTCTTGGGGCCACAAACTAGTTTGGGGCTTTATTACTATTCTGTACCTATGCCATACTTTACTGCTTTATTTACGATTGTGCGTGGAGCACCTGTACTGTTTAGGATCGTGACACGTTTTCGCTGTATCGACAAGCCTAGTCACACTTTCGGGTTCCCAGTCGTTTACAACCGTCCACACAAACCTTGGGTCCGTCTTGGAGCCGGCCAACTTTGTTGCGGGTCGCTTAATGGGGTGGCCCCCTGAAATATTTGATGAATCCTATGATTGCTTTGTCGTGAAAGCCTTGTTGGGTTTTGAGTTGGTTTTTCCGAGGTTGATCGTGTGTGTGTTGCTATTTGTGCACCCCTGCAGGGTAAAACTTTCTGAAAGCCGTGTCCGCGGTTATGGACGACTTGGAGAACATTATCTTGATCATAGACAAGCATAACTAAAGTAGTGTTATAAATTTGACTTAATATGTGACTAGTAATCAGCCTCACTACAATGGAATGGATAATAAAAATGCCAACAATTGGTGGATCTGTGGTGATCTGTGTCATGCTGTACCTGCCTAGTAAGTATTGCAACTCCAATGGAATGTGATAAAAGTGCCAACAATTGCTGGGTTTTGGAATTCCTGAGGACAATTCTATCTGACTAGTAAATGTTCCAACTACAACGGAATGGTGATTAAAACTGCCCACAACTTATGCTTCAGGATGACTCATGCTATCAATATCTGATTAGTAAGTGCGGCAACTATAATGGAATGAGTAAAACTGCCAACTATGTGCGTTCCTCGGTTTTGACTTCCTCGTTTGGTATCGAGGGGGATATGCTAGGATGGGTATGTTTGGTGTTAGTATCAGGTTGGATCCTAATAGGTCTTTCTTACCCCTCTCTCATAACCACCAGTTGTATCGAGTCTCTATAGGTTGTTAGTGTCGCTGCGCTACCGCTTCAGCCCACCATACCTATGTAGGCGAGAGCCGCCGAATTCTAGCCTCGCTGTGTACTGGCCTCAGTGCTGACGCTCCTCTTTTTCCTTTGCCCTTTGTCGGCACCCCTTTTGTTTTAGCAGGTTTGAGATCGACGTCGTTAGAAGGGTTACCCTTTCAGCTTGGCCTGGGCAGGGTTATGGACGCCATTGGTTATTCTTCAGGGCTCTTAGCCCCATTTGCATCTTGTCCGTAGTCGGACGCTCTATCGTTTTCAAGGTGATTTGGATCTTTGTATATTATATCTGTATTCTTGACTCATGGAGTCGTTGTTGTATATATATGTTCTGTGGGTCCCATCGAGGACTGTTGTGTAATGGTATTACTTCGTTTTCCACCCGCACGAAAGTGCCTGGTGGGCGTCCTTGAATCGTTTCTATGCGGGTTTGGTGGAAAGGGCTAAAACTTGCATAGGGCCGATTTGAGGGTGTTACAAAGTGGTATCAGAGCTCAGCAGTTGCGATACCCCACAAGTCCAGCCTGTAGGATAACCTAGCTAACGGCCGAAGTAGAGTGTCAAAACTATTTTCACAAAATTGGTTGGATAGATCTGATTTTACTCCTTACCCCTCTGTTGTTCTCCTCTTACCTCTGCGTGTTTTGATTCTACCCTCTTATCTTTCTTCAAGTCCAAGAATTCGCGTGGTTGGGTTTCCGTCGTACCTTCAGGGTTTCGCTTCCTCCTTTGGCAATGGTGTTTCTACCTCCAGACTTCATGCTATCTAAGTGATCCCTTATCTGTGGTACCATTCTTTGTTCTTTCTTTGTGCCTTCCGGTGTTTTCCTACGCGACGACATCATCTACGCCAGATCCGATGCAGATTTCGCATTCCTCCTTTGTTCCGAACCTCGTTTGTCGAGATCTTCAGTCTGATTCCGAGAATGGTTGCACGCTTTTCTACTGATTATGCGGAGTAATAGTTTGGGTGCGTGATGGATTGGCCCCCATGCCGACTACTCACTCTATTTGCTCATGTACATTGAAGTGGATGAGAATGCATCGGTTCTCTCTTTCTATCGAAGTTAGAGGTGGCTTTATTTGTGGATACCTTTACCTTCGCCCTTTGTTTCTCGGAGTGTTCTCTCGATGATCACGGACAATGACCTCTTGTTAGTGGTGTCGCGGGCATCTACATGAAGCGTGAAGATTCAGATCGCCGACCTTCTTCCCGGTACCACGAGGCAGATCTCGAGGGCGAGATCCATTGTTAGGGGTGTCGAATTGTGGCATCCCGCTAAAACCACTACTAGAAAATCGCTGTGTTTTTGTGCATTGCATCATCATGACCGCATGCTCATGTCATCATGCCACATTGCATTTGAGCATCGTCATCATCATGCATGGTTTTTGTCTAAAACTATTTTCGAAAGACATGGTTTTGTTTTCTAAACGCCCCGACTTTATTTCCAATTAAAACCCGGACTCTTGCGAATATTTTGTTTTATCTAAAAACTAATTACAAAAGTATATTTCGGACGAAGCTAAATATAATAAAACTATTTTTTCTACCAGGGAGGCAGCCCAGCCGTTTAGGCCAGGCCACCTACTACCCGGCAGGCCCGGCCCAAGCCCACCACCACCTAATCCTAAAGCAGCAGAAAACCCAAACCCTAGACTAATCCCCACCCCACCTATTTTCCCTACCACCGCCGCCACACCCTACCCAGCGGCTGCAGCACACCACACACCCAACCACCACACGCCACGCACGCAATCCAGCACGCGAGCACACACCCAACCATCCACCACTCGCAGTCCACCCAGGCCTACCAAAACGCGTCGCACGCCACCTCATCTCCCGCCCACGCGCCTCTCCCGCCCACGCACCAACTCCCACGCCACCTGCCCACTCGTTACCCGGCCCCACTTCTTTCCTGTCGCCACTTTCGTCTCCCACCAACCGTGCCCTCCCCTTCCCCCACATCTCCCCGCAATCCCCGCCGCCAGGAACGCCGCCCAGCAAGCTCCTCCAGCCCGACCTCCCTTGAGGTCCTCGCCGCGTTCCCATCCTACAGTGCCCCGCCACCGCTCGAGCCACCTCCCCAAACCCCAGCGATGGCCGCCCCTAGCCCTGGCACCGCCCCGGGGGTTCACTTGTGGCCTCCCCTGCCGCAAAGCGCCGCCGCCCCTGGCCCGCTATCCATCGCCTCCATCTCAGGCCACCGCCGCCTTCCTCGCGGGCGCCACCAACCACCACCATGTCTGCCGCCCTCTGCGTCGCCCTCTCCATCCACGGGGCCGCCCCTCCTCGTCGCCTCTGCGCGTCCCGCTCCGTGTCTCCGACATGCCAACCACCGCGCCGCCGTCGGTGTAGAGCTCCGGCCTCGCCGCCCGAGCTCGAGCCTGTCCTCAACCTCGCTTCGCTGCCCAGTGCTAGTCGACCCCGCTGCCGCCTCGGTCAACTCCCGGCCCGCTCGACCTCGCACCTCCATGTGCCCCTGCACTTTTGTTTCGTCTCAGGTGTTCTGCAGGGTCCAGTTCTAAAATCTTAGGAGCTATCTGTATATGTCACCTTATCGCTACATAGTGCGTTCTCGAAGAAGTTCCGTCTCCCTCAGGCTAGACATTAAAGTTCAAGCCCTAAAGACCGTATCGAACCTGGTGGCAGTTAGTGAACCATCATCAAGCCCATCGACAAGATCGCCAATGACGCTGGAACCCGGACGCCAAGGTCGCCGACACAGAACGACAAGCTCTCCATCCTAGAATGCCATGCCCTCCTCCGAGAATCCGGTGCCGCCGGTATGACAAGATCTTCTTCTCGGGACATCAAGTTCGCCATCACGGATGACAAGCACGCCGACATGGAACCAGGAACCGCCAAGGACTCCTTCCCGAAACCACCAAGTACTTCCTCTCGAAACACCAAGCTCTCCTTCCATGGTCTGAGACCGATCCCCATCAAACCCTGCCGAACCCCGGACCCCCGGAACCCAAGATCTTCCGAACCCAGATGTGTGTGACCCCTATCCGAGACCCCTATTTTTATAATATGACATATATATTTTTTGCATTAAATCATTCATCTCGCACGCATATCATTGTTGTTTGGGGGTATTTAGGCGATTCACCTAAATTAAATATGGAGTGTTTATGCGGGATATCCTAGTCTTATTCGGGACTCCATTTAAATTGGTGTAGCGAACCGATGCCATGTTCCGCCCTGTTAATACAACATTTAAATTGCGAGGGTTCTAAATAACTTGAACCACATAATTAATTGTCGGGACCCCGGTTCCGCTTAATACTGCCTAATTGCACCGCATCTGCATCATATCATAATCATGTCGGATCTTCTGCCGTAGTATTAAATAGTGTATCCGGTGTTTCTTCTAGTGTTTGCTTCTTCGCGGATTAGGCCGATGAGTGGATGCGAGTATCGACAAGTTCTCCGGATATGATCCGTCGGCAGTGATTCCCAGGCGAGCATCTCTCCCCCTTCTACCTATTTTGCATTTATAGTCTTTATTTCCTCCTGTTGATCTATTGCTATCTGTCTCGCAATGCTTTAGTTCCGTGCACCAGTTATATCCCATGCAGCCTCTATATTGCCTTGGACACCTCCTAATACCTGTTGCTTGGTAGATAGCTGGCCTTGCGAGTCGTAGTTGCTTGCTTAGGTGCGATCTCGTGTTGTCAAGTACCACAGTTGTTGGAAGGTTGGCAGATGCTTATTGGTGGAGATGATCATGACTTTAAATACAACTATTAAAATGCTAGATATAACTAATGCAGAGGCATCAGTGGGTAATGGATGTTATTTGGTTTTTATGCCCACTTGTGTCCCGTAGGCCCTGAGTACTTGATACCTGTTCCTTGACTATTCGCACTATCCACATACGGGAGACTCTATGAATCCCCCTTAGCCAGAGCTTGATCCATTTCTTATTTCTTGGGGCCACAAACTAGTTTGGGGCTTTATTACTATTCTGTACCTATGCCATGCTTTACTGTTTTATTTACGATTGTGCATGGAGCACCTGTACTGTTTAGGATCGTGACACTTTTTCGCTGTATCGACAAGCCCAGTCACACTTTCGGGTTCCCAGTCGTTTACAGCCGTCCACACAAACCTTGGGTCCGTCTCGGAGCCGGCCAACTTCATTGCGGGTAGCTTAATGGGGTGGCCCCCTGAAATATTTGATGAATCCTGTGATTGCTTTGTCGTGAAAGCCTCATCGGGTTTTGAGTTAGTTTTTCCGAGGTTGATCATGTGTGTGTTGCTATTTGTGCACCCCTGCAAGGTAAAACGTTTTGAAAGCCGTGTCCGCGGAGCACAGTATCTTGATCATAGACAAGCATAACTAAAGTATTGTTATAAATTTGACTTAATATGTGACTAGTAATCAGCCTCACTACAATGGAATCGATAATAAAAATGCCAACAACTGGTGGATCTGTGGTGATCTGTGTCATGCTGTACCTGTCTAGTAAGTATTGCAACTCCAATGGAATGTGATAAAAGTACCAACAATTGCTGGGTTTTGGAATTCCTCAGAACAATTCTATCTGACTAGTAAATGTTCCAACTACAACGGAATGGTGATTAAAACTGCCCACAACTTATGCTTCAGGATGACTCATGCTATCAATATCTGATTAGTAAGTGCTGCAACTATAATGGAATGAGTAAAACTGCCAACTGTGTGTGTTCCTCGGTTTTGACTTCCTCGTTTGGTATCGAGGGGGATATGCCAGGATGGGTATGTTTGGTGTTAGTATCAGGTTGGATCCGAATAGGTCTTTCTTACCCCTCTCTGATAACCGCCAGTTGTATCGAGTCTCTATAGGTTATTAGTGCCGCTGCGCTGCCGCTTCAGCTCACCATACCTATGTAGGCGAGAGCCGCCGAATTCTAGCCTCGTCGTGTACTGGCCTCAGTACTTACGCTCCTCTTTTTCCTTTGCCCTTTGTCAGCACCCCTTTTGTTTTAGCAGGTTTGAGATCGACGTCATTAGCAGGGTTACCCTTCCGGCTTGGCCTAGGCAGGGTTATGGACGCCATTGGTTATTCTTCAGGGCTCTTAGCCCCATTTGCATCTTGTCCGTAGTCGGACGCTCTATCATTTTCAAGGTGATTTGGATCTTTGTATATTATATCTGTATTTTTGACTCATGGAGTCGTTGTTATATATATGTTCTGTGGGTCCCATCGAGGACTGTTGTGTAATGGTATTACTTCGTTTTCCACCCGCACGAAAGTGCCTGGTGGGCGTCCTTGAATCGTTTCTATGCGGGTTTGGCGGAAAGGGCTAAAACTTGCATAGGGCCGATTTGAGGGTGTTACATTATTGCTCTCTTAGTTTGTCGCTCCCAGTCTTCTGCTAGCCTCCACAACAAAGTATGAGTTCCACTCATGCATCCAACTCCCTAAACCAAGTTATTCCAAAGAGTCCACCATACCTACCTACTAGCTTATGCTATTCCAAGTACATTCATGCTTTTGTTTACCTTCCAAATTAAACTTGTTATGAGAAAACTAGTGATTAAAGCTCTCACGAACTTGATGGCACATGTTACTTTACTTGCCCTTAATACACTTGAACCATTGTGTCTTCTATGTTGTATATGCTTGCGCTTATTTGTCAGGAATTAGCAGAACCATGCTTTCATGGGGAACGCTTTCAACATTGCACTTGGTACTTGTACCTAGTTGATATCATGCTCTTTTGTATATGGATGTCGTCGGTGTGAAATGAAAGGGGAGCTTGTAAGTCCATGGAGTTATGGATATGTGTTAGAGAAACGCCTAGGCCGCTGGTCTAATCCATGCTGACATGGTGGAAACCTGCAGCGTAACCATAATGAGCTGTCTATGAAGCATTCTTCTTATAAAAAAAGAGTCCTATATTGATTAAAAAAAGAGAAAAGAAAAAAAGAGATTATGAAAAGAGGAAAGAGAGAAAAAAGCACCATATTCCCATGGTAAATAAGAAGATTGCTGAGATGCTCGTTGTCTGCTTGCCTTGTCATTTTGATATGGGGATTCTTCCGTATCATCGGGCAAGGGGTACCCCGTTGGCAGTTCTCTATGATACACATGTACTTACAATGACAAGAACTTACCGGTGACTAAACTTGAGTAGCATGAGGAGAGGCCCTCGTATACACGGGACATGAGATTTTTGACTTATACTTCGTCAAGCATGTACACCATAGTTTGTTCACTTTACCTTAATCACTTCAAGATGCTTATGATAGGGGCAATGAGAGCTGAAAGCTATAAGTACCATAATTTTTGGAAGCTCTTTATGAGACTTGAATCCCTACTTCCTTTTACAAAGGCCTTTCTTCCACTATTATATTGAGTCTCCACCTTCTATCTTTATGCACCTACTTTGAGAGCATAGTGGTCATTCTTAGTTCTATGTGCATTGTCCCAAGACTTGTTGATTGATGCATAACTTGATATTACTTGTTTTAAACTATTTGTATCTAGTCACTCTTATGAACTTTGAAGGTGTCCTATGCATTTATATTTGCTACTCTATGAGGGACAAGCTGAATACTATTATGCTATGTTTTCTTTATGTGAAACAAACAAACGTCTTGCAAAGCATTGTTATTCATGAATCTTTTGTTTGTGCCTTTTCATGTTGCATCATAGTTTCTTTGTCTTATTGCTAGAATTTTGTCTTTCATGTTATGATTGAAGTACTATGATCCCAGCTTTGAATGTTTTACAAATACTTGGATCAAGTCTTTGATGGTGCATGTCACCTCAAAAATTATTCTTTCTTTTTATCACTTACCTACTCGAGGACGAGCAGGAGTTAAGCTTGGGGGTGTTGATACATTGCAAATGTATCTATAATTTTTGATGTTCCATGCTTGGTTTTATCTACTTTCTTGTGTTTTGTCCACACTTTGGAGTACTTTTCATATGATTTCTTGGATTAACCTATTAACAAGATGCCACAGTGCTAGTTGCCTGCTTTCTGCTGTTTTTGGTTCCAGGAAGTCAGAAAATGAATATTCTCAGAATTGGACGGGACAAAAGCCAAAGTTACTATTTTCCCGGAAGACTCATGGAGCCAGAAGGAGAGTCGGAGAGGGGCCATAGGGTGGCCACACCACCCCTAGGCGCGGGTCCCCCTAGGCCGCGCTAGGGCATGGTGTAGGCCCCCTAGCTGGCCACCGACCTTGCCTCCTTCGCCTATATATTCCTCTCGAGGCAAAAACCCTAGATCGTCAACCAGAAATCCATGAAAAGTTCCACAGCGCCGCCTCCACCGAAGGGGAGATTCGGGGGACAGAAAGTCTCTGTTCTGGCACCCTGCCGGGATGGGGAAGTGCCCCCGGAGCCATCTCCATCGATCTCCACCACCATCTCCATCACCATTGCTGATTCCCATGATGAGGAGGGAGTATTTCTCTCTCGAGGCTAAGGGTTCTACCGGTAGCTATGTGTTCATCTCTCTCTCTCTCTATGCATGATCTTATTGAGATCATGAGCTTGTAATCTATAGATCTACCTTGCTACTCAAGTGCTTTAATAGATCTCTGCTCTCCCCATGTGTGTGAAGTTGACAGTGTGCACACCATGGTGGCACTTAGGCTAGAGATTACAAATACTTGTTATGAGTTATATTTGGAGTTGGATGTCTTTATGAAATTGTGGTGTTTGTTGGACTCATCTACTACTCAAGGTGACAGTGTGGGGTTATCTAGATGGGAAAGGCTTACTTTGAGGTGTGCTGTTATAGCCTTACCATCGATTAGAGTGTCCAACCGGAGAGTAGTTAAGAGTAGTATCATAAAGAGAAGATATTTATATGAGAGTGTTCACTAGTGAAAGTATGATCCCTAGGCCTTGTTTCTTAGCATTGATACACCGTTTCCTATTAGATCTAGTACATGTTTGCTTGCTTCTATCTTTATTTCAGTTTTACTTTAGTCTTTTCCACGCCATCAAGCTACCTTCTATCACCGTTACCACTTATAATTATCCATACCACTTGTATTTCACTATCTCTTCGCCGAACTAGTGCACCTATACACCTGACAAGTGTATTGGGTGTGTTGGGGACACAAGAGACTTCTTGTATCTTGATTGCAGGGTTGCTTGAGAGGGAATACCTTTGACCACTTCCTCCCTAAGTTCGATAAACCTTGGATGATCCACTTAAGGGAAAACTTGCTGCTGTTCTACAAACCTCTGCACTTGGAGGCCCAACAACTGTCTACAAGAATAGAAGTGTGTAGACATCATAGGCTAAAGATGGGGTCAATGAGCACTAGAGGAACCCATGGAGGGATAGTGTGGTGATTCCACACATAGATGCTTGTATTTCTTTCTTATCTATGGTAGATTACAAGGGTTCCTTGAGCTGTTTGTGGAAGGAGACTACTGCTCTTACTTCCCACAACTGCCTCTCTAGGGTTTTCCCTTAATCAAATGGCCGACCTTCTCTATGGAGATCATGTTGATGTCTGCAAGAGCACAGATCGTTTGTAGCTAGTTTTGAAGTCCAGATATCGATCCCACAAGGAGACCAAAGGTAAGTGTTTATTGATGAAGTCTCTGTCACACCCGAAGTTGTCACAGGTCTTTGAGTAAATTGACTACAAGTGTTGAAATAAGAATGGGATTTTGATTAAATGCGATAGATTTAAATAGAACTAAAATTTAAACTTCAGAAATATAATGCATAAAAGTAAAGAATGACTTTGCTTGTTTGTTGTTTCTTGTAGATGGAGAAAGAAGGCGCATAGAGATTCAGTTCATGGTGATAGTGAATGTGCCAGGTGGACGAGTGGTAAATGTAACAATTATAATCTTATAGATATATGTGTAGGCGAGCAACCCATAATTAGCCGGAACTCCTCTTGGTAGATTTCATCCCAAACTTTAATAATCCTACTAGCCTGCTACCAAAACCATGGTCAAACACTAGACGATTAAGACCCTTCAGGTCGCTTAGCGATTAAGTTCCTTAGATCGGACTAATGCAATAAGCATAGTGGTTACTCGTTATCCTCGAGTCAACTAGCTTTCCATTAATATCCCCGTGTCACCCAGGGATCACCGGTCCACTAGCGTATAATATCTTATATATGTGGAACAAGGTATCATGTTTGTCTGGGCCCTTAATTGGACAACAAGCATTAAGCATCCCATAGATAGTCAAGCACACATAATATAGTAATTAGAATCAATCACAAACTAATGGAAAAATATGAAGGCACATCACATCTCACCAATCCCCTATATCTCCCACGTCCAAGAGAATTACTCAGACATGAGAGAAGAACGGGTCCTCAATATAATCAAATAAAGAGAATTCGTCTTGGTATTATAGTGGAGATCCACAATAAGAATAGAAAAATATCCAACACAATTCAAGATGGGAAGAAACAATCTCAAACCCTAGTCTTGCAAGGTGGAGATCCCTCTCTCTCTCAAGTACAAATAGTGGCTATGGGGGTGTATTGGCTAATAGGTTGAAGATCGTAGAGCGAGATGAAGAACATCTTCTCCTTCTTCTCCGGATCTCTTCTTTCTCCCTTCTGGATGGTGTGGTGGCTGCTGTGTTGTGTTTTCGGTCCCCGTCCCTTCACGGAAGTTGTCCTTTTGACAAGACAGAGGCGGCGGCAACTATACGGTGGGAACTATACGGCCGAAAAAATATTCCCGCCGTATAGTTGCTCGTTAAAGCTTCTGTGAGATCCCCTCGTGTACTTTCAAAGTAGGACTTGCTTGTTTTCTCTAGAATATTGTATTTCTCTAGTTAAATCCTCCTGTTGACGTTCAGGACCTGAAACACACATTAAAAACCAAATATTCTTTGCTACCGAAGTATTAGCGTTAGGTTAAACCGGAAAACGATCAAATCCAGGAGAAAACCATCAATAAAAGCCATCAAAAATGTGTCAAATCTCACAACTATCAACTCCCCCAAGCTTAGATGTTGCTCGCCCTTGAGTTACAAGGAAATAAGGAAGAATAGCAGGGACTCGAGACTGAAAATAAAGGAACTCACAAGTTTGAATTGGTGTCAAATTCTTTTCTTCACAATTCCTGCAATCTTAAATATGGTCATACAAGTATTCACAAGATTGCACTGAGTCCACTTCCTAACCACATATATCTTGTTAGCAAATAAATCATATGTCCAAGCAAGTTTCGAAAGTTTAGCTAGGAAGGTGAGACAAATTCTTTTGGTGCCTCTCTTTGTTGAGAGATAAAACCTTTTTGGTCTTGTTCATTTAACCAATTAAGAGTACTCAAGTTGGCATCAAAATATTAAATTTAAGAACAACTCATTTACTCCCATGTCAAAATTTCAAGACTCTCAAAGCACCTTTTTATTTCTCTTATATTTCAAAAACTTCAGCTCTTTCATAGAGAAATCGTGCCACTATTTTTAACATGTTAATTGGGGTTGTGTTGTGCACTCGTGGCCATGCCAATAAATGATGTTGAGCAATAATGGGCCAGAGGAGTACGACGACTTCACTTAGAACGTGAAACCATGATGAGACTAAATTTTTTACACATCATAGCATTGCCGCTACAGACATTTACATAACTCAATAGCTGAAATCAAGTGGTTTCACACATTTAGATCGTTCGTTGGCCAGTGGAGTTAATAGTTCCCCATGGAGAACAACTGAGTTGTAATGACACGCGTAAAACAATATCTTACGGTAATTATTAGAAAAAGTAGTGGCATAATTTCTAATACTTCAAAGCATCCATTTAATCAAACAATTTCAATCAAGGGTACTATCAAGTTTATTTATATTAAGCCCAAATGGGATGGAATAGTTCTAAAATCAAATTCTTTGAGCTAAGCATGGACTCAAGTCATCTTTCAGATGCTTTTTATTGTTGTAAAAAATGTAGGAAGTATTTTAACCAAGTTCATTGCTCATTGTTTCAAAGCTAAAAAGGAGACACTAGCAAAGGAATATAATTTTTTGGACAACGAGCTAAGTGGGGAGTGACTCTAGTGCAAGAAAGTAAATAATTGTAGGATCAATTCAAGGTTGCAAAGAGGGTGATGAAAGGAATGTGATACCTCCACTTGCTTGCCTCACTCTCGTATTTGAGTCAAACCTCTCCTATATTTCCATATTTCCAAATCACCTGAAATTAAGCAATCTCCAAGAGAAACAAAGAAACAAACTTGCAAACAAAATTACAACTATTTTTTTTGTATTTTTTGTTTAGGAATACAAAACTGAAAATAAACATGCAATTTTTGAAGAAATAAATTAAAAGAAGAATAAAAATATGAATGCAAAGTTTGGAGGTTTTCATACCTCCCCCAAGCTTAGGCTATTGCCAGGCTCAGTTGTTGCTGTCATTTGGCGGCTGGTGCGGGTACTGCTGGTAGAAGTCGGGGAAGTGGGTCATGAAGTGACTGAAGTTGTGAGTCAAAGTGTTCACATATTCATTCACATCCCGAAGAGTGTGGTCGATCTCCCCAACATGCTGGTTGAGCTGCTGGAACTCCTGATAGGGGACGTAGCCGTACCCCTGCTGTGGCTGGTTGGGCCACGGTTCCCAGACTCCTCCTGGCTGCTGCTGCTGTCCTTCCCAAGCAGGGTTGTGTCCCTGCTCTTCCTCCTGATCCTTCTCGTACTCCTACTCATTTTGCTACCCTTCATCTTCCTCTTCCTCGGGCTGGAGCTCGGCCAAGATCTCCGTCACTTGGTTCTTGGTGAGGATCCAAGTGTCCTTCTCCATAATCGAGAAGGCTTGGGGGCATGGCAACTGAACCTTCTCAACATGTGTATCATCAAGATAACTAAATTGATATGCTCGGAGCCTCCAGTTAGCATGGTAAACACCAAGGAAGCCACAAGTAGTCAAATATTTGACGTCCATAAGTTTGGAGCCATCAACAGGTTCCATAACAGGTAGTGCAATGTTCAATCCATAGGCAAGGTGGGTTACTAATCCACCAATGTGAATATCACCTTTAGTCTAGTTGCTTTGGTGGCAAAAGTGCTGGATGAGTAGAGCTGCAGGACAAGGGATTTGCGTTGCATTGGGAAAGAGAGCCTTGGATATCATTGCCATGTCCGCATTGGCCATGGAACCAGTATCACCCCTTCCCAACATTGTGTTGGTGAGGAACAAAGCAAAGTAGCGAATGGTTGGGTTCTAAATGGTGGACATCTTCTTCTGATAAAAGTGACTACCACCATTAGCAGAAATAACCTCCCAAGTCTCTCCACTTGTGACGCTATCGAGGTTAGTAATATTGGGCTCCCTAGTATGAGGAAAGCTGGAAGCATTGCAAAATTGCTCGAAATTTACTTCATAGTGTGTCCGGTTCATGGTGAAGCTTATCGTGCACATGTTACCTTTCTCCCTGTGGTCGTCGCAGAAGGAGGCAAGGAACTCATGGGTGAGCTCGGTGTAGGTGTCGTGGATTGCAAAGCCAAGTACCGCCAACCCCGACCTACTGCACATGAGGCCGAAGTCTGTCTTCAACCCTGCCGTGGTGAGAATGTTGTGGTCATCCCAACATGTGGGCAACACCCTCCTCGATGAGACAATGTCCATCTTGAAGTTGCGCGGGGCTTGGGCCCCCGAGCTTGAGCCTCTCCCCTTTGGCGCTTGCTCGAACGAAAGAGGCTACAAATTTTGTTCATCGTGATGCACTGAAAAATTTCACCATAAAACCTTAGGCATATAGTTTCTATATGATGAACGATTCTACGTGGAAAAATTCAATCCTAACATGGGAAATTAATAGGGAAAACTAAATAAGCTTGAGTTCATCCACTAGATCAATGTGAGAGTTTCAACCATGGAAATATAAAAATAAACCATGGATAGGGAGAGAACATATCGATCTGTTGATTCCCCCACTCAAACGAACGAAATCTAGGTTGATTTTGAGAGGCTTGGAGAGAGAATATGAGAGGAATAATGAGCAGAGGAGGAAGACCTAGCCATCCCGGTGCGATTTTGTGGTTGCACCAAACTATACGGCTGGAACTATACGGGCGAGTGATGGTGCTCCGCCCGTATAGTTGTGGCGGTGCCGCCAACTAGGGTTTCTTTATACAGAAAAACAACTATATGGGCACAACTATACGGCTGGATCATAATGACCTCACCGTATAGTTGATCGTTAAACTATCTATCTCTCAAGATAAATTTCTAAAACTGGCATCGATATCTATACGTCCGGAACTATACGGTTGGAATTTTTATTCTCGCCGTATAGTTGGTCGTTAAACTCCCAGTACTTTTGGAATAAAATTCTACAAAGGTATCGATATCTATATGGCCAGAACTATACGACCAGAATTTTTATTCTCGCTGTATAGTTGGTCGTTAAACTCTTAGTACCTTTCAGAAATTTTTGTACGAAGGCCTTGATATATATACGGCCGGAATTTTTTATTCCCGCCGTATAGTTGGTCGTTAAACTCTCTGTGCCTTCGAACATAATTTTTTGATGGAAAAGATAACTATATGATCGGAACTATACAGCCGGAATTTTTATTCCCGATGTATAGTTGGTCGTTAAACCATCAGTAGTCATCAAAAAATTTCTATTTCTTCGAGGATACCTTCTTATCCTATAACTTAGTGAAATACCAAGTTTTTTAACAAAAAATTGATAGTAAAAACCGTCGACCAACATTAGCATATTAAAAGCAAATTTTAGCTTTTGTAAATAGAAAACTCAAACTTTTATTCTTATTATTATTCTCTACTCATTCAATCAACATTCTTACTACTTTTTAATAGCTGCATCTTCACGGGCGCCCTTTCGCAAGAATCTCTATGAAAAATTGGTGGGAATGCGATGAACTTCTTATTCTCTATTCTACTAAATTAACAAAAAATGGGTTAACTCCCATTTAGCATTTATTAAGAATGGTTGAATAACTCAACCTCTTATTTCTTCTCGAATTCTTACCTTTGGTTGCCCCTTATGAATGGCACTTACCACATGAACTCGTTTTGCCAGTGGAACATATCTTTCTCCTACTTCTAGCTTCTTTGGAAAATACCGGATGATATCAGCATCATAAACATTAAAGGTTATCTTCCCTTCTTCAGAATCTACTAACGCACCTGCAGTACCGAGGAAGGGTCTTTCAAGTATTATAGATAATCTTTCATCTTCTAGCATTTCAAGAATAATAAAATCAGTGGGAATAACATGCTCATCTATCATAAGTAAGACATCCTCAATCATACCAACAGGTTGTTTAGTGGACTTGGCAGCCATCTGTAAAGTGATAGTAGTAGGAGAATACTCCCCTCATCCTAACCTTTTATAGAGGGAGTATGGCATTACACTAACTCTTGCTCCTAGATCACATAAGGCACTATGAATATCTGTTTTACCGATTGAGCATGATATAGTTGGTATTCCAGGATCTCCAGACTTAGACAACAGCTTCCTGTTAGCAGGATAGCTAGTTACCATGGCAACAATTTCAGTTATTTATTTCTTTGTACTAAGAATATCACAAAGGAATTTACCATAAGTAGGAACTTTGATTGCATCTGCAAATGGAATTTCCAGATGAAGGTCACTGAGTGCCTTTATAAAAGAGTTATAAATTACCTCATCCGGTGCTTTCTTTTTTCGATCTGGATAAGGGAGCTTTTTCTCACTTGACTTACTCTTGTCTTTTACCTTTTTTGAGGGGCCAGGCTCTTTCGTTGCTTTCTTTTGTTGTTGCTTATTGCTTTTATTCTTTTCTACTACAACAACTTCATATTCTTTACTTGTTTTTTTATCTTCTCTTGGATCAATCGTTTCTGCATTAGAGTCGTAATGATCATTGTGTGCATCATTTTGGTCTTCCTTGGTTTGATCTTGTGTTTCAGTCTCATCTTGAGGATCCACCAACGTATCGTCTTCTTGACTTGCTTCAAGCAAGGCTTTTTCCTTATGCTCCTTTTCAGCTTCGTATTCTGGTGGTCCTAAGGGTCCTGTAACAACTGCACCCCACCTTGGGACAACATTAGTAGAAACCAAAATATCTTTATCATCACGAAGAAGAATTTGATAACTAGATGCTATTTGTTCACACTGGGTTTCAATCATACTAAGATACTGATGAAATAGTTTTATTTCTTGGACAATCTCATCGTAATTTTCAGTGAGTTCTGCAAAAATCTTTTTGTGTTTTTGGAAATGCTTATGCAAGTTATTATGAGATTTTACTTGTCGATGTTTCAATTCTTGAAAAACTTTTATAGTTTCATCTTCTTCAGTTTAAAACTTGTAACAAATCCTCTTTGTTTTCTTTAGCAAGTTCAGAAGGTATACCTTTTTCTTTCATAGTTTTGTGTACCTCGGGCATAAGATCAGGAGTTATCCGAAGTATCCCTTTTTCCGGCTTCGTGCCAAAATCAGGATTATATAAAGAATCATTCTTAGCCCTAGTAGACATTAATTCCAAACATTCTTTAATAGTTAAAGTATTTATTGATCCTCCTGCTGAGAAGTCAAGCAATTCTCTACATTGAGTATTGAGACCATGGTAAAATGAATGGCAGATTGTTAGTTCAAAATAGCCATGATTAGGAATACTATTGATCATTCCAAAGAATCTTTCCCAGGCTTGTGAGTAGTTTTCTCCCACGTTCTGACTAAAAAATGCCTATGTTGTTTCTTAGTTCAGTTACCTTTTAAAAAGGAAGAAACCTATTTATGAACTTAGTAATGCAGTTTTCCCAACATTTAATGTAATGGTGAGGGAGAGAATATAACCAGTCTAGAGCTTTATCTTTAAGAGACCATCGAAGTAATTAAAGAAGAGAGAAGTCTCTTGGCAAACCTTTTGGTCCAAGCGATGTAGTCACATCGTTAAACTCTCTAATATGTCTTCCTGGGTCTTCATCTTCCCTTCCACTGAAAATCTTTCTCCTGCAAAATTTTAATAATTCCACCATAAAATCGATATTCTCTAACTCCAGGATTAGGGAACTCTATTGGTTGTTTAAGAAATTCAGAACTTGGAGCACTGTATTCCCTGAGGGTTTTCTCAGTTTTCATATGAGTTGTCCTGTAAATAGACATGATTTCCATAATATCACTCAGGTTTTCAAATTCAACTTCATTTGATCTTAAAAGTTTTTCAATAATTTCTCCGCGCCTCTAAGCAGGCATGCGCTCAATATAATCTGGTAGGTAGGTCCTACCAGAGCTTGTAGACCCTTTGTCTCCTAAGGTGAACATTTTCTAGTAGCAACACCTAAAATGTCAAAAGACAAATACTTAGTGCTTAGCTCCCTGGCAACGGTGCCAGAAAATAGCTTGATGTCTGCAAGAGCACAGATCGTTTGTAGCTAGTTTCGAAGTTCAGATATCGATCCCACAGGGAGCCCAAAGGTAAGTGTTTATTGATGAAGTCTCTGTCACATCCAAAGTTGTCACAGGTCTTCGAGTGAATTGACTACAAGCGTCGAAATAAAAATGGGATTTTGACTAAAAGCGATAGATTTAAATAGAACTAAAATGTAAACTTCAGAAATATAATGCATAAAAGTAATGAATGACATTGCTTGCTTGTTGTTTCTTGCAGATGGCGAAAGAAGGCGCGGGGAGATTCAGTTCATGCTGATAGTGAATGTGCCAGGTGGACGAGTGGTAAATGTAACAATTACAATCTTATAGATATATGTGTAGGCGAGCAACCCATAATTAGCCGGAACTCCTCTTGGTAGATTTCATCCCAACTCAATAATCCTACGAGCCTGCTACCAAAACCATGGTCAGAAACTAGACGATTAAGACTCTTCAGGTCGCTTAGCGATTAAGCTCCTTGGATCAGACTAATGCAATAAGAACAGTGGTTACTCGTTATCCTCGAGTGAACTAGCTTTCCATTGATATCCCCGTGTCACACGGGGGTCGCCGGTCCACTAGCGTACAAGATCTTATCCATGTAGAACAAGGTATCATGTTGTCTAGGCCCTTAATTGGACAACAAGCACTAAGCATCGTATGGATAGTCCAGTACACATAATATAGTAATCAGAATCAATCATGAACTAATGGAAAATATATGAAGGCACATCACATCTCACCAATCCCTACATCTCCCACGCCCAAGAGAATTACTCACACATGAGAGAAGAACGCGTCATCAATATAATCAAATAAAGGGAATTCGTCTCTTTATTACCGTGGAGATCCACAATAGGAATAGAAAAATATCCAACACAATTCAAGATGGGAAGAAACAATCTCAAACCCTAGTCTTGCAAGGTGGAGATCCCTCTCTCAAGTACAAATAGTGGCTATGGTGGTGTATTGGCTAGGAGGTCGAAGATTGTGGAGCGAGATGAAGAACATCTTCTCCTTCTTCTCCGGATCTCTTCTTTCTCCCTTCTAGATGGTGTTGCTGCTCCTGTGTTGTGTTTTCGCTCCCCGTCCCTTAACGGAAGTTATCCCTTTTGACAAGACAGAGGCGGCGGCAACTATACGACCGGAAAAGTATTCCCGCTGTATAGTTGCTCGTTAAAGCTTCTATGAGCTCCCCTCACGTGCTTCCAAAGTGGGACTTGCTTGTTTTCTCTAGAATATTGTATTTCTAGTTAAATCCTCATGTTGACGTTTAGGACCTGAAACACACATTAAAAACCAAAATTTCTTTGCTACCGAAGTATTAGCATTAGGTAAAACTAGAAAACGATCAAATCCGGGAGAAAACCATCAATAAAAGCCATAAAAATGTGTCGAATCTCACAGTATCAACTCCCCAAGCTTAGATGTTGCTCGCCCTTGAGTGACAAGGAAATAAGGAAGAATAGTAGGGATTCGAGACTGAAAATAAAGGAACTCACAAGTTTGAATTGGTGTCAAATTCTTTTCTTCACAATTCCTGCAATCTTAAATATGATAATACAAGTATTCACAAGATTGCACCGAGTCCACTTCCTAACCACGTATATCTTGTTAGCAAATAAATCGTATGCCCAAGCAAGTGTCGAAAGTTCAGCTAAGAAGGTGAGACAAATTCTTTTGGTGCCTCTCTTTGTTGAGAGATAAAAACTTTTTGTTCTTGTTCATTTAACCAATTAAGAGTACTCAAGTTGGCATCAAAACATTTAATTTAAGAACAACTCATCTACTCCCATGTCAAAATTTCAAGACTCTCAAAGCACCTTTTTCTTTCTCGTGTATTTCAAAAACTTCAGCTCTTTCATAGAGAAATCATGCCACTATTTTTAACATGTTAATTGGGGCTATGTTGTGCACTCATGTCCATGCCAATAAATGATGTTGAGTAATAATGGGCCAGAGGAGTACTACAACTTCACTTGGAACGTGAAACCATGAGGGGGGCTAGGTTACAAGTTATCAAATGCCCCTCCTTATATATGGGGCTAGGTTACAAGTTAGGGCATACGTGGAAGGCATATTCTCCGAATATGCCTCTCCAAAAATAGTAAAGCGGTGCTCCTCTTTTCTCTGTCTAAGCTAATCCGAACTCCGGGCGTAAGCCTCACTAAGCCCCTCTACGGCGCGGCGTTAGCCGACACATCCAACGTCACCCGACATGGGCAACGTCACCAGTGTCAGCCCATACCTGTTGGACCATCTCTCTGTTCGCTTCGCTCACACTACAGTGGAGAGAGAGAGCCTTTGACCAAGAAGATTTCTTCCATTTTCTTGTAAGCCAAGTGGTAACCCGGCTCAGGCCTGGTTAACTCAGCCTTGTGGGTACCTGCAAACAAGATACAAAAGTCTAGCCAACATACGTTATATGCCGACAAGGAAAATGTTAGACGAATACCCTTTGGGCTGGGTCATCCCATAAGTCGGCCTACCTTGAGGTGACTCGGCCAGCTTACGCTTTGACCTCGCTATACCCCGGCTAACATGGCCTTTATACCCCAGCGTGACCCTACCTGGGGGTATCCCCCTAACATTAGTCCCCGAAGCTGGTGCGGTCTTAGCAACTTCAGCTGATAAGGCCACAATAGGTTCAACCTACTAAGTTCTTTGCTCTTCTGGCCGAGTCACCCTATAACTCGACCCTTCTTATTTTTGTGACTTGGCATCCCCTTGGCTCATTCCGAGATATTCCTTGCAGGCCCCGGTTACCTTCTATTTAACCGGGTTATCCTTTAGGTTCCTTCCTTCTCTTGTACGCTTCCCTACGTTCTACGTGGAGAGTAATCATTATGTTGCCTCATTTTAAGGTCCAGCGCTAGTTACTACACCGATTACTGTATTCATTGTCAGGGATAACTGTTGCAAACATTGCATCGTGGCTGCCTCCACGTTAACTGTAACACCACGCCGCATCGTGGGATCAACTGCTCCTTGTGGCCCTTCATGTGGCTTGTTTTCGATTGGTTGATCCGGCGGATACACGGCCACACCATGTGGCTTCGTCGCACCGCTAGATCCCACTACCCCACTTAGGGGCGTGGTTAAATAGGGGGTGAGGGACATCCCTTGGTCGTTTCCCCCACCCTCACATGCCTCTGCCTCTCCTTCTTCTTCCGCACGACAGCACCTCTGCCGCCACCGCTGCTTCACTTAGGCTTCATTCCGCCGTTGCTGTGCTTTGCTCATGTGCTTCTCTCTCGTAGCAGCGCCGCCGCTTCTGCGTAGCCTCGCTGCCACGGGGCCTTGCCAGTCTCGACCTCTGCGCCCCATCACAGATTGGGTTTACAAGGGCAGGGACTTGGAGATGGCTGAGGAGCAGTTCACCGGTGTTGAAGAACACGAGGAGGGCGGCGAGGTCCACGAACGAGGAGCTTGGGCCGGTTCCTGGGTCTGCCAGGATGACATCGACTGGCTCCTCTGGACCCGTTGCATCCCTGTCGGGGCTTCGTGCCGTCCCCCTTGCTAGGAGATTAGTCCCTCGCCTAATCCGGGTGAGTTTGTGGTCTTCCTCTCGCATTTCTAGCGCGGCTTCAGCCTCCCTGTTAGTGATTTTTTTCACGAATTCATCAACACATTTCAGCTTCAACCTCATCATCTGCCGGCTAATGCCATTACCTCCCTCTCATACTTTTCCTCCGGGGCTGAGGGTTACCTCGGCCTCTGGCCCACCGTCCAACTCTGGTACCAATTCTTCACCTTTAGAGCCAATTTTATCCCAGATCCCCTACTTTCTCTGCCGACAAATCGCCGACTCAGTGCGGGGCATCCTCCATCTCTCCCCGAAAGAACTCCGTCTTCCCCCGAGTCACCTGCCTCGAGTCTTGCAAGGGTTGGGCCTAGACGTTCTTCTATGTGAAGAACGATACCGAGGAAGACAAGATTCGGCTGCGCCCTTACTCGATTGGTATCCCAGACAGGACCTTATGGGGCCGGGTTCCGAGGCAATCTGCTGCCCTGGTCGTTCAGGTGAAAAACATCTCAAGGAACTGATCTACTTGAAGTTGCACAGCGAAGATATCATGATCACATTTATCCATAGCAGGATCTCCCCTCTGCAGAAGCGCACTCACAAGCTCTGCCATATGAGCGGGCACCTTGACCCCAACCGGACCTCATCCTTCGAGCTCAACAACATCGATATTTACCGCTAAGTCAAGGCTATCTTCAAGATAGATAAGGAATTCAACGAGGATTAGGAGTGGGGATTCGAGCACTTCTGCTAGGATAGGCCGCCTCATGGGGTATGTTTCCTTGCTTGACCCTTCGGCCGAGTTATGCGGTATGTCGGATTATGTCCTTTACTTGATCTAATGAAATATTGCTCTTAGTTGTTTACTCAGCAGACAATTGAGGATGGCCCGGAACCGTCCCTTAAGTGGGGGAAAGATCGGTAGGCCTCACATACGGTGGAGCCGGATCCCGAGGACTTCCTGCCTACTCCGGATTCAGCCTTCAGATGACCTTCTGGTAATACCTCTGGTTTAAGGGATTGGACGGATGACGATGAAGACTCTGATATTGAGATTCTAGAGGTATACAATCATGTGACTATCTCATACGCCTTTTCGGCTGATTCGACTTCAGCTAAACCGTCCAATTAGGTCCACGACGCTCGTACGCTTGCTGTGGGTGACTCGGTTGCCGCCCCTTCGAGGAAACGCGCAGCCACCTCAGATCCTTCCTTTGAGCCACGTCAGACCAAGAAGAAGTAGAAGAAACCTGGGGTCAAAGACACCAACAAGCCCGTGACCAAGGTCCCGGTTCGTAGAGCACCTAAGCCCAAGGAACCTCCAACTTCGTCCGAGTA
Organism: Avena eriantha; assembly: GCA_910589775.1. NCBI lineage: Eukaryota > Viridiplantae > Streptophyta > Magnoliopsida > Poales > Poaceae > Avena > Avena eriantha. Next base: position 316,599,568 of record OU342745.1, on the reverse strand, counting down.
AGCCCCTTTTTCCTTTCTTGCCCATCTTTTGAATTGTATTGCACTATCTTCATGTATTTCTTGTTTCTCTCTTTCTCTGTTCTTAACTTGTTGTTTTGTTCTTTATTTGACCCGGCAGGTCTGCCAGGGAGATCCCCCAAAGTCGCTCGAGCATTGCCTCGCCTATCCGAGGTGCCCCATCTCCCCCTCGCAATGATGACGCATGCCCCTTGAGCCCTATTTGGGAGAGCTCAGCGGCCGCTCCGAATCCTAGCCCACCTCGTCAAGAGGAGGGCAACATTAGTGCAGGGCAAAGTGGTGCTGCTGAGGGTACAGCTATGCCGAATCATCCCAGCTCGTCTTCTACTCAGCCGCAACCAGTTGTCACCGAGGTGCTGGTTACTCCGGCACCGACCCATGTTTGTCCTACACCAACTCCAACACTAGCACCAGCTTCAAGTTCTACACCAATTCCTCCTGCCTCATCCGAGTCTTCCAAGACTCGACGAGAAGACCAAACTCGGCCTAGCCCAAAGGACACAGCTCCTGCGCCAACACCTTCTGCCAAGGATATCTTTTAGCAAAAACTTCAGGCTAAACCTGACACCAAGGACAAAAAGGGTACTGATGCCTCCAAGGGCCAACAAGTTGTCGAGGCTGCCAAAACCCCTAAGGGATCAATAACTGAATTTGGACAGCACACCCTCGCGTCCATGATGAAAACGGGGAGTACTACCTCCGACTCTGCTGCTTCCAGGTCTGCTGTTGATAAGAAGCTTACTTACATACCAGCCTGGTTGCAGCATAGATTGCTAGGAAAGAGGCTCATGCCAAGGGCTTGGTGGTGACCCATACGTTCAGAAGGGAAAACTATGGTCCGGCGCTAATTGAATACATCAAGAATTGGAATGATGCCGAGTTTATCAATCTCAACAATGAAATTCTAGAGAAGTTCAGTCCCACCGAGTTCAGTGCCCAAATGAACACAGCTTCTAAGGCCATTACCCTTGTAGGCCGAATGATGGAGGTAAACCTCTTCGTCATGCCCTTACATATGTGCAAGTAATTGTAGTCATACCCTCCAGTCCTCGAGCCTCCGGTGGAGTAACATGTTACTCGGCCAGATGCTCCAACCCAAAGTACTCCTAGTTGCGCTAAATTCCTTAGTAATTTCAAATATTCACTCACCTAGAGCCGGGTTAAGTTCCACTTGGCCTAGGTCTCGAGTAGATTCAAATATTCACTCACCTAGAGCCGGGTTAAGTTCCACTTGGCCCGGGTATTCAGTAGATTCAAATATTCACTCACCTAGAGCCGAGTTAAGTTCCACTTGACCCGGGTCTTGAGTAGATTCAAATATTCAATCACCTAGAGCCAGGTTAATTTCCAATTGGCCCGGGTCTTGAGTAGATTCAAATATTCACTCACCTAGAGCTGGGTTAAGTTCCACTTGGCCTGGGTCTTGAGTAGATTCAAATATTCACTCACCTAGAACCGAGTTAAGTTCCACTTGGCCCGGGTCGTGAGTAGATTCAAATATTCACTCACCTAGAGCCGGGTTAAGTTCCACTTGGCCCGGGTCTTGAGTAGATTCAAATATTCACTCACCTAGAGTTGGGTTAAGTTCCATTTGGCCTGGGTCTTGAGTAGATTTAAATATTGCTTCTTATATACCAACTAACAATTTTCTCTTTAGATCACCACCAACCGCCAAACCACCGAGTTTCAGCGGCTTCTGGATACGCACAAGGAGCTCCGCTCAAAGCACGATGCGCCGATCTCCGAGTTCAAGAAGAAGGGTAATTTCTTTCACTTGTATTTTCCTTCATCGTTTTGTTTCCCGCACTAACTCATTATTTGGATTGCGCAACCGAAGTTGAGGCCGAAAACACCATTATGAGGAAAAACATGTACGAGATCAAAGGTAATTCGATGTGGTTACTCAACCTCTATCTTTTTTCCCTCCTAACTCGGCAGATAATCATACCTCGGCTCTGCCGGGTCCACAAACTATTGCAGTGTCTCTTCAAGATAGCTTGCCATTGTCTGACATGATGCTTCACTTTCTCGAACAAGCAGGGTAGCATCAGGCCAAGCTTAAGCACAAGGACGACGAGATCGCCAAACTTAGGCTCAAGGATGACGAAATTACTCGGCTGAATGCCGAAATCAAGAAGCTGAAAAACCTCCATAAGGCCAAATTGTATAAGGTTGACTAGAACTTCTCCAAGGAAAATGAGTGTCTGAAAACTCAGATTGAAAAGCTTGAGTCGGTGACCACCGAATATGAGAAGCTCCAGAAGAGGAACACTGACTGTCTCATGGAGCTGACCCGGATCCTCAGTTATATCTCTTGTCAGTTTTTTCTCTTCTGCCGATATTCGTTTCTCTGGGTTGTGTGCTCTTACTTACTGATGTTACTTGCTTCGTTTTCAGGCAAATTTCCGGAGAGCAATGCCATTGCTTTTGCTGCCGTAACTAAGTTCTGCTTGAAGAGAGGAACTCCTATTGGTCCTAGCGTTGAATCTATTCCCTATGACATGGAGGACATGCTGGTAAGCCTCACGGCACGAACTGAAACCATGAAGAACTATGGCACGGATATCATGACTACAGCTATCCGGATCTTCAATGCCTTTTGGCCTAATGATCCTACTCCCAGAGGTTCTACACCCTTTATTGCAAAATTGATGGAGTGTGAGACTCAGCTGAACCTCTGGACGGAATCCGCTACACGCGCTGGAGCTGACATGGTGCTAAGCTTTGTGCTGTCTTGGTATGACGGCTTCGACCTGAAGATCCTCGACCGCATGCACACCGGATCCAAGTGGATGAATGATCCGAGTGCATCGCTCAGCACAAGGCTTGTGCTTACAATCTCATCTAGTATGCATTTTGCCATAGTTGGAATGAAGGACCGAGCTTCCTCCATACCGCCGATGACGGTTTCATCGAAGAAGTATCAGGCGGCGAAGAGGAAGAACAGGAAGAAGAGGAAGAAGCCTCGGAATTTGTTGAGGACATTGAAGATCCGGAGAGCACCGAGGTCAATCCGGATGATGAGGCCGAGACTACAGCTCCCCCACCCATGCCGAGTTACCTCCTCCTACAACTGATACATCGGATGCTGCTGCTCCATGAGCAAAAAAAAATTAATCTGTTAAATACCAGTATGCCAGGCGCAGATGTAATATGCACAATGGTTATTTTGCTACCACTAAGTTCTTAATGTTGGATTAACTTGGGCATAGTCCCCGAGTTCCATTTTCTTGTTCCCCCAATTTTATGATTCGGCTCGCATCTACCTTGATTCGGTTGTTTGACTTACGAGTCCGAGGTTCAAAAAATTGACTTAAAAATACTTGAAACTTTAGGATTAGCTCAAAATAATTCAACATAACAAAAGTAAAGTGAATACATGGGTTAGTCCGAATAACAAATGTTGGCTCGATTATGTTCCTTTCCTTAGTCGTTTTTCATGTGGTTAGCAATTCCAAACTTGTTCTCTTGCTTGCCATGAAGCCAATTCTTGTTGGACAACAACAAGTCGAAGAGTTGAGTTTTTGGTGCCTACACATTACTAATCTAGATAAGGTGTAAGTAATTTAAGCCAGCCGACATATAAAAAAGTAAATGTAGAAAAGACAATTATTATTAAGGCAGTCCCCGTGTTCCTGCTTGGAGTGCCAAAGCTTCATTGATAAGCTCATTGCCGACATACATACCGACATATGAGAGTTTGAGATACATACACCTTTTTGCTAAGTATAAAACGGTCAAAGTAGAGCTACAGTCCATGGATGCTTAGATTTCTCGCTAGACCTGTCCGCCTTGTTTTTCTCCTATGGTTGTGCATCAATGAGATAATATGAATCATTGTTCAATGCTTTGCTTACAATGAACGACCCTTCCCATGGATGGCATAACTTATGCATGCCAGCGTGCGCTGCACCATCCGAAGTACCAGATCACCTTCTTGGGAGACTCAGGGATTTACTTTCCGGCTATGGTAGCATCGAAGATTTTGCTGATATATGGCTGATCTGGACAAGACCAATTCTATCGCTTCTTCCAGCAGATCACCATCATTTTGCTGGGCCTCTTGCACTTCGGCTTCTGTGTATTGGGCGACGCTGGGCGAGTCATGCTCTATGTTGGCTGGTAATACAACTTCTGCCCCATATACCAGAAAGAATGGTGTATAGCCTATTGATCGATTCAGAGTTGTTCTTAAACTCCACATTACCACTGGTAGTTCTTCTATCCAGCACCTCGCCGATCTTTGCAGTGGCTCAATGAGCCGGGGTTTTATCCCGGACAGAACTAGTCCGTTGGATCTTTCCACCTGTCCGTTTGACGCGGGATGGGCTACTGATGCAATATCTAGCCGAATCTTCTTTTCTCGGCAGAATCTCGCAAATGCTCCTTCAGCAAAATTTGTGCCATTATTAGTCATGATACTCTGAGGATAGCCATATCTCAAGATTATATCTTTGAGGAATGTCACAGTTGTTGCCCCATCACATTTCCTGATTGGCTTCATTTCAACCCATTTGGTAAATTTGTCCACCATGACCAAGATATGGGTCATGTTTACTTTTGTCGGTTTAAATGGTCCAACCATATCCAAGAACCTTACATCAAATGGCCAAGTGATTGGTATAGTTTTCAGTTCTGACATTGGCATGTGTCTTTTGGTGGCGTACCTCTGACAACCAGTGCACTTCCTCACTAGATCTTCTGCTTCCTCCAAGGCACTTGGCCAGTAAAATCCATGCCTGAAACCTTTTGCCACTAAGGCTCTGGATGATGCGTCATGCCCACATTCGCCTTGATCGATATCTCGAAGGATGTCGAGCCCTTCTTCCGGGTCAACACATCGCTGCAAAACACTTGTGACACTCCTTTTGTATAGTTCGGCATTGATAATGGTGTACTCCTTTACTCTCCTTTGGATTTTCCTTGAAAGTATCTCGTCACATGGCAAAGTTCCATCTTTCAAGAACCCGAATATTGGCTTGGCCCATGTTGGTACATCACGAACAGGGAAAAGCTCCTCGTCAATTTCCATTGCATCCATTGACATAACCCCTGCCGGATTAAGCTGAATAGTCCTTGGGTTATGCCAAATAGTCCCTGGGTTCGTTGAGGTAGTCCCCGGGTTTACTGAGGTGCTCCCCCAGTCAATATCCATTGGGGTAGCTTCTGATCCAGAGTGTGCCGAGACATAGATTGACTCGGATTCTGGTAGGGTGTGATAGATGGTTTTCTCAAATGCTCCAAAGCAACTCCTGGAGAGATTGGCTGCCGGGATGACCCCAATTTGGACAGTACGTCAGCTGCTTCATTTTCAAGCCAAGGTACATGATGGAATTCACATCCCTGAAAGAACTAACATATCTTTTGGACATGGAACCTATAAAGGGACATGTTCACATCCAAAGCATCCCAATTGCCAGACACTTGCTGCACCACCAAATCCGAATCAACAAACCATTGTATCCGACGTATTCCCACTTCCTTTGCCACCTTAAGTCCATGCACGAGCACTTCATACTCGGCAACATTGTTCGATGCTCTGAAATGGATCTGGAGAACATATTTCAGTTGTTCTTTCTTGGGAGAGGTAAGTACTACCCCGACCCCTAGTGCTTCCTTTAACTTTGATCCATCAAAGTACATCCTCCAATAATTTGAGTCCGATAAAGGTGGTTCGTAGTGCATCTCAGCCCAATGCACAAAGAAATCTGCCACTGCTTGAGATTTGGTTACATCTCTCCTATCAAACTGTGGTGCATACGAGGCTAACTCAATTGCCCATTTTGCAATCTGGCCATTCGCATCCTTGTTGCTCATTATATCTCAGATATGGGTGCCTCACATATCACTTTTATGTGGTGTTCCTCAAAGTAATGCTTGTGCTTATTGGCTGCCATGTATACACCGTATGCCATTTCTAATAGTGAGGGTAATTTTGCTTCAAAGTTGACAACACCTTGCATATGTAATATACTGGCCTTTGCATCGACTTACCCTCTTTGTCACATTCCACCACTATCACTGCACTTACGACTCAGTTGGTCGCTGCTATATAGAGCAACATTGGCTCTTTGGATAGTGGTGAAGCTAACACTAGTGCAGAGGCTAGCACCTTTTTTAGTTCATGAAATGTGCTATCAGCTTGTGGTGTCCATACAAATTTATCTGCCTTTTTCATTAACTGGTAGAGGGGCAATGCCCTCTCTCCCAGCAGACATAAAAACCGACTTAGCGATGCCAGGCAACCAGTGAACTTCTGCACATCGTTAAGACATTTCGATAGTTCCATTCTTTATATGGCTCGGATCTTTATGGGGTTAGCCTCGATATCTCAACCGGATACAAGAAAACCGAGTAACTTCCTAGCCGGCACACCGAAGGTACATTTCTCCAGATTAAGCTTAATTCAGAACCTCCTTAGGTTTGTGAACGTTTGCCGGATATCATCAAGGAGCATTGTGCTTTCCTTACTTTTTATTACAACATGATCCACATAAACTTGCACATTTCGACCAATTGGTCATGTAAACATTTTTGCATGCATCGTTGATACGTTGCTGCTGCATTACGTAAACCAAACGGCATAGTGCGATAGCAATAAGCCCCATACGGGGCGATAAATGTGGTCTTTATTTGATCATCCGGGTTCAAAGGTATCTGGTGGAAACCATAATATGTATCTATGAATGACAACAACCCACACCCAATAGTTGAACCTTTGACCTGGTCTATCCTTGGCAGTGCGAATCGATCTTTTGGACACGCCTTATTTAGGTTCGTGTAATTGATACACATGCGCCACACCACTACCACATTTGGATCATCCTTTTTCTTCTCAACAAGCACCATATTAGAGAGCCAATCCTGGTAAAGTACTTGCATGATAAACCCGGCTGCAAGGAGCCGAGCCATCTCATCTCCAATGATGTCTTTGGCAAAGCGGCAGAGAGGTTGCTTCACCGGCTTAGCTCCGGGTATTACATTCAAAGAGTTCTCGGCCAACTCCCTCGGCACACCTTGCAGGTCCTGTGTAGACCAAGGAAAGATATCTTGATTCTCACGGAGGAAGTTGACAAGCTTGCTTTCCTATTTGTCACTTAACCCGGCACCAATGGTTACGGTACACTCTAGGAACTGATCATCTATAGGCACTTTCTTTGTATCCTTTGTCGCTTGAAATGAGACACTCTCATGTGGGTTTGTCAGAGCTGGCATATGCTGTTGTGTGGACTGAGCCAACGCTGCCACCTCCTGGATTTTCCTTTTCTCTTGAGCGATCACAAGTGACTCAGCCAGGTTAGTCCCGACTGAAGCACACTCAATGGAACGCGTGAAGTCCCCAGTTATGGTGATCACTCCCCTTGGCCCAGGCAATTTCATCTTTAAGTAGCTGATGTGAGTACTTGCCATAAACATGCTCAGAGTTGGTCTTCCGAGTAACGCGTGGTACGCACTTTCTAGGTTCACAACTTCAAATTCCAAATTCTCAAGCTGGCAGTTGTCCCTTGTGCCGAATAACACGTCTAACCGGACCTTGCCAATGGGTTTATGCGAGATACCTAGGACAATGCCATGGAAAGTTGTCTTCGTCGCTTGGAGCATGTTCTCCGATATTCCCAACTTGTGCATAGTATCCTTGTACATGATGTTAATGCTACTGCCATTATCTATCAACACCTTGGAAAATCTCACATTGATATTCGGCCCAATGAATGTCGGATCTAGTACCAGTGCATATGATCTAGGGCTCGACATGATCCTAGGGTGATCCTTGATGCTCCAAGTGATTTCCTGTTTCGCCCAAGGGATATACCTCATCGCAGCTAGCATAACTGCATTCACGTCCATATGTCGGTGCTACAAACTCTTTCTGTCAGTTTCCTCTATGGTGAACACACAGTAACTCTGGTGATGCTCTCTGTATTCACTCCTCCTAGCATTGTTGTGATACCCTTGGTCTTGTTGTTCCTGATTATTCACCTGGTGCACCGCATCCCTTCTCTCATGGTTCTCATACCTCGGTGGAGGTGGAGGAAACATTAGTTGCTGTCCATTCCCCCAGTGAGTTATTGTTGCCGAGTTACATCATGCCGAGGTGCTTCGTGCCGAGGTCCATCATGCTGAGGTGCTTCGTGCCAAGGTGCCTGATCATTCCCCGAGCCACTCTACTCTATCTTCCTCATCCATTCACATTGACGGGTCATACGATTCGCCGGGTTATTTGGACTTGTCGTGTGGAACTTGCATGGCTGATACAGCATAGACTCATATGTGTATCTCGGCCTATCCTTCTTTTCCTGCCACTATTTCTTCTGTTCTAGCATCCAAGTTTTCTTGCCATCATTCCTTTGTTGGCACTGTTGCCCTCCAGTTTTCTGACGCTGGTTCGCACCTGCATGTGGTTGATCTTGATCCACTACAGCAACTTGCTGCGAACTGTACCGGTAATCCAGCCGATCATCTCTCCTTTTACCTCAGAAATCATTCCTCTAGGAAGACCTAGTTCCATCTCTGTTGTAGTACTCCTCATTTGACTCACTTGATATTAGCCGTGTTGGGTTGGATCACCCAAGGCATACGAATCAGCGATCCGAATCGTTTCTACCAAGGTAGTTGGCATGTCTCTCTGCAACCTCTGCCACAACATACACCCATATCTATACCCTTGGACGAACCATGCAATAACTTGTGATCAATTACCCCTTCACAGGAATTGTGCACATTGCACCTGCGAGTTAAGAACTTCCGGTCCAGCTCATTCGGTCTCTAGTTGCATAATGCCGAAGTCTGTGGCCTATCCAGTCTCTTGTATGTGCTCGAGAAGTTGCTGATGAACAACTCTTCAAAATCTAACCAACAGTTAATACTTCCTAGCGGCAACTTGTTCAACTAGACCCTTGCTGGCCCCTTCAACATCTGTGGTACATATCTCACAGCCCATCTAAAATTTCCTGTAGCAATGTTCACTGCTGTTACATAGTCAATGAGCCAATCATCCGGCTTTGTGCTGCCATCATATGTTTGGCTAACTAGAAGTTCTCCGTAGGTGGTTCTCTCATAATCCGAGGTCCAAAGCATGCTGGACCCACATGACCTTGTACTTCGATCATCTTTGACCTATAGACTCGGTCCAACTTCAGCCTTGCATCATCCGGCTGCAAGTTCCTGTTTCCCAGTCTTGATCCAATTACATGGTGCTCTGGCCTAGGAAATCCGACATCAACCATCGCCGAGTAACCATCATTGTATCTATCTTGACCCGGATGAGCATATTGTTGCTGCATTGCTGGGCCAGCACTTCTCTCCTACCGAGGTACATATTGCTGCTGCTATTGCCGAGGTGGATTTTGCCCTGCTCCCACCGAATTACGTTGTCTGACATTGCCGTTGGCAACATTTCTTTGAACGACATTGCCTTGGTCGCGGTTACCTTGGCCAGCTCCACCTCGACTGGCACTGTGACGATCCTCATCAACTTGCACTGCTTTTCCTTTCCCCGCCCTTACCGGGTCATACGGGACCATCTTTTTGTCTTTTCTCCCCGAGGTTACCACTTCCTCTCTTATAGGGACATCATGAGGTGATGATGCAGTCCTAGCAGATTTCGCCGGTTACCCCTAACCGAATGAACTAGGTGTGATCCTCTTGGTATTGCTGGGTTTGCTTTGAGTATTTCCTCATTCTGCTTATTCGCTACCCTCACTAAGTGGTTTACTCTCTCCTACTACCTCTCTTGGGCTTCTCCGGTTAGACCCTCTAACTCAGACGCTACTGCCTTTGTGGCTCTAAGGTTCTTCGCGGGGGTACTGTACCTCTCTTGCCCCGTTGTTACTAGCGTAGCGGTTTACTCTGGCTTAGGCACATACTCCTTGTCAATCTTAGTGATCAAGTTTCTACCTCTGATTTTCACTCCATATATACGGTTTGCTTTTGCGTACTCACGCAAAGTGATGTTCAATGACTACTGTAACTTAGCAACTTTCTTTGCCCCAGCTAACACTTTCTACTAGGTCTCTTCTAACTCAGCTTGTGCCTGAGCCGAATCTACTATAGGTGCTATGGGAGTTTCTAAGCTATATATTTCCTATTGAAGTACATTCTCTGGCCTCTCTAGTGGAGGGAATCTAGACCTGGCTTGCTTCGATGTAGCGTCCGGATCTGGCGCCGGGTCCTTGCTTGCTCGTACATCTGGTGCAGTCATCATGACCTCAACGCAGCTAGCGAGGCGAGTGATACGCGTGCCGCGAGCCGCGCTGAGAGGTGGATCACCTCCCCCGACGACGTGTTGCGAGTGAACGTAGGACTCGTCGACAGTGACATAGATCTTGTGGGCGCCAAGGTTGAGGAAGAGGCTGTTGCGCAGTGGAGGGCGCCTGCCGAAGCTACCAACATTGTCACTGACGTAGTCCAGTGCACCAAAGCGCCCAACGAGCCAGGAGATGATGCGTTCGCCGGCGCCGATGATGTTTCCCGTCCGTATCTTCACTCCTTATAGCGCTGCTAGCCCCACGGTGGGCGCCAACTATCATGGTGGTGGCACAGCATATACCATGTATAGGCTAAAGATGGGGCCAATGAGCACTAGATGAATCCAGGGAGGGATAGTGTGGTGATTCCACACACAGATGCTAGTATTTCTTTCTTATCCATTGTAGATTACAAGGGCTCCTTGAGCTGTTCGTGGGAAGGAGACTACTGCTCTTACTACCCACAACTACCTCTCTAGGGTTTTCCCTTAATCAAATGGCCGACCATCTCATGGAGATCCTGCCCCTCCTTATATAGGGGGGCTATGTTACAAGTTAGGGCATACGTGGAAGGCATATTCTCCGAATATGCCTCTCCAAAAATAGTAAAGCGGTTCTCCTCTTTTCTCTATCTAAGCTAATGCGGACTCAGGGCATAAGCCTCACTGAGCCCCTATGTGGCGCGGCATCAGCCGACATAGCCAACGTCACCCGACATGGGAAACGTCACCCTTGTCGGCCTGTACTTGCTGGACCATCTCTCTGTCCGCTTCGCTCACACTATAGTGGAGAGAGAGAGCCTTTGACTGAGAAGATTCCTTCCTTCCCTTGTAAGCCAAGTGGTAACCCAACTCAGGCCTGGTTAACTTAGCCCTATGGGTACCTGTAAATAAGATATGAAAGGCTTGAAGGAAATATGCCCTAGAGGCAATCATAGAGATGATTGTATTTCATGTGTATCCATGAGTTATTATAATGTTCCTTGAATATCCATATACCAGGCAACTTGTATTGATTGGCAATTATGTGAATTGTTTGTGAAACTCTTTACTTGTATGGTTATCTAATAATTATCCCTAGTCGGAGTTCATGCGAGGACACACGTGAATATTAGACTAGCACATCGATTGGTTAATGCCTATGTTTCGCAAGTCATTGACATGGAGATGTCAAACCAATGATGTGGACACATGTTATGAACATGGGGTTGGACTGACCCAACATGAGACTTGCAATAATACTTGCAGCTCTCTCTACACATCGTGTATGTTTTGTCCTTAGACCTGAGATTGTCGCATGTACTTGAGATGTGGATCGACCTACTTTGGGGCTATCAAACACTACTCCGTAACTGGGTAGTTATAAAGGTAGCTTTCGGGTTTGTCCTGATACATGCTGCAAGGCATCGGTCAATCAAGATGGGATTTGCCCCTCTCTACTTGAGAGAGATATCTCTGGGCCCCTCGAGTGATCGGATCCAGAAATGCATGGCCGTGCTACATATGGTTAAGATTTAACCTAGTAAAGGGATTCTGAATCACAGTATCGAGAAAGAGAGGTCAGCTTAGAGCTAGACCAAATATCGTGAGGCAAAGGGAAAGACATGTACTCAACCTTGTGATGGTTCGTCCGAATGATCTTTATATGCGTTTAGGAGTTGGCACGTCTTGCTAGAGGCCGCTACCAACTATTGACGGAGTAAGTGTACTCGCGTCATGTCTATACGTGTATGAACCTATAGGGTCGCACACTTTAGGGGCTGGAAGCCTAATGAGGATTGGATCCGAATTAGACCAGGCTTAGGCTGCTAATGGGCTGCTAATGTAGAAGCCCACCAGGGATGCCTATATAAGAGAGTGAGGCGAGCTGAAAAAGAGAGCATTCCACCCAGCCGCCACTCCTCTTCCGCCTGTGTTGCACGCGCAGACCTAGCAGTCTGGCATGTGACGGCTTCCACTCCGGACGTGTGGATACCTCGGAGGTGCTGCATCTGTAGCACTTGGACGAGCCGCGCAAAGGGGAGCTGCTCGTGGGACGAGGACGAGGAGGAGACGTAGAACATCTACACTGCTGCAACGTGCTTCATCGAGTTCCGCACCTGCGCGTCTAGCGGTAATCTCGTGATCTATGACAATAGTATCCCTGGTTGACGCGGTAGAAATTTTTGATTTTACGCTAGTGTAGCCTACCCGTAACCCTTCAAGGCTAGCCTACATACGTTATATGTCGGCCGGGACAATGTTAGACAAATACCCTTCGGGCCGGGTCATTCCCTAAGTCGGCTTGCCTTGAGGTGACTCGGCCAGCTTAAACTTTGACCTCGTCGTACCCCGGCTAACATGGCCTTTATACCCTAGTGTGACCCTACCCGGGGGTATCCCCCCAACAAGCGAACTAGTTCATTGGTCATGAGGGCGATCTGGGTTTCAAGATAATGGAAATTTATGCCAATTGACAATGAGGTCATGTCATTAGCTGAATGATGTGATAGACAAACATCCGACAGTTGTATCTTATTGAGATCTATTTACAAAGTTCACCATTGATGATAAACACAAAAAACCTTGCAACCTGATCCTTTGACTATGAGGTAATGCAAATCACCGTTCTGGAGGAAGCTTTGATGGTTATCAAGTATCATGTCGTAAAAGGGTGATCAAAAAGGTGCCACTCAGGTTTTCCAAAGGGACGCGTAGAGGAGTACATATCAAGACCAGGATTTGTCAAATCCATGTAACGGATAGATACATGTGACCATCTCGGTGAAGTTTCATTAACAAAGCTTGCAAGCATGTGACTTGGTCATGGAATGCAACGACATGGGAACGAGTAAACAAGTTCATCGATAACGAGACCGAACTAAGGTATGGGGATATCGAAGATCAAGTCTCGGATGAATTAGGTATCAAATGACAAAGGGAACGGGAAACGACTATTTCACGGTTCGAGCGATTATATTCATGAAACACACGGGGGTGACATGGCCATCCAGGTCCCTCTGTCGATCATTGATGTGAGACTAGTCTCGATCATGTCCAGAGTGTTTCTGAACCGAAGGATGTCACGCTTAAGGGTGGGGATGCTTAGGGTATAATAGGTACCGTAGGAGTAATAGAGATAGAGAAACCAGAATAGTTCCGAGTAATATCTGGTGTAGCTCGGAAGGGGTCCAGAAGGTGTTCCGGAGTGAAGGAATATTATAATGTGTGTATTTGAATGTTAATTGGAGAATTAATATTAAATATATTTTTTATTTTATTATTAAAGGTAGCCCAATGCTAATGGGCCTCACCCGAAGGGGAGGACCAAGGGGCAAGGCGCCTAGGGAGAGGGGGCCAGCCGGCCTAGGCTTATTGGGCCGCCCTAGTGGGGCCCACCTAGGGCCTGCGGCTGCCCCTAGGTGGCTAGCGGGTGTGGGCATTAGTCCCACACCGCCTGGCCCCTAGGTGGTGCGCCTCCTCCCACTATATATAGGGGTCGTCCCCTCCCCTTTGGAATCATCCCATTCTCCCATTCTCTCTCTCTCATCCATTGAGAACTTCTCCATAATATTGGAGAGGACCTCTTGGGTTGTGAGTTCTCCACCATCACACCACCGTTGTGTGATCATCGATCTGGCATCTACTTCTTCCGCTACTCGGCTGGATCGCAGTCCAGGAGACGCCACCTACACCAGACGTGTGACGAACTTCGGAGGCACCACACTTGAGGTGCTGCTCCTCTTCATCAATATACGCCTTCCTATGTAAGGCGTGCCTCGGTCTTCAAAGGTATGAATATCATCTCTCTCTTCCGTTACTTATGTCTACATAGTATAGATCATGGTATTAGTGTTCGCTTAGTTAGAATTTTTTCGTTTTTTGCTACGGAACCCTTCTGTGGTATCAAAGCGGTTCTATGGGTAGACATGTCGTACTGATAGAACACATAGCAAAATGTGGGCATTGATTCTCTAGTTTCTACCCTCTTTTATGTTCTTGTTCATATCACAGCACTGTTTGACAAAGAGACCCCCAAACGACCTCACGTGGTGATTCACGAGCCTGGTCCACGAATCAAAGTGGCTTAAGGGGGTGTTTGTCTCTCTACGGTAGTTGATATGGCATCGAAATTGGAGGGCCCTGAAAAGGGAAGTAAAACAACAATCGTTGAATCCATATTGCGGCTCCACGTTCGTAGGTGGGAAGGGGTTCTACGCGAAAGCCCTAAAGCCACATCAAACTTGCAATAGATAATATAGAGGCGTCTATCTTTATTGTTGCATAGGGCCATGTGTTAAGACGTGGTCATGACTAGTTTGCGAAACTTTCATTGAAGTTGTTGATGATGATCAAGATGTTGTAACCACGTCATAGCACCTTACTTTATGAAGTATTACTTGTTATGCTAATATAATAATATATTGGATGGTAGAATAGTAAGATAATCCCTCACTGTATTCCAGTTATCGTATTCCCGTTGTGTGTGCACCACCAAGAAAGTTCTTCCGTATGAGGCAGCGCCGTGATGATCAGGTGTCAGACATATCTATGTTCACATACAGTGGGTGTAAGCCATGTTGCACTGCGAATACACACAAGTTAGAACTAGCGAGCCTAGCATGTGTAGACATGGCCTCGGAATACAAGAGACCGAAAGGTCAAGCATGAGTCACATGGATGATGTGATTGGCATTAGGGAATGTATACCTTTGATACTGCATTGATGGCCGTGACGATCGGGGGAGCTGCAGAGGATTGAGATCATGTGATCACTAAACGAGTGGAGGGATGTTTGTTTGAGTGGGAGTTCTTTTTGTTTTAAGTACGATAGTATAATTAAAACTTGAACTCATTATTATGAACATGGTCTAAACACTTTGCAAATCCATTGCAGATGTCTCGCCCACCCACCTTCAACCTTAGCACTTTCCTCGAGAAGGACAAGCTGAAAACTGATGGAACCAACTTCACCGCATGGTTCCGCAATCTTACGATCCTCCTAGTCCCCTACAAGTTGACTTATGTCATCGAGGCTGAGCTTCCGGCTAAGCCCGCAAATTTTGCCACCCAGGACAAAAAGAATGTCTAGCAGTCCAAGGCGGATGATTTCTCCCTCGTCCAAAGTGGAATGCTCTATTCCATGGAGCCGGAGCTTCAAAAGCGTTTTGAGAAGATGAATGTGATGGCTCAATGCACGGCGCCAGAAAAGTGCTGGTGCGTGGTTGATGTAGACCTCGTTGGGAACCCCAAGAGGAAGGTATGATGAGCACAACCACAAGTTTCCCTCAGTTATGAAACCAAGGTTTAATCGAACCAGTAGGAGCAAGGAAACACCCCAAAGGTGTTTCTAGCTGAGCCTTGGCAGGGCGCACTACCGGTGCTAGTAGCAACGTGGAGACCTGCACAACACAACCACAAAACTTTGTCCCCAACTTGCGATGAGGTCGTCAATCTCACCATGTTTTGCGGAAAACAAAGGATTAAACGTATCGAATGGAAAGAAGTAAAAGTTTGCAGAAAGTAAACACAAAGAAGTAAACAGTTTATAGATTGTATGTAAAGAAAAAGGACCGGGGTCCATAGTTCACTAGAGGTGGCTCTCCTTAAAATAGATAACATGCTGGGTGAACAAATTAGAGCGGGGCAATTGACAAACATCATGAAAGCAATACATGCATATACTAATCATCTTGACTCCTTTGAGATTCGATTGGGCATTACAACATTATACATAGACCCCCATCCAACTGCATCTATGACTAATAATCCACCTTCAGGTTATCATCCGAACCCCCCTCCAGTATTAAGTTGCAAGCAACAGATTATTGCTTTACGAACTGCATGTAAAGTAAACAATACGATTGTTCTATGAACAAAGGATTGTTGTTTTCTCCCTAGTAGCAATAGCACATCTAGTACCTTAGAGATTTCTGTCACTTCCCCAGATTACCAGAGGCATGAACCCGCTATCGAGCATAAATACTAACTCTTGGAGTTGCTAGCATCTACTTGGCCAAGATAGCTACTAACAATGGAAAGCATGCAAGATCACAAATAAAAGACATGATAGAATCAATAATCAATTTGAAATAACATCTCAATATCCATCGGATCCCCGCAAACACAACATGCAGAATTACAAATAGATGATCTTGATCATGAACGGAGCTCACAAGATCTAGACATGAAAGAACAAAGGAGAAGAACCAGCCATCTAGCTACTACATGGATCCGTAGTCCAAGGATGAACTACACACGCATCACACCGGAGGTTTGCATGGTGATGAAGAAGGCCTCCAAGGTGAATTCCCCTCTCCGACAGGGTGCCGGGAAGAGCTTCATATCCCTCCCGATCTAGGGATGGAGACGACGGCGGCTACATACTCTTTCGTGGATTTTTGATTGGGTACTTAGGGTTTTCGTCTCGAGGGTATCTTATAGGCGGAAGGGGAGGCCGAGGGGGTGCCAGGGGCCACCACACCACCCCTGGCGCGGGCCAAGCCTGGCCGCGCGACCAGGTGGTGTGGCCGCCCTCTGGCCCCTCTCCGTATCGTATTCTGGCATCTGATGACTTCCGGGAAAATAGGCACTTTGGCTTTTGTCCCGTCCAATTCCGAGAATATTCATTTTCTGACTTTCCTGGAACCAAAAACAACAGAAAACAGGCAGATGGCACTATGTCTCTTGTTAATAGGTTAGTCCAAGAAATCATATGAAAAGTACTCCAAAGTGTGGACAAAACACAAGAAAGTGGATAAAACCAAGCATGGAACATCAAAAATTATAGATACATTTGCAATGTATCAGAATGCTTTTGAGATCATTGAAGATCTCAAGGCTGTCTTTGCTCCATAGGCTCGTGTAGAGCGGTATGATGCTTCCGATCTCTTCTTCTCTTCTAAGATGGAAGAGCACAATAGTATTAGTGAGCACCTAGTCAAAATGTCTGGCTACTTTAAGCGTTTGAACGCCCTAGATTGCAAAATCATGGAGGAGCTCGCAATTGATAGGGTGCTACACTCAAAGCCCCTAGCTATACAAGCTTTGTGATGAACTACAACATGCAAGGGATCACTAAGACCCTTTCTGAGGTGTTCACCATGCTCAAAACTTCTGAGGTTGAAATCAAGCAGGATCACACGGTGTTGATGGTCAATAAGACCACCAACTTTAATAAGCCATGGCAAAAAAGAAAAGGCAAGGGCAAGAATCCCAAGAAGGATGGAAAGTTTGTTGCTAGCACCTCTAAGATTACCAAGCCTGTCCCCAATCCCGGCACTGCGTGCTACTACTGCAAAGGGAATGGGCATTGGAAACGCTACTGCCCCAAGTACCTTGAAGACAAGAAAGCCGTCAAGATAGCCACCAAGGACAAAGGTATATGTGATATACATGTTATTGATGTGTTCCTTACAAGCGCTAGGAGTAACACCTGGGTATTTGATACCGGATCTGTTGCTCACATTTGTAAGTCTCTGCAGGAACTGCGGAGTAGGAGGCGCCTGAGAAAGGAGGAGGTGACGATGCGCGTTGGTAATGGTTCGATATTCGAAGTGATGGCGTTGACACTCTACATCTACGTCTACCGTCAGGATTATTTTTGGTTTTGAATAAATGCTACTATGTACCCGCATTGAGTATGAATATTGTGAGTGGGTCTTGCTTGTTGCAAGATCATTATTCATTTAAATCTGGAACAAATGGTTGTTCTATTTATATGAATGATATTTTGTATGTTCATGCGCCTGTGTGTAATGGTTTATTCTTACTTGATCTTGATTGTAATACTCACATCCATAGTGTTGATGCTAAACATTGTAAGCATAATGATAATAATTCCATGTTTATGTGGCTTTGTCGTCTTGGTCACATTGGCGTAAAGTGCATGAAGAATCTTCATTCAGAAGGACTTATTGGATCATTGGATTTCGAATCCCTTGATACATGTGAGCCATGCCTTGTAGGGGTTCCACGCATAAAAACAATAAATTTTACTCTACGCCCCTGAACCCCTGAAGCTACCAGGACCTATCTATTAGTAATACAGTAACGGGAGGGGCTTTTCGTGAACTTACCCTTAAAGACCGAAAAGCGTTGGCAACGCTCAGGAGAGCGTGGTTGATGTAGACGAGCCGAAGCCGACCTCAAGGTCGTGATGAAGTCCTTGCGATCCTTCTAGCTCCAACGACTTGAGTGCCTCAAGTGCGACACCTCGCGGGGAGTTACACACGTCCGGTGCCTGACGATGACTCCCGCTTCCCCGATCCAATAGCATTTGTGGAAGAAGAGCTCCCGGATCCGAATCCCGCAGCGCGACGGCGCTCCGCGGTGAAGATGTCTCTCGCTCGCGCAATCCAGACTTGGGACCACGGTCACGAGAGAGAGAGAGGGGGAGAGAGAAAATATCAATTGGAGGTCCTCCCAAAAGTGGGGAGACCTTTATTGATTATTGGTTGTATTTTCTTGGCCAAATACCCCACTTTATATAGGGGGAGGGGAGGTACTACCTCCCCTCAAGTCCCGGGGTGGGACTAAAGGAGAGGAGGGGGAGGGGAGGCCACCGGCCAGCCCCTAGTGGGCCCTGCGTGTGGGGGGCTAGGCCCAGCCGGCCAGCCCCTTGCCCCTTCTCCCTCTCTCCTTTCCCTAATGGGCCTTCTCCCTCCGGAAATTGGCCCATTAAGCCTTTTTGACCTTTAATTGATTTTCTCTTTATTAAATAATTATGAATAAATGATTAAATCAATATTTAACATTCATTCACACATTATCTAATCTCCGTGGTCATGGAACACCTTCCACCTCCACTGCGGACATCCTCTGGACTTACCGAAACCCTTCCGGTTTTCTCCCTTCTTTTCATCGGTGATTCTACCGATCCTATAAATGCTCTCTAAGCATCATCAAGCCCTTAAGCGTGATACCCCACGGTTCGGGAACACTCCAGACATGGCCGGGACACTCCCGCACCAATGATCGACAAAGGGACCTGGATGGCCATGTGACCCCTGTGCGTTCCACGAAGATCTTTCGTCGTTTGAACCGGGACAATCGTGTCTTATTCCCTTTGTCTCTCGATACTTGCATTGCTCGAGATCTGATCAATGACATCGCCTTGTCGTGTTCAATCTCGTTACTGAACAATGCTATTTGACTCGTTCCGACAAGTGATATCCCCATGATCTAATCACACGCTGTGCAACTATTGGATATAACTTCTCCGAGTGGGCCCTTGAGTATCTTCCCGTCACATGGACGGACAAATCCCGCTCTTGACATATATTGCCTCTACGGTTTCCTCCAAGTACCCGAACACACCTTTATAACCACCATTTTACCAGATGGCGTTTGATGCTATCTAAGCACTCTCGGGAGACAGTGATTGATATAGCCTCACGGTCTAAGGAATAGTCTACGAGGATCCATTTCTAATCATCGTAACTTGAACTTCGTGACATGATCAAATCACGATGTTTAGGTTGGGTATTGGTTCATCATCTCATTCTCAGAATGAGATGACCTCATTTCCAACTGGCATAAATGCCACATGATCAGGAAACATGATCATCTGTTGACCAATGAACC
Organism: Avena eriantha; assembly: GCA_910589775.1. NCBI lineage: Eukaryota > Viridiplantae > Streptophyta > Magnoliopsida > Poales > Poaceae > Avena > Avena eriantha. The sequence goes on along the minus strand of OU342745.1, from coordinate 316,579,740 downwards.
AGTGACTAGAGTTTCACTGGGAACCCCTGGTTTGTTTGTATATCACACATGTATTGATGTTTCCACTCAATATAGTTATAGCATGATATAAAACTTAATCATAAACTATATGAAATATGATAATAGTCCTTACTACTATTTGTCTCTAGGGCATATTTCCAACATGCCTTATGGGCAAGATGACTAGGACACCATTATCCGGCACAATGGAGAGAGCTGTAGACCTACTGGGAATCATACATACCGATGTATGTGGACCAATGAGTGTCTCAACATGCAATGGTTATCGTTATTTTGTTACCTTTACTAACAACTTAAGTAGATATGGATATATCTACTTAATGAAGCAAAAGTCTGAAACCTTTGAAAAGTTCAAGGAATTTCAGAAAGAGGTAGAGAATCAACTTAACAAGAGAATCAAGCATCTTTGATCGCATCGGGGAGGAGTATTTGAGTTATGATTTTAACATGCACATGAAGGACTGTGGGATCATTCCACAGCTTACGCCAGCCAGAACACCACAGCGTAATGGTGTGTTGGAACGACATAACCGAACTCTATTGGATAGTGTGCGTTCCATGATTTCTTTAACTGATTTGTCTGTGTCATTTTAGGGATATGCATTAGAAACCGCTGCTTTTATTATAAACCAAGCACCATCCAAATCCGTGGAGACAACCCCATATGATATATGGCATGGCAAGAAGCCAGTGTTGTCACTTTTGAAAGTTTGGGGTTGTGAGGCTTACGTCAAGAAACTACAGCCTAACAAACTTGAACGTAAGTCGGAAAAATGCATCTTCGTAGGATACCCAAGGGAAACAGTTGGTTATACCTTCTACATTCAAGCCAAAGGAAAAACGTTTGTCGTAAAAACCGACACCTTTCTTGAGAAAGAGTTTCTTGCTAAAGGAGTTAGTGGAAGGAAAATTGAGTTCGATGAAGTTATTGACCCTTCTCTCCAAATTCCGAGTAGCGCAACGGAAGTTGTTCCGAAACCGCTATCCAACATGGAAGAAGAGTCCAATGATGATGATCAAAACAACAACATCGAAACTCATGCGGTTCGCAAGTCTACAAGAGTTTGTACCGTTCCTCATTGGTATAGTAGCCTTGTGATGTCTGTCATACTAGATGAACAGGAAGAACCTGCAAATTATGAAGAGTCAATGGATAGTGCTAATTCTGAGAAATGGCTAGAAGCCATGAAATCCGAAATAGGATCCATGAAATCTTCTGGAAGGCCGTAAGGCCGTCAAAAATAAATGGATCTTTAAGAAAAAGACAGATGCGAATGGTAATGTGACCATTCACAAAGCTAGACTAGTCGCAAAAGGGTTTCGACAAATTCAAGGAGTTGATTACGATGAGACATACTCTCTCGTAGTGATGCTTAAGGCTGTCCAGATTTTACTATCCATTGATGCTCATTTTGACTATGAAATTTGGCAGATGGATGTCAAGACCGCATTCCTCAATGGTCACATTGAGGAAGAGTTGTATATGATGAAACCGGAAGGTTTTGTTGATCCTAAGGATGCTAGAAAGGTGTGCAAGCTTCATCGGTCCATTTATGGATTGAAGCAAGCATCTCGAAGTTGGAACCAGCATTTTGAATCAAGAGTTTTGGATTTATCCAAGATCAACAAGAGTTTTGTGTTTACAAGAAATCGAGTGGGAGCTCAGTAGTTTTCCTAGTAGTATATGTGGATGACATATTGCTCATGGCAAATGATATGGATCTTATGAGAAGCGTGAACGCATATTTGAGTAGTCAATTTTTCATGAAGGATCTAGGTGTAGGTGCATACATATTAGGAATCAAGATCTATAGAGATAGATCAGGACGCCTAATTGTGTTAAGTCAAAGTACTTATATCAAAAATATTTTGAAGAGGTTCAAACTAGACAATAACAAAAAGGGCTATGTGCCAATGATGAAGTATTGCAAAATGAGTATGACTCAATGTCTGGGTATAGATGATGATAGAGAAAAGATGTCTTACGTCCCATATGCTTCAGCCATAGGATCTATCATGTATGCAATGTTAAGTACTCGACCTGATGTGGCATTGGATCTTAGTTTGACGAGCCGATACCAAAGTAATCAAGGACCAAATCACTAGATAGCTGTGAAGAATATCCTAAAGTATCTCAAAAGAACAAAGGATATGTTCCTAATCTATGGAGGAAGTGATGAAGCTCTAAACGTAACGGGTTACGTGGATGGGAGCTGGAACTCAGATCATGATGAGTCGAAGTCTCAGACAGGATTTGTGTTCCTAGTTAATGGTGGGGCGGTAAGCTGGAAGAGCAAGAAACAGCTGGTGGTGGCGTTGTCTTCAATGGAGTCTGAATACATTGTTGTGGCTGATGAGGTGAATGAAGCTGTTTAGCTAAGGAATTACATCAACGAACTAGGAGTCATTCCAAGTGCGCAAGACCCCGTGACGATCTACTGTGACAACACGGGAGCTATTGCAAACGCAAAGGAACCGAGGACTCATTCCATAGCCAAACACATCAAGCTTAGGCTTCACATCATCCGACAGAACGTTGATGATCGTGAAATCAAGATTTTCAAAGTACACACGGATCTGAATGTGGCAAATCCTTTGACTAAAGCTCTCCTACAAGTCCAGCACGAAAAACACCAAGATTCCATTGGTGTTAAGTTCCTGCCGATTGTAAACCAGTTTTATTTGTACTCTAGTGCAAGTGGGAGACTGAAGGATTTATGCCCTAGAGGCAAATAATAAAGTGTATTGTTTGATATATCTCCTATATGTTCATAATACGTTTCATACTGTGCTATAACTATGTGAATAGAAACGTCAATACACGTGTGGTATGTAAACATGAAGGGAATATGCCCTGAGAGGCAATAATAAAGTTGTTATTATATGTATTCCAAGTATATGATAGATGTTTATTTTACATGCTATAATTGTATTAATACGGAAACCTTAATACATGTGTGTTTAATAAACAAATAGAAAGTTCCTAGTTATGCCTCTCTATAAACTAGCTCGTTGATTAAGAAGATGATCAAGGTTTCCTGATCATGGACATTGGATGTTGTTAATAACGAGGTCACAACATTGGTGAATGATGTGATGAACATTTATTCGAAGTATAGCATTACGATCAAAGTCATTATGTTTATATTGTTATAGCATCATACGAAGTAATATTTATCCTTAGACCATGAGATCATGTTAATTGCTAACAATGGGAGAATACTTTGATAACATCAAACATCACACTGTAATAGGGTGACTATAAAGATGGATTTGGGTGTTCCGAAGGTGTTATGTCGATGCTCATGGATCAAGAGTGGAATATGTTAATCCCGATGACGGATAGATATACTCTGGGCCCTCCCGGTGATATCACATTAAGATAGCTTGCAAGCAAGTGATGTGATCACTAGGATGTTATATCACGAGAACGAGAAAAGAGTGCATGTCGGTAACGAGATCAAACTAAGTATTGAGATACAGATGATCGAATCTTGTACATGTAATATATTGCAAGACAAAGGGATTTAGTTACTATCATTAAAGGTTCTCTTGATCACAGAAGTCATCGTTGAATGTGTGGGAGTCAGTATGGATCTCCAGGTCTCGCTTCTGATTATTGATCTGAGAAGGGTCTCAATCATGTCTGCATTATTCGTGAACTATAGGGTGACACACTTAAGGGTTTCCAAACACCATTTTTAAGAAATATATTCTAGACGAAACAATTGCAAAGCGCTGGAATTATTTCAATAGACACCGAAATTGTTTTGGGTGAAATTGCTGAAATTGGTTCTGCATGTGATATGGAAATGTTGCTGGTGTTTTTATGTGAATGTTTTTTAATTAAAGTAATTAACAAAATTCTAAATAAAATTAATAAAAGAGTTTTATTAAATGAGAGAGCATTAAATTTGGAGAAATTCAATGCATTTAAAGTGGAGACTTTAAAAGAGAATGTGGAGGGGCAAATTTATGTGGAGGGGGTTACCACCACATGAATGGGGGAGGTGAGGGGTCACCCCCCATGAGGCGCTAGCCATGGGGAGGGGTACCCCTCCTCCTATAAAAGGCCCCCTCTCACTCCTTCCTCACACCTCCTCATGAAGGATCTCTCTCCCTATCTAGAATTATTTCCCCATGGTCTCGGATTAGCGAGATACATGTTCTTGGTGGCATTTCGTCTGGAAGAAGTTACTGCTTCTGCTGCATCGCTAGAGCAAGGAGGTGGAGGTTGTTCGGTGGCCTGAACGTGTGTGCGAGGACAGATGCATTGCTGATTTGCGGCGCTAGGACTTCCACATGATCTTGAGATCTACAAGCATTCGACTACATCATACACGAGTTCGATCTTGTTAACAAAGCTTTGTTGTTCTTCGAGGGTATGTTCTCTATGGATGTATATCCACCTGTTGGTTGTATCTAGTAGATAGTTCTTAGCGTATAATAGTTCCCATCGTAGGAAGTTTTTTGTTTTCTATGTTGCAAACCCAGCAGTGGTATCAGAGCCTGATCTATGCGTAGATGCTTTGCACGGGTAGTACACATATGAGTATGTGGGCGATGATGATCATGTTATTGCTTCTTTCATGTATTTTGGATATTGGTGGCATAGTGGGATGAAGCGGACTAGACTAACTTTCCATGTCCTCGCACATGAGACCTGTTCCACTCTTGACATGCAACTAGTTTTGCATAAGTGGCTAGCGGGTGTATGTCTCTCCTACTACAGTCAATATCTGATTTACAACGAGTTGCTAATAATTTTATTATCATCGTTGTGGTTCCATATTCGTAGGTAAGAACGGTGCTATCTTCGAAAGCCTTAAGCCACGTAAAACTTGCAATTGATAAATTAGAAGCGTCTAGTTTAGATCATTGTTGGGCTGGTGTCATGATATGGTAATGTTGTAAGTTTATGTATAGTTGATACTCTTGCAAGACACCTAACATGTAAGTTCCATAGACCTTGGCCTTACACACAAAGAAATGATAAAGATCATACCACGATGCACATCATAGTGATCAAGTGCAAGAACCATATCATTTCACTTTACACATTTGATGTTTGCATCTTATATTGCTTGTTTGGCGCTTTAGTAGCATTATAAGATGATCCCTCATTTAAATATCAAGATAAATGTTATGTTCTTCCTTAAGTATACACCGTTCTATGAATCGTGTTTTGAGACATCACGTGATGATCAGGTGTACTCGACTCTACGCTTTCATATAATGGGTGTAAGATAGTTTTACACACGCGAGTACTAAAGGTTCTTACTTGGCAAGCCTAGCATGTACAGACATGGTCTCAGAACACGGACCGAAAGGTTAAGCATGAGTCATATAATTGATACGATGCCCATATAGATGCTCGCCTTTGAAGCTACACCGACTCACGTGATGATCGTACTTGGTGTAGTGCATTTGTTTATGTAATCACCAAAAAGACACGAGGGATGTTGTTTTTGAGTGAGAGTTTATTCATAATTTGATTAGTTGAACTCGATTTATCATAAACTTAGTCTAAAAACTTTACAAATTCTATTGTAGATGGCACCACCTGCTTTTAAGAATGTGTTCATGCAGAAAGAGAAACTTGCAGCAAATGGTAGCAACTTTACCAACTAGGCCATGAATTTGAGGATTCTCCTCACTACTGCACAAAAGCAATATGTGCTAGAAGCGCCGCTAGGCCCCCCACCAGCTCCTGATGCCCCTGGCAAGGAAAAGAACGTCTATTTGACTCGTCATGAGGACCACAACTTAGTTCATTGCGGCATACTGTATGGGCTAAACCCAGAACTTTGAAACATTTCGAAAACAACAATGCCTTTGATACCATGGGTGAATTGAAAATAATTTTTGATACCCATGATGTCGTAGAGAGTTATAACATTTTAAAAAAGTTCTTTAGCTGCATGATGGAAGAGAACAACTCCGTTAGTGAGCATGTACTCAAAATGTCTGGGTACGCCGATAAGCTTGTGTCTTTGGGAATAACGATTCCAATTTACTTAGGCATACATCATGTTCTCCAATCTCTGCCACCTAGCTACAAGAGCTTCGTGATGAACTATAACATGCAGGGCATGAAGAAGTCTCTCCCCGAGCTTCTATCAATGCTTAAGACTGCAGAAGTGGAGATTAGGAAAGAACATCAAGTGTTGATGATCAATAAGACCACCGGTTTCAAGAAAGACAAGAAGGGTAAACAAAAGGGAAAGAAGGGCGGCAAATCTGCTGCCGCACCTGAAAAGAAATATCGGGTTGGACCTAAGTCTGATACCGAGTGCTACTATTGTAAGGAGAGTGGCCATTGGAAGCGCAACTGCCCCAAGTATTTGGCAGACAAGAAGGCCGGCAAGGCAAACAAAGGTATATATGATATACATGTTATTGATGTGTACTTGACTAGTACTCGCAGTAGCACCTGGGTATCTGATACTGGATCGGATGCTAATATATGTAACTCGAATCAGGGTCTGCGGAACATGCAACCACTAGCAAGGGGTGAGGTCAAGATGCGTGTCGGCAATGGATCAAGAGTTGATGTAATCGCCGTCAGAACGCTGCCTCTCCACCTACCATCGAGATTAGTGATAAATCTAAATAATTGTCATTTTGTGCCTATACTGAGCATGAACATTGTATCCGGGTAGTGTTTGATGCGAAGTGGTTATTCATTTAAGTCCGAAAACAATGGTTGTCGATTTATATGAATAATATTGTTTATGGTCTTACACCTGTGGTGAATGGTTTATTTCTATTGGATCTCGATAATAGTGTTATCCATATTCATAATGTTGATGCTAAAAGCATTAAACTTGATGATGATATATCTACATAAATGTGGCACTACCATCTAGGTCATATTGGCGCTAAACGCATGAAGAAACTCCATTCTGATGGACTTTGGAATCACTTGATTTTGAATCATTTGATACATGTGAGCCATGCCTTTTGGGCAAGATGACTAGAACGCCATTTTCCAGTTCAATGGAACTAGCGACAGATTTATTGGAAATCATACATACAGATGTATGTGGTCTAATGAGTGTGTCGGCGCGAGTAGGATATCGTTATTTTGTTACTTTCACGGATGATTTGAGTAGATACGGGTATATCTTTTTGATGAAACACAAGTCTGAAACCTTTGAAAAGTTCAAGGAATTTTAAAATGAAGTGGAAAGTCATCGTAATAGAAAGATTAAATTTTTGCGGTCTAACCGTGGAGGTGAATATCTTAGTTACGAGTTTATCACACACATGGGAGATTGTGGAATAGTTTCACAACTCACACCTTCCGGAACACCACAACGTAATGGTGTGTCGGAATGTCGTAATCCTACTTTATTGGACATGGTTCGATCTATGATGTCTCTGTCAAAATTGCCACTGTCATTTTGGGGTTATGCACTGGAAACCACTACATTTACTTTAAATCAGGCACCGTCTAAATCCGTTGAAATGAAACCATATAAACTATGGTTTGGAAACAAACCTAAGCTGTCATTTCTTAAAGTTTGGGGTTGCGATGTTTGTGTGAAGAAACTTCAACCTGATAAACTCGAACCCAAAGCGGAAAAATGCGTCTTCATAGGATACCTTAAAGAAACAATTGGGTATTCCATCTATCAAAGATCCACGGGCAAGGTTTTCATTGCGAAGAATGGATCCTTTCTAGAGAAAGAGTTTCGCGCGAAAGGCATGTGTAGTCGGAAGGTAGAACTCAAAGAGGTTATTGAACCTTCTCTTTATGAAACAACAAGTGGCACAACACCGAAAAATGTTCTGGAGTTGACGTCACTGAATGAAGAGGGAACTAATGTTAATGATCATGAAACTCCGAAAGAGGACACTATCGAACGTCGCAGGTTAAGCAGGACATGTGCAGCTCCTGAACTATACGGAAATCCTGTTATGAATTTCATGGTTGATGAAATAGATGACCCTGCGACGTATGAAGAAGCAATGATGAGCCTGGATTCCAACAAATGGCTAGAAGCCATGAAATCCGAGATGGAATCCATGTACGAAAACCAAGTTTGTACCTTGGTGGACTTACCTCACGACCGAAAGGCTGTTGAGAATAAATGGATTTGCAAAGAAAAAGTGATGCTGATGGTAATGTGATCATCTATAAAGCTCGACTTGTCGCAAAGGGGTTTCGACAAATTCAAGGAGTTGACTACGATGAGACATTCTCTCCCGTAGCGATGCTAAAGTCGGTTAGGATTATTTTAGCAATTGCTACATATTTCGATTATGAAGTATGGTAGATGGATGTCAAAACTGCGTTTCTCAATGGTAATATTGAAGAAGAGCTGTATATGATACAGCCTAAGGGTTTCGTCGATCCTAAGGATGCTAATAAGGTATGCAAGCTTTAGAGATCCGTGTATGGACTGAAGCCAGCATCCCGAAGTTGGAATCTCCACTTTGATGAGGTGATCAAAGAGTTTGGATTTTTCCAAACTTATGGAGAGGCTTATATTTACAAGAAAGTGAGTGGGAGCAATGTGGCATTTCTGATATTATATGTGGATGACATATTGTTGATTGGAAATGATGTAGATCTTTTAAATAGTGTTAAAAGTTATCTAAACATCAAATTTTTGATGAAGGACCTTGGTGAAGCGTCATATATATTAGGCATTAAGATCTATAGAGATAGATCAAGGCGCCTAATTGGGCTATCGCAAACTACATACCTTGATAAGATATTAAAGAAGTTTAATATGGAAAAAAGTAAGAAGGGGTTCTTACCTATGTTGCAAGGCAAGACATTGAGTACGACTCAAAGTCCGGCTACGACAGAAGAAAGAGAGATAATGGATAAGATCCCCTATGCTTCAGCTATAGGCTCTATAATGTATGCCATGCTATGTACAAGATCGGATGTGGCACATGATATTAGTTTGACTAGTAGGTACCAATCTGATCCAGGTTTAGAACACTGGATAAGAGTCAAGAATATCCTTAAGTACTTAAGAAGAACTAAGGATATGTTTCTTGTATACGGGGGTGAAAAAGAGTTGGTCGCTAAGTGTTATGTCGACGCTAGCTTTGACACTGATCCGGATGACTCGAAAAGGCCAACGGCCTTGTCTGTGGCGGCATCAAGAAAAGGCTCCTCTAGCCACTCGAAAGAGATGTCGGATGCTGGCCTGACGATCTAAAATTAGTACTATGGAGCCTGCGCACAACTCCAAACAACGCCATGGGCTATACTCCGTTCTTCATGGTACATGGCGTCGAGGCAGTACTACCCACAGAACTGCGCTACAAAGCCCCATGGGTCGTACCATACAGCAAGGCAGAGTCTACCCTTGCACTCGAAGACTACGTCGATCTCCTTGATGAGGCACGCGAGATTGCAGCAGAGAGATCTATGATCTACCAACAAAACTTTCGCAACTACCACATTAGAAGGCTACGCCCACAGTCCTTCGTCGAAGGAGACCTGGTCCCGCGGCTAAAGTAGCAAGGGAACCTCAAGCCCGAGTCCCCTTGGGAGGGATCTTATCTGATTACCGAAGTAATCCCAGGTGGCGCCTACCGCCTTAAAGACGTAGAAAGCGGAGTCGTATAATCCAATCCCTGGAACGTCGCGCAGATGCCTCCAACTTTGTGTCTCTATTTTTATTTACAATTATATCACTCGAGGGCTACGCCACCCTTTATACCTCGTTACACGAATAACGCAGTAGCCTGAGTAGCAGACGTACTATCAATCAAACCTTGGTAAAACCAACGTAGCTGCAATGCACCTGATAGGTTGACAAGGTGCTGAGATGAATATGCATCAGGCTAACGAAAAGGACCTGCAGAGTACAAGCTACTCGAAAAATACATAAGCTAGCAAGATCTTACATATAAATGGGTAACAAAAACCACCCGATGTACTTATACAAACTTTGCAACACGCACGCATCTATGTGCAGGTTCAAAACTACACTATTGCCATAAAAGGAGAACGTTGGTACGTTCTTCGAAGAACTCGGCGATATCTTCGGCTGGCTGATCAACCGCCCGATAATGAGGCACCATTTTCCATGTCATTCCCTCTGGTGGGGGCGGTAGTCTAGCAGCAACATCCGGGAAATCCAGGTCAGGACGATGCAGGCGAACAAGTGCCAATGCAGCCTTGGCACCCGCAACTAACTGTTAACGCACACACTTGCGGACTACGCTGGCATCCTGAAATTTCTTCAGTAAAGCTAATAAGGTAGAGGGCACGGCATCCAATGGGAACATCGCCTGGAAAATATGCTTAATGCATGAACGCGACTTCTTCAAATAAAGCAGCACATGCGACACACAGTCTTGCAGCGTCGCCAACACGACTACGCAATCACGATCAACCCAAAAGTACCCACTAGCTTCCAACTGCTCTTGGGTCAAGCAGTTTAGTCGAATGGCGATTCGATCCCTTTCATCACGCGGGCGACGAGTGCTAACAACTGCAAAAGGCAGTACAAAGCGTAAAGACAAAGTGTCACCACAAGTGGCTAGGAAAGGATGAGAAGCTAGAGAACTAACACTTAAACTGCTCATTCAACTGAGCCACCTCGCCTAGAAGGTACTTCTCGCATGCACTAGCTTTTTCAGCCTTTGACCTCCACACGTCTGCGCTACCACGGGTCATGGACATCTCTCGCTCCAAATGTTTTATGCAGTCATGCAATCGAGAGAGCAGCGACAACTCCTCCACCTTTGAACGTGGTTGCACCACAGGTTCATCGGTGGGAGGTGAGTCGGACGGACCACTCGAAGGACCCTATTACAAGCAGAGTAAGAAGCAAATAATACCAACCATTCATAAATAAATGCCAGCAGAAGAAACATCAAGGTTCAGCAAGTCACAAAAGGGTTACCCCACAAGGTACAATTCAAAAGGGAAAAGCTAGATTATTATAAAAAAGGCGATTAAACAGCAAATTACAGCTAGGCATTGGCACTCGGGGGCTTCCTCGAGTCTGTGGCAGTCTCCAACGCCACAGCCTTTTGGACTATAGCCTCTGATGCCGTGACTTTCGTCGTCTTCTACCGCCTCAGCTCCGCTGAATACTTGGCGAGTGTTTCAATGAGGCGAGGCCCATATTTATTGCAACTAGTGGCAAAGGGAGCAAACACTACCTGCTGGCCATCCGCAGTGACTGGCATTACCGAGGAGATCCTGCTGGGTTTCAGATCAACGCCGTGAGCTTGCACCATGGCGAGTCCCATGGTCGCTCCAAGACCCATTTGAGCATTCTTGAAATCCATGGGCATGCCTCCAGCAAAGGACTCCACCAAGCCATAGAGATCCTCGATCAGCTTGGCCTTGGGTACCATCTCCTCTCGAAGACGCCCAAGCACGCCCTTGGCCTTCTCGAGTGAGTCCTTGACGGATACGCTACAGTCTTCGACTACAGCCATAGCACCGGCCAACACATCTAAGCGTGCCAAATCCTGGGCGTCAAAGTGCACGCCAGCAGCATCTGCAGAAGATACACATGAGTACAAAAACGAATAGGTAAAGTACACATCAAATAAAATAATGAAGTATCTTACCCGAGAGTTCCTTAGCAACAGAGAAAAGTTGTTCTACGAACACCTTTTCCCTATCAGTCGTAGCTGCCAGTAGGTCCTCCTCGCGAGTCTTCGACTCCTAGGCGGAGCATTCCATGGCTTGGAGTGCCTCGTCGCACTTTTTCTCTGCGGTGGCAAGACCCTTCTGGAGGGAATCGACGCGGCGCAGAAGCTCATTATGCTCACCTGCAAGTGGAAACAACACAACTCAAAATCACCAATTTTCGTGCATAATAGCACGGACGAGAGAGTGCGAACTCACCTTTTCAAAGGTGCGATGGCGGGCTTCCAGCGAAGCATGCTGATGGCCCAGGGAAATAATCTGCTCGGCGAGGCGAGTGGATTCCTTCATGATAGGCTGTGAAAAAGGGGAAGCATGAGCATCGACCAAATTTCGACTATCAACGACAAGAAAACTTACATGTTCCTCTAGGGACTCTGAAGTTTCCTTTTGAGTAGACGTCCGGGCAACAATCTGGTGCCCCCCAGCATGGGGGAACTCGAAGAATGAGCACCGGAGTTGGCCGCCACCAGAGGAGAAGGAGACTGCGCTGCCACCTCTTTGTCTTTGGAGTCTACGACTCTAGACTCCTTCACAAACATACAATCATCGGATGATGACGATGCGGTTTGTCTACAAAACAAACAGTGCGACTTCAGAAGAGAAGATTTTAGGACACAAGGACGAACTCGCAAAAATATAAAATATACCTGTCAAAATTGTCGAGGTCGAAGGAGTCCTCGGATGCCTCCTTTGGGGTCCTCAGTTTATTCTGTGGAGGAGGAACCACGGCGTGCACAGGCACTGCAGGAATAGGCTCCTCTACCACAGTCACAGGACCCTCCGGCATCGTCGGGGAGGATGCAGCCGAGTTCTCGCTTCAGGAATGCTTGCGAGTGCCGTTCCTGCTAGACTCGGGGGCTTCCTGCTCTCCCTCGACATGGATGGTGGATTCTGATTCATCCTCCTCTTCGGCTTTGCGAGGGATTACTCCCTAGGGACGAGGAGGCAACACAGTGGTCACCTTCTAGTCCTGAAACAAGGACCAAACATAAGTATAAAGGACACCCAGTAGGCAATCGAAAAACAAGAAGAACTTTAAAAGAAATCCACCTCAGGCAAAGGATGACTCGCACAGAAGGGAGGCGCGACTGAGTCACCAGGGAGTTTATCCTTGGCGGTGTACTTGGTCAGCAGTCGAAACCTCCTGTCTACTTCGCCTGAAGAGATGCTCTCTTGCGAGATGCGAGTCACATCGTCAATGCCAGTCCAACAGCACATCGATGCACCCTATCCTGCAGTGGCTGCACTCGACGGCACATCCAGGTGCGAATAAGGTCTGCGCCACCTACTTCCTTGCCTACGCGGCGTTCAAGGTCGCAGACACACTAGTACAGAGTCTCTCTTTCCTCAGCTTTGCTGGGCATCACAGTGTTCTTCCATGACCTCCTTCTCTTGCATGCTGCCATCGGATCAAAAGGCGCTAGTCTGTAGTGTTCCTCATCATCCTTCTGGTCGTGAATATAGAACCACTTCTCCCTCCACCCTTGGATAGATGCATTGAAGTTTAGAGCAAAATAGGTGACACTGGAGTCGATATGGATACCGCAGCCTCCTATATCGTAGACTACAGACCCAGAGCCCGACTGCCGTTTGAGTTTGAAAAGTTTTTTGAAGAGAAAAAGTGCGGCTCGATTCCAAGCCAGCCCTCGCAGAGGGTAATGAAGCAAGCGATATGAAGGATGGAGTTCGGGGTCAGCTGGTGCAGCTGGAGCCCGTAGAAGCAGAGCAACCCCCTCACAAACTTATGGAGGTGGAGAGAAAGACCACGAATGATAAACGCGAGGAACATCACCCGAAATCTGGCGGGAGGACTGGGGATTACTTCATCGCTGGGAATTCGGCAGCCATCTTCCGCAGCGGGGAGAACACCATCTTGGTGCTGGTTGAAGAGCTTTGTGCCCTTGATGGCGGTTGGCCGCCACGACCCATTCATGAACCGCGTGTCTGTGCCTTTCTTCTTTCTAGCCACAGTGGCAGTGCTGGTGCCTGGGGCAGCGGCGCCCTTCTTCTTGACCGCAACAGTGGCGGCTACAAATCCAACAGCAGAAGCACCCTTCCTCTTCCCCATCTGGTGCTTGCGGTGGGAGCACAGGAAGTAACTGGGAAAGGTGCGGAGGTCGTCTAGCGCAGCAAAGAGGTGCGAACAATGGAACAGCAAGGAGAAGCAATGGAGGCAGTGCACGAGGACAAAGCTGAGCTATGGGGAAAATTACCACACAACAAACCCCTACTTAACCTCACCACGGATTCCATTGAACGGCCAGGAGGAAACCAGTCAGACGCGTGGCGCGCATGAATACAGACGCGTGGCAGAGCAAAACATCGAACCGTCGCTCCACTCCCCCCATTATACGCGAGAATCGAGGAGACGCGGTTAAAATCGAAGATTACGCATGCCTAGTCTAATCCAAGTCAGAAATAGGGCCCCACTTTCGTCATGTCCCTTAAAAACCACTCACGCGGGAAAGTGAGATCATTTCATTGTCAGCACTGACGTCATTCACTCTAGCAGGAGCACCCTTCTAACCACTCTAGTCCCCACTCGAGTCTTCGACTCAACCAAGCACTCGGGGGATACTCCTAACATGAGCACTGGTCGCGCACTCTATGAACTTTATATACTTCCAAGCATTATAAACCCTTCACTAGGATCAACAATTCAAGTGTGGACTCAGGGTTACTCCCATAGGGAGCGCTAGAAACATGTTCAACTGAAACAAGCAAAAGACGACAGCTGTCACATACTATTTTTAGTCCCCACTTCCTCGAACCTAAGTCTTTGCCTCATATTTTCCCCTGCAAAGATACTGCATCTCCTGCACCACCCTTATCATCTCCGCGATGACAAAATTCGGATGCCACGTTTTATCCCTTGTTAGTAAAAATTGCATTCCTCTAAAAAGAAGTAAAAATTGCATTGTACTATGTTTGGCCGGATTCGAAACAAATACCTCACCAAGGGAGAAAAAAAGCGATAATTCTTTTGACAGATATTCATGTGAAAAATCTAAAGAACTAGGTACACACACTTCGCCCGCGCCAAAAACTAGAACGATATCCAATGAGTTCACTTGGTGAAATCATGTTGTATCTTTACCCCTCTAATCTCTGTCCAAAACACATCCAACGGTTTTGATGACAGAAAGGCAAAAACTCTAGTGCAAATAGCCAGGCAACAATGACAACACTTTTGATAGTTTTAGTAGCATTTGAAAGATTCAACAGTATAGAATAAGACAAACAAATATTGATAGATTCCCAGTTCATATTTAGAAGCAGATTCAATAGTATTTCAAAGTGACTGATTCAGAAGTACAAACACTAAAATTTAATAGCAGCACTGAGAGAACCAGTTCTTATTTTAGCTCTACAAAATACTTTAAGTATAACAAGGATAAAACATTTGACAGATTCAATAGCATTTGAAAGATTCAGCGGTATAAAATATGATAGAAAAATATCCTAGCGTAGTATTGTCTCGTCACATCAGTTTAACCAGACACATAATTTATTTATAGCTTTAGTTTTCATAGTACTAATAGTACTCCGAAAATAGGAGTAGTATAAGTAGTGTACAATACTAGTAGGAGAGTACAACGAACAATCATCTTGTTCTAGCTGCTATACCCGCATACATGATGTGTTGTAGGAGTTTCAAATATGTTTGTTTTGCGGCATTTGACAAATTTAGTACTATTTCAAAGTTATAGATTCATTAGTACCGACAATGACTAAAAAATTGATAGATACGGCAATATAGACAACGAAATTCAATAGCGGCATAGACAAATCAAGTTCTTGTTTCAGTTCTAAAAGGCACTGATGCACGATCAGATTTTCCCTTTACTTCAAACTGTCGTGGTAGTGGCACGGCATATGCCATGGATAGGCTAAATATGGGGCCAATGTGTGCTAGGGGAATCTAGGGAGGGAAAACGTGGTGATTCCTTGCACATATGTTCTTGTATTCTCTCTATCAATGGTGTTTACAAGTGCTCTTCAAGCTAGAGGTGAGAAGGAGACGGTCTCTTACTCCCCACAAGCTAGCTCTAGAGTTCTATCTTGGACAGAGAAAATGATCGATCCCCTTCTATGGAGGCCCCGGTGCTCCTTATATAGGGGATCCTGGGTTACAAAGTTAGGGCATACGTGGCAGCATATTCTCCGAATATGCCCCTTGGTTAAAACTAGATGCTTCTTTATTCTCGTCTGGACTTTGGACGTAACCCGCAACGTAATCCTTGTCTTTAAGCGTCACCAAACACGGGCTACGTCAGCCGACATTGCCCACGTCACCTGGGTCGCCCCTGACCTGCTGGTCCTCCTCTCTGCTTTGCTTCGCTCATGCTACAGCTAACAAAGCCACCTTTTGACAAGCGGGAGATCCCTTCCTTCTCTTAGAAGCCATATGATAGTCCGACTAGCACGTGGCTAACCCGGCTACGAGGGTACCTGCATGATAGACAGATAAACATGGCCGTCATATATTTTATGTTGGCCGGGCTACGGCTGAGGAGATGCTCCGCGAGCCGGGTTACTCTGTGGTTCGGCCTGCCTTGAGGTGACCCGGCCAGCACTTGCTTTGACCGTGGCGTACCTCGGCTAACTCAGCGTTTATACCCCGGCGTTGTCCTACCCGGGGGTATCCCCCCACATTAGTCCCCGAAGCTGGTGCGGTCTTAGCAATTTTAGTTGTCAAGGCCACAGCAGGTTCCCATATCCGGATCTTTGCCTCTTTGGCCGAGTTACCCCATAACCCGGGGTTTTTCCTCTTGTGATCCCATGGCTCATTTCAGGTTATTCCTCGCTGGCCGGGTCTTTTTCTTGCTTATCCGGGTTACCGTTCCTTCTCTTGTACACTTCCCCATGTCCTACGTGGAGGGTAATCATCATTTCGCCTCATTTTAAGGGTTATGCGCATTTAATGCGCTAGTTACTATTGCAATGTCAGGAATAACTGCAGCGCGCGTCCCTTCACTGTAGTGCCTCGTTAACTATAACATTACATCGCATCATGGGATCTTATGCTCCCCATGGCCCTTGTTGTGGCCATGCTCTGATTGTCCGCCTCGACTGCGTACATGCCCGGTGCGTGTGGCGTGGCAACCGCAAAGGATCCCACTACGCGCCCTCTCGCACGGCTAAGTAGGGGGCCTGGGGAAATCTTCGGGGAAGTTCCCCATTTCTCTTGCGCTTCCCAGCCTCCTTTCTTTCTCACTGCAACTCCACCGCCGCCGCTGCTTCTTCGTTGTAACTGTGCCACCACGACTGTGCTTAGGCAGCACCTTGCGTCTGCACCGCCGCTCTCGCTCAAGAGCTTCACCACGGGGCCTGCGCTTCCCAGTTCCCCGCCACCGGTTATCTTTACTCAGATTTCCTTCTCGAAGACCCCGAGTTCGCCATGACTGAGGAGGAACCAGCCTTGGTGGCGCAACAGGAGGAGGAAGGAGAAGGCCACGAGCGCGGCTGCTAGGACGGCATGCTCGTCTGTGAGGATGATCTGGACTGGCTCCGTGCCATGCGCCACATCCCCGCCGGCATTGCCTGCCGCCTCACCACTGACGAGATTTCCCCCTCTCCCAATCCAGGGGAGTACGTTGTTTTTCTTTCTCATTTTTAGCACGGCTTCGGCCTTCCTACCTCTGATTTCTTTTTCGATTTCATCTCCACGTATCAACTGCAACCACACCATCTTCCTGCCAATGCCATCACTTTCTATCCTCTTTCGTCTCTGGCATTAAGGAATATGTCGGCCTCTGGCCATCTAAGGAACTGTGGATCAAATTCTTCGGTCTTCGGAGGAATGTGGTTCCGACTAAGGAGCTTACTCCGGCGGAGAGGCGCCTGACTCAGTGCGGTGGGTCTGCCATCTCTCCCCGCAAGGGCTCCGTATTTCCCTGGGTCACCAGGCTCGAGTCCTGCAAAGGCTAGGCCCAGACTTTCTTCTACATCGGGAACACCACCGAGGAAGATCTGATCCGGCTCCTCCCCTTCAAACTCGGACCTCTAGACACTTTTCTCTGGGAGAGCATCCCCAAATGACCCACAACCCTGGCGAACCAGGTGGAGTGCCGGATCTAGGAGCTGCTCAAGGAGAAGCTTCAGGGGGAGGTCATTATGATCACCTTTGTCCGTAGCCGGGTCTCCCCCCTTCAGAAGTGTGCCCACAAGATCTGCTACTTGAGCGGCCCCCTCGACTCCCACCGGGCTTCATCTTTTGAGCTCGATAACTCGACGGTTTACCGTCGGGTTAAGGCCATTTTCAACGTGGAGAAGGAATTCTCCGAAGATTGGGAATGGGGGCTCGAGCCCTTCACCCGGGACAACCCTCCTCCAAAGGTGAACTTCCTTCTTACTATTTTCTAGATCTTCTTGGTATGTCGGATTATTTTCATAACTTAACCATTTCTGTCTTGTGCTCAGCGATTCCTCCAGCAGCCACTAGAAGATGACGAGGTACTGGCAAACAAGTGGGTACCAGACCGCGCCGAGGAAGACGAGGCGGAGCCTGATCCGGAGACCTTCCTGCCCACTCCGGACGTCGTCAAACACAGCTCTAGTAAGGCCTCTTCTTTAAGGGATTGGCCGGATGACGATGACTCGGATGTTGAGGTCCTGGAGGTACTTGACCCGGTTCTCATCTCTTACGCATATCTGGTTATGTTCGAATCTTCAGCTAACCTGGCCGGTCAGGTCCACGAGGTCCCCCCTTGCCACTGGTGGTCCGGCCCCTGCTCCTTCCCAAAAGCTCGCGGCTACCTCGGCCGCAGCTTCGGAGGCGCCGCCGCCCAAGAAGAGGCAGGAAACGTCCAGGGTGAAAACCTGGACTAAGCCGGCCGCCAAGAGCATGGTCTGGAGGGTGCCCAAACCTCGGGCACCCCAACCTCGGCCGAGTAAGTCTCTTTTCATTTGCACTTGGGTTTTTTCCTTTCTATGTTTGCCTGTCTCTTATCGGTTCTTTTTCTCTTTTTGACTTGGTGCTTTTATTTTCCAGAGCTCCTAGGGTCATTCCCTAGAGTGGCTCTGGCATAGCGTTTCCAATCCGGAGCAGCCCTTCTCCCTCCTGTGATCACGACACTCGCCCACTCAGCCCTATCCAAGAGGGCTCCGCGGCTGCGCCTGATCAGAGCCCACCTCAACATGAGGAGGGAAATGTCAGCGCGGGGGGGGGTGGTGGGCCGCTTTGAATACGGCCATGCCGGATCTTCCTAGTTCTCCTTCGGCCCCAACGCCAAGTATTGAGGTGCCAATTTCATCGGCACCGCCCCAGACAAGTTCTCCTTCAGCTCCATCAGTGGCACCAGCACCAGCATCAGCGACACCAACACCACCAGCATCAACAGTAGCACCACCAGCACCAGCACCTGCATCAGCAGCAGCACCACCAGTGCTGGCACCAGCAGCAGTAGCCACAGCCTTAGTAGCAACAACCTCAGTAGCTTCCACTAAGCCTCCAAAGAGAAAAGCCCCGTCAACTCCCTCTGGGTCAACTATGTCGATCGCGGATATCTTCCAATCAGCCCCTCAGGCTTCATCTGGATCCGTGGCCTTAGATCTTCTGCCGCGTCCTCCGTCATCCGGCAAGCTCAAGAAAGCTGTTGGATCAGCCAAGGGCATCACCTTAGGGTCTCCCACTGCCGGATCAGAGGGTAGCCGGTACCTAGTCCTGCATACTAGCCCCGCTGCAGCTCAATCTGCCAAGCGAGAAGCCCACGTCAAAGGACTGGTGGCGAACTACTCTCCCAGTGGCGAAAGTTACAGTCCACTGCTCTTGGAGTATGTGAAAAACTAGAACAATGCTGAACTCATCGATCCAAAGGATGATCTGTCGGAGAAGTTTGGCCCACCTGAGTTTAGCGTGCAGATGAACTCCGCCACCAAGGCCATCTCTTTAGCTAGCCGGATGATGGAGGTAACTTTTTTCCTCTGTTGTGGTACTTTGTATAAATGAGCACTTGTATATATATCCCTAGTCCCCGAGCCTCCGAGGGAGTAGCTTGTTACTCGGTTGGATGCTCCTAGAGAATTCAATTTTTGTCCTTAGCAATTTCAAATATTTACAAAGTTAGAGCCAGGTTAGGTTCCCTTGGCCCGGATCTTGGACATTTGAAATATCCACGCACCTAGAGCCGGGTTAAGTCCTAGTTGGCCCGGATCTTGTAGACTTTGAATATCCACATACCTAGAGCCGGGCTAAGTTCCACTTGGCCCGGATCTTGTAGACTTCAAATATCCACACACCTAGAGCCGGGTTAAGTTCCACTTGGCCCGGATCTTCTAGACTTCGAATATCCACACACCTATAGTCGGGTTAAGTTCCACTTGGCCCGGATCTTGTAGACTTCGAATATCCACACACCTAGAGACGGGTTAAGTTCCACTTGGCCTGGATCTTGTAGACTTCGAATATCCACACACCTAGAGCCGAGTAAGTTCCACTTGGCCCAGATCTCGTAGACTTCGAATATCCATACACCTAGAGCCAGGTGAAGTTACACTTGGCCCGGATCTTGTAGACTTCAAATATCCACACACCTAGAGCCGGGTTAAGTTCCACTTGGCCCAGCTCTTGTAGACTTCGAATATCCACACAGCTAGAGTCGGGTTAAGTTCCAATTGGCCCGGATCTAGTAGACTTCGAATTACTTTTTTCTTCGCCTTTGAACTTGATATTGCCTTGCTTATTTCAGATTACTACTAACCGCCGATCTACTGAGTTCCAGCGCCTGCTGGCCTCCTATAAATACATTCGCGCGCGTTATGGCAAACTCCTGGAGGAGCACCAGAAGAGGGTAATGTTTCTTACTTAGACTTTTCCTTCTTCCATTGTCATTCATTCTAGTTATCTGTGATCCGTATTACTTTGTTATCAGAACTATGCAGCCGAGGTTGAAGCTGAGAATATCATCATGTAGAAGAATCTGGCTAAGATCAAAGGTATCTTATCTCGTTCACCCCATTATTGTGTGTTCTTTTCTTCATCCGGTGGATATTTATACTCCGGCTCGGCCGGATTAATCCACTGTTGCAGTTTCTCTTGAAGACAACATTCCTATGCCTGATATGATGACCCATTTCCTTGAACAAACAGGGAAACATGAGGCTGAACTGAAGAAAAAGGACGATGAAATAGCTCGGCTGCGGCTCCAGGACTCGAAGATTAACTGGCTAAATGCCGAAATCCAGAGGCTCAAAGACCTCCACAAAACCGAGCTGGACAAGGCGGACCAGGAGTTTGCCGAGGAAAAAGAGCATTTGACGACTCAAATTTCTAAGGATAAGGATCTATTGGAGGAAGCCGACGTAAAACTTACGTCAGTAACCTCCGAATATGAGAAACTCTAGGCTAGCAGTGCCAATGTCGATGCTGAGCTTCAGCGTCTTCTCTTCCAAATTTCCTGTGAGTTTCTTTCTCTTGTTGAATTCTCTCTTTTCTGGATTAATGCATTTTCTCATTGCTTCCTCTGCTTTGTTCTCAGGCAAGTTTCCAGAAGGTGATACTCTTGCTAGCGCTGTTGTAGCCCGGTCTCGCGAGCAGTGTGGTATTCCCACAGGCCCTGGATCTGGGTCAGTCCCTCGCACGACACAAGATCTGCTTGTTAGCCTCGCTGCTCGCCTGGAGCTGGTAAAGAATTATGGCGCCGATATTATGCCTGCCGCGATGCGGATGCTGAGCTCTCTCTGGCCTGGCGAGCCCACTCCAAAGAGAAATGCCGTTCTTATTGCCAAACTGATGGAGTGCGATACGCAGCTGCATCTGTGGCGTGAGTCGAGTGCGCGAGCCGGGGCTGACATTGGCTTGCAGTTCATCCTCTCGTGGTACGAAGGAATAGATCTGGGGCTGCTTACCCGAATGCGCACCGGATCCAAGTGGAACAAATATCCGGCGTGGGTTGCACACCGCAAAGCCAGTGCTAACAAACTTATTCAGTATTCCTTCTGCCATGCTTGGAATGATGGGCCGAGCTACCTTGACGTTTTCGATGATGAGGTTGCTTCTAAAGATGAAGATGAAGGGAGTGAAGGTGAGGCCTCCGAGTTTGGCGACGAGGCCGAAGACCTAGAGGATGGCGAGGCTAATCCTGAGGATGAGGCTGAGGCTAGCGCCCCTCCCCCAAAGTCTGAAGTACCTCCTTCTTCGGCTGATGATTCGGCTACTGCCCCTGCTTCTTAAAAACACTTGATCGTATTTGTCAAATCCCCGGAATGCCGGGTGAAAAATGTATCTAAGTACTTTGGTTTGGTTCTTCTACAATTCATTGTTTGAAACGAAGTTCTTAATGCTGGATTATCATCGGCGAAGTCCCCAAGTTTCGTTTTCTTGTTTCCCCAATTTTTGACTCTGTTCGCGTCTACCTTGATCCGGTTTTTTGACTTACGAGTCCGAGGTTCACAAAATTGACTTAACAATACTTGAAACTTTGAGATTAGCTCAAAATTATCCGGCGTTAGATAAATATAGTAAACAAAGGGTTAGTCCGAATAACAAATGTTGGACCGCTTAGGTTCTTTTCCTTAGTCGTTTTTCATGTGCTTTGCCATTCCAAACTTGTTCTCTTACTTTTCATGAAGCCAATTCTTGTTGGACAACAGCAAAGTCGAAGAGTTAGGTTTTTGGTGCTCACACATTACTAATCCAACTAAGATAGAAGCGACTTAACCTAGCCAACATAAAAATACGAAAACAAGAGACAATTATTATGGCAGTCCCCGAGTTTCTGCCGGGGTGCCAAAATTTTATTGATAAGCTCGTTGCAGATATACATACCGACATGCGAGAGACTCAGATACATTCACCACTTTGCTAGGTGTAAAAGGGATGAAGTAGCGCTACATTCCATGGTCGCTTAGATTCTTCTCCGGACCTGTCCGCCTTGTTCTTTTCATGTGGATGTGCATCAATAAGATAGTAGGAATCATTGCTTACAATGAAAGGTCCTTCCCATGGAGGGGATAGCTTATGCATGCCAACATTGCGTTGTATCAACCGGAGTACCAGGTCACCCTCCCGGAAGACTCGGGGTTTTACTTTTCGGCTATGATAGCGTCGGAGATTTTGCTGATATATGGCAGATCTGGACACGGCCAGTTCTCTTGCTTCTTCCAGCAGATCAACATCATTTTGTTGGGCTTCACGCACTTCGGCCTCTATATATTGGGTACTCTTGGTAAATCATGCTCTTTGTCGGTTGGTAATACAGCTTCTGCCCCATATACCAGAAATAATGGTGTATAGCCTGTTGATCGATTTGGAGTTGTTATTAAACTCCATAGTACTGCCGGTAGTTCTTCTATCCAGCACACCGCGGATCTTTGCAGCGGCTCTATGAGCCGGGGTTTTATCCCGGATAGAACTAGTCCGTTGGATCTTTCCACTTGCCTGTTCGATGCGGGGTGGGTGACTGAGTTGACATCTAGCCGGATCTTCGTTTCTCGGCAGAACCTCGCAAATGCTCCTTCAGCGAAATTTGTGCCATTATCAGTTATGATGCTATGGGGATAGCCATACCTCAGGATTATATCCTTGAGGAGTTTTACTGTTGTTGCCCCGTCACATTTCTTAATTGGCTTCACTTCAATCCACTTGGTGAATTTGTCGACCATAACTAGGATATGGGTCATTCCTCCTTTAGCCGTCTTAAATGTCCCTACCATGTCTAGGCACCATACAGCAAATTACCAAGTAATGAGGATAGTTTTGAGTTTTGACGTTGGTAAATGAGTTTTCGTGGCGTATCTCTGACAGCCATTGCATTTTCTCACCAAATCTTCTGCTTGCTCCAAAGAACTTGGCCAATAAAATCCATGCCGGAAAGCTTTCGCCACTAATGCTCTTGAGGAGGCATGGTGGCCACATTCTCCTTGGTGAATATCTCAGAGTATGTCAAGTCCTTCCTCCGGGTCAACACACCGTTGCAGCACTGTCGTCACACTTCTCTTATATAATTTGGCGTTAATTATAGTATAGGCCTTTGCTCTCCTTTGGATCTGCCTTGAGAATATCTCATCATCCGGCAAAACTCCTTTGAGGAAGTCATATATTGGCTTGGCCCAAGCTGATATAGCCCGGACGAGAAATGGTTCTTCGTCAATTTCCATCGCATCCACCGACATAACTCCTACCGGATCTGGTTGAACTGCCCTCGGGTTTGCTGAGGCAGTCCCCGGGTTTACCGAAGCAGTCCCCGGGTTTGCGGAGGTGCCTCCCTAATCTATCTCCATAGGTGCAGCTCCTGATCCGGAGAGTGTCGGGATATAAATTGAGTCTGATTCAGGTGATGGTGTGATGGATGGTCTTCTCAAGTGCTCCAAGGCAACATTTGGCGGGATTGGCTGCCGAGATGAGCCTAATTTGGACAGGTATCGGCTGCCTCATTTTCAATCCGAGGTATGTGTTGGAATTCACACCCTTCAAAAAAATCAGCTTATCTTTTGAACATGGAATATGTAAAGGGCCATGCTAGCATCCAAATCATCCCATTTTCTAGACACTTGTTGCACCACCAAATCTGAATCTCCAAAGCATTGTATCCGACGTATCCCCACTTCTTTTGCTACTTTGAGACCATGTACCAATGCTTCGTATTCCGCAACATTATTTGAGGCACTGAAGTGGATTTGAAGGACATATTTCAGTTGATCCTTCTTGGGCGAGGTAAGCACTACTCCGGCGTCCAACCCCTCTTTCAGTTTTGATCCATCGAAGTGCATTTGCCAATAATTGGAGTCCGGCAGAGGTGGCTCGTACTGCATCTCAGCCCAGTCCACAAAGAAATCCGCCACAGCTTGCAATTTTATCGCATCACTTTGGTCAAACTTCAGTGCATATGGGGCTAACTCTATTGCCCATTTTGCTATCCAGCCACTTGCATCTGTGTTACTCATATCTCTGATATGGGTGCCTCACATTCAACTTTGATGGGAGGTTCCTTAAAATAGTGTTTGAGTTTCTTGGCCGACATATACATGCCATACGCCATCTTTTGATGGTCTGGGTAATTCTGGTTTGAAGCAGATAATACCTCGCTCAGATAATACACCGGTCTTTGCACCGACTTTCCTTCTTCTTCACGCTCCACTACGATTACTGCGCTTACGACTCGGTTGGTCGCGGCTACGTAGAGCAACATTGGCTCCTTAGGTAGTGGTGCTGCTAGGATTAGTGCAGTAGATAACATCTTTTTCAATTCTCGAAATGCAATATCCGCATGTGGCGTCCATGTGAATCTGTCTGCCTTTTTCATCAACTGGTAGAGGGGCAAGGCCTTCTCCCCCAACCAACATACGAACCGGCTTAATGATGCCAGGCAACCAGTGAACTTCTGCACATCGTTAAGGCATTTTGGCAGTTCCATTCTCTCTATGGCCCGGATTATTGTTGGTTTAGCTTCGATACCTCGGCTAGACACTAGAAAACCGAGTAACTTTCCTGCAGGCACACCAAAGGTGCACTTCTCCGGGTTAAGCTACATCCGGAACCTTCTTAAGTTCGCGAATGCCTGCCGGATGTCATCAAGGAGCGTATCGCTTTCCTTAGTCTTTATCACCACATCATCCACATAAACTTGCACGTTTCAACCTATTTGGTCATGTAAACATTTTTGCATGCATCGCTGGTACGTTGCTCCTGCATTACGTAATCAAAACGACATAGTGCGATAGCAATAAGCCATGTACGGGGTAATAAACGCAGTCTTTATTTGATCATTCAAATTTAGGAGTATCTGGTGGAAACTAGAATACGCATCAATGAATGACAATAGTTCACATCCGGCAGTTGAGTCTATGACTTGATCTATTCTAGGGAGTGGGAATGGATCTTTGGGACACGCCTTATTCAGGTTCGTGTAATCAATGCACATGCGCCATACCACGACCACGTTCGGATCATCCTTCTTCTTTTCCACAAGAACCGGATTAGAGAGCCAATCCGGATAGAGTGCGTCCATGATAAACCCGGCTGCTAGGAGCCTAGCTATCTCATCCCCAATGACTTTCCTTCTATCTTTGGCGAAACGCCGGAGAGGCTGCTTCACTAGCTTAGCCCCGGGTCTTACGTTCAATGAGTGCTCGTCCAACTCCCTCGGCACACCTTGCATTTCCTATGGGGACCAAGCAAAGATATCCCGATTCTCACGGAGGAAGTTGACGAGCTCACTTTCCTATTTGCTGCTTAATCCGGCCCCAATGGTTACGATGCGCTCTGGGAATTGATCATCGATTGGCACTTTCTTTGTATCCTTGGTTGCTTGGAATGACACGCTTCCGTGCGGGTTGGTCAGAGCAGGCATATGCTGCTGCGCGGATTGAGCCAATGCCGCCACTTCTAGTATCTTCCTTTTTTCCTGAGCTATCACGAGTGACTCGGCTAAGTTAGATCCGGCTGAGGCGCACTCGATCGAACGCTGGAAGTCCCCTGATATAGTTATCACACTTCAAACTCCAAGTTTTCAGTTTCATCTTAAGGTAGCTGATGTGAGTACTTGCCATGAACTTGTTCAGCACGGGCCTGCCGAGTAATGCGTGATAAGCGCTCTCCAGATTCACCACTTCGAACTCCAAGTTTTCAGTCCGACAATTATCTCTTGTGCCGAATAATACATCAACTCGGACCTTACCAATTGGCTCACAGGAAATACCTGGCACAATGCCATGAAAGGTGGTCCTCGTTGCTTGCAGCATGTTCTCTATTATTCCCAATTTGTGCATGGTATCCTTGTACATAATGTTGATGTTACTTCCATTGTCAATCAGAACTTTGGAAAACCTCACATTGAGATTTGGCCTGATGAACGTCGGATCCAGGACCAGTGCATAGGTCCCAGGGCTAGGCATGATATTTGGGTGATCCTTAATACTCCACGTAATCTCCCGATGCGCCCAAGGCATATATCTCACTACTACCGGCATTACCGTGTTTACCTCCATATGTCGGCGCTGCAAGCTTTTCCGGTCAGTTTCTTCCATGGTAAACACACCGTAACTTTGATGATGCTCCATGTACTCGTTTCGTCCCTCATTCGCGTGGTAACCTTGGCCTTGTTGCTGATTATTGTCTACTTGATGTACCACATCTCTCCTTTCCTGATTTTCGTACCTCGGCGGAGGTGGTGGCAACATTAGTTGCTGTCCATTTCCCCATGTTAGTAACGGCTGCCGTGGTGCCTCATTCCTAGGTGCTTCATTCCAAGGTGCCTGAGCATTCCCTAGAACTACCCTATTCTAACTTCCTCATCCACTCACATTGCCGGGTTGTGTGATTTGCCGGACTATTCGGACTTGGTGTATGAAATTTGCAAGGTTGATCCAACATAGATTCGAACGTATACCTTGGTTGATATTTTGTTCTTGCCACTGTTTTTTCTGCTCCGGGGTCCAAGGCTTCTTCCCTTCATTTTTCTGCTGCCAATTTTGCCCTCCAGTTTTTTGGTGCTGGCTGGCGCCGGCATTGGGCTGATCCCGGTTTACCGCTGCCACCTGTTGCGAGTTACATCTGTAATCCGGATGCTCGTCCCTTCTCTTTCCTTGGAAATCATTTCTCCTTGATGACCCGGAGCCATCTTGGTTGTAATATTCCTTGTTTTCCTCGCTTGACATCAGCCGGGGTTGCGTTGGATCTCCCAAGGCATATGAATCTATGATCCAAATTGTCTCAGCCAAAGTGGTTGGCATATCTCGTTGCAGCCTCTGCCACAGCATACTTCCATATCTGTAGCCCTGGGCGAACCACGCAATTGCTTGTGATTCAATTACTCCCACGCATGAGTTACGCACGTTGCACCACCGCGTCAAGAAATCCCGGTCTGGCTCATTCGGTCCTTCCCGGCATAACGCCAGAGTCTATGGCCTGTTGGGCCTCTTGTAAGTGCTCGAAAAGTTGCTAACGAATAACTCCTCAAAATTGAGCCAATAGTTAACACTTCCTGGCGGCAAGTTGTTCAGCCAAACTCTTGCTGGTCCTTCCAACATTTGTGGCACATACCTCATTGCCCATCTCAAATTTCCAGTTGCGATCTTGACCGCCATTGCGTAATCAATCAGCCAATCCTCTGGCCTAGTACTACCATGGTAGGTTCTAGTTCCTATGGACAACTGAAAGTTCAGCACCGGTGGCTCCTTCATGATCCGGGGCCCAAAGCATGCTGGACTAGGAGGACCTTGTACCTTGATTAGCTTCGACCTGTAAATTCTATCCAGTTTCAACCTGACATCATCTAGCTGCAAGTTCCTGCTTCCCAACCTCGACCCAATTATGTGGTGATCCGGTCTGGGATATCCATCGTTGATCATAACCGAATAACCATCATTGTATCTTTCCTGACCCAGATAAGCATTCTGCGATTGTGCTGCATGTCCTGCACTTCCCTCTTGCTGAGGTGCGCGTTGCTGCTGCTGCTGAGGTACATTTTGTCCTGTTCCCACGGGATCATGATGTCCGGCATTGTCGTTGACAGCATTCCTTTGACCGGCATTGCCTTGGTCGCGGTTACCTCGGCCAGCCACACCTTGGCTGGTACTGTGGCGATCTTCATCAACTTGCATTGCTTTGCCTTTTCCTGCCCTCACCGGATCGTAGGGAACCATCTGTTTGTCCCTTCTCCCGGAGTTTACCACCTCTTCTTTCCTGGAATTGTGACCAGGAGATGATGAGGCTTCCCCGGATCTTGCCGAGTTATTTCTAGCCGAATGAACCACGTGTGATGCTCCTAGTGGTGCCGGGTTTGCCTTGTTCATTTCTTCATTTTGCTGGTAAGCGACCCTCAGCAAGTGGTTCACCCTCTCCTGTTACCTTTGCCGGGCCTCGTAGGTTAGACCTTCTAACTCGGACGCGGCCACATTTTCTGCCCTGAGGTTCTTAGCCGGGGTACTGTACCTCTCCAGCCCTCCTGTTACTATCGTGGTTGTCTGAGCCGGCCTAGGTTCGTATTCCTTGTCGATCTCAGTAATCAGGTTTCTACCTTGGATTTTCACTCCATCTATGCGGTTTGCCTTTGCATATTCTCTCAAAGTAATGTTCAACGACTGCTACAGATCCGCTACTTTCTTTGCCCCAGCTAACATTTTCCGCCTAGTTTCTTCTAACTCATCTTGCGCCTGAGCCGGATCTACCACAGGTGCTATCGGCGTTGGTAGGCTATCTATTGCCTGCTGGAGCACATTTTCTGGCCTCTCTAGTGGGGCAAATCTAGACCTGGTCTGCTTCGGCGTGCCCTCCGGCTCTGGCGTCAGGCCCTTGCTTGCCTCCGCGTTTGGCGCGGTCATCAGGACATCAACGCTGCTGGTGGGGCGAGTGATATGCACACCACGAGCTATGCTGAGAGGTGGTTTGCCTCCCTCGACGATGTGCCATGGATGAACGCAGGACTCGTCCATGCCGACATAGATCTTATGTGCGCCAAGTTTGATGAAGACACCGTTGCGCGGACGGGGTTACCTGCCAAAGCTCCCTACATTGTTGCTGATGTAGTCCAGCGCTCCAAAGTGCTGAACCAGGCTAGAGACGATGCGCTTGCCGGTGCTGGAGATGCTTCCCGTCCGGATTTTCACCCCTGCTAGCACCGCTAGCCCCACGGTGGGTGCCAACTGTCATGGTGGTGGCACACGGGAGATGCCATGGATAGGCTAAAGATGGGGCCAATTTGTGCTAGGGGAATCCAGGGAGGGAAAACGTGGTGATTCTACGCACATATGTTCTTGTATTCTCTCTATCAATGGTGTTTACAAGTGCTCTTCAAGCTAGAGGTGAGAAGTAGACGGTCTCTTACTCCCCACAAGCTAGCTCTAGAGTTCTATCTTAGACAGAGAAAATGATCGATCCCCTTCTATTAAGGCCCTGGTGCTCCTTATATAGGGAAGCCCGGGTTACAAAGTTAGGGCATACGTGGCAGCATATTCTCCGAATATGCCCCTTGGTTAAAGCTAGATGCTTCTTTATTCTCGTCCGGTCTTTGGACGTAACCCGCAACGTAATCCTTGTCTTTAAGCGTCACCAAACACGGGCTACGTCAGCCGACATTGCCCGCGTCACCTTGGTCGCCCCTGATCCGCTGGTCCTCCTCTCTACTTTGCTTCGCTCATGATATAGCTAACAAAGCCACCTTTTGACCAGCGGGAGATTCCTTCCTTCTCTTGGAAGCCATATGATATTCCGGCTAGCACATGGCTAACCCGGCTACGAGGGTACCTGCATGATAGACAGATAAACATGGCTGGCATATATTTTATGTCAGCCGGGCTACGGCTGAGGAGATGCTCTGCGTGCCGGCTTACTCCGTGGTTCGGCCTGCCTTGAGGTGACCCGGCCAACACTTGCTTTGACCGCGCCGTACCTCGGCTAACTCGGCATTTATACCCTGGCGTTGCCCTACCCCGGGGTATCCCCCCAACACAAACAGTCCCGATCAATGGAATAAACAAAACTAACCATAAAGTTTGATTTTGTTTAAAAAGAGGTGAGATAAGGCAATGAGACAAAAATTATCTACTACTACTCTGTACCATGATTACAATAAATGTTTGATCACATTGCAGGTTGTGCGCACATTGATCGCGCATTGATTGCTTTAGATAGGGATACAAACCAGACAAACTAAATAGTTCAGTAGGGATGATACCAACTGAGTTATCCTATTACATAGTATTACAAGTACCTATGGTAGCTAGGTTCCAATCCTGGGCATCGGTGAAGCTCAAAATGAACCATAACAAAGTCTACAGAGTTTTCCAATCAATGTTGGTTGAGAAACCAACAGCTGCTTCTTTAGCATTCAGACTGAAGCTTTATATTTCCGTAAATGGCGTATATCCAAGTCCTATTGTATGGTGGGAGGTGTAGAAACATTTGCTTTTCGTCAGATATCCTGAGGCAATATCTGCACCGCCTAATGCAATGTTAATCAGATATTTCAATCTAAGGAAAAGGGAATATGCTCCCAGGTCAGCAATCACTATCCATGGCTTAGGTGGATACAAAAGCAGTGCCCTGTGAGTACACATTGCAGCCAAAACCAGTAGTATGGGCGCCAAAAGTGCGACCGCAACAATCAACACTAAGATCAGCAACATGATGGCCATGAGCATGATAACTACCGCCATAAAACTCCTCATCAGTAATGCCCTTGTTATGGGTAAGAAGAAGGTGATTCGTCTATAGATATTGCTAAGAACCATAAACCAGGTTCGTAATCATGTAAATCTATGTCATCAAGTTTGCCCACCTAGAGATGTGTGCCGGGTGGTAGCGCAAGCAGAATAGGACCTTGAAAAATAAATTACGGTCAAATCAGCCAAAACTAGTTTACATACATGACAAACTAAAGGTAATATATAACATGACTGGATCAAACGTACCAAAATACAAATGATTCCATACATAAAGATTGCCCCTCCCAGTGGCTGCAAACACAAGACCCTGGTGGATAATTGCATCGATGTATCTGAAATAGCACTAGAACTGGTTCTCAAGAACCGTCCATGGATACTCTTTGCCATCAAGGGTGGCAATTGAGTAGTCAAAGATAGCAACAAGAGAGAAATCTAAATACTCCGTAATAGTTGTGGGACCTCGGCAAATAGCAACAGTCTGGAGGACAATAGGGTAATCATTATACATGAATGTAAACGGATCGTTCATGGGTACAAAATCCTTGACTTGTGGGAGAGGAACTCATTGATGAGTGTACATATTGACAGGCTCCCACTTGCACTCGCACCCAATAGTGGTGATCCAAACTCCATTGGCACCTACCCATAGTTTATCCATACAATTTGGCAACACTGCATTGGAGAAGAACCTATCCAGTAATGTCAGCATGCACGTCGTGCCCTTGCCCTCAAAGTACTCATTGCATTCCCATGGGTTCTTAGTCGGGTGATAATGAAGAGCACAAGGGATGCCAAACGGTTGAGAAGCATGTAAATTTGCACTATATTTGCCAAGTCATTTGGAAGAACTAGTGAGGCTCGCGGCGGTGATGAGGTCTCATGTGCTTATGAGTTCTTCAAGCGAGCCTTCGATAAAAACCTACTAGAATAGCTCAGAATCATCACTGCCCTTGCTTAGTCCTGCCATCACAAGGGAGCTGGTGGAAGTTGGAACGATGGCTTGATTTGTTTTTGGCAATAGAGGAAGATTGATGGCGGCAGGTGGCATATGAAGAAGAACAAAGACTCTCAACCCGTGCTATGAACAGGGATAGGAAATCGACATGGTGGAGGAGGGGAACGACAACTCTTGGAGTAGAGGTAGGCGAATGGAGAACTGGCGATAGAGAGTATGGGGGAGATTTAATAAAATGAAAATGGACGCGCATAAACTCATTTTCTCTAGTTCCCTACATAATAGTAGAATGTAGGGGTAACTATAGGAGTAGTGATCTAGCTGCAATAATAATTTCTCTATTCTCAAGCTCTTGTGTAGTTTCAAAGAACTCTTGTGTAATTTCTGGTTAAATTGATGGACATGACAATTTAAAAGAAAGATTTCCATATATACGTACTGAAACACCCCAGAAAATATGTGGTGCAATTCACATGTGTTTTATTTGTACTACCTCCTTCGCAAAACAACACTTTTTTGGAACATGGGAATTGAACATGTTGTTTTTTGGACATAAAAGGTCCAACCTTACACTAGCAACATTGTTTACCATTCTAAGATGAAATCATCTACCAAATATGGTCACATTATCATAAACTACGAAATAGATATGGCCTTTCGCCTCGGTCATCTTGCTTGAAACCCAAGAATGTTAATACATAGTAGGCCATGTTGTGAAACATGGTTTTTCAAAGGTTGCCAAAAATCATGGTTATCATTTTCCATGTTGACAATTACATGTAACAAGATGCCATGCATGATTCATTTTATTTAGACTTCTATGTTTTCTTTTTTACCAAACTGGGTGAAATTTGTTGGCATCACCATTCATGGAAGGAAGTTGAACCTTTCACAAACATCTCGGTGGTTCTCCCATATATAATGGCTAGTTGAGAACCTTAAAATGATTTCTTAGAAAACTTAAGAGCAAGCTATCACATGCACTTGAAGTTGATATTTGACCCACTTTAGGTAATTCAACATAAAATCATTTGAGTTGACGATATTAATTAGCTACAGAGCTAGAAAATTCATAAAATCTAGGGAAAAGGTCATACACAGAGTCCCACACCATCGTCTTCATGATTCCACTACCCCAACTAGTAAGTTGCATGTGCCTTGCATGACCCAGATAATAGAAGTAGCAGTATGACATATCATTACTATATAAAATTATATGTAGTAGGTAAAGCTCAAACAATGATTATAATTTTGAGCCACATCCATAAAATATGGTATTATATTTGGTTCTTGTTTGTAACATGTAGAAATCAACCTTTATTAGGTACCCAAAAAATGTAACATGCTCTAGAGAAATGACAAAGAAAATTCTAGAATGATAGAGAAATATATTTTAAGGTTTGTGCATAGCGTTCGTTGTGCTAAATACTATCAATAGAATCTTCTGCTAGAATGGAAAATAAGATCCAACGATTAGCAATGTTGGGATTTCCATGTAAGCTTCCACACAATATAGTAAAACCATGTAGTGGTGTAGAGAAAGTTAGGGCCCCATCATGTCACCATCAATTTTTACAGTATCAATTTGCACTAGGGGAGCAAAGGCTCCTCCACCCCAGAGTTCAGGACAATGGTATGCATGCATGAAAGATCCAAGAAAATAAATAAAAAATGTAAATCTTGTGCACTACATCCTCTTACAACACTATTTTTCATGAGAAATGATAAACATGAGTTTTGATAACTTTGAAAAAAACTTTCTTCATGATATGACCTACCATGTAGGAACATGCCTTGCTGGTTTCAAGCCAAGCGACCAATTTCATGACCATATATATTTACATCGTACTTTGTGATAAGATCCCCATATTTGGTAGATGGGCGCATGTTGGCACGGAAACAATGTTTATCACTGGTGGTTTTCCAAACTTTATGAATAGAAAATCATTTACAAAATTCCAAGTGACAATTTTTTGTAAACAAGCACACGTGGAATAAAGCCCATAATGCAAATAATCCTACTTTTCACACACTGTGCACAAAATTTTATGGGATTCCTCAAGTTACAAAAATTTGCGAGCTCGCTAATTTTATCACTTTAACTCTCTATCTCAATCTACCAAATTATGTCAATTTAATTTGAACTATGAGCATATGATAGTCTGCTTTCTCTTAAGATTTGCCTAAAATCATTTTAAGGTACCCAAGTTAGTCAATACTATGTCGAAAAGCACTAAGAGGTTCGAAAGAGTTAACTTGCAAAGAATTTACATATTAACCAACAAATTCCAGCGAGTTTTTAAAAAAATCCTACGAAATAAAGAAATAAAAATAAGGTAGTATTGTGGATGTCTTTCTCTTACGTGTACTAGTTGACGTGCAAAATGACAAGCATTAGTTTGGATAGATGTTGAAAATCTTTTTTGCAATATAGCATTAGTTTTGAAAATAATTACGGATAATAATGAAAGAATAAAAAAAAGAGTTGTACATGGCGTCCTTCTGTGTAATTACATGTCATAAAAATGATAAATATGAGTTTTGACAACTTTTGAACTTTCTTTGGTTTCAATCTGGACGATCAAGGTCATGGCCATATCCACATCATAGTTTATGCTAATTGACATAGGTATGCCCTACGGATACCTACTATTGGCTATCTGGTCTAGCCCAACGGGAGGCTCATGTGAAGATCCATTGCTGAATGTGAAGCCCATGACGATTCGGGTGAGGATAATCCCATGAAGGATCCGACTCCTTGGCGGAGACGACAAGACTAGATAGGAAACTTTTGGGTTTTGTTCTCAAACCTGTAACCGACTCGGACTCTGCCAAGACCTAGCCTCCCCACATAAAGGTTAGGAGGGAGCAACAAGGAGGATCACCTAAAACCTAGTTCACACACCCACCAGATTCAATCTGCACTCCGTAGATCTCGGTGCCTTTGTAACCTTTGGTTGCTCAATTAATTAAGAATAGACAAGCAGGAGTAGGATTTTCCCTCTGGGGGCCTGAACCTGGATAAACCTCGTGTCCCCTTTGTGTTTGCCTATTTGATGCAAAGTCTCCAGCATGCTGGTCTTCCCTAAACCCAAGTCTATCAAGTATGGACATTGACGTGATCACCCCACGTCAATTGGTGCCGTTTGTGGGAAGCACGCACGTTGATGTCATGATTTCGGTAGCCTCACCACCGGCGATCTACGATTCATCGGCATCGAAGGAGAAAATCTTCTTAGACTCCTTCAACTTCACCATCCACTCGTCGGCTACCCGCTCGACCTTTGACTCACTCAATGACGGAGTCGAAATGACGATCGGTGAGAGATCCGTTCGGTCCTAGAGCATTTGACACCATCATCGATTGCACCCGTCTCGTGTATCCCACCACCAGTCAGCACCCTCATCGATCTCAATGCCTCTTCCTCGACCTACAACTCGGATAGCAACAATAGTTGCGACTCCGATCTAAGCAACCTACTTGGAGGAGATGACGATGTCGGATCTGACCTCGAGAGCTGCAGGAGCAACATCTACATAAACCACTACCACTATGCTTTCATCACCGCCAACCCGACATAGGACCCGAAAACGGCGCCAACCACGATGAGCCCAACGAGCGCCCGCAGATCCACCTCTCGAATGATGAGTGGGAGAGGATCAAACTAGCCCTAGAAGGAATCCACTGAGAGAGGACTCATCACGTAATATGCTGATGGCCTACCATTGGTTCCTGAACAAGGAATTCCATCATCAACAGGCGTATCATGCCCAACTCGAAGAAAGCAAGCGAGTATGATGCTTTGATTGCCCGACGGGCGGAACTCTCCTCCATCGGCGGATCCTCCTCAAAGCGGAATAGTCCATGCTGGAGTGCACAAGAGGCGCTCCCGAACATAGCTGATGGACAAGGAAGCAAGGGGCAAGGCTAGTCGAAGCCTCTATTTCTCATTCATGTCAGTGGATTCACGGGGTAATATGATGCCTAAAACTCCACAGGCTACTGTCATTGCAGCCACCATGTACCCGTTTTCCTACTAGCCTCCGACGGGGGATCCCCATCATCGTTGGACTCAGCCTGGTCGAAGCAGCACTCGCAGGAGAACCCTCAAGGAGTCACAGAAGGCACCTACGGTCCACAAGAGAAACCTCTCACCACCGCAGGACAACAACCTGCCACGACGACACCACAATCTATGACGGACGGACCATGACTATGACGCTCACAATGAGATCATGCAATGAAAAATCAACAAAATCATGCCTAAAACATGCCTACTCCACCTAATCAGATGACGAAGACACCGAGCTTTGCTTTGCCAGATGCTTTAGTTGTGCCATACGACAAACTCGGATGTCGAAGGGATTCAATCTACCTTCAGACAACCCAAAATTCGATGACCTCTAGGAGATGAAGACCTGGTTGGATGACCACCTGCAATTCATCGTGTGCCATGCAGGAACAAGAAACACAGCTATGCAATTCTTACAGCTGTAGCTAAAAGGTTTTGCGCGTGATTGGCTCAATATCCTCCCCTCAAGCTCGATTCATAGCTAGTAAGAACTGGTGTATAGTTTTGTTCTAAACTTCAAGGGAACGTACAAACACCATGCGTCCATCTAGGAGCTCTAGGTGTTCACCCAATGATCTGGTTGAGTCCCTTCACTCATATGTCCATTGCTGGTCTATCATCAAGAACTCCCCAGAAGACATCTTCGAGGAGCGGGTGATTGTCACGTTCAACATCGGCATTCGTTGACGAGAGCTCAAGTAGGAGCTAGGGTGCACCAAGCCAAAAACCATTGATCACCTGATGGACATTGCCAATTGCTGGGTAGATGGCGAAGATGCCCTCTGCAATAGTCGTGCACACTCAGATGACAAGGATGATCAAGGTCGCAGATGAAATCGCCGAGGAAAGTGCAGGATGTGCGGCTATGAAGATAACGACAGAGTCGACATGGTCGTGGATGGCTACACTAACAAACGCGATGATGGAAATGGCAGTAGCGGCTACCACAGAAGTTACCATAATGATAGGAACACTGGTGAAACAACCCAAGTGTGGCAGCATCGCACCCACGAAGATGGGCCATCCCCGATGTAGCGGCTGTCAGGACCGTGCAATGTCCACTTCTGCATCGATAGCAAAACCGACAAATAGAAATCCTAGAAAATAAAGATCCTTATGCCCAGCTTCAGCGTGAGGCAACAAGTCAAGGCTATGGGACAACCCTAGGACCTGTAGCATATGGAGCACCACCACCACCTCCACTACCAGCTAATGCACCATCATCACCTGTGGTGATGGCATCTCATAACAACAGGGTAGAATAGTACACACGACCACTCGGGAACATGAGTATGATCCTAAAGGGATGCCCCTCCAATACGCCCCTCCAACATGTGGTCCACCCTGGTCAGTGAGTAGCAATGCGCATATGTAACACCCCTTCCAATGGGCCCCGGGGGTGTCCCTCCTAGCAGCTTAAAAGGATCTCTAGAATGGCCCCACATACCAACACTAGCTTTTCAATGCACTTTGTCCTCACTCGTGCGCACCCGGTACCCACTTTCCGGTCGGTCACCCATCCTAGAATTGCTCTAAGCCAAGCACGCTTAACCTTAGAGTTCTTTCTGAATGAGCTTTCGGAAAAGAAGTTGCAACTTGTTGGTATGAGTATCCTATCAATCCTATTAAGCCATATGTTTGGATCCCACAGTATACCCAGAAAATATATCCCCAACAGTAGCCCCCGGAAGCCTCCAAGATCCCAAGTCAGATTTCTTTGTCTACCTTCAATGTTCTTCGGCTGTAGAATCTTGAAGGGTTCCTGAAACCCCAAATAAAAACTATAGGATCCAAGGCTTTGTTGAGTCGGATTTGTTGATTCATTATTCTTACTCCCACGCTCATTTCAAACTGTGTCGGAAATATCTTAGGTGACGTATCCCGAAAAAATTTCAGGACTTATCACGTCACTAACATATATCCTGCCATTTTGACCGTTGATGGGTCCCTGATGAGTCCATTTATTAAGCATGTTTACCTTATGTTTTGGCACAAGTAGAATAGGATTCGTGCTCGTTTTGTCCTTGTTCTAACAAGATCCCGAATTATTAAGTCTTATGTGAATATATCAATTGGGACTATCATGTTATACAGTAATATGATATTTCTAAGTGATAAATGTCATTTAAATGATTTTTCCATGCACATGGGAGAAGATAGGATGTAAGGAAAGGCTACAAAGGGTTTAACAACCTATGGTATGGGAGGAGCTTGCCTGTACTGTCTGACTGTACCACCTGTCAACCCATGTGCCACGTCAAATACTCTCACCTCACGAAGACGGATGAGAGATCTGACATTCATTAAAACTTCCAACTTCGAAACACCACACCAGAGAGGTATCTGGAGGAGGAACTAGGAAAAGGGAGAATCCTTGCTACTTCACAGACAATCAGAGGGCATCACAGCATCCCCTTCATCATCAACCCCTGCATCTCCATCACCATTACTATTCCCCTCTTCCATACATTAGATCTTGTTGTAATTCCAAATACAATTTTGGTTTGCATTCGATCCATCTTTACACTTTTTACATCCATATGAATATGACGATGTTGTTGATTGCTTCAATGTGTGAGTAGGTCCTTTTGTTCTTGGGGAGATGGAGAAACCCTATATTTATTATGAAATCAAATAAAGATGATATATTACTTTTGTCCATGATACATTGATCTATGATATTGTTTTAGATCTCTCTCTTTAGATGGTATGTGAATTCAACCACATATCATTCGCCTCCGGGACTAAACAAAGGGAGATAACCTTTGGACATGTATTGGAGTATGTCAAGTGCAAAGTGGTGACAGTAAGCATTGGCTTATAACCTACACGGTTAAAAGGGGGAATTAAGAGGGATTCACTAAGCTTATTATGATATCCATGGGAAACCCTTAATTGTGGTGTCATGTACGAGTGGTTGCTCTAAGGTATCGCAGTGGTTATTTTCAGATGACCTCAATACCTGATTCAAGAAGCGACTTCTCATGAGTCTTGTAGTGAACATCTTATTATTGAGCTCTCTCCACACATGCCATGAAAAAGTAAATAGATTATCCTAATCATGAATAATTATTGTATGATAGTGGTGTATCCTACATACCCGAGAACGCAATGGTGTATCCTACATCCACGAGGATTTATACTTATTGAGTTTCAACATCGTTTCCCAATGCTTTCATTACTTGTTTACTTTTCTTGCTTTTATTACTTTCTGGCACACTTTTACAAAGCCTATCATACACCCTTTACTTGAAATCAAAGGCAGCTTACAAGTATCCTTTGGTATATAGTGACGAGGGGCATGAAGACCTTAACCAAATAGCTCTCTATGGGTTCGATATTCTTATTTTGAAACTAGCTACAATTGATCTATGCTCTTATAGACATCAAGCTATTTTCTAGCACCGTTCCGGGGAGCTAAGCACTTTTGGTCTTTGTTCTTAGTTGCTAATCTTACTAATTGTTACTAAAGTTGTTTACTAGTTTTAGGTGAGCACCATAACTGCACTCGCGCTGATCAATCAGCTTGATGCAACTAAATACCTCGAGAAGTTTAATAGAGGACTCGTTAAGGAATTCTCGAGTGGGAGCGAACCAGGATTTGAGGTTAACCCTTGTTTTATCGCTATTATCAAGGAGAAAACTTTTGCAGGAGATGATCCGGATGAGGATCCTTACACTCACCTAATGCATTTTACCGAGTTATGTTGGACACTTACATTGAGAGGCTATTCTAATGATGAATTGAAACTTAAATCGATGCTCTTATCTCTAACGAACACTGCTTTATCTTGGTATAGAATTTTCCCTGTAGAGAAAATTGACACTTGGGAAAAGCTCAAGGGAGAATTTGTATTTCGATTCTTTCTCAAGTTAAAGACTGCTGAAGTAAGGAAGGAAATCACGAATTTCAAGAACCTCCCAGGAGATGGTTTGGTAAGAGCCTTCAAAAGGTATAAATCCATCCTTAATATATGTCCCCATCATGATTTACCTGAATGGTATATTCTGCATATTTTCTATTGAGTACTTAATCAAGATATTAAGAGGGAACTTGACACTAATTCCTGAGGTTCTTTCATGGACTTAACTATAACTAAAGCTTGGAAACCTTTAGAACAAATTCGTCGCAATAGAGAAACTTTGGGATTTGATTTAGGTGGCGAAGGAGGGATAGAAATTGTATATGATTGTCTCAATGCTTATAACGAATCTGGTAAGGTTAAGGAAAGTGCTAATTCACTTCAACTTGATGACGGTATTATTTTGCAAATCCTTCAGTCTTTTATAGAACACATCGAAGCTCCAAAGAAAGATTGGCTTCAATATAATCCACCACCCGAGCAAGTTGAAGATATGGAGATGAAAATTGTGGCACGTGTAGAGACATTAAATAAAGAAACACCTTATGTTGAACCTCTTCCTTTTCCAAGGATGGTGATAAAACATATGGTAGCCCAGCAACTTGATGAACGGCTGGAAGAGGAAACAATGTTCCCCAAGAAGCTAGAGGAATAGGCAAAAATAGAAGAAGTTAATCAAGGAGGCACGCAAGAAGTGGGTGAGCCAACTAAATAAGATATATTAACCATGTTTTCACATTGCAATGTAATCGAGCTAGACACCGAAGCTTCTAAATTTGTTGAAGGAAAGGTAAAAGCTAAAGATGTTGGTAAACCTATTCTTCCTTGTACCTTTGGTGAATCTTCTTATTATGGCCTCTGCGTTATTGGAACGGCCGTTAATGTAATCCCTTATAATTTTTACTTAATAATCCAAAATGAACTCATCCTAGCTAAATTAGAGGATATTTTATGCTAGCATATAAGACACTCAGAATTCCTATGGGAATAATTAGAGATGTTCCAATTTGTATTGGACCTTACAAGTACCCAATTGATTTTGTACTTGCTGATATGCCTACTGATGTTTATTGTCCAATTATTTTTGGAAGAACCTTTCTAAACACCGTAGGGGCAAACATTGATTGTCTCTCAAATTTAGTAAGGATAAATAAATTTCCATTTCTCTAAATTTCATCACAGGACAACTATTGAGGAGTTTGAACAATATGAGCAAGAGCAAGAAGAAGAGGGTAACATTACTAGTCTTGATGCTGTGTTTATTGAAAATCCCAATTGTAAGTTAGAAAGAAGCCTAGTTGAGAATGATAATGTTCCTAAAGATATTAACAAAATGGAAGATGATGAATATCTTAATTCGACTCCTATAGTCGATCCTAAAATGAATCAAATCTATGAGACACCCATAAGAAAGGGTGATGAGGAGCTTCCACCTCCTACACTCAAAACCCTTCCTAAAGAATTAAAATACATGTTTCTTAATGACACTAATAAATATCATGTTATTATAAGCTCTAACCTTGTAGAAAATGAAGAGGAGAATTTAATGATAGTCTTAAAATGCACCGAAAGGCTCTGGGTTATTCAATGGATGACTTGAAACGGATTAGTCCCTCAATATTCATCCATAGAATATTTATGGAAGAAGGAGCTCAGCTGATTGCAGATTTTCAAAGACGGCTCAAACCTCATATGAACAAGGAGGTGAGAAAGGAGGGAATCCGCCTATTAGATGCAAGGGTAATCTTCCATGTAGAGGAAAGTGATTGGGTAAGTCATGTTCATTATGTTCCAAAGAAAGGTGGGTTTACTATTGTCCCGAATGAACATAATGAGTTAGTCTCTACTCGAACTGTTATTGGCCATATGATGTGTATTGACTATATAAAACTTAATAAGGAAACTCGAAAGGATCATTACCCTTTGCCATTTATAGACCAAACCTTGGAGAGACTTGCTATGCACTCCCATTTTTGTTACTTAGATGGTTATTCCAGTTTTTCTCAAATATTTGTCCATCCCGATGACCAACTAAAAACAAAATTCACATGTATATTTGGTTTGTATGCTTATCGTTGCATGCCTTTGGCCTGTGTAATGCTCCTTCCACCTTCCAAAGGTGTATGAATGTTTATTTGTTGATTATGTTGAAAATATTATGGAAGTATACACGGACGATTTCTCGGTCTATGGAACTTCATTTAACGATTGTCTACATAATCTCCATAGAGTTCTGTAGAGATGTGAAGACACTAACCTGGTTTTGAATTGGGACAAGTGTCACCTCATGATTCAAGAACGTATTGTACTTGGTCATAAGATCTCAGGTAAAGGCATAGAGGTCGATAAAGCAAAGATAGAATCAATAGAAAGGCTTTTACAAAACGATGCTACTTTTGATTCTGATGACAACAGCCTTACAGTGTTCGCCATATTAAAATAAGCCCTTCTTAATGCTCCAATCATTAAACCACCTAACCAGAAAAGCATTTTGACTTGTTTTATGAAGGTAACCACGATGCAGTGGGAACTATTATTTGCCAGCGTGATGGTGATGAACTCAATATCATTCATCATGCCAGTCGCACCTTGAATGGTTCTCAAAAGAATTATCCCATGGCAGAGAAAGAACTCTCCGCTATTGTTTTCTCTTGTGATAAGTTTTGATCTTATATAATCGATTCGAAAGAAAGAGTGCATACCAATCATAATGGCCTAAAAGAAATCCTTGAAAGAACTTATGTTAAGCCAAGAATGATCCATTCGACTTTGCTTTTGCAAGAGTTTAACTTGCAGATCCTTCAGAGAATAGAAGAACACGTTGACACGCCAATGGATATTGAAGAGACAAGATCACAAGAGAAAGTGTCATAAATTTGCATACAATCAGGGACTATCCATCTCGAATGAAAATTGTCTATTTCTCTTTGTAACGGTTTTAGCAATTTCTTGCGACTGACCATATTCAAAGGGAAGAAGATGATGATACAAAAGCTAAAGGAAGGAAAGGCATCAACTTAATTTTCATTATTACCAGACGAGTAAGGTTTCCCCAAGGTTATTTTTCTGTGTTCTAACTGTTGTTTTTCTTTTTCCGTTCGCTTATTTGATCTCCTTGTATCTTTCTGAGTGGAATGCTAGTTTTTTGAACCTGGTACGGGCGGACGGTACGGCCGCATCCGCCCATACCAATGGTCGTTAAGCTAGTAGTAATCTTTTGTAGATTTGACTATTTTCTTTACAGAATGGTATGACCGGACCGTACGACCAGCTCCCACCGTACAGCAGCTCGTCAAAACCTCGATAACCTTCATTTGGTTTTCGTTTGTTTGCTTCAAAAAAACCTATTTACCGATGTGGGAAGGGTCGGTAACTATCGGTACGGGCGGACTGTACGGTCTAATCCTACGCGTACTGATTACTTGGAAGATTTTCAACCGACTTAGATTGGTGCAAATTTTGGAAGTATATTGGGTTTGGGCATCCCGTACGGGCGCCGTCCATACCGCTAGTCATTACCACCTCATATTCTTCCTTTTTCTCTTGATTCTCTCCTAATTTGTTGGGATTTTTTCTTGGCCACACCTCTTACTTCAAGTACGAATTTTCCCCTATTCCCAACCCTTCATAAGCCTTCGCGAAGGTCTCTCTCTTCTTCTTTTGTCGACAGAACTTCCTCACGTTACTTCTATCTTCCCGGAACTCTGCAGCCATGTCTCGTCCATTGAGCATTGTTCAAGCCGAGAGGAACTACCCATGATCCTCTTCGAAGGTCACGGAAGATACCAAGGAGGTAGCTACCAAGGAAAAGAAAGAATAAGAAGCCTGGTGCAATCATCTGGGAGCCTAAGATGGATTTAAGCTGATGGAGATGGTCAAG
The DNA here is from genome assembly GCA_910589775.1 of Avena eriantha. NCBI lineage: Eukaryota > Viridiplantae > Streptophyta > Magnoliopsida > Poales > Poaceae > Avena > Avena eriantha. Next base: position 316,536,203 of record OU342745.1, on the reverse strand, counting down.
GACGGGTATAAAGTGTTCAGCCTCAGGGTAGGTCAAGGGGGCGATTTTGAAGAAATCCAACTCAATCCCTAGGAATAAGGAGAGTCTTGCTTGGAGAAGTTGAAGCAACAAGGAGAGGAGATACAAATCTCTCCAGACAAGCTTGATAGCCGTATACATAAAATTGAGGCAAATTCTCCAGGATCTTCTAAGCATATTAAATTGTTATGTCGTTATCTGGATCAGGTGGACCTAAAGATAATGAAAGGACTAGAAGACAATCTCGACATCAACCTCATATCCATCAAACCACAGAAGCAAACAATTGAGATGTACAAAGTGCTTGTGGCTCAGCTAGAAACAATTAGCGAGCAGCGCAAAATTAGGATCATGATCCTTAAAGCAACAAACATGGTCTTCATAGCTCAAGGGAATCTTCTCCAAATTAAAGGGAATACCACAGTATCAAATAATCATGAGGGATTATTTTATCCCACCGGCTTGATTCCAAGCTTGGGGAGATCTATAACACCTTGTAATTTACTTCCTAGTTTTTAGCATGTTTATCTTCCTGCACGCATGTTATTTTCTTAATTCCTGGATCTGCATTAGTTACATTCTCGGCTTCCTTTGGTCTAAGGAAATATTTTTATCCGATGAGATTTTGAGACTTTATGATATTTGAAGTAATTTTGATGTATGATTATTATATTAGATGTATGAATTAGGATGAGGGCTATGATACTTGTACCAATGTTATGATTTTAGGGTCTTCCACACCATCAAACTATGGATACTTTATGAAAAAGGAATCTTGATAGCATGTTATAGTCATTCGTTTCAACTAGCAAGAGACACTAAGAGTACTAACATGATCCAATGATATTGTTAAGCAAAAAAAGTCTTTTCTATCAAAGAATTATAATAAAAGGAAAAGTGCAAGTTGACAAAAGTTACTAAAAATGATCATAAATTATTCATTACTCAATCAAGTGCTCTTCTAATTAAACTTGATGATTTTATAATATGCCTAATATTCAAACTTTTCATAAACTATTGATACAAAGGGTGTGGAAGCCTCTAAGTCATGTGATGTGTGAGATTATGATATAACTCATGATGCAGTTCTATATCTGATGTTGTAATTATGCTTCAAATGCCTCATTTATCATAACAACTCGTGCCTCATGAACATGATGACCTTATTCATAAGACACCATCTTGCTCAGGGACGAGCAAGAGTCTAGCTCGGGGAAGTTGATGAGTCCATTTTTGAAGCATGTTTACCTTATGTTTTTGCACAAGTAGAGTAGGATTTTTGTTATTTTACTAGATTCGCGCGGACCTTTTGTCATTGTTCCAGCAGGATCCCAAATTATTAAGTCTTTTGTGAATATATCAATTGGGACTATCATGTTATGCGGTAATATGATATTTCTAAGTGATAGATGTCATTTAAATGATTTTTGCACGCACATGGGAGAAGACATGATGTATGGAAAGGCTATAGAGGGTTTAACGACCTGTGGTATGGGCGGAGCTTGCCCATATTGTCCGCACATACCACCTATCAGCGCATCCGCCTCATTAAATACTCTCACCTCCCAAAGACGGATGAGAGATCTAACATTCATAAAAACTTCCAGCATCAAAACACCACACCAGAGAGGGATCTAGAGGAGGAACTAGGAGAAGGGTGAATCCTTGTTGCTTGACAGATCATTGGAGGACATCACATTATCCCCTTCATCATCAACCGCTGCATCTCCATCACCATTACTATTCCCCTCTTCCATACATTATATCTTGTCGTAATTCCAAATATAATTATGGTTTGTATTAGATCCATCTTTACACTTTTTACCCATCCACATGAATATGATGATGTTGTTGATTTCTTCCATGTGTGAGTAGTTCCCTTTGTTCTTAGGGAGATGGAGAAACCCTACCTTTATTATGAAATTTAATAAAGATGATCTATTACATTTTTCCAAGATCCATTGATCTATGATATCATGTTAGATCTCTCCCTTTAGATGGTATATGAAATTGGCCACATATCATTCGCCTCGGGGACTAAAGAGAGGGAGATGCCCTTTCGACGTGTATGGGAGTCTGTCCAGTGCAAAGTGGTGACAGTAAGCATTGGCTTATAACCTACATGGTCAAAAGGGGGAATTAAGAGGGATTCAGTAAGCTTATTACGGTATCCATGGGGAAACCCTTAATAGTGCTGGAATGTATGAGTGATTGCTCTGAAGCATCGCAGTGGTTATTTAGAGATGACCTCAATACCTGATTCAAGATGCGACTGCTCACGAGTCTTGTAGTGAACATCTTATTATTGAGCTCTCTCCACACATGCCATGACAAACTAAATAGATTATCCTAATCATGAATAATTATCGTACGATAGTGGTGTATCCTATATCCCTTAGAACGCTTTATCCTTATTGAGTTTCAATACTATTTCCCAATGCTTTCATTACTTGTTTACTTTTCTTGCTTTTGATAATTTCTTGCACACTTTTACATTACCTTTCAAACATCCTTTACTTGAAATCAAAGGAAGCTTACAAGTATCCATTGGTAGATAGTGATGAGGGGCATAAAGACCTTAACCAAATATCTCTATGTGGGTTTAATACTCTTATTTTGAAACTAGCTACAATCGATATGTGCTCTTGCGGTCATCAAATACCAACATAAAACCATATCAACATAAAAGTGATCCGTTGATAATATTCTTATTGATAGAGGGAAGGTGTTGCACATTCTTCAGTTGTACGGTCTTCCCCGAAGTATACTTCAGATTTACCGTACCTACACCATGAACAGAAGAACGTGAGCCGTTTCCCATCATCATGGGAGAAGTCAGTGTGTCCTAATAAGAAGAGAACATGGAAATATCAGAACATACATGTGTATTGGCACTGGTCTCTATCCACCATTCAAGTGAAGCACATACAAAAAGGATAGAAGGAACAATACCATACCCAATATCCATCATCTCACTATCACCGCCAATAACAACATTTGCAATCTTGACGTTGTTCCCATGTTGACGCTTGTCAAAGCATTTAGGGAAGCTAGGAGCAAAATGATCAGGGTCAGCACAAACATGGTAAGCCCCTTTCTTCTTATCATTTTTCTTCTTGAAGTTTGTTAAGTAGGAGGCTTTGTTCTTGCCATCAAACTTCCCTATTCTTTCAGATTTGTTATTATTCTTATACTTGTGGGATTGGAAGTTCTTTTTCTATACCAGATTGGCACTAGAACCAACCTCAAATTCTTGAGCACGTGTGTCTTTTGCTCTCGCCTTTTCTTTCACATGAAGAGTCCCGATGAGATCCGCAATGGAAAACGCGTGTCTCTTATGTTTCAGAGAAGTAGCAAAATTTTCCCATGTAGGAGGAAGCTTGGCAATGATGCCTCCGGCAACAAACTTGTCCGGTAACACACACTTGAACTACTCAAGTTCTTTAGCAGGTGACTGTATCTCATGAGCTTGCTCAACAACGGAGTGCTCACCAGTCATCTTGTAGTCATAGAATTGATCTATGACATATAACTCAGTGCCAGCATCCGAAACCCCAAACTTTGCCTCAAGTGCATCCCACGCATCCTTGCCATTATCAAATGACATATACGGGTTAACAATATTGTACCTAAGAACACTGAAAAGATTTTCCATAAATATGGTATCAGTTCTCTTAAAGGCTTTCTCCTGAGAGGCAGAAAGATTTCCCTCAGGTTTCCCAAGAGTGGCGCTATAGTAGTTCAGGTTTTGAAACCAAAGACCTGCTCTTTCGCACCATCTCTTATATTGCGCACCATCAAATAGAGGTGACCTCGTAGCCATAGCTATGCCAGTTGAATTCAGTTGTCTATAATTAGGTTTTTGGATTGTTGAAAGTATGAGCAACAATTTATATGATTTAATTTGAATAAACTGATAAAGCATGATTAAATTAACAGTAACTAAACTAATCATACAAACTAACAGAGTAGACAAACCAATTGCCTTTATACATGATAAACCGACTAGATCTACTCCAAACACTACAACAAGACATTCTAGCAGAAACTAAAAGAGGAAGTTTAGGAGCATGTATGGTGCAGCCTGAGTAGCGGAGGTGGCAGCAACGGCAGTTGAGATGTTGCCCATGTTCAGGTTGGTATAGAGTTCGTCGATGGGGAAATTGTCGTCGGATGACGTCGTGGTTGCTACTAGTCGCGCTGAGTGTTCCCCCAAAACTTGATCGCCTCTCACCCGTACAGGTTCTCGAGAGGCGGGTTTTTGGAGGCCTACTGTCTCGATTTATGGGGCACGCCGTAGGCCGAGATGTAGAAAACAAAGGTGGTTGTGCAAGGAACTAAAAGTAGATGTGTGTAGGTGCACGTATCTCTCTATGCATTGTCCTCTATTTATAAACGATAAGAGAATAAAATCATATGCCTTTCTGATACATTGCAAATGTATCTATAATTTTTGATGTTCCATGTGTTGGGCCACGCAGAGAAAAACAAAACTTTTTCCACGCGGTGATCCCAAGATCTAGCTGAGGTAGTAGGCCACGAGAATTACCACGAGACGCGCGGCTGCGGAATCGATGAAGCACGTCGCTTGATGCTGTGCAGTCCTCATGATCTGTTCCGATCCACGATCGTCGAAGTGCTGAATGTACAACACCTCCGCCAGTATCCACACGTACAAGGAGGGGCGCCGGTGATGGACTGCTAGGTCCGGTACAGCGGTGACAGGACTGGACTGGACTGTAGCTAGGGTTTCCAACACATGGAGTGACCTAACCATGTGCTCTAAGCACCTGCGCCCCAGCTTATATAGGGAGTGAAAGTGGGCTCCACTCACTTGTGGCCCATTCACTAAAAGGCCTATATTAGCCACTGCAAGCCCCACTTGCTGACTAAGTCCATGTCTCTATTTGGGTCCAACCCAAATAGATTTCATGTTTGGGTCTAACCCAAACTTGCTCCCGCTTTTAAGTTTGTGACCCGACATGCTCATGGTGACCCAGACACGATCCGAGTCTCACTCGTGACCGATCAGTTGGTAGCAGCTCCTAGAAAAACATGCCAACTCCCAAGTACCAAAGAGTCATGACGACATGCCTTTCAATGTGACTTTCGTCTAAGTCCCTTTTGGCTCACGATATACCTTGTCGAGCTATAGGCGAATGATCGTCATCCCTTAAATAGTCCGACTCTCTTTCTCGATCCGAGATAAGTGATTCATCTGACTAACTCTTAGTCGGTTGCCTCGGTTAACACTTAACCGAGTCACGCATGGCCATGCTTTCCAAATCATATCTTCCGAGAGGGCCCAGAGAATATCTCTCCAAACGGAGGGGCAAAATCCCATCTCGGTTATTCACATCACGCAGCTTGATTCTCAGTGGATCCGAACTTTGGCTTTATAACTGCCAGTGACGGAACAACGTTGGATAGAACCTATGTCGGTGATCCTCAACTCGGATTGTGCAATAACCTCAGGTCTAAGGATTACATTGATTGAGATATGCAAATGACGACTTGTTCGTTGCATCTCAATATGGACCAGTCCGACTCGCTAAACTCTTTAGCCGAATCCATGTAAGTCGGAATAGCATCTCCATGCCCATGACAAGTGGAACCTAGTCATCTGCTGACTTTCACATTGGTCTAAGTTGTGTGTCCAGCACAACCTCAATGACCAAGGACAATTAGCATGAACAACATGAATATATAGTTCCACAATCGAATCACATATTCGATGATACATATCAGTAGTTCATACATGGACTATAACTTCATGAATACATTGGGAAATATCATCAACCATGATTGCCTCTAGGGCATTTTCCCAACAGTCTCCCACTTGCACTAGAGTCAATCATCCGACATCACATGTCTAGGCATCTAATGCCCATAGCTCTTAAGTAGGCCTCATGCTTCGGCTGTGGAAGTGGCTTTGTCAACGGATCTGCAATGTTTGCATCCGTATGTACCTTGCATAACTTGATATCACCTTGTTCGATGAACCGGCGAATAAGGTGGTAGCACATGAGTATATGTTTGTTCTTCTGGTGTTGTCTAGGTTCCTTGGCTTGTGCAATAGCACCATGGTTGTCACAATACACGTCTAACGGATTGGACGAGCCCTGAACCACACCGAGATCCATGAGGAAATTCCTCGTCCAAATGGCCTCCTTTGCCGCCTCCGAGGCAGCAATATACTCAGCCTCTGTCGTAGACGCAGACACCGTCTCTTGCTTGGAACTCTTCCAGCTCATAGCCCCTCCATTTATCACAAACACATATCCGGATTGCGAACGAGAATCATCCGAGTTAGTGAGATAACTCGCATCTGTGTAACCCCTTACACTGAGTTCATCCTCACCTCCATAAACTAGGAACATATCCTTAATCCTTCTCAAGTACTTGAGGATATTTTTAGCCGCTGCCCAGTGGATCTCTCCAGGGTCAGCCTGGTATCTGCTCACAATACTTAGAGCATAGGAGACATCTAGCCTAGTACAAATCATAGCGTACATGATGGATCCAATTGTAGAAGCATACGGAATCGCACTCATACGACTTCGCTCATCAGTTGTCAAAGGACACTGAGTCTTGCTAAGTTTTACGCCATGGGACATCGGTAAGAACCCCTTCTTAGATGATTCCATGTTGAACTTCTTCAACACTTTGTCCAAATATGTACTCTAACTCAATCCAATGAGCCGCTTTAATCTATCTCTATAGATCCAGATTCCTAGTATTTAAGTCGCCTCACCCAGGTCTTTCATCGAAAAACTCTTTTCCAATGACTCCTTGGTCTCTTGCAACATCTGGACATCATTTCCAATCAGTAATATGTCATCCACATATAAGATCAGAAAGTTTACTTTGCTCCCACTAAACTTCTTGTATAAACAAGAATCATGATCACTCCTGATGAAGCCAAACGATTTGACTACCTCATCAAAGCGAATGTTCCAGCTCTGAGATGCTTGCTTCAACCCATAAATGGATTTCCGAAGTTTGCATACCTTGTCAGCATTAGCCGGATCGACAAAACCCTCGGCTGTATCATATACACGTCCTCGGTTAAATTTCCATTAAGGAAAGCCGTCTTGACATCCATCTGCCATATCTCATAGTCGAAATAGGCTGCTATAGCTAACATGATCCGAACTGATTTAAGCATCGCCACGGGAGAGAAAGTCTCATCGTAGTCAACTCCTTGAACTTGTCGGAACCCCTTCGCGACAAGCCGTGCCTTATAGATAGAAACATTTCCATCCATATCAGTTTTCTTCTTAAAGACCCATTTGCACTCGACGGGTCTTGCACCATCTGGCAGATCAACCAAGTTCCAAACTTGATTTTCATCCATGGACTTTAACTCGGATCTCATGGCTCCAAGCCATGACTCAGAATCAGAACCCACCATCGCTTCCGAATAAGTTGCCGGCTCATTACTGTCTAACAGTAACACATCACGAACACTTTGCAATCTGGCCGATCTTCGCAGTGTTGGTGTTGTTTCTGGCTCAGGTACCACAACCGGCTCAACCTCCAAGGCTTTTGCCGACTCGCTACTGGCCAGTACCTCTCGAATTTCTTCGAGTTGCACTGTGCTCCCACTGACTCCCCGACTAAGAAACTCTTTCTCAAGGAAGACACCATTCCGAGCGACAAACACTTTGCCCTCTTCTCAGTTGTAGAAGTAGTAACCCAAGGTTTCCCTCGGATATCCTATGAAAATACACTTATCCGACTTAGCTGTAAGCTTGTCTGACTGAAGCCGCTTCACAAAAGCTTCACAACCCAGAATCTTAAGAAAAGACAAACTCGGCTTCTTGCCAGTCCACATCTCATGCGGTGTCTTCTCTACCGACTTTGATGGTACTCTATTTAGTGTGAACGCTGCAGTTTCTAGACAATAACCCCAAAATGATAAAAGGCAGATATGGCTGACTCATCATTGATCATACCATGTCTAACAAGGTCTGATTCCGCCTTTTTGACACACCATTTATCTGCGGCGTTCCCAGCGGAGTGAGCTGGGGAACTATTCCACCACTCTTCAGATGGTCATCAAACTCATGGCTCATGTACTCGCCTCCTCGGTCCGACTGAAGAAACTTTATTTTCTTGCCGAGTTGATTCTGTACCTCATTTTGGAATTCCTTGAACTTTTCAAAGGCTTTCGACTTATGTTTCATCAAGTAGATATATTCATATCTACTCAAATCATCAGTGAAGGTAATGAAGTACTCATAACCACCTCTGGCTGTCGTGCTCATTGGGCCACATACATCACTATGTACTAGTCCCAATAAGTCGGACGCCCTTTCACAACTCTTTGCAAAAGGTGTCTTGGTCATCTTGCTGAGAAGGTAGGATTCGCATGTCTCGAACAACTCTAAGTCGAACGAAGTTAGGAGTCCATCATCATGGAGCCTCTTCATGCGTTTTCAACTTAAATGACCAAGCCGACAATGCCAAAAGTAAGTCATATTCAGATCATTTGGTTTTAACTTTTTCACATTTATGTTAAAGACAGATTCACCCTTAAGATTCAAAATAACCCGTCCTGGACGGGTGCAAAGCCGTGAAACATATCATTCAAATATAAAGAACAACCATTATTCTTAATATTCGACTCATAGCCTTGTCTCATCAAACATGACACATAAATAATGTTTCGACTAAGCACTTGAACATAATAACAATTATTCAGCTCCATTAAGAATCCAGAAGGTAAATGAAGTTGCATCGTGCCGACTTCCAATGCAGCAACTCTTGCTTTGTTGCTGACCCGAATGTCAACCTCGCCTCTTGCCACGCTCCTAGTTCTTACCAGTCCCTGCAACGAGTTGCATATGTGAATGACTAATCCGGTATCATATACCCAAGAACTACCAGGTGCATCAGCAAGATAAATGTCTATGACATTGCAAACAAGCGTACCTGAGCCGGAAGTCACACCTCCGCTCTTGGCTTTGTCAGCCAGATACCTGCTGCAATTCCTCTTCCAGTGGCCATCTGACTTGCCATAAAAGCAAGTGGATCCGGCTGCAGGAGATGGCTTAGTCCCTGAGGAAGCGCTTTGCACTGGGTCCTCAGCCTTACCTGCCGACTTTGCCTTCTTCTTCTTAGTCCAAGAACTCTTCTTGAACTTAGCCTTATTCTGTACCATCAACACTTGGCTGGCACCTTTCTTGAGATCCGCCTCAGCCTGCTTGAGCATCCCATGTAATTCGGTGAGCTTCTTATCCATACCATGCATGTGGTAGTTCGATATGAACTGACCATACGCACTAGGAAGAGAGTCCAGAATTATGTTCGTAGCGAACTCTTTGCTAATGGGGTAGCCAAGCCTTTCTAGAGACTGCACGTAACCAACCATCTTGATCACATGCGGACTCAGTGGATCGCCATCCTTAATCTTGCAGCTCAACAAAGCCTGAGAGACTTGATACCTCTCAATCTTTGCCTGAGCCCGGAACATACTTTTGAGGCTTTCGATCATATCGTAGGCCTCAACATTCTCGAACTGCTGCTGCAAGTCCGGTTCCATGTGAGCAAGCATAAGACAGCTAATCTCCGTGGATTCATCACACATCCGACGATAGGCATTGGTGGCTGCGATAGTCGCATTCTCATCCGGCTCAGCTGGAAGTGGGTTGTCTAGGACACAGTCCCTTTTTTCTTGTTTGAGAATAATTCTCAGATTACGATACCAGTTGGTGAAATTAGTTCCATTCAGCTTATCTTTCTCTTAGATGGTTCTCAAAGCAAAACCGAAAATCTGAGGAAGACTGCTAGGTGACATTGATCTACAACAGAAAAATATGCAAAAACACTTAAGACATGTATCCATAAAAGAGCAAGCATATCAAACACTTTAATACTTATGCTCCCACTAGAACGAACACCCCTCTGATGGTTACTTAGTGATTCAGGACCCTAAATAAGCAAGTCGACTAGTGAGCTTTAGCATCACCGCTAGCCGTCAAGTGATCTAGGTAGACAACTCCTTGTCAATCGTATCTCATACGACTCTTGTTGGATGGGTGGCATCACATGCCCCGGCTCCCATCCGACTTTTCCCCGAGTCCCACAACCGTTGTGATAGACCCGTCTAGATTACCGAGTGTTTCCGCTGTAAGAGTCTGACTCGAACCCACCTAGTCGGAAAGAATTGATAGTACCTCAATTTTATGAGCCCACTACCAAAAATGTCTGACTTGTGGTGGTGCAGCACTGCCGGGGAAACCGACTGGACCTTCTTTTGAGGGATTACTTTCTACCAACTATCTAATAGAGGTAAAACAGAGACATAACAATAACACAAAATAAAGCAATTATAATGTGAAATGGTATGGCTCTCTTCATGGCGATCTCCATCTCCACAAAACCTGTAATCCGACTCGTGTCAACTCTTGTCACGTGCCATCTTACTCCATGTAGCCGACTTGTACACCGACTTGCATGCCATCCTTGTTCTCCAAACAGCTACACTAGCTTGTAATTTTAAATTACATAGAGAATCCGAAACGCACGTCGTTATACAATAAAGTGACAGCACCTAGGCTCCAGCCGGCTGGCAAAAACTGTGATACGCAGATCACGTATGGATTACACACATCACATGCACATAAGCCATACCATTCACAACATCATCCTGCAAAAACAAGTTATGCATAGATATGATATCTACCGGCGTTGTGAAACTCACAATGACATCTAAGGCGCTAAGATAGGGCGAAGCCGGACATGGATTTCGTCATCGGATAAAACAATTTTACCCAAATCCGATCCGGACTCCGATTCGACCACCTCTTTGATCTTCGATCACCGCATCTAGGTTTACGTGTCACAGTCTACCCCGATGGCGGAAGCCGACCGGTAGGGGTATGTCGTTCCACGACCTTAGCAGTTAGATCACGGAAACCAGGTCATCCATTCCCCGAGTACAGTTGACCCAATCAACTTTGTACAAAACCGATCTATCTCATAGATCGACCACCAAAACTGCAATTAGATCCAATCTAACGCCAAACCGCATATCACATATGCATGATCTCGACCCTAAGGCCAGAAGCTAACGCTCTGATACCACTGTTAGGCCACACAGAGAAAAATATAAATTTTTCCTACGCGGTGATCCCAAGATCTAGCTGAGGTAGTAGGCCACGAGAATTACCACTAGACGCGCGGTTGCGGAATCAATGAAGCACGTCGCTTGATGCAGTGCGGTCCTCACGATCCTTTCCGATCTATGATCGTCGAAGTGCTGAACGTACATCACCTCCGCCAGTATCCACACGTACAAGGAGGAGCACCGACGATGGACTGCTAGGTCCGGTACGGCGGCGACAAGACTGGACTGGACTGGAGCTAGGGTTTCCAACACATGGAGTGACCTAACCATGTGCTCTAAGCACCTGCGCCCTAGCTTATATAGGGAGTGAAATTGGGCTCCACTCACTTGTGGCCCATTCACTAAAAGGCCTATATTAGCCACTGCAAGTCCCACTTGCTGACTAATTCCATGTCTCTATTTGGGTCCAACCAAAATACATTTCCTTTTTTGGTCTAACCCAAACTTGCTCCTACTCTTAAGTGTGTGACCCGACAGGCTCATGGTGACCCGGACATGATCCAAGTCTCACTCGTGATCGATCAGACGGCTCCTAGCAGAACGTGCCAGCTCCCAAGTACCAAAGAGTCATGACGACATGCCTTTCAATGTGACTTTCGTCTAAGTACCTTTTGCCTCCCGATATACCTTGTCGGACTATAGGCAAATGATCATCATCCCTTAAATAGTCCGACTCTCTTTCTTGATCCGAGATAAGTGATTCATCCGATTAACTCTTAGTCGGTTGCCTCGGTTAACACTTAACCGAGTCACGCATGGCCATGCTTTCCGAATCGTATCTTCCAAGAGGGTCTAGAGAATATCTCTCCAAATGGAGGGGCAAAATCCCATCTCGGTTATACACATCACGCAGCTTGATTCTCAGTCGACCTGAACTCCGCCTTTATAACTGCCCAGTGACGGAACATCGTTTGACAGAACCTAAGTCGGTGATCCTCAACTCGGATTGTGCAATAACCTCAGGTCTAAGGATTACATTGATTGAGATATGCAAATGACGACTTTTTTGTTGCATCTCAATATGGATCAGTCCGACTCGCTAAACTCTTTAGCCAAATCCATGTACGTCGAAATAGCATCTCCATGCCCATGACAAGTGGAACCTAGTCATCTGCTGACTTTCACATTGGTCTAAGTTGTGTGTCCAGCACAACCTCAATGACCAAGGACAATTAGCATGAACAACATGAATATATAGTTCCACAATCGAATCACATATTCGATGATACATATCAGTAGTTCATACATGGACTATAACTTTATTAATACATTGGGAAATATCATCAACCATGATTGCCTCTAGGGCATTTTCCCAACATCATGGTTGGTTTTATCTACATTCTTATGTTTTGTCCACACTTTGGAGTACTTTTCATATGATTTCTTGGACTAACCTATTAACAAGAGCCACAGTGCCAGCTACTTGTTTTCTGCTATTTTTGGTTCCAGGAAAGTCAGAAAATGAATATTCTCGGAATTGGACGGGACAAAAGCCAAAGTCATTATTTTACCGAGGGACACCTGTAGCCAGAGTACGAGATGGAGAGGGGCTGGGGGCCGGACACACAACCCGGTCGCGCGGCCAGGCCTGGCCCGCGCCAGGTGGTGGTCTGGCCGCCCTAGGCACCCCCTCGGTCTCTCCTTCCGCCTATATATTGCCTCTGGTATGGAAACCCTAAGGACCCGATCAAAAATCCACGAAAGAGTCTGTAGCCGCTGTCATATCCATCCCTAGATCAGGAGTGATCTGAATCTCTTCCCGGCACCCTGCCGGACAGGGGAATTCACCCTGGAGGCCTTCTTCATCACCATGCAAGCCTCCGGTGTGATGCGTGAGTAGTTCATCTCTGGACTATGGGTCCATGTAGTAGATAGATGGTTGGTTCTCCTACTTTGTGCTATCATGCCTAGATCTTGTGAGCACCGTTCATGATCAAGATCATCTATTTGTAATTATGCATGTTGTGTTTGCGGGGATCCGATGGATATTGAGATGCTATTTCAGATTGATTATTGATTCTATCATGTCTTTGTTATTTGTGATCTTGCATGCTTTCCATTGTTAGTAGCTATGTTGGCCAAGTAGATGCTAGCAACTCCAAGAGTTAGTATTTATGCTCGATAGTGGGTTCATGCCTCTAGTAATCTGGGAAGTGACAGAAATCTCTAAGGTACAAGATGTGTTGTTGCTACTAGGGAGAAAACAACAATCCTTTGTTCATAGAACAATCGTATTGTTTACTTTATATGCAATTCGTAATGCAATTATCCGTTGCTTGCAACTTAATAATGGAGGGGGTTCGGATGATAACTTGAAGGTGGATTATTAGTCATAGATGCAGTTGGATGGCGGTCTATGTATAATGTTGTAATGCCCAATCGAATCTCAAAGGAGTCAAGATGAGTAGTATATGCTTGTATGCTTTCTCGATGTTTGTCAAATTCCCCGATGTAATTTGTTCACCCAACATGTTATCTATCTTAAGGAGAGCCACCTCTAGTGAACTATGGACCCCAGTCCTTTCTTTTACTTTCAATCTACAATCAACTGTTTAATGCTTTGTGTTTACTTTCTACAAACTATTACTTTGTTCCACTCGATACGTTTAATCCTTTGTTTTCACCAAAACTGGTGAGATTGATAACCTCATCGCAAGTTGGGGACAGAGTTCTATGGATGTGTTGTGCAGGTCTCCACGTTGCTGCTGGCACCGGTAGTGCACCCTGCCAACGTTCAGCTAGCTTCACCTTTGGGGTGTTTCCTTGCTCCTACTGGATTGATAACCTTGGTTTCATAACTAGGGGAAAACTTACTATTGTGCTCATCATACCTTCCTCTTGGGGTTCCCCTTAATACACGAGTCAGCAAGTACTTTTTCTGGCTCCGTTGCCAGGGAGTCAAGTACATCTTCACAAGGGGAGTCCCTCATAACTAATCTCTTTACTTTGTTATTTTTGTTTTGCTTAGTTTACTTTTTCTTTGTTTGCTTGTTTCTTTATTAAAAACACAAAAAAATTAGTTTTACAAGTTTGCTTTCTTTATTAAAAACACAAAAAATGACTACTCTTGAAAACACTAAGTTGTGTGACTTCACTAGCACCAACAACAATGATTTTATGAGCACACCTATTGCTCCACCTATCCCTGAAGCTACTTTCTTTGAGATAAAACCTGCTTTACTCAATCTTGTTATGAGAGAACAATTTTCTGGTATTGGTAATGAAGATGTTGCTGCCATCCTAAATAACTTTGTTGAACTTTGTGAGATGCAAAAGCATAGGTATATAGATGGAGATATTATTAAGCTTAAATTGTTTCCTTTCTTTTTGAGAGGAAAAGCTAAAGAATGGTTAAATTCCCTAACTAGGAATAGTATTGATTCTTGGACTAAATGCAAAGATGCTTTCATTGGAAAATACTATCCTCCTGCTAAGATTATATCTATGAGAAGTGAAATAATGAAGTTTAAACAATCTGATAATAAACTTTTTGCTCAAGCTTGGGAAAGAATGAAATCTTTGGTAAAGAATTATCCCACTCATGGACTGACTACTTGGATGATCATCCAAACTTTTTATGCAGGATTGAACTATTCTTCAAGGAACCTATTGGATTCTGCTGCTGGAGGTACCTTTATGACCATTACTTTGGGTGCTGCAACAAAGCTTCTGGATAATATGATGGTTAACTACTCCGAATGGCATACTGAAAGAGCTCCACAAGGTAAGAAGGAAAATTCTGTTGAGGAAACCTCCTCCTTGAGTGATAAGATTTATGTTATTGTGTCTATGCTTGTTAATGGGAAAGCCCATATTGATCCAAATAATGTTCCCTTAGCTTCTTTGGTTGCTCAAGAAGAGCAAGTTGATGTGAACTTTATAAGAAATAACAATTTTAGCAAAGAGTTTGGTTTGGATTGGAAAAGAGTAGGAAAGTTCATGCTTAAGTGGTAAAGAGAGCTTGTTTTTGACTGTGGCCTATGCTTTGTCATGCCACTAGCAAGTTGGGGACAAAGTTATGTGGTTGTGTTGTGCAGGTCTCCACGTTGCTACTAGCACCGGTAGTGCGCCCTGCCAAGGCTCAGCTAGCAACACCTTTGGGGTGTTTCCTTGCTCCTACTGGTTCGATTAAACCTTGGTTTCATAACTGAGGGAAACTTGCTGCTGTGCTCATCATACCTTCCTCTTGGGGTTCCCAACGATCTCTACATTAACATCGCACCAGCATTTTTCTAGCACCGACACTAAGCCATCAAGCATTTTTCTAGCGCCGTTGTCGGGGAGTCAAGGACATCTTCACAAGGGGAGTCCCTCATAACCAATCTCTTTACTTTGTTATTCTTGTTTTGCTTAGTTTACTTTTGTTTTGTTTGCTTGTGTCTTTATCAAAAACACACAAAAAATTAGTTTTACTAGTTTGCTTTCTTATTTGAAAAACACACAAAAAATAGTTCCTATCCTAAGTTGCCATTATGTCTAGCCTTGATCCAATCACTATGTCACCCGAGGAAATGATTTTCACTTTTAAACAAGGAATTGAGGAAAGTTTTAAAGAAGATTGGTCTAGAATCTCTGATGTACATGAAAAAACTGAGCATAAAATGACTCAAAGCTTGTTCCTTAGCAGTTTTTACCTTGGGATTGCTCTTTGCTATAGATATGCTTTAGATGCTGTTATGGGAGGAGATTTCCTCCAATGTAATGAGGATGATGCTATTAATGCTATAAAGAAATTGATCCTCACTTACAACTTGCCTAGCCAAACTAATATTTCTTTCGCAAGAATATTTGCTAGATTGAACACTCTTGAGACTAGCACTGCTAGCTTAAAAGATTGCTATAATACTCTTAGGGAGCATCACAATTATGTCCCAATAAATTATGAACCATCAAAGTGGCTCCCTACAGTAAAGATTGAGATAAATACTGAAACTTTTCAAGCTCGCTGTGATATCATGTCTGAATTTTGTCTTATGCCCAAAGATATTTGAGAATATTTGAATACTTGGGGGCTTACTGAAGGAGGAAAAGAGATATCTCTTGCTAATAATGCTACCTTATTACCTATTGAAATAGCTGAAGGAGTGTTTACAAAGATCCTTGGGAAAATGATTTCTACTGATTATCTTGTTATTGAATGTGCGGGAAAACGACAAATTACACTTGGAAGGTCCATATTAGAACTTCTTGGAACAATAATAGATGTGGGAAATGGGACCATGCACCTTTCTTCTCCACCAAACAATCATATTTTACCCAAGATTAAGAATAAAAGTAAGAGAGGTAAGGGCAAGAAATTTGGTCTTAATGCTTCTTCATTTGAGAACACTTGATTCTTTCTTGCTTCTTATGCCTAACGTAAAGGCATTAAAGAAAAGTACTTATTGGGAGATAACCCAAAAGTTTTAGATGAGTCTTGGAAGTTATTACCTCTGTAATAACCTCTCCTTATTCTTTTTATTTGCTTTTTGTGCCAAGACTAACTTCTAATGAGAGAGAAAGTTGCTGTCCCAAAACAGATTTATGTGCTTCACCGTAAAAATTCGTGTACAATCTCTGAATGTATTTTTAAGGCGTGAATTTTTTTTGCTTCTTCTACAGGTTGTTATATAACTTTCGTTAGTTCAAAAGTTTTTGATTGGAGCAATAGAAGGTCTTCGAAAATATTCGTCTTTACCTGCTGGTCTGTTTTGACAGATTTCTGCCATTTTCTGCATTTGCTTCTTGTTGGTTCCTTTTTGAGTTATTTTGGGGAATTAAGCTTTTTGAGGGAAGTGCTACAGTAGATAGTGTTCTAATGGAAGTTTATTTGGTGTTAGAACTGAACCTTAAGGACTTACTTATCTTGAGTGCACTAATGTTTCTAATAAACATTGTGTGAAGTTTTATATGAAGGAAAAATTTCAGGTGTATGGAAGGAATGAGTAATGAGATGAAGGATGGACTAAATCTCAAGCTTGGGGATGCCACGCGTGTCACCCCAAGAAATATCCAATAAGTACAAGCGTCAAAGCTTGGGGATGCCCAAGGCATCCCCCTCTTCATCAATAAAAATCTCAGGTTTCCTCCAAACGCTTCATTTTTATTATTTCATGCACAGTTGTGTTGTTCTTGGAGCGTCTTCTTTTTCGTTTTTGTTTTGGTTTTTCGTTTGCTGAATAAATTGGTTGGACCCCCTCTTTCATACATTGTTTTTCAAATAGTTTGGTTTGGTTTGGAAAAGAGTAGGAAAGTTCATACTTATGTGGTAAAAAGATCTCGTTTTTGACAGTGGCCTATGCTTTGTCATGCCATGCTTGATATTGTTTTGGCTTTATGTTTAGTATTCTTTGCTGTAGCATGACTTTTTATAAACAATTGAGATTGCTTAATGTGTCTTGGATGAATCATGCGTTGTTTTAGCATATTAAAGCATATATAGTGGTATTCTCCTTTGATCATTTATTTGGGTTGACTTGGCGCATGGTCAAACCATGTTATGACTATCTCAAGTCACCATAGCCTTTATGATCCTTTTGTTTTCAACTTGTAGTATCACTTTATGCTTTTATCAATGATGTTTTGTCGCTCTGCATGAGTATGGCCATTATTGCTCTCTTAGTTTGTCGCTCCCAGTCTTTTGCTAGCCTCCACAACCAAGTATGAGTTCCACTCATGCATCCAACTCCCTAAACCAAGTTATTCCAAAGAGTCCACCATACCTACCTACTAGCTTATGCTATTCCAAGTATATTCATGCTTTTGTTTACCTTCCAAATTAAACTTGTTATGAGAAAACTAGTGATTAAAGCTCTCACAAACTTGATGGTACACTTTACTTTTTTGCATCAAATAAACTTGAACCATTGGATCCTTCTTTGTTGCGTATATGCTTGCGCTTTATAAGTTGAAATTAGCAGAACCATGTTTCATGGGGAACACTTTCAACATTGCACTTGTACTTTGTACCCTGTTGATATCATGTTCTTTTACTTATGGATCCCGACGGTGTGAAATAAAAGTGGAACTTGTAAGATCATGGAGTTTGTATGTGTTAGAGAAACGCCTGGGCCGCTAGCCTAAGCCATGCCTAATCATGGTGGAAACTTGCAGCATCACCATAATGAGCACTCTATGAAGCATCCTCAATAAAAACCTATGCAAATAGAAAATAAAAAGATCACTAAGATGCTCATTATCTGCTTGCCTTGTCATTTTGATTATGGGATAGCTCCTGTATCATGTGCAAGGGGTACCCCATTGGCGGTTCTTTATGATACACATGTACTTACAATGACAAGAGCTTACTCGTGACTAAAGTTGAGTAGCATGAGGTTCGGTCTTTGTAAGTAAGGGGCATGAGATTTTGGTTTATAACTTGTCAAGCATATCCTCTTAGTTGTGTCACTTTAACCTTAATCACTTCAAGATGCTTATGATAGGGGCAATGAGAGCTGAAAGCTATAAGTACCATAATTTTTGGAAGCTCTTTATGAGACTGGAATCCCTACTTCCTTTTATGAAGGCCTTTCTTCCACCATTATATTGAGTCTCCACCTTCTACCTTTATGCACCTACTTTGAGAGCATAGTGGCCATTCTTAGTTCTATGTGCATTGTCCCAAGACTAGTTGATTGATGCATAACTTGATATTGCTTGTTTTAAACTATTTGTATCTAGTCACTCTTATGAACTTTGAAGGTGTCCTATGCATTTATATTTGCTACTCTATGAGGGACAAGCTGAATACTATTATGCTATGTTTTCTTTATGTGAAACAAACAAACGTCTTGCAAAGCATTGTTATTCATGAATCTTTTGTTTGTGCCTTTTCATGTTGCATCATAGTTTCTTTGTCTTATTGCTAGAACTTTGTCTTTCATGCTATGATTGAAGTATTATGATCCCAGCTTTGAATGTTTTACAAATACTTTGATCTAGTCTTTGATGGTGCATGTCACCTCAAAAATTACTCTTTCTTTTTATCACCTACCTACTCGAGGACGAGCAGGAGTTAAGCTTGGGGATGTTGATACATTGCAAATGTATCTATAATCTTTGATGTTCCATGCTTGGTTTTATCCACTTTATTGTGTTTTGTCCACACTTTGGAGTACTTTTCATATGATTTCTTGGACTAACCTATTAAAAAGAGCCACAGTGCCAGCTGCTTGTTTTCTGTTGTTTTTGGTTCCAGGAAAGTCAAAAAATGAATATACTCGTAATTGGACGGGACAAAAGCCAAAGTGCCTATTTTTCCGGAAGTCATCAGATGCCAGAATTCGAGACGGAGAAGGGCTGGGGGCCGGCCACACCACCTGGTCATGCGGCCAGGCCTGGCCCGCACCAGGGGGTGGTCTAGCCAACCCCAACACCCCCTCGGCCTCTCCTTCCGCCTATAAGATGCCCTCTGGACAAAAACCCTAAGGGCCCGATCAAAAATCCACGAAAGAGTCTGTAGCCGCCGTCATCTCCATCCCTAGATCGGGAGGGATCTGAAGCTCTTCCCGGCACCCTGCCGGAGAGGGGAATTCACCCTGGAGGCCTTATTCATCAACATGCAAGCCTCCGGTGTGATGCGTGAGTAGTTCATCCTTGGACTACGGATCCATGTAGTAGCTAGATGGTTGTTTCTCCTCCTTTGTGCTTTCATGTTTAGATCTTGTGAGGTCCGTTCATGATCAAGATAATCTATTTGTAATTCTGCATGTTGTGTTTGCGGGGATCCGATGGATATTGAGATGCTATTTCAGATTGATTATTGATTCTATCATGTCTTTGTTATTTGTGATCTTGCATGCTTTCTGATGTTAGTAGCTATCTTGGCCAAGTAGATGCTAGCAACTCCAAGAGTTAGTATTTATGCTCGATAGTGGGTTCATGCCTCTGGTAATCTAGGGAAGTGATAGAAATCTCTAAGGTACTAGATGTGATGTTGCTACTAGGGAGAAAACAACAATCCTTTAATCATATAACAATCGTATTGTTTACTTTACACGCAATTCGTAAAGCAATAATCTGTTGCTTGCAACTTAATACTGGAGGGTGTTCGGATGATAACCTGAAGGTGGATTATTAGTCATAGATGCAGTTGGATGGTGGTCTATGTATAATGTTGTAATGCCCAATCAAGTTCCAAAGGAGTCAAGATGATTAGTATATGCATGTATTGCTTTCTCGATGTTTGTCAATTGCCCTGTTGTAATTTGTTCACCCAGCATGTTATCTATCAAGGAGAGCCACCTCTAGTGAACTATGGATCCCGATCCTTTTCTTTACATACAATCTATAAACTGTTTACTGCTTTGTGTTTACTTTCTGCAAACTATTACTTCTTTCCATTCGATACATTTAATCCTTTGTTTTCCGCAAAACACGGTGAGATTGACAACCTCATCGCAAGTTGGGGACAGAGTTATGTGGTTGTGTTGTGCAGGTCTCCACGTTGCTAGTAGCACCGGTAGTGTGCCCTGCCAAGGCTCAGCTAGCAACACATTTGGGGTGTTTCCTTGCTCCTACTGCTTCGATTAAACCTTGGTTTTATAACTGAGGGAAACTTGCTGTTGTGCTCATCATACCTTCCTCTTGGGGTTCCCACCAAGCTCTACATCAACATCGCACCAGCATTTTTCTGGCGCCGACACTGAGCCATCAGTATTCTCCTTTGATGCTTTATTTGGGTTGACTTGGCGCATACTCACACCATGTCCACCATGAACCTCCTCGTACTCTTAAATGGACCAGAATCCTCCACCCCACCCCCTGCTCCCTCATTTCTCTCCCTCACCCTCCATTGCACTTCCCCAGAGCACCCTCTCCCGCTCCTTTGCTTTGCTTTGCTCGCAGAAAGGAGAGAAGAACTCTCGACCGTTTTCAAGTATTGAGGTCTAGATCTCCCTCCCCTGCTCTTTCCTCTCTGCATGTGGCCTCCTAGCACTCCCCGACCTATTCTGCATCTAATCCACCTTGGTTTTGCCCAAGGACCGCTGCTACTAACGGCACCGACGTGCTCCGGTGAGCTAGCCTCTGCCGTCTTCGCGCAAGCACTACCCCGCCATCAAACCCCACCCTGCAGCCCCTCGATGCGCTCCCCTCGGTGCGCCGCGTAGATCTGCAGCCTCGGCTCCACCTCCTCGCGCCCCAGGTGAGCTACGGAGCCTTTCCTCCGCCGCCTAGGGTTTCTGCGCCGCTGGTGTAGTCCGACGAAGAAGATGACGGTGGACCGTCCGTCCCCACTTGATCGGAGGGCCCCTGAGCCTCCTTACCGCTTTAGTGCTTCCTGTCCATGACAGGCGGGGCCGCAAAGCCAGTTTTACCCACAGACTCCCGCGCTCCCGGGGATGGCCAGTTGGGCCGGCCCAGTGCTTAGTAGCTGGGTCTGGTCAGTTTCGGTCCGCCTGGAGTTTTCTCTTATTATTTATACTATAGATCTGTCAAATAGCTACTTCGTTTCCTTTTAAAAATGTTAAATACCTCCAAATGACCAGATACAAATTTTCTAGGATACCTTAGGGTTTTTTCTATCTTGCTGTACCAAAAGTTTGGTCAAATACTACTAATATCCCCTCTGTAGATTTATCTACCAAGAGGTACCCTTTCCAGTAAATAAATTCCTCAGAGAACTACACATCTCCAAAGTGGATAAAATAAAGTCCCTTTGGAAGCTTACCCCTAGGCATACCATCTAGCATTTATCTCATGCCAAGGAGAATAGTAGTTTTCCTGTAGCAAAAACAACAAAATCCAGGTAGTTAGGCCTTTGGAAATTTCCCTACACCAAACCATGGGTTCAAGTGAACCAATTCCAACTCCCAGTGATGTGGTACATCAATACCTATCTAAATCCAGGAGCTCATGATTTATTGAGCCTTGGGTATTTTTCTGTAGATTAAAATATTTTGTGCATGGTTTATTCACCTCTAAATTCACTACAGTAGATATACAGCTCCAAAAAGGGTGATTCGAATTTCTAAAGAAAGGTATTCTAAATACCTATCATTAGGCCTTGGAATCAAATCAAAATCTACTGTAGATTTAATCTGGTGAAAAAGACAAATTGTGTATAGAACTTCCTTTGGGAATTTCCTGAGGGCATTCTGGTAATTGTCTTGACCTGATTCCAACTCGCAGTGAACATGTACATCAATACCTACCTAACCATCAAAGTAAATAATTTTTCGAGGTCCAGAACCTTTCTGGTGAATTATTTCCTAAAACTAGAGTCTTTTTCACTATAAAAATCACTATAAATCTTTTGTAATTGATAAAATAGTGAAACCACTTTTATTGGCTTCATTTTATCAAATCATATCTGTTGGTATCATATTTTTACAATGGTATCATACAGAATATGGTCTTGTCCAAAAATCCATCTCTTAGGTAGTTTCTAGACTATAAATCCTAAGGGATTTTCATCCCCTTCTCCAAGACCATCCCAACCTCCTAAATCCAATCCTCTCCAAAACTACAGAACCCTAATTGGAGTTTATTCAATTGTTTGTTTGCTGTATGGTATTGGTGCTTGCATGTCTTGTGTTGATTGTGCCCTTGTTTGTTTGCATGTGTTCCCTATCGACGATAGTTGCGATTATATCGGAGAGCAGCAGGAGATGGTTTTATTTGGTTATTATGGTTTTCTAAGAAGAAGTCCAGGGACAATTATGCCATATTGCTGATCATCAGGCAAGCCACCTTCTTGCTCATAAGCCTTGTCCTACTATTTTACTTATGCATGTTTTATCAACTTCTTATTTAAAACTGCATTGTTTTGCTATATATTGATGTATATATATATATATGTGGTAGAGGTTTAGCTGCTCCAAACCCTTACTCAATGATACTACTAAGTACAACCCCCTTGGTGACACCTACTTGTCCCTAGTAGAATAGATGATGCATATCCACCATGCCCCTTTGGAGACCCCGTTTTAGCCGAAGCAAAAACTAGCGCATGGGAAGACCCCGGAAAATGTTATACCAAGTGTTTTATGATAAAACCTTGGTTAGGTGGGACATCCCAAGAGATGTTGACAAATAAAGAGGTTTTGTTTTACAAAATTGCTGCAGAGAAGATGGAGGAAAAAGGTTTACAAAAACGCACCTGGTTCTCTACAGTCTAGCTATAACAACTTAACCCTGTGCAACCACATTACTCTGGTATGGGACAGGGCTGGATTTGAAGGTTGTTTATTCCGGTATAAGCTGCCTCGCAACAACTACAAGGGATCGGGGATCCCTGGAGGGTGGGCCTTGTCCGATAAAGGTGGGACCCGGAGAAGGAACAAAGGGTCGGCAGGCCTCCACGCGTTACTATGGGCCCCTCATTGAAAGCGCACACTCTCAAGGAGTAGAAAAAGCGCTCCGGTTGGTCCTCGCCCGGCGTCTCGGTTTTGAGGGGATTAACACCCATAGGCTAGGCACTTATATTGGAGTAGACATTCGAAGAGTCTTGATCGGTTACTCGACCCACGATCGGTGAAGATCAGGGTAGTGTACCCGGATGATGTGGGTAAAGTGTACAACCTCTGCAGAGTGTAAATCTATTCGAATAGCCGTATCCGCGGTTAAGGACGGGTTGGACAAACTTCTGTAGAGTGGTGCTAGTTTTGTTTTCAAAAAGGATTTTGGAAAAGCAAGGGCTTTAAAAATGTTTGGACCCTAGGATGGTCGGAAAGGATCCCTACTATGACCATGGCATGGCCAGAAAGGGATGGAAGGAGTTTGGTCGTAGGACGACCTGAAAACAAGAACAAATGGGTGACCCAGTCCTAATGCTTTCCAAATCTTTTCAAAAAGTTTTTAACAAAGATATGTAGATGCTATATCTACAAGAGAAACTATCTGAGAAAGGAACCCCTCTTGTAGCCCTCCTACTACCACAACCATACTGCATATCCTCTTGTTATTATTATTTTAAGGTGGTTTGCGAGTATATTCAATGTACTCATCGGCATTTTCCCTGGCTATTAACTTGGTCAGATATCAAGACGAGGTGAAGTGGACGACTATGTGAGCTAGGACGTTCTCCCAGTCAGTTGCCTGTAGGTTAAGGCATGGCTCGGGCTCTACGCTTGATAAAGTTCCGTTGTTGATTATTGATGTAGCCATAATGGCATACCTGTAAGCCTTGTACTTCGGTACATTATTGGATGTTTACTTTGATACTTGTCGGTTATGTGCCACCACTAACTGATCATGGGATCATGGTTGTAGGCATAACAGGGATTCTCGGAGGATTAATCCGGGGGGCCCACAGACTTGGTATCAGAGCCATCCTGACTGTAGGAGAACCTTAGTTAGCATGGTCGTAGACAGGAACCTTATTTTGAAAACCCCGGTTTACGAAAAGTAGTTTCTCAATGAGTTTCAAAAAGTTCTACTTCTTCTCTTACTCTAAGTAAAAGCTTTCGCAAATGGTTTACTCCAACTCTTGATCCCAAACTTCAAACCTCCAGATTTTAAATAAATAGGATCTAGAACCCGGTGAAGACAATGAGGACAAGATGAACACAAGCAACTACCAGCAAACACAAGGAGACTACAATATCGCTCTACCAGCAGAATCCTCCCACTCAAAAGACCTCAGGTGTTGCACTATCAAGAAGCATCCAAGATACGACGAAAACTTCATCTGCAAAATAGTGACTCCGACCTGAAGAAAGACGACATCTAGGGTCAATAGTCCTAAGAATAGGATTCCCCTACATCGCGAGTAATTAACTCCTTGGCCCCTAGCGTTGACCGTGTTTGCTTGCCTAAGTGCATTTTGTGTGGCTTGATGTGTGTTGTTTGCCGAGGACATTGCGAGTCCCCTCGCTCTGTTCGCCTTGTTTGTATGTTATGGTTTGCTTTGACCTCTTTAAAAATGTGACTCGAGGAGCGGTAACCAACCTAGTAACTCAGGAAGCCCCTGTGTTAGATGTCGGTAATGAGACCCAGACTAACCTCGAGAGTATAAGAGAGGAAAAGCATCGCTAGAACCAGGAGTTCGACATCGTCAAGTCAGAAACAACTTGAAGACCTCACCTCAGCAAGATGACATACCTCGTCAAACTCATCTTGGAAGACTCATCAACATCACCACACTCCTTTGTTCCTCCGTCTACTACAGCCAGAATCCCGTTGAAGCCAGAAGTCGATCACTGAAGGATCCTCAATATCCCCAAGAAACCACCCGCGAAGTCACCAAAGTCAAGTAGTAACGACTCAACTAAGATGACATTCGATATACTAGAGCTTCTGAGCACCCCAGGAGACTAACTAATCTAGTCGACCCTACCCAAACTAACGGAATGATCCTCACCAGAAGGTTAGAACTACCCTTGAAGCCAGATGATAAGGAAGCGTGAAGACAACCATTCTACTCTGTCTCCGAGTAGAAACAACGCCAAGTGTTCAAGCAACGACAACCTCTCTAAAACGAGATGCCTCCAACATGACGAAGCCCTATCAAGAAGAGTCGTAAACCGCTAAATTACCTTGAGCTAACCACCCTAAAGGCTTTGTTAGGAAACCACCCCCGCCAAGGTTGACCAATAGGGCATCACTCGAAGACCCCATCTCAAGACTCCAAGAAGCTACAGCTTTTTGCTAACATCAGGTCAGCACTCCAAGACAGAAGATCTGCAACCCCTCCTGAAGCACCTTAGTGAAGCCCTAAGGTGGAAAGACGGCGTCTTTCCACTCAATCTTCAAAAGACCTCCAGAATTGGACGCCCTCCCTCCAAACAACAACCCAGAAGTTATCAGAGGAGGAACTAACTGAAGATCCTCCGAAGTCCCTCTGTCGTTCCAACTGAAGACCTCGACTCTAGGAGAAAGATGAACGACAATCTTCAGAACCACCACCAATGAAGTCAAGAAGGAAGGAATGCGTACCTCCAAGCTAACCAAGTCAAATCCTAAGGGGGAAAGACTGCGTCTTTCCCACACAAAAATAGGGTAACCCTTCACCAGAAGCAAATCCAGGAGTTTCAACCGTAAGATCTTTAATTAGGATACGCTATGCCCCCCAAGGTAGAGCTGTACCCCAGGTCATAAACTCTATCCTCCGACGAGAAACCCGAGAAGTTCAGCATCGAGATAGTCTGCCCAGTCAAAGCCCTCGAGATGTAGAGCCTGGAAGGAAAAGAAGGTCACCTCTAAAAATCAAGACTGGACTCTGCTCAACTCTCAGTGCATCCCCGAAGATTGAAGCTCAACTTCATCGGTAGGGTAACCACTTTCAAAGACGGAGTCCGTAAGATAGCCCGCTTGAAGCTAGTAGCTCTAACCTTGACTCAAAATCCCTTAACCATACTCTCCGGAATCTCGGGACGAGATTCTTTTAAGGGGGAAAGATCTGTAACATCCCAATTTCAGCAACCCTGATTAGTTGTCCAGAAAGAAAAAATCAGGGGGAACAAAAACTTTTTATTGTTTAATGCTGAAGTGTTTGCTTGTTGTTTGGATATGCTTATGCATATGAATGTGTATTAGATGATATACTCCTTACCTTAACACCAGTTGACAAAAGCTACATCCTAAAATAGTCTTGGCTTAATTTCCATATTCTCGAATGTTCTAGCATTTCAAAACATGATCCAAGATGCTTATGCAACCAAAACTATTTTAGTAGCTTCTATTGACAAAACTATGGAGAGCTATATAACATAATCTCCTTATGTTTTCAATACAGAACCTTCTACTATTCTTACCTCTAGAATTTACAAAACCCTTTTGTGAAACATTTGAATTCTACTCTTGGTAGAGATACCAAGGACTCTCATCCTATTCAAACTCCAACCTATTTCAAAATACCCATACTTACCTAAACCTAAGCTTGGTGGTAACCCCAGTAGTAGTGGATTAGTTTGTGAGATGAGTTGCCTTGATCTGCTATTGAATTGTCTGCTTAGGAGATAATATGATATACTCTAGGAGCTCATCACTAGGATCAGGATGTCTCCAAAAGTTTTCAACAAAGATATGTAAATGCTATATCTACAAGAGAAACTATCTGAGAAAGGAACCCCTCTTGGAGCCCTCCTACTACCATAGCCATACTGCATATCCTCTTGTTATTATTATTTTAAGGTGGTTTGCGAGTACATTCAATGTACTCATCGGCATTGTCCCTGGCTATTAACTTGGTCAGATATCAAGACGAGGTGAAGTGGACGACTATGTGAGCTAGGACGTTCTCCCAGTCAGTTTCCTGTAGGTTAAGGCATGGCTCGGGCTCTACGCTTGATAAAGTTCCGCTGCTGATTATTGATGTAGCCATAATGGCATACCTGTAAGCCTTGTATTTCGGTACATTATTGGATGTTTACTTTGATACTTTTCGGTTATGTGCCATGACTAACTGATCATGGGATCGTCGTTGTAGGCATAACAGGGATTCTCGGAGGATTAATCCGGGGCCCCACACGCGAGGTCAGGCCTGGCCCGTGCCAGGGGGTGGTCTGGCCGCCCCAGGCACCCCCCGGCCTCTCCTTCCGCCTATATATTGCCTCTGATACGGAAACCCTAAGGACCCGATAAAAAATCCACGAAAGAGTCTGTAGCCGCCGTCATCTCCATCCCTAGATCGGGAGGGATCTGAAGCTCTTCTCGGCACCCTGCCGGAGAGGGGAATTCACCCTGGAGGCCTTCTTCATCACCATGCAAGCCTCCGGTGTGATGCGTGAGTAGTTCATCTCTGGACTACGGGTCCATGTAGTAGCTAGATGGCTGGTTCTCCTCCTTTGTGTTATCATGTCTAGATCTTGTGAGCTCCATGCATGATCAAGATCATCTATTTGTAATTCTGCATGTTGTGTTTGCGGGGATCCGATGGATATTGAGATGCTATTTCAGATTGATTATTGATTCTATCATGTCTTTGTTATTTGTGATTTTGCATGGTTTCCGTTGTTAGTAGCTATCTTGGCCAAGTAGATGCTAGCACCTCCAAGATTTAGTATTTATGCTCGATAGTGGGTTCATGCCTCTGGTAATCAGGGGAAGTGACAGAAATATCTAAGGTACTAGATGTGTTGTTGCCACTAGGGAGAAAACAACAATCCTTTGTTCATAGAACAATCATATTGTTTACTTTACACGCAATTCTTAATGCAATTATACGTTGCTTGCAACTTAATACTGGAGGGGATTCGAATGATAACCTGAAGGTGGATTATTAGTCATAGATGAAGTTGGATGGCGGTCTATGTATAATGTTGTAATGCCCAATCAAATATCAAAAGAGTCAAGATGAGTAGTATATGCTTGTATGCTTTCTCGATGTTTGTCAATTGCCCTGCTGTAATTTGTTCACCCAGCATGTTATCTATCTTAAGGAGAGCCACATCTGGTGAACTATGGACCCTGGTCCTTTCTTTTACTTTCAATCTAAAATCAACTGTTTACTGCTTTGTGTTTACTTTCTGCAAACTATTACTTTCTTCCACTCGATATGTTTAATCCTTTGTTTTCAGCAAAACTGGTGAGATTGCCAACCTCATCGCAACTTGGGGACAGAGTTATGTGGTTATGTTGTGCAGGTCTCCACGTTGCTGCTGGCACCAGTAGTGCGTCCTGCCAACATTCAGCTAGCTTCACCTTTGGGGTGTTTCCTTGCTACTACTGGATTGATAACCTTGGTTTCATAACTGAGGGAAAACTTACTGCTGTGCTCATCATACCTTCCTCTTGGGGTTCCCCAACGAGCTCGTTAATACACAAGTCAGCACTTTCCTATGAAGCTTTATGGGGACTGAGCCAAGAAAACCCGGACAGGGCACCGGGCCAAGAAAACCTAGACGTACAATGACAAGATATCTTCTAGAGTGTTCTTGAACAGATTCTCAAACATCAACACCAACATAGGAGCTTGGCTCAGCTCATTCTTGCAACACATGTCATGGCATGGCGTTGCGAGGTGGGTTGCATCGGAGGATGAGTGCATGAGAGATGCTCCATTTTGTCACACTTTAGTGAGTGGTGGAACAACCTAATATATAAGGTGGTGAAACACACCTTCCACTGGCAATGTGGGACTAAACTTTAGCACCACTAGTACAGCCAGGAGTTGTCTCAACTAATGGACCAAAGAGAATTTGAGAATTTGTATTAGTTGTGGGCCAAAGGCTCAATACCGAAATACCCCCAAATTCCAACAGAAGGGACCTTCAAGGAAGGCTATGGCTTCTCTTGTCATATTGGTGTCTTGGAAAATATGAAAATAAAGGAATGCTCGGGTATTTCAGAATAACTTATCTACCTCAACCATGCTTGTTGTAAAGATCAAGGATGAGGCAAGCCTTTGGTGTCTAGCCAGGGCAAAGTCGTTGAGTAACGTAATACCATGAGAATAGGTTTGTATGTTTTTGTGTTTCTTCTTGGCCTCCCAGCCAGGGAGTGGCTTGTAGGACCTCTTATTCCCTTCTCTATTAATTAAATTGGCAAATCTTTTGCTTGTTTCAAAAAAAAGTTTCTTTGATGGAGACTGGTTGGTAGAATCATCCCAAATAAGTTTTTCTTTTGCGGGGGAATCATTAGATTTTATTACTCAATAACATGATTACAGTCAGGTAGCAATAGTTGTGAATACGGTCCAGAGCATCACACGGCCAACAAGCAGTACTGATACCAAGTAACTCCACCAGCTGCTTCATGCTCCCCACAGTGTCCTCCTTCAGGTGCTCACCGAAGGAACATGACCTGCTCCGGCCACGCCACGCCCTCCTTCTAGCAGGGGGCAGAGCCATGATTTAGACTAGGGGAGGGGGACGATAATAATCGGAGTGAACTACAGTATATATAAAAGTGAATACGATGTCAATATCTATGTAGGCAGTAAACAAGTAGCATTACTAACTTAAATTATGTCAAACATGAATAGATAAGCATGCTGCAATCTATTTGGCTGCAAAATAGCTATTTTTCTTCATAAGTCCGAGTGTAGCTCCATTAGCAATCATCCAATAGGGCCACATGATTTTCTTGGAATGGGTCGACCCATGGAGAATATCATTTAGCGGCCCGAAAGTTGGGGTGTCCAGGCAACGCGGTACCCAAGTTGCTTACAATTAGCTGCGTTGCCCAAAATTGGCGTGCCAAATACTTAAAGGGTCTTTTTCGGCCCGAATTCAACTTTACATTTCAATACAAAATATCAGGCTAACGGCCATCAAGTTGGGACCCCTGTCAGTTCTTGTCGTTATGTCGCTCCCGTCGCTTAGGCGGGGTGGCTGTCACGTAGGCTTGCAGCGCTGGCACGGTGGATAGGACAACACCCCCTGCCCAGTGTATTGACGTGACAAAACAGGGCACATGTATTGGCGTTATAATTATTTTTTGTTTACTCAAAAGCTAGAACGGCCACCGCCACAAGTCTCTCCTTGGACTTCCGTCCCCGTCGTTAACCACTACCTTAAAAGCACATTGACGGTTCCACCGTTTCCCTGCCTCACAGAAACCACTCTTCTTCTTTCTATCATCTGTCTTCTTCCCGTCTTCTCCTTGCTGCCATGGAAGGTCGTCGCACTCTAGAGACAATCTTCACTACCCATGACAATAAGAAGATAGACGTTGTCTACACCAACGAGGAGGAGACAGTGGTGTGTGTCCTGAGGATGTACGAGAGTTGGCTTGAGAAAGACGAGGACAAGTGTGTGGGATTGGACCTCGAGTACACCCTAGAGCACCCATATGAAGGGAGTGAAGTCGCCGTCGTTCAACTGGCCATGAGGAAACACGTACTTGTCTACCACCTCTCCCGGTTTGTAGATCTGCTCTCTGTAGCTGACCGCTTTTAGGGTTTTCTCCTCTTGTTTTTATCCATTTCCTCATCTTGTAACTACTGGATTTTATTTAGGACCAAATAAATTATGACAAGACAATGTTGAGAGTCTTGATCTTGCATTTACTAAACTTTTCAAAATTATATTCAGATGATGATCTTGCATTGACAAAATATTTGTAGTTACAAATTTTGGTGCTGACGAACTACGTACTTTCAGGACTGACAAGAATTGTTCGGCGCTGCGCGAGTTCCTTGTAGAAAAGGGAATTTTTTTCTACACTGTTGATAATACAACTGATTTTTCGAATTTTTATCAAGAGGGAATTATAATTCCTATGCACAACTGGATCGATATTCAGTGTCTTGTCAATATCCTAGCGGGCTCAAGGAAGGATGGAATGGCATCACTCGCAACTAGAATCCTCGATGAGTCGTACGACAGAATGATGGAAGATTTCCCTACAGATAGGCACGATTTCTGGGACGAGTGGCCGTTGTCTGATATAAACCTGAAGTATGCGGCCATAGATGCTTGCGTGACCTACCAGATGTACAAGAAGATCCTTTTTTCTACGTTGCCTCGTGTTTTGCCCTATTTGCAAGAGGGAAGACGAGCTTAGGGGAGCCCTTTGTAGTAAATGCAGAATAGCTGAGTTTGAAGCTGCATATGCAAAGGAAATGGCTGCATCTGAAGCAGGTGACAGAGAGGCTGTAGAAGCAGCTGAAAGAGGGCTTGCAGCTGAAGCAGAAGCAGCTCATAGAGAGGCTGCAGCTGAAGCAGCAAACAGAGAGGCAGCATCTTCTAGCGGCAACAATCAGGTATGTGATGCACTGCTAATTGTGTCGCAGGATGCTGAAGATAGGGAAGGCAAGTCAGATCCCAGGTAGGACGAAGCATTTCGTGAGTTGTGGAGTGCCAGTAATGTAAGATCCACCTAGAACGATTGCAGTTGGTCGCCTAGGAATGATGGCAAGCGCCTCAAGTGGGCTGATGAGAAGTGAATTAAATTTTACTTCTCAGTGTTATGTTTCTATTTTGTGGAACTTAGTTATCTTATCAAGATGTCTAGCGCCTCAAGTGAGAGTAGTAAAATAAATTTAACCCTCTTTGTGTTATGTTTATGGATGTGCCTTGTAGCTTGTCAAGATGGTAGCTTGTTAACTGGCAGTTTGAAAGAGTACCCTTTTCCTCTATCGCTAAACATATATGTTTCATTTTGCCCAAATTGGTAGCAAATCTAGAGAAGATTCTCTCTTCAATAATTCATTCCCTTTTGGACCTCTTTTTGCCTCCGATTAGGTAGCAAATCTAGAGCAGCAAATCACACCAGGCAGAATACATTCATTCAGAAAACAAAACAAATGTAGATATAGCTGTGCGCAGCTAAATAGGATATAGAGATAGAAAGTAGGTTGCTTAATGAGGTTGGATGCATTCAGCCAGAAATAGGATGCAAGCAAAATATAGAAAATCAAAAGAAGCTGCTTAGCAACAGCAGTAGCAGACACATTCAACCCCTCCTTCATGCGCCTGTGCCTCCGCCTCCTCCCTCCGGCGCTTCCTCCACTTCTTGTTGCCTAGTCCCTTGATCTTGGGGGCCTTGGGCCTGATTGGAGGCATGCGACCCTCTTTGATGGCCACCCGCTGGAGGTTTCGGAGGTGAATGGCGAGAGCCCGGTGTTCAGCGATGTAGGCATTGACGTTCACGGTCTCGCGCTCGCCGCCTTTGTGGATGACGGAGCCCGGGGCCTCTACATGCTTCAGTAAGGAGTTAAAGTCGGTGGAGGCGAGACTCACCCAGTAGAAGGCGATCCCCTTGCAGAAGGGGCAACTGTAGTTGCCGCCCCTGAAGAAGGCGTCGTACTGGCCGGCCCGCAGCCTCCTCAGCACCTAATGAGTATTGGTGTGAATGGACTCGTCATCGCTCCAGACGTCGCTGCCGGAAACCTATTGGAAGAAAAGGAAAATGGGGGAGTAGATGATGTAAGAAGATCGAGCAATCGAAATGCGAACAAGCGAATCCTAATAAACCAAGATCTAGCATCCAATGATGGGAACGGTAGAAGAACCAGGGGAGGGGAGCAAACCCTAGTTACCTCCGACCATGGGTCGTCGATGCCTGTATCGTAGGGGTTCAGCGGAGCGATGTACTTATCTGGATCTTAGGTGCCCATGATGTGCTGGATCTGCTTGTGACCGGCAGGAGCCTTCTCGCCGGCAGGGGGCTCCTCTTTGACGACTACGTCGGTAGCTGGGACGGGGGCCTAGACGGGAACATCATCTACCATCGATGCCTCGACTGGGGCCTGGACAGGGACGGCGGTTGCTTTCAACACGTCGAGGGGGGCCAGCGAGGAGACGGGGGCCTCGTTGGCGGCTACATCGATTGCGAGGACAAGGGCCTGGGCGGGAACGGTGGCTACCATCGATGGCTCGACTAGGGCCTAGACGGGGACAGTGGCTACTTTCAATGCGTCGAGGGGGACCAGCAAGGAGAGAGGGCCTCCTCGCCGGCAGCCTCGGAGGCGACGATGGCCACCGTATCTTCCTCCACCATCGCTGGCACAGACGGGGTATTCTCGGGAGTTTGCAGGTGCTGGTGGGACAGTGGAGAGGGGTTGCGTGGGGTGAGTGAGCGAGAGTGAGAGTGGGTGTGCGGAGAGGGGCTCTATAGTTAAGGTGGATGGAAGCAAGGCACATTTTGTTGCAACGCGACACGCAGTATACTGCACCGTGCACCACGACACGTGCACGGTACGTCATGTTTTTTCCCGGGCCATGCATGGTAGTTCTGTATTGAGCCGCATTCAAAGGGCGCATAGAAAATTTCTGTGTACGAAGTTTGACACGGCCCTAAAATTGGTGATAGTTAAAAGTGGAAATATAGAGGGGAAGGTAGGTGGCTATACGGCGAGATTTGTGGGGTTGTGCTAGATCAGGTAGAGGGATGTGTTGATGGCTACGAGTGACTCGATGAAGCCAAAGACGTTAGGTCTCGTCGAGCTCAGCTCTTCGGCCTCCGGCTAGCGCGTGCAAGCTTCTTATGGTGGGGCCCAGTTGGAAGTGAGATTGAGAGCCGCTGCGCAAAAAATGGGATATATCTTATTAAAATGAAGTGGCGATAAATTGCAGCTATCCATCGACGACCATGCACTCGATGACGCATGTGTTGTGGCCTAGTAGTAGCAGTAGTAGGATTTTTAGACTTGATTAAACATGGGCATGACCGCTCGACGACTTTTTCCATGGACGGCTTTGTGTTCCTTCTTGAAGAAGTCTCGCTGAGGGAGACGTCCGTGCTGTCTCACGCTGTGCTGTGAAGGGCATGACGTGTGCAACGATGATCGTTGGATTGCACAGAATCAACGGTTGGTGTGCATGATCCGCGTGACAACTATGACAACCAATCAAGGAGTAGCAGACAGAGTGAGCACAGGTTGGGCTTCTACGAAATATAGAGAGAGGGGGAAAACTGAGTAGTATCAAAAAACCAAGGGCAAAACTGAGTAGTATAAAAATGGAAAGTGATTGTCTTGTACAATGAAATACATCATGGCATACACCAAATTATGCCAAGATAGATCCACTAGAGTTCATTGGATGTGTGTTCTTCTCATAAACCACATGGACCCACTAGAGTTCATTGCATGTGTGTTATTGTCATACACCACATGGATCCACCGTTGTCATTGCATGTGTGTTCTTTTCATAAACCACATGTTGATCCACCAATGTCATTGCATGTGTGTTCTTTTCATGAACCACATATGGATCCACCAGTGTCATTGCATGTCTGTTCTTTTCATGAACCACACCCAGTGTCATTGCATGTTTGTTCCTCTAAACAAACCACACATGGATCCACCAGTGTCATTGCATGTGGTCATTGCATATGTGTTCTTATAAACAAACCACACATGGATCCACCAGTATCATTGCATGTCTGTTCTTTTCATGAACCACACCTAGTGCCATTGGATGTGTGTTCTTTTCATGAACCACACCTAGTGCCATTGGATGTGTGTTCTTTTCATGAACCACACCTAGTGTCATTGGATGTGTGTTTTTCTCACAAACCACACATGGATCCACTAGTGTCATTGCATGTCTGTTCTTTTCATGAACCACACATGGATCCACCTAGTGTCATTGGATGTGTGTTCTTCTCACAAACCACACATGGATCCACCAGTGTCATTGGATGTGTGTTCTTTTCATGAACCACACCTAGTGTCATTGCATGTTTGTTCTTCTCACAAACAACACATGGATCCACCAGTGTCATTGCATGTGTGTTCTTTTCATGAACCATAGCTAGAGTCATTGCATGTCAGTTCTTCTCACAAACCACTTAAGGATCCATCCGTGTCATTGCATGTGTGTTCTTTTCATGAACCACACCCAGTGTCATTGCATGTCTGTTCCTCTAATCAAACCACACATGGATCCACCAGTGTCATTGCATGTGTGTTATTTTCATGAACCACACCTAGAGTCATTGCATGTGTGTTCTTCTCACAAACCACATAAGGATACACCAGTGTCATTGCATGTGTGTTTTCTCATGAACCACAGCCAGTGTCATTGCATGTCTGATCTTCTCACAAACCACATAAGGATCCACCAGTGTCATTGGATGTGTGTTCTTTTCATGAACCACACCCAGTGTCATTGGATGTGTGTTCTTCTCATGAACCACACATGGATCCATGAGTGTCATTGCATGTGTGTTATTTTCATGA